>CM037020.1:36777472-37422995 GCA_020875875.1 Dioscorea alata
GTGTAAACAAAAGTTTAGATTTCATGTCCCCATTAAAGATGCGGACCAAGATTAGACCTTGATAAGATAAGCTTTGTGACCAACCCAACAAAAATATTAGAAAAAAAAAAAAAAGAAGGTAATGGTCAGCATGCAACATTCACAAGGTTAACATAAAAGGAAAACAAAAAGGCTACACAAACTGACTAGCAGGTTGGATTTCTATTAAAGAGTTCCTGTTTTTCTTCAAAAAAAAAAAAAAAAAAAAAAAAACAGCTTGCAGAGCAGCAGCCAGAGCTCAATATTAATGGTAATGGCATCAAATTTTAATGTATATAAAAAAAGAAAATTACTTTTACACTCTAAAATTTTTAATTTTTGATTTTATCTGTTGTTGCAGTATGCATTGTCCGTTCATTTATTTCACCAAGCAACCATTGTATGTGTTGAGCTAGTGCAGGTGGCAATCCATGTGGACCGAGGAAGGATAAAATCATCAAGAATATAAACTTTAAATTTTACTAAACAAAAAATCACATTTTCGATTGATGTATTCCAATCAACTGTACTTCTCAGGAATATTCTATTATCATATCAACAAGGACTTTCGTGTTTACTAGCTTAACAAATGATGATTATGTTAAAAAAATATGTGGACAACATGCATAATTTTTTTAAAATAAAGTGGATAAATTACAAATTTATTAAAAAAACAAAAAAAATACATAGAATAAAAGAAAAGACAGACAAAAACAGAACATACAGACACAGAATGCACATTAACATAAATCTAATTAACAATGCATGGTTGAATAGGTAAAATTAAAATTTCAAAAGACTAATAATGAAGCAAAATAATTTACTCTTAATTAACATTACTCTTAATTAACAAGATGGAAATAAGGAAAATTTGATGCATCCTTAGGGTGTAGGAAGAACTGAAGCTGTTTATTTTAATCTAATTCAAGGTCTTAATGGCTAACAATAAGAAGATTGATGAATGTAAGAGTTAAATGAGACTGACCTGATGTTGATGTGGCACCAAAAGCTTATGGCATCAGCCAAAAACTCAGAGGTGCATAACTGGGAGAAAGGCAATGTTAAATGCATTCATTAAATGCAAAAGCTCATCACAGCAGAGCAACAGTGGGGGCATGGGTTGTCTAATGAACCTGTACAAAATGCATAAACCCAAAACAAAGAGTGAAAGAAACAGTACACTGGATAACAATCAAAACCAGATAAACTTAATTTCAAACTGCTGATTTCAATCGCCAGCCTGTTCATCAATATGTGAGGCTTGAATTAAATAAAACAATACAACTTTCAAATGACTGTTTTCCATTAAACATAGGCGTCGGAATCTACCTTATGTTATTTTAAATTATAAAAAGCAGATGCAATGAGAAGAAATATAGCTCGAATAGAATTTAAAATTTTCAATAAATGGATGTATCAAATTTGCCTAAACTACTGTCTTTACATTAGAAGGATGATAACTCTTTTTCTCACTGAGCGAGAGGTTGAGAGATCAATTTTTTCTTACAATATTTTGATTGTGAAGAGTAGTTTATCCACCTTATCAAAAAACCACCTTCACATTAGAAGGATAACAATTTTTTCTCTTGCCAAGTAAAAGATTGAGGGATCAACTCCTTCTCACAACATTAATTGAGGTGAATGACTTGTCCACCTTATTTAAAAAAAAAATATAAAAAAAAAAGAAAGAAAAGGAAAATTGCCTCAACTGTTAGTCGTCCTTAATAAATTTTAATTTCCTTTGTGCGATGGATGGAAGCGGAAGGGTTCATACATTGCATTGGATTAGAAGTGAGACCTCCATGAAAAGGATATTGATGATGATGATGATGATGCCTAAAGAATAAATTTGTCAACCAACAATTTCAGATTAAATTATGGAGGTCCCAAAATCACAGGTAGTTGAAAATGCTGAACAAAGGACTGGCCCATTTTCTGAAAAAATTGACAATTCAGCGTTGACTCTCCACAGCTTGTGAAAGTTTCAACATGATTGACTTGGCCTCAAGTGACCAGTGCATTGGGACTTCGTCTTGCCTAGAGTAGGAAATCCTTTAGTGGCTGAGGCTTTTTGAAAACTTAAAATGACTAGACTTGAGAAACCAACAATTCCACTGGAGAGCTGAAAATTTTTAGTTTCATTGATGATGGTCCTTGTCTACATAAAGTGAAGGTATTGAAAACAGAAGCTGGTAAAGGCACAGAGAGAATTGATATTCTAATGAGAAAAGTGAACAGGGGTTTGCCAGACTGTAACAATAGCCGGTAATTAGAAGATCACTTCTTGAACAAACATGCATGAATTAGTCAGTTACGTAACAAAGACCTCTTTGAAACATGAGTCAGCATGGTGACAGATAACAAAATATACCTCATATATTCAAGAATCTACAGATGATCTCTTGCAAGATACATAGAAATGGAATCAAAGATAAATGATGCGTTGAATCAGCTTACCTTGACAGTGAAGTATTTGGCTTCAAGCAAAAATTTTGTTATAGGTTCAACGTACCTGCAGTGGAATACTTCTTCTGCTGTTCAAGAGGTGGTCAAATGGCATCAAAGTTCTTCAATGAGTTGCATATCAGACTTCAAAATAATGCATCATCAAAATAGCCCAGTAAAGCAATTCTTGGAAGATAATCCTTGGAATCTCACAACATAAAGACCAAGTTGATCATAAAAATATTTAAAAGTTCAAAGGTGTTTATATTAAGAAGCTCACTTTCAATTGTTTGGAAGTAATATATAAATCATTAACTATGTCTGATTTCAACTAATGTGAAGTGATAAACAAGGCATGTTGATACTTATTAGTCTAATCTTGAGTCTTATGTAGAAAAATTTGGATCCTGTTTTTATTGACTTTGATTTATTTATTTTTATAAAATTATTGACTTTGAAGCTTTGCTAACAGGTCAGAGCATCCATTAATACAGCTAGTTGAAGCAGACTTAGAATCTTGAAATTTGGACATATTAAAATTTAAAATCAAGGGGGAAACAAAGACTAAAATTTGCTTTAAAAACAGAAGAAAAATATAACATGTAAAGCAGAAATAACTTAAGACGTTGGCGATTTCGGTGATAAACGCAACATAAATTGCACAGTGAAACGACAGATAAAAAAGACAATCAAGTTTCTGAAAAGGCCAGAATAGTCATGAAATCATGAATCTTTCCGAGAACAAATTTATGAAAATCTCAAATTCTCTCTTATATGGTGGGAAGCAATAAATGCACCTTAGGCCTTTTCTCATTAGTATACAAAAATAGCCGAAATTATATATAAAAGAAAATGTCATACACGTCCAAAATAACCTGTGAACACAAGTTACGCAACCATCAAGTACCACATTGACATCAGAAAAAAGAAATATGGGTTTTCTCAAAGCTATGTATCATATGCACAGCAAATGAGTTTCATAGCTATCACTGCCTTTTTACCAGATTTCAAGTTTGAAGGGATCATCATACGGTATCTTGCAACATTAAACTTTAAACAACCTTTAAGCTTCAACATGGACGTAAATAATGTGCTATTTACTGTTGTAACACAACTGCATTATAGCTCAAAGCTTACATCCAAACCTTGGTCTATAACAATTCTCGCTGAACCTTCAGGTGCATCTCTGAATGATCACAAGTTTTTTGTTAAACCTTGATATAATTTAAAGTTTAAATGTACAACACTATTAGCTAAACGCTGCCCTAATAAGTCAACAATGCTGCAATTCCATACAGAAATTCATCAAAAGCATACAACAGCAAAGTTTCTTCCCTATCTGGTCTTAAAGGTTGCGTCAAATCAGAGATAGTATATCACAGAAGAACTTCAAATGAAACACACGCTTTAGTTTCTAAGTAACAAATGATTTGACAAGCATAGCATGCATGTAATAGATTTCAAATGACCGGTGATTTATTGCTCTTGCACCAAGATCTGCAGAAGGTGCTAATCGGTGTGAACACAAGAAACCACCAACCTATTCTTCATGGGGCTAACAAAATCAAAACCCTTCTACGTCTGCATTCCAGACATTGAAAAAAAATAGCCAGGCATCAGAACTCTTACTAAATTTAGCTCCTAATGTCATAATAGAACATTTTATATTCACAAAAAATAATAATAACAATATAAGTATCTTTTCCTAAAAATTATCCAATATTTCCACTTCTTCATATTAATTCTAAACAATGCTGGGAAATCTGACTGAATGCTCTTGCTGCTAATTAGTGTGAAACCAAGAAACCATCAACCAATTGTTCACGGGGCTAACAAAATAATGATGCTTCTATGACTGAAATCTGGAAATTGAACAGAATATTCAAATGTCAGAACTCTTTCTAAACTTAACTCGTGATTTCACAGTAGGGCATTCTTGAACAACAATGCCGTGGTTTCTTTTCCTTAAAAATACACACACACATATATATTTACTTCATGCTAATTCTATGCCATACCGGGAATTCTAACTTGAAGCTCTTGCAGCAATTTCTGCAGATATACTGATAAATAGTGTGAACCCTAGAATTTTTCAGGGAAAAAATGAGTGTGAAAACAAGAAACCACCAACCTATTCTTCACGGGGCTAACAAATTCAAAATGCTTACATGACTGCACACCGGACATTGAATAGAATAGCTAGCTGTGAGAAATCTCTAAATTTAGCTCCTGAACTCATAATAAGACATTCTTGAATTCACAAAAACCCAATGTCATAGTTACTGTTCATAAAACTCAAATATTTCCACCTCTTCATGATAATTCTAAACCATGCTGTGAATTCTAACCGGATGCTCTTGCAGCAAGATCTGCAGATACTGCTAATTAGTGTGAAATCAAGAAACCACCAACCTGCTCTTCATGGGGCTAAAATTAAAAAATTAAATAAATAAAGAATAAAAAAATCCCTGTAAGACTGCACTCCAGAATTGAATAGAATAGCAAAGCGTCAAAACTCTTTCTAAATTTAGCTCCTGATTTCATTATACAACATTTTTGAATTCACAAATCCCAATCTACATATTTCCTTTCCTATAAAAATCCAGCAATTCAAACTTTTTCATACTAAGTCCACAGCATGCTGGAAATCAAAAATCATCCAAACCTGGTATTCCATAAGGAACCACAACCAATTTAAGGCATTAGAGCAAGATCAGGGAGGAGGAAATCACAGATACCAACCAAAATGACAGCATGATCAACACCCAATCTTGAAACAACAAATCGGAACTACAGCAATGGTGAATTTCACAATGATATGAAATCATGCATTACCAAAACAATGAATTATTTAGGTGAAGTTCAAGCAAGAGATCAAAATCAAGTAAAAATGCAAGCGAATTAAAACCTAAAATCAAAGAATAATAGCAGAAAAACATAGAAATTATAACAAAAATCAGAGAAAAGGATAGATGAAACCCTAGGAATTTCCCAGCATTGAAATCCCAAAGATTGGCGCCATTCGAGATTGTTTTCACTGGCACGCAAGCATCATTCCATCTTATAAGCGCCATCATTGGCCTTGACTTTGGGTTCCATCCTGACCCAATTGAATTCGGGTTCAACCAGCTCACCTCACATCACGGTCCTACCTTAAAAAAAAGATAAATATATAATTAAAAAATAAAACATATACTGAGGTGGTTTTTGTAATTTTAATATTTTTTTATTAATATTATGTCAAATTTTAGAGAAATGGTTGACATCATCTTTCCAACTTTCTCAATTAATTAAAAAATCTTTGAACTATTTCATATTCCAAAAAAGTCTTTTTTTTTTCTGGTACTCTTTAACGACTTATTTTCCAGTACTTTTGTTAAAAAAATAAGATTGAAATATCTCAGCATTTTTAAACGGAAACACAAAATAATAAACAAAAAACTTATATTAAACATCGAAAACAAATATTAAATAAAAATGTTATATATTAAATAAAAACTTACACATAATGTTAAATAAAAAATATATTTAATAAACATGAAATATATTTCATATATGGGCAAAATTAAATTTTTAAATAAAATAAACTTACAGCATGAGTTGTAGAGACTGAAAAATAAGTAAATTGAGATAAAAAAAACTGTCTAGTTAATTGAAATATCAGAGAAACTGTAAGGGATACTTAGAGGAAATGTACTTAAAAAATTGTAAGGACTTATGAAATTTTTTTTATAAATTTTAATGTGTATAAAAACAAAAAGACATTTTGAAAATATTTATGATTTCAAAGCAGGTTCAATATTGGGAAGAAAGTGACTGTCTTTTTCTCTGTAATAATGGCCACCAAGGAAGGCCACAAAACCAAGAAAGAGGAAACATGCTGCTTTTTTGGATTCTTTTTAGTGTAATTCCCACCATATGTGGTTGTGTATGCTTAATTCTCTGATGTCATTCCAGTAGAGAAAGAGAACATGTGAGGAGTTACTTGAAACCTTTCAGCTATCTTTGCTGTAAATAATACTTGGGAATTATTCCTGTTGGTAATGAAATCATACCTGGAAATAATAAACCATAAAAAAGATGGGAAAATGCAGCTTAAGGAAAACATCCTGCCATTTCATCCTGGTTGATGTTACAGAAACAAATGCTACAAGAGTTAAACGGATTATGTGAGGAAAGAAGATCAAATGCTGAAACATTGTTACCAGTTACAGGTGAATACATTAGACAAAACAGAAATCACTGAAACAGGAGCATATGTTGTTTAATCCTTTTTGTTTCTTCTTGTCTTCTTTTGCTAAATTTTTTTCCTGACTCCACACTGGTTTATTCACAGGCTAGCTTGGTGTCGAAGCTGCTCAAACATATGGCGAAGGCCTGGAAGGCGGACAAAGGGTAGCGATAATCCATGGTGAACATGTCCTTAGCAACCTTTCCGAATTGCAGGATGATCTTGTCATGCTCTGGAGGCGCTGGTTGTGATGGCGTTGGAGCTCCTGCTGGCGGCTGTGTGGCCGCAATGAGCTGGAAGTTCTTAACAGATGCAACAGTTACACGGCCACGAAAGTTGAGGCACCAGCATTGTAACTGTTCGTGCCACCTAGGTGCCTTGTTTCGGAGAACAAGAGGCCTCATTTTGGCATCTTCTTCCTCTTCGGTCCCTCTGGATCCCATGATATCAGAAAACCGGGCACTGCTAAAGTCCACAGAGTGGTGGTCCATGATGGATGATTTGGAGAAAGAAATGCTGCGGAAGGAGTCCTCCAGGGTGCGGGGAAGTAGGTTCTCAGGCTGACCAGGGACAGTCCCCCCAGCATCAAGTGATGAAGCAGGGATCGAGTACATGACACAATGCATCCTTCGCGGACCCCTGGTTCCCAGAACATTCAGCTCATATGTTACTTGTGCGATGTTGTAGCTGCCAGAAGGAACTTTAGGGGAGACTTTGGAGTAAAACCGCCGGCTCGTACGCCCTGGGTTTGGAACAGCTGCCCCATTGTATGGAGGCTGGGTGTCGTATATTATGAACTTAGTACCAAGGAAATTTGACCTGTGATGCCAGTATACAAAAGATGAGTCCTTTGTCATAAAAAAATTTATAACTTAGTTTACAATAAGGAAGATTAGATGCCTCTAGAGACACTAACCTCAGTTTTCCAATGTAAGTGTTACTTGATCTTGATATATTATCAGCATCCATAGATATTATGTACTCTGTACAAGTGGTGCGCCGATTCCTCTTAGCTGACAGGAGGAATTTTCCATTCTCCACAAGCACCGCTGTGATGTTCAATTGATTTACATACATTTTTCAGATATAAATGGTACGCTGTTAGCACTGGTACTGAAGACTCGAACAATCAACAAAAATATAGCAATTGTTTATGTTTAGGCCAGTAATGCAATAAGGAAATCTTTCGGAAACTGAAGTTAACTTATATGAGCAGAAAGAAATTGACAATAATACTTTGTTGTTTTTATCTTCAATATTCAAGAAGACGATTACAAACAAACAAATATCAAGGATGGAGAAGTCAAAGAATCAAACAGAACAGCTAATGGATGCAATAGCAGCAATGACAGCAAGGATTGAGCATATCAACAAGGAGAGTTTTGACCATACATTCTAAAATTCTACTTCAAAACAGTCAGTGAGATGCATGCTTAGTGTCAAAATGTTCTTTGCCAACCAAACGTTAATTCATCTATAACCATCATATTTATAGAACACAACAAATGCAAGACACTAAGCATCTGCATAATTCAACCATGCTGTTTCTATAATGTAGATACTACATGAATAATTCCACAAAACAATAGAATAGTATCAGTAATGAGATGGAACTATAGCCTACCTGGGCTAAGACATAGAAAGAGATGATAAGTGTGATTTGCTTTGTCTCTCTTGATGAAGCACTGAATGGTTCCTTCTCTGGGTCCAGGCTGTGGAGAGAAATCAAAAAAATGTCAAAAGACTACAACTTCCAAGAGCAAACAAGAATTATCACATGGTCATTGAAGAAGGGTTATAGCTTCCTAAATGGCCAATTCCAGAATTATGATCAGGATAAATAACAATACACTACGAGAGGCAATATTAAACACTGATGTAAAAAAATAATTTAAAAAAGTCGTGATATTTCAGCCAGAGAAACCATGCATAGGCTGAGAGTAACACCTGTTTCAGAGACACTGGGAAAGTCAGCTTCCCACAGAATTCAGGACTTTTAACAATCTCTCTGCAGGTTTCCCTCCATGACCTGCAAACAGCAGCGCAGGCAACAACATGCTTTCGTGAAGGCCATGTGCTCTCACTTGCCTCCAACCTCTTTATAACATCACGAAGCAGCTCAGGAGGCAGGCTTGCCCAGCGACTGTTCTGAATCACCAATGCAGGCTCGCCCAACTCATGCACTGATCCTTGTGATTTTCCCCTTTGATGTCCTGACAGTTTCACCTCAAAACTTCTCCTAGACAAACTCCCAAAACTATCTCTAACATCTCGGAAAAGACTTCTAAAAGACATCTAAACTAATAAAACTTGAGCCTGGCCAACTAAAGCCGCCAAAGAATCACAAATAGCCACCCGCTTAAACAGCTGCAAGCATCACCAACAACTTACAACCAAGCATGAGCTGCAGAAATAGAAAGTTGAAGATGCAGTGTTTTCCTGAGAAAGCCAGCAAGGATAAAAATAAATGAACAAATAACTATATAGAAGCATCCATTTCTATAAATAGATTTTGTTTTCTTGCTGCAAAGCAACACTATACAAAGACAAAACACACCAAAAATAGCTTGCAGATGGCTGTAAAACCTGAACATGAACCAAAAACTGGGCTAATGCTTAGGACAAAGCACAGAGTTCCAACATTCATAACATGTTCATGAGTCCTATCATCATGGAACAGATGAAAAACTTTGCATAGAAACAAAGAAATGATCAAAATACATGAAGACAGTAGTCCAGCAAAAAAAAAAAATCCTTTTTGTACTAGCATAGAGACAATACTCTATAATAATGCCTCTCCCATTGAAATGATTTATGTAGTCAACTACATGAATTGACCCAAACCAAACAAGAAGAAGGAAAAACAACATGGGCGGCTACAAGCCACAAGGAGAGAAAAGAAGAAAAAGATTCAGTGTTGTGACAAGGGCACATTCCAGCAATATCATGTCTAAGATCAGATGCCTACACCTCCAAATTTGCCTTTGAATCAAATACGAATATTATGTGAAACTAATGGCGTTATTCGCTGAAAGAAAAACAAACAAACAAACAAAACAGGAAAAATACAAAGAAAGAGCGAAAGAGGAGATCTGAAACAAATTTTCAAACAAAATGAAACGAAAAAAAAAACCAAGCTTTCACAAAGAAAACAACAACATATGTATAGAGATCTATGAGTGGCCATTCAACGATAGACACCAAGCTAACAAACTGAAAAAAGTTTCCGTTTTTCCACCAAATCCACCAGAAAAAAACTTCAAAAACACCCGAAATGACCAACCGAAAATCACAGATCCAAGACAATTAGGTATACAAAAACACAAATTCCACCATAAACCACTAAAAACAAACGATCTAAAAGTGAAAGCATACCTCCACCTCCTCAACACACAGAACCGCAAAAAGTACACAATATACCAAGAAAAAAACCAAGAAAAACACCGAATTTCCGGCAAAAAAACAAAGAAAGCAATGGTACAAAGCGAATCCCACTCACCTCCTCCCTCAAGAGATTGATCTAGCGTTCCCAGATCCCTTCCTTGATGCTCAAAGCCCTCAAAGCTCTGACCTTTTTTTTTGAGCATTCCCGCAGAGGCCGGACCTCAAAGTTCCATTAAATCCAGTTCACAATAAAAACAATATTCAAAACTATATATTAAAAAAAAAAACTCAGCAAACAAGTGTGCACAGGTTTCCTTCTATCCATCTCCCGGGTTTGACTTTCCGTTCCGTCACTTAACGGCAGTCATGAAAACGGCAAAGTTTCCCGCTTTCCGTTCCGATTCAACTCCGTTAGTTCCCACCCTGGTGTGAATTGTCTATTCTGCCCCTACAAATATACTAAACAGTCCTTTACTTTTTAAGCTTTAAAAAATTAATATTTAATCCCTATATTTATTTTTTATTTTAATAAAATCACCCGCACTTACAATATTAACGGCAACCATACGTGACTTATAATAAAATCATTACATGATTTAAAATATAAAAAATCACGTATAGTCATTGTTAATACCATAATTTCTAGTGATTTTATTAAATAATAAATAACTATTTAGGTTATTTCACTTAAATAATTAGGATAAAATTATAAATATAATTTTGTCATGTATATTAATTTATTTATTATATATTAAAAATTTAAAGAAAGTATTGACACCACCCATAGCTCTCTCTATATAGGCAACAAGTAGTAAAACATCTCGTGCAGCGCACAAGGCCTGTCACATGTCTGTCATAATGCGCGCATGAATTTGTGGAGATACGTGTCATATATGTTTTTCACTTTTAATTATCAACCAAGGCAATAACTATTTGAAGATGATGCCAAACCATTGCCCAATCAAACCTCTTCAAATTCACACCACTCTTTTGATGCTTGCTCTCTTGTAATTCCCATTGCTACTTATTTTATTAAATGCAAATCTCATCATATCTTTTATTTCATGTCAACAAAGTGTGTTTGATTGAATGTCTAACAGAAACTGAAATAATGTTTAATCAATGTATTATAATTTAATGGTGGTGTTTTTAATTATGAACAGAAACTTAATCTTAATCTTTTGGGTTTTTGCTTTGAAGCATGAAATGAAGCTTGAGAAAGCACTTTTATCAAACATGTGAAACAATCTACTAAATTTTGTTTAAAGTTTTTTTTTACTATATTACTATTTATAAATACAGTAATTATTGTGCTATTATTTATTAGCACAGTTAATAATATGAGAACATTCATATATATATTCGATAAATTTGATTAAATTATCACATTTTTATTATTGCATGATTAATTACAAGGTTATGTTTTGTTATTACTTTCTATAGTTTGGATTTGATATGGTTGTTTATATTTAATATCTAGATTAGAATTTTATTTTTATTTTATCGTTGTCTATTTCATATTTATCCATGTAACTGTATATGAACCATGGCCAAGTTTAGTTAATAGATTTATATCAATGTGTATTTTATTTATTAATATTTATTTTTGTTATTTTATTATGATTTTTTTTAATAAAGTGGAAAAATCGTGTGTGGAGATGGAGATAATAATATTTGAACACATTGTGCCCTCATCCTGCATGAAACCATCTCTTTGACAATGGCATGAACACTTTGATAGCAATAGACTATTGTTGGCTTTGTTGTGATTTTCATTAACTAATTTGATGTATGTATTATTTATATTTATGAGGTGTATTTTATGATTATTTTATTTTTTTTATTTTCACCTACATATTTTTTTAGAGTCACGTACTTTAAACCAATCAAAATGAAATACTGAAAGCACTATAAAAAAATAAACCAGTATTAACTGTTGAATATACAAAATTTAAACTTTAAAAATCACTTTTTTAAACTATCAAATTTTTTGCTGCACGGAGCAACTCTTGTTGTTGGTCACACTTTGTTTTTCATATGTTGAAATAAATATGTTTCTTTGAAAATAAAAGGATTAGATCCAATCAAATAAAGGACTGTTGGAAGTGGTCCATGTGGTTAACCCTTTTGTCAAACTTAAGATGTGGCTGAAATGCACCAACCCATGAAAACTAGAGTAAGAGAAGGACCAATTTGCCTTTTAATGCTTTTTGATGACTTAAAACATTAAAAACTCTTTTCAGCCTTTTTATTATGACACATACTTAAGCATGATGGCATTATCTTATTGATTAATCAAATAACAATTAATATAAATTAATGAAATAAGCTTATGACTCTTCAATAAATGAAGGGCTCTAAAGTTGGACTTCCAATTTATAAAATAAAATATTTTTAAAACATGAAAAATATGTACCCACGTCAAAAATATTTACAGCTTGCTCGTTTGAAAATAATATAAATAGCCAACGACCAATTGATCTATTGGCACTGGGTCCCTTGTGTAGGGTCTTCACCTCGGGTGGTGAGCTGGACGTTCTCCCCGTTTCAAAACCTAGCACGCGCAAGGTGAGGGCATGGTTCGGGTGTTGAGCGCGGCTCCCCCACGTGTCCGCCCCTGAGGTCCGGCGCTTGTCGCCTTTCTCAAAAAAAAATAATAATAATAATAATATAAACCTAACACCAATAGTTATATAAACCTAACTCCAATTTATATATATAGTATTCATGTATCACTAAAGAGATGGAGTTTGAATTTTAATTTTTACTGAGTGAGAGCACAAGTGCTGTAGAGCTTGTATTTTTGTGCTCATTGTGTGTGACATTTTTAACGTGTGACTTATCACATTTATAAAAAAGTAAAATAAAATAATAATAATAATAATAAATTTTATGAGAGAAAAAAAAGCTTGGATTGTTGTGATTTATTCACTTTTAGGGAAAAAAAACCTTTAAATTCTAACCTTTGTTCTTGGTTGATTTTTTTTTTAATAATTTTTATGATTTAAATATTTTTTTTTAAAAAAATGAATAAACCACAAATTTATTGAAAAAAACACAGAATACAAAAGACCCAAATTAGAAACAAAGAGAGGGAAACAAAACAGATAAGGAATAAAACATAGCCAAGAAGACAAGACAGGCAGAAGGTGACGAAGAGAGCACTTTAGCTTATGGACTGAATCTGAAAATATTTGTTGGTGATACGGGTAAAACAAAAGGGGTTTTCAATCCGTTCCCTCGAACTATTTTAAATTCTAAAAAATAATTCCAAGAGTAGAATCTAAAAAATAAGTGCAGATCTCCTATTCATCAAATTAAAAAAAGATAAATTTAATAAATCAATCACATAAAATAATTCCAAGAGTAGAAGAATCAAGGAATAATTAAGAATTTATAGGGCTATGACCTAAGTTTGTTTAAGTTATCATGTCTGATTGCTTGGGAATTGAAAAACTAAACAAGAAGCATGAAATGAGCACTCTTTCTCCATTCATTAGTCTCAATCATGCTTCCTAGCTTATGCTCATCATCTCTCTCCAACTTAAGCATGAAATAATTATGATCTAAAATAAATCAAAATAATTATATCTATTATTGTCGTTGTTGTTGCGATTATTATTATTATTATTATTATTAAATATAAATCAATTTGCTATGATTTATATTTCTCCTTGGTACAATAGATGGAGAAGATATCGAATTTTATTTTTAGAGCTTTTGATTTTGTTTATTTATTTTAACAACGGGTTGGGTTTGGCATACCCATCCGAATCTAATAAGGCGGCCTAGCCCAGCCCATCTCTGGGCTAAATGAGCCCATGAGCCCATGCTCACTAGTCAACTGATGGGCTTTGGGCCAAGGCTTCTTTCAAGAATACCTCCAAAAATAGTTGATTATTTATTTAACTTTAAAAACGTTGTACCTTGCTTTATAATTTCTTAAGCTACCATGAAATCAAGGACATAAAGCAACCTTTTAGTTGATTAAATTTTAATTACTTTATATTGAAATAATCAATTTAATTGAAAAGAATTGAAGAGGTAAGTGAAATAATATCATATATTTTTCTTTTAGTTTTTTACAACGTAGTTAAAAAGACTCAAGCTTGAAAACGTTGGTACAATCGTCAAATATAGCTTAAACTTTCTATGTATATCACCCAAAACATTGGAAGGTTGTCTCCTGATTATGGATTTGTAGGAGATCTTTGAGACCAGATTCAATAACACTACCATAAATTGATAATTCACTTTAATTGCCATTCTTGGAAGTTTAATTTCTTTATACTCTTTGTTGTTACTGGTACTCACTTTCTCTAATATAAACGCCTAATCATTTAAGTACTCTTTTATATATTTTTATTTATAAATTTTGGGTGTTTTATTCATTTAAAAAAATAATTATAATGTATTGAAGAAATTAAATAGACAACTAGTATCACAAGACATAATATATTAAAACACGTGTAATTAAATAGACAACTAGTATCACACGACATATATATATTAGAACACGTGTAGCGGTCCCAATATATATATATATATATATATATATATATATATATATATATATATATATATATATATATATATATATATATATATAATATTTCCACAATAACAATGTGGATTATTTAATTGCAAAGATTGGAATACTTAGGAAAAGGGGTAGAAACATGTGGGTCAAAATTGGAAGGAACCAATCACATCAGGCCCATAAATGAAAAGCCCATAAAGAATTAAAGATGTGGTGATAGCTTGGCCCACTTCATTACCGGAAACTTCGAGACTCTATCTGATTATAAGCTCTAAAAATTAATTAGAAAGGACCACATTAACTTTTTCATTCAATTGTATTACATTACGCAAACCCTGTTGACTAAACATTGATAATTGCAAAGTGAGTATGGGACCATTTTATTTTCATATTTACTTTTTTCTTTATTTCTTTATTAATTAAAAAATGTGATGAATTTGCTTAATAAACGATGCGTGACGGCAAGTAATACTAATGAAATAAATACATTAGAAATTTAAAAACAAGTTAATTATATAAAATTTATATTGTTATGTATATATAGTTTAGATATATAGTACTTGTTTCTTTCTTAATTAGAGTGGTTTATTTATCTTTTTAATATAAATTGAAAAAAAAAAATTAATTAAGTAGGAAAAGATTGAAGTTGATTTACAATTGAAATTAATTCACGTGCATGAACAATGTGTGGTTATATATTTGAATGGCATAGAATGTACATAGATAATATAACTAATAAAAAGATTAAAAGTATAAAATGTGCTTGAATTCAATGGCTATGAAGGCAAAAACACAAAGCTGGAATAAAGGATAAAATTAAGTATAAAATGTGCTTGAATTCAATGGCTATGAAAGCAAAAAATAAAGCTGGAAACAACAAAGAGAGCAGTACTTCAAGGTCTGAGTCTCATGTAGATTTCGAAGTAAAAAAATAAAAAATAAAAAAAATATAAAAGTAACCAAACAACTTTCAAGTTAAGAGTCATTTTCATTTGAAAATGGAAATAAAAGCTAGGAGGAGATATGAGAGAAGAAATGGGACACATTGTGCAAAAGAAGCTCCACCAGCAAAAGGTGACTATTAAAATAAAAAAGCTTAAGATTCCAAAGATGTAAGAATAAAGAAAAGCATCCTTTAATGCTTTTCAAGTTCTCTTCATCTAATCCTCTTTAGCACATACTTCCAATAAAAACTTAAAAGTTTTCCAATTAATTTTTTAAATAAAATAAATAAACCAAGAATTTATTGAAAAAGACAGAACAACTCAGTGCAACCACGAGTTCATCTAGCTCAATTATTTATTCTTCTTTTCAAGATAAATCCCATCTTCCTTTTTCTTCCCTTTATTTATTTTTGGATGTTAACAAAAGATAACACTTATATTACAAAGTTTTCACAACTTAACTTAATCAAAACCTACTTAAACCTTTAAGAACACAAAAGAAAAATAAAAGGGTAAATTTGTTTTGTAACTTTTGTATTTCTCACTGTGCAAGGTACGCACGTTGTTATATACAAGATTAGAAATGGCTCCACTATCAGAAACCAGCCAATAATGTTGTTATCACTATATCAAGTGGATGATCCCTTAGGTATTTTTGCTCAGTGGTCACTAATTAGTTTGAGTGACGAACTCTACAGTAATGAACGTGTTAATTAGTACACATATAAAGTGATGTTTTTGACACATGTAAAAATTTCATTAACTAAAGAGTAATCTTCTTTGGGTTTTCCTATGAAGATAACTTAATGACCTTATAATTAATGATCACAAAGTTTATTGACTTTGTTTTCAATTTGATCTTCTTCTTGTGAGTGTTTTCTACCTCTGCTTTATGTATTAATTGTTTATTTATTTTGTGAAAGATAGATAATGATGGATTCTTATATTGCTTTGTCAATTTAAGATGTCTATTTCTATCCAATATCCTTCAAATTATTATCTTGATGCTATTGAACCACATATGCTTGTGTCAAGGATATACTGTTTAATTCTGTGTTTGCAATCAAAGACTGTCTTCATAATGCATTCTGTTAGTTCCGCCGGTTGGGGTTTGTGAAATAAGAGGAACACTCACTCACTTAAGCACTCAAGAAAAGCAAACACAAACCACAAAGAGGAGACACAAGACGTTGGTAACCCAGTTCGGCATCCACTTGCCTACATCTGGGGGGCCATGCCCGGAGATCAACAATCCACTAAAAAGGGGTAAAAGATAGAAGAGTACAAAACACACTTGTCACTCTCTCACAATACAAGAATACTACCCTCTCTAGATTGTCCGGTACCTCCCTACTCCCTCTTTCAAGAGTCGTACCCAATCCTAGACCAAGGTTGTATATATAGACCCCTCAACGTCCCAAATATAGCGCATACCCTTTTTAGAATCTCCGCGGCTTCTAACTTTAGAACCTTCCGAAATTAGATGTCGTAACTTATGTTGTAACATTTGTTGCGACATTGGCCCTAACTGTTGGCTTGGCTGAATTCTGGCTCCATTGCTAAGCGACCTCAAGACACCCCATCTGAGTCGATGTAGCCCGATCACCTGATCCGAACCTACCAGCAACTAACCTCCCTCTTCAGCTCCTCACCACACAGCCCCCTCGCAAGGGGCGCACGTCCTATGTGCGTCTTCATGCAAACTTGCCAAACTTAGTCTTCACTTCACCCAAGTTTGGTCTTCAAATCTTCAACAAAGATCTTCATTCAAACATCTGAATCTTGCCAACAATAGGCGCATATTCAAACATACCCTTAATAGACTTCATATCATCTCTATTAAGGTTCTTCAAATCTTCAACAAGGATCTTCAAATCTTGCCTTCAATAGTCTTTAAGAATCATTCCATTGATAGGATGTTTCTTCATTTAGCTTCACCCATATTTAGTCTTCAATCAATCTTCTAAATATGGTCTTGATTGGGATCTTGTCTTCAACTCGATGCTTGCTTGATCATCTTGCCTAAAATAGTTTTTCACAAGATCTTCATACAATCTTCATGAGAGTTGTAATTTCTTGCCAAAAATAACTTTTCCAAGATCTCTCATGATATTTTCCACTTAGCCAAGTATATTTGCCATGTCATCCTTCATTCCATATCATTCTCCATGCCACGTCATTATGCTAGCCACGTCATCTTGACTAGGTGCCAAATTATGCCAATCATTAAAGTGCATTTGCACTAACAATCTCCCCCTTTGGCATAATTTGACACAACTTCTTCTGCTAGTCTGACCACTGTTACAACACTGTTACAACACTCTGTTACAACATTTTACTGGGATACAGACTAGACTGACACTTGTTACAACATCCAGTTATAACATTTACTGGAGACCAGACACCAGACCTGACAAGTTAATCTGCTAGTTGCTTACAAAGAGTAAAACATTCTCAAAGACAATTGCAACTAGAGAAAAACAACCAACTACGATTAAACATAACTATCATAACAATGTTCGACATAACCGACATAACAAACATAACAATGTTATGAACCAACAAAACATGAACAACCAAACATAAACAAACTAAAAGAATAGTCAGTCTGGAAATGCAGCAGCAGCAGTAAAACTTCTCCCCCTTTGTGCCATAATTGATGCCAAAGCTTCAACATTGTTGCAGAAATATGTTGCAACATTTTCTGTGACTCCCCCTATCTTCAAGACACTTGGTCATTAGCTTCCCTTGGCCTTTGTTGAAATGCTTCAAGGCGGGCAGTTAGTTTTTGCTTCTGTCTGGCAATGATGATCAGTTCAGCAGCACCTGCTCGTTGTCTCCTCTCGAGGTCTTCAATTTGCTCCTTTAGAAACTTCTCATATTCCATTCCAACAGGTAGGCTTAATCCTTCATCATCTTCCTCGGTTGTTGGTAGTGGAGAGATTCTACCGACTGGTAAGTCAATCTTCTTCCCTGGAGTGAACAACTTCTGTGAAATCTTCAGCTTCTTTACTGTGGTGAACACTTCTCCCTTCTTAAGTTGTACTCCATGTTGTAACAAATAGTGCGACAACAGTGCTGGATAGCCCAAAGAACCTGCAGTGCTCACACTGTCTGCTTCCTTCACAATGTTTTGAAATACTAATCTCCCCAGATTAAACTTCTTTCCAGTCCCGATTGAGTACAATAACAATGCCATATCTTTCACTAAACCTGAGTTGTGTGGAGCTGGTAGCCAATTAAGAATGCCAATTCTAAATAGAACATTGTACTTAGCTGTGAGCAAAGATGCTGGCAACCGAGTCTTTTCTCCCCATGCTTCGGTTCTGTCTCCTGTGATCTTCTTCAGGACTTCTTCATTGACTTCAAGTCCTTCTTCGAAATTTCCTTTTACTTCTGCCTTGAACTCCAAAAATCTGTTGATAGTTGCTGCTGTAAATGGAATCCACTTCCCTCGAACAAACACTCTGGAGATTCCATTGTTGGATGGTAGCAGGTTGCTATAAAACTCCTGAACCAATGAAAGACTATATCCCTCAGCAAAACTGGCTGACTTGAACAAACTCCTTTCCTTCAAGAGATCAGTCACACCATATTTCAGAAACGCAGTATCATCAATTGATCTCTCCACAACAACTCCTCTCTTCTCTACCTTCTTGAATTTCATTTTGGCTTCTTTGTCTCGAAATATTTCTTCATCATTGTCTCTTGACACCTGGGAGGCCTTCTTCTTCTTTCCCTTTTTAGCCTTAGTGGATTTCTTCTCCCCCTGAGATGTGACTTCAGTACTTTTCACACCCTTGGCTTTCTTTCCTTTCTCAGATGTGGAAGACTTCTTCTCCCCCTGTTTCGCAGAATCTGTGCATTTCCTCTTTGGCCTCGGACTCTCTTCAGGATCAGCAAATGACTTCCTCTTTGTAACTTTGTCACCTTTCTTCTTCTGCTGCTTTGAAGACACGGATTTCATCGTAGACAACTTCTCCTTTAAAGGGATATCATCAGAACTGTGAGAACTTCCGGATGTTGCTGCAGGTGTTACAACAGTTTCTGTGACAATGTCTGAATCTTGATGAATGCTCTTTAAGACCTCGGCTGCTTCTTTTTCAACACTGGTGGGAGGATTTTCTTTATCCTGTAACTTGGTCTCCGGTTGCTCATCCTCCTTTTCTGAGTCTGTTGAAGAACTGTCATTTTGTTGAACATACGCTCCTGGAAAAGTGTCTCTTATCCAATTGAGAAGTTCATCTCGGTCTTTCTGCCCTGTAGATGCATCAGATGGTCCTGCAGGTACAGTGGTCTCGGTATTAGGAGATACAAATGGGACAATAGCCTTTGAACGGTCTTCTGTCTCTTCAGTTCTTGACAGGCTTCCATCTTGCTTCTTCTTCTCTTCTTCAACCCGAGCGGCAATTTCCTGGGGAATCACTCATGCTCGGCGCGCCATTCGCTTGGTCCTCATATTGGCGTTCTTCTGATTCTTCTTCTCTCTTGTCACGACTTAGTTTCAAAGTGGAGAGTAATTTGGGGAAGAACTTAGGGTTTTTCTTTTAGGGAATTTAAAAACATGATCTAACAACCATAAATAAGTTATAACTTCCAAGACACCTCTTCAATTTTCAAAAATTTCTTTTGAAAGCAATTCCTCTTTTCTTTTCATTTTCCCTCCCTTTTTCCTTTTCTTTTATTTATTTATTTCTCCCCTTTTTTTTTTTTTTTTTTTTTTTTTTTTTTAACAAAAAAAATCTCATCATGAAACCTTGCATGTTGACCTTGTAGGTCCTCGGTCTAAGCTCTGCATGTTGCACCTTGATGTTGTAACATCCTGGTTTACCCTTTCTATCATCACACAAGTAGAACAATTCACATTCTCTCTAGATACTTCAGTTTTACGAATCCACATCTTCTTTATGACAATAGTTCTTCCTCTGACTCTTCTTTTGATGGTTGCTTGCACATGACCAATTACTCTTCCATTCTTCAAGTCTTCTTTTAATTTGTTGCACTTTGGTCTTATATGTCCGATTTCTCCACAATGAAAGCATGTAGGCACTTCTTTTATGCGCTCCTTCTTTGCTTTGACTTGCTTCTCTTTTTGTTGAGCAGTTTACTTTACAAAAGTAACTCTTGAGCATTCAGTCTTGGCACTTGAAGTCTCACCAACATATCCAATGCCTTTCTTAACTTTACTTGGCCTTCCAATTGAAAGCATTTCATCAAGCTTTGCTTTACCTTTGTTCATGGACTCTAGAATCTTCTCCGCTTGACTCAACTTTCCTTGACATTCAGTCAGTTCCTTCTCTAGACGTTTGTTTTGTATCATCATCTGGTCAAACTTTGTGAGCATTAGTTTGTAACTCATGAGAAGATCTTTTTCTGTTACCTCATCGAATTCACTGTCTGATGTTGTAACCGATGTTGTAACACTTTTTGCAACATTTCTCGATTTGCAGGCTGCCTCACTTATGATTGCTGGAAACGAGATATGATGGTTGCAGTTGCCTTCCTCTTCTTCTTCGTCCATGCTGTAGTCTGAGTCATCACTCCATTTGGCATTGAGTGACTTTCCTTTCTTTTTAAGCGTGTTGGCACACTCCAATTGATAGTGTCCTACACCACCACACTCCCAACACTTGATCTTTTGTTGATGATCTTCTGCTTCTTCCTCCTCTTCTTTAGGAACCTCCTTCTTTTGGAATCTGCTACCCTTCTTCTTATACTTTCTGAACATATTGTGCAGCTTCTTTGAAAGGAAAACAAATTCTCCATCTTCTTCATCTTCATCATCTGTTACAACAGTCTGTTGTAACTCTTTCTGCTTGACTGCTTCTATCTTCAAAGCAAAGTCTTCCACTTTTCTTTCAGGGTTCAGGTTCATTTCATATGCTTGCAATGACCCTATTAACTCGTCAAGCTTCATGGTTGTGATGTCTCTTGCCTCTTCTATTGTAGCTACTTTTGCTTTAAACCTTCTTGGAAGAGATCGAAGAGTCTTTTGCACTAACTTCTTATCGGAGTATTTCTTCCCAAGTTGATAGGCTTGATTTGCAATATCCATCAACTTTGCATTGAAGATGGCTATTGTTTCTTCCTCTCCCATCCTGAGATTTTCAAACATGGTGGTTAACATTTGTAGTTTAGATGTTCTTACCAGATTCGTGCCTTCATGAATTGTTTGAAGAATCTCCCAAGCTTCTTTGGCACTTTCACACATAGCCACATACTTGAACTGATTCTCGTCCACACCTCCAAAGATTGCATTTAGAGCTTTTCCATTTGCATTAGCTTTCTTCATGTCTTCGGTACTCCAGTTGATCTTCTTCTTCACAGTCTCTTTCTTTTCTTCATCAACTTGAGTTGGAGGGGACCATCCTTCTTCAACAGCAATCCAAGCACACTCGTCCAAAGATTTAATGAACGCTCTCATCCTTGCTTTCCAATATGGGTAGTTGGAGCCGTTGAGCAATGGAGGACGTGTAACGGAGGCACCTTCTCTTCCGGCCATCAAAGGAACTAGATAGGATCTCGCCGACTTTGAAAACAAAGTTAACACGACGACCTAAGCTCTGATACCACTTGTTAGTTCCGCCGGTTAGGGTTTGTGAAATAAGAGGAACACTCACTCACTTAAGCACTCAAGAAAAGCAAACACAAACCACAAAGAGGAGACACAAGACGTTGGTAACCCAGTTCGGCATCCACTTGCCTACATCTGGGGGGCCATGCCCGGAGATCAACAATCCACTAAAAAGGGGTAAAAGATAGAAGAGTACAAAACACACTTGTCACTCTCTCACAATACAAGAATACTACCCTCTCTAGATTGTCCGGTACCTCCCTACTCCCTCTTTCAAGAGTCGTACCCAATCCTAGACCAAGGTTGTATATATAGACCCCTCAACGTCCCAAATATAGCGCATACCCTTTTTAGAATCTCCGCGGCTTCTAACTTTAGAACCTTCCGAAATTAGATGTCGTAACTTATGTTGTAACATTTGTTGCGACATTGGCCCTAACTGTTGGCTTGGCTGAATTCTGGCTCCATTGCTAAGCGACCTCAAGACACCCCATCTGAGTCGATGTAGCCCGATCACCTGATCCGAACCTACCAGCAACTAACCTCCCTCTTCAGCTCCTCACCACACAGCCCCCTCGCAAGGGGCGCACGTCCTATGTGCGTCTTCATGCAAACTTGCCAAACTTAGTCTTCACTTCACCCAAGTTTGGTCTTCAAATCTTCAACAAAGATCTTCATTCAAACATCTGAATCTTGCCAACAATAGGCGCATATTCAAACATACCCTTAATAGACTTCATATCATCTCTATTAAGGTTCTTCAAATCTTCAACAAGGATCTTCAAATCTTGCCTTCAATAGTCTTTAAGAATCATTCCATTGATAGGATGTTTCTTCATTTAGCTTCACCCATATTTAGTCTTCAATCAATCTTCTAAATATGGTCTTGATTGGGATCTTGTCTTCAACTCGATGCTTGCTTGATCATCTTGCCTAAAATAGTTTTTCACAAGATCTTCATACAATCTTCATGAGAGTTGTAATTTCTTGCCAAAAATAACTTTTCCAAGATCTCTCATGATATTTTCCACTTAGCCAAGTATATTTGCCATGTCATCCTTCATTCCATATCATTCTCCATGCCACGTCATTATGCTAGCCACGTCATCTTGACTAGGTGTCAAATTATGCCAATCATTAAAGTGCATTTGCACTAACACATTCCATCAACTTTGCCAAATCAATATAACTTTTGAGATAATCACCACACCTAGGAGAGTTAATATTTTATTAATTCCTCTCTAATCCCAAGTTAAGTTTTGAAGGTTCAAATTGAAGAATTATAGAACACAAACCATAGAAAAAATAAAGTAATCACACAAATACAAAAAGAGCTTCGGCAGAGTATGCGTACGACCTCGGGAGAGGAGTGGTTGTTAGTTTCTCTAATTAGAAAAATTAGAGTTACAAACATATATATATAAATTCTATTAGGTACAATTTTACCAAAATAGCACTCCGCTCCAACAACTACCCGTTCACTCTCATATGAGCCACATACAACAATAACTTATCCAAATTTAATAATTAATTCAAGAGAACTTTTTATATGAACCTCATGGTCTAGAATAATATTTCCAGGGATACTGAAACCTCCTGGAGAATGAGATATACATAATATTTATTTTAAGTGGCTTCAGGAAAGGGCACTAATTAATTAAATATATATAAATCTGAATATAGATCTATTCAGATCCACAAAAAATCCTCTTCGTAAAGCAATGTTTCCTAAGAGTGGGATGTAATTGTGGCACATGCACTATTAATGCTATCCTTGTCTTGCCTTTCTACTAGTTTAAATACATGACATGCTCTCTTACAGAAGAGCAACACAAGTTCAGATAAGTTGATCAGTTGTTTGATTGATCAACACCATGGAAATGGATAGAGGAGTACTGAAGCCTTATATTGTTGTGATACTTGTACAACTTCTGTATGCAGGGATGCATATCATCTCAAAATCAGCTTTGGAATTCGGCTTGAGCCCATTTGTTTTCGTATTCTACCGGCAAGCCTTTGGCTTCATCGTCTTACTTCCTTTCGCCTTTGTTGTTATTCGGTATCAATATTATCAGTCACCTTAATTTCTTCATCTTAATTAACTACTTCATCTTTTCCATGTCTTATGGTTTTCTTGTGTTCTTAGGAGAGGAGGTCCCCAACTGTCTTTCATGTTACTGTTGAAGATATTCATCCATGCATTAATAGGGTAACTATATATATATATATATTTAACTTAATTGATTATTTGCATGATCTTTTGCTTCTCTTCTCTGAGTTACTAATGAGTTGTGTTAATTTCTTAGGATTACATTGAGCTTAAATATATATAATGTGGCATTAAAGTACACTTCAGCAACAGTGGCATCAGCTTGTAACAACTCCATCCCAGTATTCACTTTCTTTTTGGCAGTTATGTTGAGGTATATACTTATTAACTTTATTTTTTTCATTTTGAAAAGGAACTCCATTATAAACAATACTATTTGGCTCTAAATATCTTCAAACCTATATAAGTGGATGAATGACAGCCAAATAATACTTTTTTTTGTTTTTCTTTCACAATTACATATCATGGAAGCACTTACTCTCCGAGCTATTAGTTGGTTGATATTTTATTAAGATTTTTACTTTTTTCAAGGCAGGAGTTCTTCATAGACTTTGCCATAATTGTCCTTTTATTGTTTATTTATTTCACAAACTTATTATTACAAAGCATCAACTCACTTTGTCTCTTCTACATGACACAGCCTATGATCATGGATGATTCTAGAGTTGAAAAATGGTCCTAATGTGGGTATCAAATGGATTAGGCTTTAGAAAAGCTCTCCATTAATTCTTCATAATAATAATAATAATAATAATAATAAGAAACAAAAAAGAAAACCTTTCATCATGCCTTGATATATACACTGCAATGTACTTAATGCCCAAAGTAGGACATACACTGCAATGACACACAAAAGATGCACATGTCTTTTATGTATATCTATATATATACATGCTCAAATATATTACAAATGTCACAGAATGGAGGTTTTCAAATTGAAGAGCATATCAGGCCTAATGAAGATGATCGGAATAACGTTTTGCGTGGCCGGAATAATTATAATCGCCTTCTACACTGGTGCTCCATTGATGAGCTCCATGAAACACCACCCTGTCAGTAACCATCAGCCTAAACACTCTCCTAGTACATGGATCAAAGGTTCTTTCTTGATGATAATTGCCAACATTTTTTGGTCCATCTGGCTAACCTCACAGGTAATAATTAAATAAAACAATGAATTGAAGATATATATAACATTAAAACTTAAGCTAACTTCTTATAATGTAAACAGGGACAGCTATTGAAAGAGTACCCATCCAAGCTCCTCTTCACAACATTACAAACCATATTCAGCATGATTCAATCATTCTTAGTCTGTTTGGTATTTGAAAGAAACTTTGCAAAATGGGAGTTACACATGGACATGGGGTTACTTGCAGTTGCATACAGTGTAAGTCTAATCTTTAATATTGTTCATTAATAATCTCTATGCAAACAAGTACATATATAATTAATCTCTGATTCTTATAACTGAATGAATTGCAGGGAATTGTCATCACTGGTTTAACGTTCTACTTGCAATCATGGAGCATTGAAAAGAAAGGTCCTGTGTTTCTAGCCATGTCTACACCTTTGGCTTTTGTCTTCACCATCATAGGCTCATTCTTTTTCTTTAGCAAAGCAACTACTCTAGGAAGGTAACAATTTAAACACTAAATGCTTTCCAACGTAGATATCCAACTGAATTAATTAATTTATAAAATGTTTGTTGTAGTGTTTTGGGTGGAGCATTTATGGTTGGAGGTCTCTACTTTGTTCTATGGGGAAAGAGCATGGAGAATACTACAAAGATTGTAGAACCATGTATAGAGGAGGGGATAGTGCCCAATGAAGTGAAAGAAATGGCATCTTCATGTCCCAAAGTTTGAATAGCCTCTTAGATCAATGAAGGATCCACATGACCACCTCATTATATAGTAGTATTTGTTTAGATATATTAATATATTTATACATATATATATTCAAGTGTGGAGAAGAGAAGATGTTCTTATTTTTATCTTAACCAAAAATAAATAAAAGTTATCAGTGGTCCTTTTACTTTGAGTTCAATTTTCATTTTCATTTCTGTGAAAAATAGAAAATAGAAAAACAGGGTATAGAAAGCCCAAACCCCTTGATGCTCTGAAAGGCCTAATAACTGGGCCTAAAACAGAAGGCCCATTAATAAAATTTCTTCCGTGAATGAGTAATGGACATGCAATCACGCATGCATGAGAAAAACTAAAAAATTTATGCAATTTTACTCTGTTTGATGAGAAGTAATTAATTTCTCCAGTTAACTAATCATAGCCTTTGTTTGTAGTTTAACCATTTCAAAGAACAAATGCTTCTGGTTTTAATTGATAAATAAATCTAGTTGTGGTGGTTTGCAAATATATATATCTTGGTCCTATTATTCCATAAACTTTGCAAGGTCAAAGAGAGAAGAGAATAAAGGCAAACGGTTATAGGCCACGCAAAAGAATCTAAATCTATTGATTATAAATATTATATTATTTAAAGAGAACTTTGAATATAATGACCAGATTTAGGGAGTAATAAATTAACTACAACCATGTATATTGCCTTTAGAATAACACTTTCCTGGAAGGCATCTATTTATACTTAAAAAAAAAAAATACTGTCCTTTGTATAATGAAGTGATCTGATGAACTGTCCTCTAACCATTAAACTAAGCTATATGGATAATGAATAAATATGGCTTGATATACAATTAATATCTAAATAACCTACCTTATATACTCTTTGTTTGTATATATCTTGCCTTTGTAAAGCAAATGCTCATCTTTCTAATGTTCTATATATACATTATGCATCTTGCCACTCATAACAAGCAATACAATTATACAAAGACCATCTTAATTAATTAATTAATTCCTTTTTTTCTTCTTGAGCTTGTTTGAGGATCATGAATGAGATGAAGCCTTATATTGTTGTGATTCTGATACAATTTATATATACCGGGATGCCTATCATTTCAAAAGCAGCCTTAGACATCGGTTTGAGTCCGTTTGTGTTCGTCTTCTACCGACAAGCCTTTGCCACAGTCATGCTAGTTCCTCTGTCAATAATTCTTGCTAGGTATATGATCTGTAGATTTCTTGAAAATGACTAAATTTTTCATGATTTATGCATGTGGTTTTTGTGTTTATATATACTCAGGAAAAAGGCTCCTCCACTATCATTCAGGCTACTGTTCAAGATGTTCATCCTTGCATTAATAGGGTCAGTTATTTAATTGCATGCATGATAGTTTTTTCACTTATTTTAGTACATGCATATGATCAAAGATACATATTGTTGTTAATTGTTTATTAGGATTACATTGAGTTTCAATCTCTATAATGTGGCCTTGGACTACACATCAGCCACAGTGGCTTCAGCCATTACAAACTCCCTCCCTGTTAGCACCTTCATGTTTGCTGTTCTTCTCAGGTATGTATGAAACTCTCAAGCTTTTACTACAATGATTTTAGTTGTTATCAATAAAAGCTAACTATGAGCTTTGTTTATACCTAAATATATGAGAAGGTCATGATAGATATAGCTACAATTTTTAACCAGGATAGAAGCTCTGAAGGTGAAGAGCAAGTCAGGGATAGCCAAGGTTCTTGGAATAACACTTTGCTTGGCTGGAATACTGATGATTGCCTTCTATACAGGACCTCAGCTGAACCACCATGAACCCTATCACCATAGTCAACAACCCACACACTCCTCTAGAACATGGATTAAAGGCTCCTTCTTAATGATCTCTGCCAGCACAGTCTGGTCCCTCTGGCTAACCTTACAGGTATATAACCAACTGCAAGACAACAGTGTTTAAAATTATATTACTCAATAATTTACATGCATGCATGGACTACTATACACATTGTATATGCTTGATTTCTTATTATAAGCAGAAGATACTTCTGAAGGAGTACCCTTCAAAGCTCCTCTTCACAACCATGCAGTGCATGTTCAGCTCGATCCAATCATTCATCGTCGCTATCCTGTTCGAAAGAAACATTGCCCAATGGAAGCTGCACTTTAACATGAGACTGCTTGCCGTTGCATACAGTGTAAACAAGCCTGAAGAATACTATCTTAATTTAGTGATTCATGTTCTTGATGTTTTTATTAATTAAGTGTTGCTGATTCATGACAGGGTTTCATTGTCAGTGGTGTTTCATTCTACCTGCAATCTTGGTGCATTGAAAGGAAAGGTCCTGTCTTTCTATCCATGTGGACACCATTAGCATTTGTTTTCACCATCATAGGTTCATCATTCATCTTAGATAACCCAATCTACTTGGGAAGGTAATTAAACTGGTGCTTAAATGGTTATTTTTCAACTTTGACGAGCTTATATAATTTGTTAAACACGTACAACATTGCAGTGTTTTAGGTGGAGTTTTTATGGTTGGAGGCCTTTATAGTGTTCTCTGGGGAAAGATCACGGAAAGTAGAATTAGTGAAGAACAATGTATATTGGAGGAGGAGAAAGTGTGCAATGAGGAAAAGGAAACAGCATCATCTCCATGTCCCCACGTTTGATTAAGTTTCAGTATCCAATTAAAACTTCTCATTGTTCAAAGGAGAAGCATAGCTTTCCAAGTTACTTTTGTTGTTACTTTCTACTTCTTTTTTCAATCTCTATGTTATAGCAAGCCACTTGTGCTTTAAGTATATGGCGTGTGATGATGCTGTGCATCCATGTTGTGAATAATTTGTAAACTACTTTATATGATGAATGAATGATAAATAGAGTATAAAAGGTTTTTTTTTATAATAATTTTCTAAATAGTTTCTCTATTTTCTAAATAATGATGCTGTGTATTCAAAGAATTAAATTTTTTTTTTGTATTTGTATATATAACACTGTAAAATGGGTAATTATTAATATATTTTTGCACAGATCAGATCAAACCATATATAATTAAAAAGTTAATTTGTTAATTTTTATATTCTCCTTTTAACTTATTGTTAGGATACATCACAATAACTTCGGAGGTAATGTTGTGTTTTTATCATATATATATATATATATATATATATATATATATATATATATATATATATAAACAAACGATTCTATTTAAGAAAAATCATGGACGTGCATAAACGTGTAGTTAATATCTCACACATCTATACTTTCACATTACATGGTTTTTTATCATATAAATTTTATATTTGATTTTTCAACTATATCTTAAAAAAAAAATACGTTACTTTAATTTAGCAGTTACACCTGTATAGTGTGGATAAGTCCATTGTATATCAATATTTTATTATTATTACTAATATGTATATTTTTTAAATTTATTTAATTTTTAAAAAATAATACGAATCATGTGGCCACTTTACCTCGCAATATTTTAAATTTTTTCAAGAATTATTTAAATTTTTAAAATGATATGGTAAACAAATGCGGCTTAGTGTGACCCACTGTGGCCTCATTTTTTTCAATGTTTTCAAAAATATTTTATAAATGCATGCTAGAAATTATATATATATATATATATATATATATATATATATATATATATATATATATATATTGCCATGCATGCCTCTGCAACCTGGAAAGCAAAGAGAGTTATTTTGTTCTATTATTCTTTGTCTCACCAACAACTTGAAAGGGATTTGTATGAATCCCAACATCTTTAGTGTGTAAATTTTTTATAAAAAATAATTTTATAAAATAAGTTAAAAAAAATTAATATATGTTTTTTTATCATGTAAATGCCCATTTTTGGTTTCTCAACATTATCTAAAAACATTGTGCTTTAATCCATTATTTACACCTATATGGTGTTGTAAGTGCGTTCCCATAATAATTAATTAATGTCAAATGGCATAGTTTGGGAATATGCCTATCACATCATTTTTTTAATTTATTTTTTTAGAATATTTATCTCAGATTCTCAGGCATATTAAGGATTATGGATTTTTTTTTTTATTATGCATGCATGTCAATTTTTTAATTTTATGTTATTAACATATTATTTTATTTTTTTTGCAATTTGGAAAATAATTAAGTAAAGAGAGCTTTAGTTTTAGTTTTTAGTTTTTATTTTTAATTTCTTAGGTTATATTATCAACAACTTAAAAGAATTGACATAACTCTGATGATGTCTGTAAATTTCAAGTTATTTCATATCTTTATTTTTTATCTGAAATATATATATATTTTGATTTATTTTTTTTATATGATTCTCTACTTGTAATCTCTATAATTAATGGATATATGTTGTTTTTTTTTTCTTTTTTCTTTTTACTTTATTTGTTTTTTTATCATTATACTCTCCCCTCTTTTTATTAATTATATGGTTTATTATTATTACTTTTTAAAAGCATGAGTCTCCTCATCCTTTAAAAAGTCTCATCATCTGGAATTTTTTTTTAAAATAAATTAAAAACTTGACATATGCTTTTATTAAGTGGAAGTTTATCTTTGGTTTCTCAACCCACCTTAATAGTACAATACTTTAATTGGTGAGATCAGACTTACGTGGTGGAATTGCCATATCTTTTTGCATCAACATATATATTAAAAAATAATAGGGATGACGGGCCATATTGTAAAGCCATTTTTTAATTTTAAAAAAGTATATATAATTTTAAAATTATATGGTAGACAGATGTGGCTTTCTGTGAGTGTATATATATTAAAATGATATATATTTTGGAAATGCGGCCCACTATGGCATCATTTTTTTATTTTTTATTTTAAATATTTTTTAAATGCATGCCAAAGATATGATGGATTTTCTTTGCCATGCATATCAATTTTTTACACCATGTAAATTTCTTTGTTTTAGGTCAGGTTTTTTTTTTTTTTTTTTTAAATTTAATTTTGAAAGTTTTGAAATAATATTGTGTATAAAATTACAATGAAAACTCTAACTACAATAGAATCTATTTACATACTTTAGTTTTGAAAAATCTTATGGACACTATTATATAAACATATAAATACATGTTAAAATTTTTAATTATTCATACTATATTTAATATAAATAAAAACTTAAATATAATAAAAATATTTAAATTTATTTTTTAATTTTTTTTAAATATTATACATCTATTTTAATAATATATAGATTATTAACGTTGTAATTTATTCTCCTTAGGACCTAGAAAGTAAAAAGTGTTTTTATTTTATCAATTTTAGTTTCATTCATTGTCACCCAAACAACTTGATATATGCTTTTATCTTAAAAGGATTAACATGAATCCAGTGGCGGAACCAGAACCAAAATAAAGGGGGTGCTCATATAAAAAATTATAAATTTTTTTTCAAATTTTTTCAATTCAAAAAAATATAATTAGATTAGTTGAACGATATATTTATTGTAATTTGGTCGATCCAATTGTTACAAAAAAAAAATACAATACATTTATAATTTTTTTTTTATGAAAGACACAATAAAAAATTAAGAGACCAAACAATAATTTTTTATAAACAGTTTGTAAAAATATATATTTATATAAATATTATATATATATATATATATATATATATATATATATATATATATATATATATATATATATATATATATATATATATATATATATATATCACAGGTTTAACCGATAAATGTTTGTAATTTTTTTCTAATTTTTATTCTGTATAAACTAATTTGTAATAAATTAAGACTAAACAATAATTTTTTGAAAAAAAAATATTTTATATTATATATAACAATTTATAAAATATCTAAATAATAAATATTAATTTTGTTACCAACACTACTTTTTTAAACTATCGGTATTAATTTGTAAAAAATTAATATTTTTTAGAAAGAGAGAGAGACAGAAGAGAGAAGAGAGAGGGGGTGCTCTTGAGTTCCAACTCCTTCCGAGTCCCTCTAATATATATATATATATATATATATATATATATATATATATATATATATATATATATAAACTAATAAATATATATACACTACTGATTGGCTGGGGCCAAGGGGGTGCTCAAGCACCCCCTTGGCCCCCCCCCCCCCATCCGCCACTGCATGAATCCCATCATGTTGAATATTGTGTAATTTTTTAAAAATAAATAAATAATTTGATATATGCTTTTATCATGCAAATGTACAATTTTGGTTTTCAACTGTATCTAAAATACTGTACTTTAATTCATTGGTTACACCTATATATCGTGTTGATAAGTTATCCATAATTAATGTCTCATTATTTTTTGCTAGTACATATTTTTAAAAAAATATTTATTTATTTTTTAAAAAATAATAGAGATGAGGTGGCCATATTGCCATGGCAGTTTGTTGAAGTTTATCAAAAATTATATAAATTGTTAAAATGATACGGTACCATACACAAATGTGTGACACCATATATAATAAAAATATTTAATATCTAATCTTTTAAAAATGATATAATTTGGAAATATGGCCATCACATCAGTTTTTTAAATTTACTTTTTAAAAAAATATTTATTTATTTTTTAAAGTCATACGACAAATTATGGATTTTCTTTGCCATCATGTCAATTTTTTGTTTTAGATTATTAACATGGTAATTCATGCTCGTAGCATAACAAAGCAAGCAAAGAGAGCTTTTATTTTATTTTTAGTTCCTTACTTTACATTGTCAAAAACTAAAAAAGATTGGCATGAGTCTCATCATTCCTAGAGTACAATTTTTTGTTTTTAAATAAATTAAAATTTTGACATATTATACGTATTTATTAAGTAAAATGGTAGAAGTTTATTTTCTGAAAGTGAAACGAGAGGGCTTGATCCTGACAACTAAGAAAAATTTAGAATTCATAGAGTCTCGTGTGGTTGAAGCGAGCGATTTTGGTAAATCAATACCCAATTTAGATATGTGCGATAACTAAAAAAGTTGACTGCAATGTGCATCTTAGGAGGGATCCTCCATCCTTGACTAGGTGGCATCATCATAAGGACGAACTTTCTTCTTCTTAGCTTTTTATCTCTTTTGATGTAATATTGCTGATAGTTTACACTCATAACGGACAGAAAAAAGGTCTTGTATTTCTCATTTTATATTCCTTGTGTTGTGTTTTGTTCCCTTTTTATTTTTATTTTGTTAATGTAATTGTTTTATTCAATTTATATATATATATATATATATATATTGTAGTTTATGAACTATAACTTACCCGTAACATCAACATACACCTCCTTCCTCTGTTAGCTAGAGAAGACTTTTGTCACATATTGGCGATTTTTGTCTTCTTAGCTGCAGCTTTCCTGTTTGTTTTGTTTTGTGTCTAGCTTATATTTGATTCGACTATGGATTATATTGGCCATTAATAACTCGACTAAAAAAAAAAAATGAAAACCTAGTTATTTTAATTAATTAATTTGAAATGTTACAAATTTTATTATTTGGCTTCAAATCTAATAAGTAAAACTTTTATTTATTAAGATCATGGGAATCTTTGGTGTTTCATCAACCCTAATGATGACCGTCTAACTTGTTCGGCTTTTGTTTTTGTTTTTTTTTTTTTTTTTTCTGTTTCAGTCGTTGGTTGTTTGTCCTATATTTTTTTTAACAAAATTGTGATTTATCCATTTTTATAAATTAAAAAAATACTATACTTTGTTTTATCCCAAAAAAAAAAAAAAAAAAAAACGGTACTATACTTTGATCGGTGAATTAAAACTCAAATTTCAGACTCCCATACCATCAACTTCTATAATTTGGTCCGTGAAATTAAATAGACATATGCTTTGGGTTTTCTAAAGGCATTTGACTCCTGTATAGTATTCAAATATCATTGAGTCCTTCCTCGTATCTCACATGTGACTGAACAACGTCATCAAACCGCAACGCATTGTACCACCGTTCCTCAAGCGTATCCAAATTCATTCTTGATTAGCTCAACATTACAAGCAGCAAATTTTGCTCTTAAAAATGCTATAAATACCTTAGCATGCAAAATGTCATTGCATACGCTAGAAATAACTAGCGTAATTTGCTCTTGAGGTTGCTTGGGCTTTATCATGGATGGAGTGAAGCCTTATGCCGTTGTGATTCTCATACAAATAATAGATGCTGGGTTGTTCATGATCACCAAAGCAGCTTTTACCCTTGGTTTAAATCCTTTAGTTTTCGTCTTTTACCGACAAGCTTTTGGCACCCTCTTGTTAGTTCCTTTGGCAGTGATTCTTGTGAGGTATCAATTAATCCCTTATCTTCTTCTTCTTCTTCTTCTTCTTCTTATTATTATTATCATTATTTGTGTTTCTTTTTTTTTAGGAGAAAAGCTCAGCCACGACTTTCATTCATGTTATTGTTTAAGACGTTCATGCTTGTCTTGATAGGGTATGTTTATACTGCATGACCATTTATTTCTTTTTATAAGATGATTTTCAATTGTCGAAGTGGATTAATTAATTTTTCTAATTAATTTCTCAGGATTCCAATTTTTTTTGACATGTTTTTCATTGGATTGAGCTACATATCAGCAACAGCAACTTCTGCCATTTCAAACTCCCTGCCTGTATTCACCTTCATTTTGACTGTTCTCTTCAGGTATATACGTATACACATCGATGCGAAGTAATAAACTAAAAAGATCATTAGATCATGTAAATAAGTATTTCTATCATGTGAAGATTAATTACTACTGTATAAACTTTTACCCAGGATGGAAACTCTGAAGTTGAAGAGCAGATCAGGCATAGTTAAGGTTCTGGGAATACTATTCTGTGTGACTGGAATAATGATCATTGCTCTATACAAAGGCCCCCAGTTGAGCTCCTTGAACCCCCATCACACTCAATTCACTAACCATGAAGGAAACTCCAACCTTGAGACCAAACACTCTACCGGTACCTGGATAAAAGGCTCCTTCATACTGATCTCGTCCTACATAATCTGTTCACTGTGGTTCGTCTTCCAGGTAAAAAATTTTCAACTTGAAAGTTGCCTGGTTATATTAATTTATATATATATATAGTGTAACTACTATAATTTAATTAAGCAGGGTATATTGCTGAAGGAGTACCAATCAAAGCTCCTTTTCACAACCTTTCTCTGCATATTCAGCACCATCCAATCATTTATTATTGCCATCATATTCCAAAGAGACTTTGCCAAATGGAAGCTGCACTGGGACATGGGATTGCTCGCAATTGGATACTCTGTAATCAATTTTAATCCTAGTTTCACATGTGTGATTAATTAAGGGAAGTTTACTAAGTTATATATAATAGAACCATCTTAACTAAGAGTAGTTGATGCATGGCAGGCAGTAGCTGTCACCGGTTTCTCTTACTACTTGCAAGCCTGGTGTATTGAGAAGAAGGGTCCTGTCTTTCTCGTCATATCGTCACCATTGGCCTTTGTTTTCACCATGATAGGCTCATCATTCATCTTGGGTGAAAAAATCAATTTGGGAAGGTAAAAGTATATACAGTGCATCATTTGTATTTATACTTGAAATTAATTATATATATATAGTGACTTCATTAACATCTATAGTTATGGTTTCAGTGTGTTAGGTGGGATTTCTTTGGTGGCAGGACTATACAGTGTTCTATGGGGAAAGAGCATGGAAAACAAAGTGCCTGAACCATCCATTGAGTGCGGTGAATGTTAACAACTCATCATGTGCTGAAAATTTCAGCAAAGTATAATTTTTATCTTGATTATAAAATCATAGGAAGCATCTATATATAATGATTGATCCAAACCATGTTGGTACTTGGTCTTTCTTTGGTTGTTGACATATATGAAGTATATATAGTACCTTATAATTCATGGAATATGCCTTACAATGTGTGACTCTGCGTGAATACCACGTATGTTTGCCGGAGAGAACGTGGGAAGCCCCCCCTGTATTCTTCTTATTCTTATTCATCTTGCTCTTGTTCTTGTTCTTCTCTTCTTATCAAAGAACTTCATTTTGAGCAAGAACTTCTTCTTGAGTCTCTCGGGAGTCAAATACTTAGACTTTGAGAGTCTCTTCCACCATCTTCTTGGTGGTCTTCACCAGAGCACCCACAAACTTGGGTTTTGGGGCCATGGCAATTAAGCTTTGTTTTTAGTTAAAGAGAGTACTTTGAAAGGTGATGCATGATGTGTCGAATGCTTGGCGTTGGAAAGGGGAGTACGTGGAGGAGTCACTAAAGTGTTCTCTGACGAGGGAAGTGGAAAAATGTGGTAGTGTGTGGAAGTTGGCAGTCAAGAATGGTACACGTTAGAACTTGGTTTTCAAGGTATAAGACTAAAAATCATATTTTAATTTAATTATATAACTGTATTTGTTATTTATCCATATCCCTTTTTGTGTGTGCATTAGGGCAAAAACTTTGTTTGGTATATTTTTCATTAGGGCAAAAACTTGGTGTGTGGTACTTAATGTATCTAAATCACTTTGCTCAATTTAACCATGCTGATTAAGTTTATGTAGCATGGTTATGGAGAATATTAGACATATAATACAATTTATATTTATATAATGTCACAATTTTTTTTTTTTCCTCTTGTAACCTCTTGTATTCAAATAAATTGGTGATGGTTAATCATAGTATCTAAGAAGTCAAAGCCTTAGAATAGACTTTGTTGAAATACCAAATTTATAATTATAATAAAAAGTATTATTATATTATTTTATATTGAAGATAATTGTTTTATTAGATAATTTTTTTTATAATTTTCTTTTGGCCTCCTTCCAATGAGTCTTAATTCTGCCAATTTATATGCATTCAATCCAAGATGAAAAATCAAAGATGAAAAATTATTCATTTTGTATATATTATATTGATCACCTAGTTGTAAAGTAATTGGTATTTCATTCTTCTTCTACTTAAAAGATCAAGAGTTCAAATCCTACTCATAGTTTATCTATAATTAAATACCACTTCCATGTCCCAGATGTAGTCTTATCCACAATTTTTTTTAATAAAAAACATGCCACATAGTGAGATCAAAGTCTACAAAATTCTTGCATCTCATTAGTTCGAGAGGCTAACAAAAACAATATCAATTCGTACAAAATCCAACATGAAGCAAATTGAATAGAATAATTTTTTTTTAAAAAAAAGAAAACATGTACACAAAGATAAACTAAATCTAATGAGCACAACAACAAAACAAATCAAGCCAACGGGCCTTTAATTCAGTTGTATTGGTCCCATTGCGAAAGCGTTAGTGTGAGAATTTCATTACCTACATTCAAAACCCATTTAATGCAATAGTGGTAATGGATCCCCGGTTATGAGTGCGGGTTGCAACTCAAATACTTTGTCATAGGTGAGGCTACACTGCTAGAAGCTCAAATTTTGACTATGTGCACACCCTTCACCGTATATACACTTGTGCTTGTCGCATTTGTTTGAAAAAAATCAGAAAATGAAAATACATAAATCTCAAATACAGTAGAAGCCTATCATTAAGCATTAACATCTACATTCTTCTTTGACCCATCTTCTTTGTTTTCCTGCTTAGTATTAGTGTTGAAGTCCTCTTGTACTTCCTTTACAATTAGATATCATCTTATCATCTGACCAGTTTACATTTATTAGTTATCAGGATATGACTAGAGGTGTTAAGATTGGCTGTATACAAGACTTGGCTAATTTCTATGTACATGTGCCTGAAATGCTTATTGTGATGGTTACAGATTTTATTAGTTTTCCCACTACATTTTGAGCATATTGCAGTCATATAGAAATTAAGTTTATACATGTTCTTACTTCAAGTTTCTTCTACTTATTATTAATATTATTTATGTTCTTAAATTAAATAATCACTACCAACCAACTGAATTTTGGCTTAACTGCAAGAGCAAAAGGCCAGTAGTCAACCCATGATCTAGTGCAAGATGTGTTAAAGTAGTTGGCCTTGAGGTGTAGTGTTCTTTTATTTATGTTTGAGTTTTACTCTATAATGGTTGTAACCACAACTGGAATCCATTAATTGTGTGTGTGTGTGTATATATATTGTTTGTCATTTGCGAGTTTTTCTTTTTAGTGAGTTCCTATTTCTTTTAGTTTAGTTGTTTAGTTACCTGGTTAGCATTAAAGATAGCCTTATTGGTTAGGAGTTGCATCCACTACAATAACAGAGAGGGTGTGACATTGTGGACATATTAAGGCTATTGTAAAAAGTCTGGATTTGCATCCATGAGGGTAACCCATGATAAGGGTACTTCCTCAGCATGCCTTTCCCCAAGTGTCGCAAAGTTTTTTTATTATTCCCTTTGAGCATATGAGGAGATATCATTCCTTAACTTAGCTGTCTTTGCCGGTGGAAAATATTTAGGCAAAAATTTATCCACCATTTGATCCCAAGTGGTGATCCATTCGGGCCCCTAGGCAATGATGTTAATCATTATTTGGCTATTCCCCTCAATGAAAACAGAAACAATCTAATTGAAATTGCATCATCGGTAGCTCTTGAAGGTATCAGTACATATTTCCAAAAAATTGGCTATGTGAGCATTAGGGTCTTAATCTTGCAATCCATCAAACTATACCAACTATTGAAACCATTTGAGTGACATTAGGCTTTATCTCAAAATTATTTATCAACCGTAGGCCTAACAATGCTTAAAATGGCCCCTTCCAATGATGGTCTTGCATGCATAATCTGACATTGTTCTTGGTTGCTCCGTCATTGCTCCAAATTGCTTAACTCCAATACCCTGCTAAATTGCCCCTGTTTCCCTCAACAAGCCTCCCTTAATCTTCAATCGAGGGTATGCTCGATTTCATTGTTTTCCTCCATGAATTTTGCAAATTTACTCTTGCTAATACATTGATTATTGCATAGAAAAATAAAAAAGTGAATTCGAAGGTAAGCAAAATAAGACAAAAGCAAAAAAAAAAAAAAAAACGAAAAAAAGAAAAGAAAATGATCAAAATCAGAAGAAGTAAAAAGAATGGCTAGCGTAATAAAATACTAGTGTTACTAATATTCCAAACTCTTGTAATGGTGTCAAAAACTAAGGGTCCATTTGATTCACACAAGGGTACAACACAAGAGTACAGCACAGCACAAGTACTTGTAGTACAGCACAAGTGTTTGTTTTGTGTCTTGTTTGATATTCAAAGGACAATACAATTTAATATAAAACAATTAAATATAAAATTACTATAATACCCTCCATATATTCCTTTGTTGTTTTAGATTAAGAAGATTAATAAAAAATATATTTTAAAGATACTTGACACAAATATATTTTTAAAACTTTAAAGATATTAAATAATTATTATTTATAAAAAAAATATATTATAAATTTTGTTAACATTTCTTATCTTATTAAAAAACTAATTATCTTGATATTTTTAACTATAATTTACAAGATTAAATATATTTATTATAATTAAAGATAAGAAGCATGCGATCTAAACAAAATAATGTTTTTTTACTTAATAAATAAATCTAATAAATTCGTATAGAAGAAGATTGGTAGATCTTGCAAGGTGCCCGAAAATCCTAAAATTCTCAAAGAGAATAGAAAGTAAGAAGGAGAAAGCAAGAGAAGAGGAGAGAGATTTGAAAAGGAGAGTGCCACGACGAAAGGGAAGGTCGGGGAAGGAGGTTCACGGCGGTGGATGAGATCACAAAAACCGTTGACAACTGTAATTTTTGGATTTGAAGTGGGGTAAAACTGACTTTTGTTGTGCTGTCCCATAACTCAAAACTTGTACTGTGGTTTTGGTGGGACAATTTTTTTTCCAACTTGTGCTGTACTCAAACACGTTGTTGTGCTGTACCTTGAACGCTTTTGCAAATCAAACAAGAGACAAGAGAGTTTGTGCTGTCTTGTCCCTCATTTTTTCGCGTATCAAACGGACTCTAAATGTTACTTTTATTAAGTGGTTAGCAAGTGCATTAGTCGTATCAAGTAATACATTGTGTTTACAAGTAAGATGTCGACCTCATGAAGACTTAAATTGCTAATACTTACTATTTTCCTATTGTCTAGCCTACAATGAATTAGATTGCTAAATCTAAATTAAACAAAATTAAACTAAAACTAAGTGATCAAGGGCTAAAGGGAATGTGTAATCATTCAATAGAGAAAGTACCTGGACATGGATCCCCCTAGGACTATCATTGCGATCAAACTCTAAATCATACAAAAATTAGATTACTTGGACCATCGAGATTTCTGGATTATGCAGATTTCTGGATTATGCAAACACATCCTAAAGTCCAAGGATGAAACTTTTAGTCGTTTTCGTCAATGGAAAGCTATGGTCGAGACACAGAAAGAAAGGTCAAGTATTTGAGGTCTGACAATGGCATAGAGTTCCGCTCGAGAGAGTTTGAGAAATATTGTCAAGATGCTGGCATCATTTGACACTATACCACAGTTCATACTCCACAGCAGAATGGAGTAGCGGAATGCATGAATAGAACATTATTAGAGAAAACCCGGTGTATGCTCTCTCATGCCGGGTTACCACAAAGTCTTTGGGCAGAAACAATTACCATAGCTTATTACTTTGTCAACCGCTCGCCATTAACAGCTATTGAGTGCAAGACACCAGAGGAGGTATGGTTTTTTTGGTGTTTGTATATATAACACTGTAGAAGAGGGTAATTGCTAATATATATTTTTGCAAAGATCATATATGTTCCTATATAATTAAAAATCAACTGGCTTATTCTTATATTCTCAGAAATCCCAGTTAGGATGGATCACAAGAACTTGGGAGGTAGTGTTGTGTTTTTATCATGTATTTTTTTTAATAAATAGGTAATAAATGTTTTTTTTTAAATCAAAGATAATGTATTAACATAGAGTTAAACCTCACACATTTATATCTTCGGTTTTATCATGTAAATTCTAATTTTGATTTGTTAATTATGTCTTAAAAAACAATACGTTGCTTTAATTTAGTAGTTACACCCATATAATATGGATAAATTCATTCTATATATAATACCTTATTACTTCAGCCGATATATATTATTTAAAATATATTTATTTTTTAAAAATAATACGGATCATGTGGCCACCTTACTTCACAATTTTTAAAATTCTTCCTAGAATTATATAAATTTTAAAATGATATGGTAAACAAATGCCGCTTAGTGTATGTTTGTATTTTAAAATGATAATAGTTTGGAAATATGACCCATTGGGGCATCATTTTTATTTATATTTAAATAATTTATAAATGCATGCTAGAGATGATAGATTTTCTTTGCCATGCATGCCTACTTTTTCTTTACTTTATCAACGTGGTAATTTATGCTCCTCAGCAACCTGGAAAGTAAAGAGAGCTTTTATTTTGTTTATTATTCTTTGTCTCACCAACAACTTGAAAGGCATCAATATGAATCCCATCATCTTTAATGTGTAATTTTTTTAAAATAAATAATTTATAAAATAAATTAAAAAATTAATACATGTTTTTATCATGTAAATGCCCATTTTTGGTTTCTCAACAGTATCTAAAAACATTGTGCTTTTATCCATTAGTTACACCTATATGGTGTCAAGTGCTTTACATAATTAATTAATGTCAAATGGCATAGTTTGGGAATATGGCCTATCACATCATTTTTTTAATTTATTTTTTAAAAAATTATTCATCTCAGATTCTCAAGCATGTTAAGGATTATGGATTTTCTTTATTATTCATGTCAATTTTTAATTCTGCATCATTAACATATTAATTATTCTCCATTTTAGAAAAGTAATTAAGTAAAACAAAATTTTGTTTTATTTTATTTTAAATTTTTTAAATTGTATTATCAACAACTTAAAAGAATTGACATAAGTCTCATCATGTCCGTAAATATTAGGTTACTTCATATCTTTATTTTTTTATCTGAAATCTATATTTTTTTATTTATGTTTTTTCTATGATTCTCTCTTTGTAATCTCTATAACTAATGGATACGTATTGTTTTTTTTTCTATATTTTTTTTATACTTTGTTTGTTTTGTTTATCATTATACTCTCCCTTTTTTTTTATTAATTATATGGTTTATTATTATTATTCTTTGAAAGCATGAATCTCATCATCCTTAAAAAAAAAAAAATACCTCAACATCTTATATGCATTTAAAAAAAAAAAATTAAATAAATTTAAAACTTATGCTTTATTAAGCAGAAGTCTATCTTTGATTTCTCAACAAGACCTAAATAGTACGACGCTTTAATTGGTGAGATCACTTATTACACGATGAAATTGCTGAATACTTTCACATCAATATTTTATTACTCTCGTTCATGGTCATGCGTGTGCTTGTGCCTGTGCGTGTGTATATATATATATGGACGTCCAATTATCAGCCGTTGAATTAAGATCTAACAGTTGACATTGATGAATAGTAATTACAGTTTCAAACAGTAATTTTTGTACATGTTACTGTAATAATTACTGTTTATCAATATTGGATGTTGGATCAAGATCTAATGACTGATAATGGACATCCATAGATTTTTTTAAATCCTTATATATATATGTCAAAAAGTAATAGTGACGATGGGCTATGATCAGGGTTAACACAAGCGTATATACCAATCAATTATAGTAAAATGTGCACTAGGGGAAGGTAATCCACAGTGAAGATTAAAAGTACTAGTACTAGTCCTAATTCCAAAAATTAACCTAAGTAATTAAGATTTGTGATGTGTGCAATAGAAATAAGAAGGAGAACAAAACGCAAGAATACAAAAAATGAAATCGGTCGAGATTTAAGTGAAAACAGGACGCTTGGGCGTAGAGTCCCTCTAGAATTTTATAAGTTAAAGACAAAGATTGTATAAGTATAGCAATCCTATTTGAACCAAGAGAAATTCTAAAATATACAAAACCCTTTTGCAAAGGAGAATAGTAACTTATTTAGTATAGTGCTGATACAAACACCCCACAACTGCATTGCACTCTATAAAATGTCAATGTGAATTTAACAAAATTCATAATTAGACAACCCTTCTCACGAAGCAATTGTCCCTAAACTCATATATAATAGAAATACGATTTCTTTTCAAATCTAATTGCTATGATTGCAAAGAGCATGGAATTACTTGTTTGATTTCTCCTAAAATCTATTCTCTACGATAGGAAAGAGCATGGAATTACTTGTTAAATCACTTGGGAAGATTGAGGGAGGAGATCTCTTAATTAACTCCAAAGTACCAAATTGCTAGCTAGGCTTACTCAAAATCCTCTCCAATTGTGATTTGTCTATGCTAGGTGCGTATTTTTATTCGTCATAAAGTACATCATACATGAAACTAGGGCTTTTGCCTCATTAGCATTCAAGACATTGAAAACATGCAATTGGATTCAAATAATACGGATTGCAATTAAGAAACACTTAAAGTATAAAGATCCACAACTAATGTCAAAATAAATCAAACCCTAGAGTTCATCTACACCCAAGCATCTACAAAATTAGTTCTCCATTAATGAAGAAGGTATAATACCCTAATTGGTCCCTCTACTTTTCTCTCTCTTCCCTTTTGGTCCCTCTACTCAGAAATGCTCCCGACTAGTCCCTCTACTTTTGAAAATGTAGCTATTTAGAGAGAAATGCTCCAAACTAGTCCCTCTACTTTTGAAAATTGGCCTACTTAATCCCTCCACTTAGTCCCATTTTAAAAAGTAGAGGGACTAATTGGGAGCATTTTTCCCAAGTGAGCACATTTTCAAAAGTAGAGGGACTAGTCGGGGGTATTTTTGAGTAGAGGGACCAAAAAGGAAGAGAGAGAAAAGTAGAGGGACTAATTAGGGTATTATACCAATGAAGAACAACAATCTAATCCAAATGAAATAAAATACATAAAGAGAATAATAAAACTCCCTCAAAGTTCATAATCTCCTTGGATGGATGAAGTTTTTTGAAGATTCCTCAATATCATCGATGAGATCTCTCCAGGAATGACTTCCTTCAAGCTTTAAACCTTCGTCTAGTCTCTCTCTTTTGCCTTCTTAACCTAGTGAAGATATGAAGTAGAAGCCCCACAATTACCGCTCAAAGGACGTCCAAAGAGTAGAGAAGAAGATCCCCCAAAAGCTCTAGTTTTTAGGTTTTTATAACTAAAAAATCAAGGGTTCTTACTGTTGTAAGAGGTCCTTACGGGCCGATGCTTATGACCGTAACAGCGCCCACAACCTTTTTGGACTAGGAGTTACGCCCGTAATGCTACAGTACTATAAACAGCGCAATGCTACAGTAACTCGCCCATAATAGCACTTGTAAACCAGGCCATAAATCACTCTGAAAACTTTGTGTTTCTTCCAAAATTAGCTCAAATTGCCTCAAACTTATTTCTCTTGATCTATATATCCTCATTCTAACTTACATACAAAATAGAAATGAATCAATTAAGCACCAAATTCAATCATATATTCAATAATTACACGTAAAATATTATAAATAATAATAATCAAATGTATTCATTCCAGCAGTTATCATGCCATATTGCTAAGCCATTTTTTAATTTTATTTTTAAAATATCTAAAATTTTAAAATTTTATGGTAAACAAATATGGCTGGTGTGCGTGTGTGTATATATATATATATTAAAATGTTATAGTTTGGAAATGCGACCCACTGTGGCATTATTTTTTTAATTTTTTAAGAAAATATTTTTTATATGCATGCTAAGGATATGAAGGATTTTCTTTGCCATGCATGCCGAGTTTTTTACATCAAGTAAATTTCTTCATTTTAGGTCGGGTTTTTTTTTTAATTTTAAAAGTTTTGAACTAGTATTGTATATAAAGATATAATGGAAACTCTAACTATAATGGAATCCATTGATATGCTTTAGTTTTTAAAATTTTAATAGACATTTATTACACAAATATATAAATACAATTAAAATTTTTAATTATTAATACTATAATTAATATAAATAAAAATTTGAATATAATAACAAATATTTAAAAATTTTCTTTAAACGACTCTAAAAAAATATTGTACATCTATTTTAATAATGTGTACTTATAGATTATTAATGTGGTAATTTAGGCTTTTTAGGACTTAGAAAAGTAAAGAGAGTTTTTATTTTATTTTATTTAAGTTCCGTTCATTGCCTCCTAAACAACTTAAAAGGAATTGATATGAATCCCATCATCTTGAATATTGTGTAATTTTTTTTAAAGAATAAATTAAAAAAATTGATATACGTTTTTATCAAGCAAATGTACATTTTTGGTTTTCACCTGTATCTAAAATACTGTACTTTAATTCATTGGTTACACCTATATATCGTGTTGATAAGTTGTCCCGTTAGTTAATTAATGTCTTATTGTTTTTTGCTAGTACACAATTTTTTAAAAAAATATTTTTATTTTTTTAAAAAAATAATAGAGATAAGGTGGCCATATTGCCATGCCAGTTTGTTGAAGCTTATAAAAGATTATATAAACCAGGATGTAAGCCCACGGAATGCAAATTGATTAAAAAAATAAAAATAAAAATATGTATAGTATAAAAACCAATATATATATATATAACGGGGAACCCCAACCCTAACATCCTTCTCTCTTGCTTTCTCACTCACTCTCTTTTATTTTCAGTTCATCTTCTTTATTTTTTATTTTATGTGAACGTCTATTGTTTGTAGATCTGGTCAATTTTTTATATTATTGAGATTATGACTAGAAAAAAAAGCTATACGCAAACCAACTAACCAACACCCCAATATATGTGTGTATATTATTTAAGAAATACTAAGAAACTATAATAATAGACTTAACACATATTTTATAATATAATAAATAAATTATATTATAACTGACTGATACTGTTTTATTATATATATAATAATTATATTATTATATAATATATATAATATAAATTCTATTCATAGTGCAATATAATACTATAAAGTAATATACACATAAAAAATAGATATATAATGAATACCATTAATAAACCATATGTTTGTTTTATACTGTGTGACAGAGATGAGAGGGTTGAGAGTTTTGTGGCGTGAGACCCACATCATTAAAAAAACATAAAAACAATCAAGATGTTACAAATGGCATTTCGAGAGGGTTTAAAAAACTATTAAGTAATATTAATATTATGTATATATTGTTAAAATGATACTGTCACCCTATATAATAAAAAAAATTAATATCTAATCTTTTAAAAATAATATAGTTTGAAAATATGACATCACATCAGTTTTTTAATTTACTTTTTAAAAATATTTATTTTTTTAAAAACACAACAAATTATGGATATTTTTTTTGCCATAATATTAATTTTTTATTTTACAGTATTGACATGGTAATTCATGCTCGTAGCATGAAAATGCAAAAGCAAAGAGAGCTTTTATTTTATTTTTAGTCCCTTAACATTGCATTGTCAAAAACTAATAAGGATTGGCATGAGTCTCATCATTCTTAATTAGAGTGCAAGTTATGTGAGGTGAAACAGGAGAGCTTGATCCTGACAGAGAAGTTTTGAGTTTTTTTGGTCTCTTGTGATCGAAGAGAGCAACTTTGGAAAGCTAATGTTTAATATATTGTTAATCCGGGATGTCTGTACTATTCTATACTGTTCATATATTGTACATCGGACTCTAATACTATTCATATACCGGGGCGCTTGTCGCCTATTATTCAAAAAAAAAAAAAAAACTTCTAATGAACACATCTTGTGATTTTCAATTTATATTCCTTGTTAGGTGATATCATCTTGAGAACGACTTTTCTTTTACTTAGTTTTTCGTCTTTTTAATGTAATATTAATTGCTGATAATTTTCCGCTTTTAATGGACACATCTTGTGATTTTCATTTTATATTACTGGTGTACGTTTTGTTCTCCTTTTTATTTTTGTTAATGCACATGTTTTATCCATGTTTTTTAAAAAAATTATTTTTTGCGGTTATAAACTATAACTTGAAAGTACTATACTTAATTTGATCAGTAAATTAAAACCCAAATTTCAAAGGGCATCTGACTCCCATACCATCAACTTCTATAATTTGGTCCGTGAACTAAATAGACATATGCTTTGGGTTTTCTAAAGCCATTTGACTTCTGTACAGTATTCAAATATCATTGACCCCTTCCTCGTATCTCACATGTGACTGAGCAACGCCATCCAACCGCAACGCATTGTACCACTGTTCCTCAACCGTATCCATATTCATTCTTGATTAGCTCAACATAACAAGCAGCAAGTTTTGCTCTTAAAAATGTTATATATACCTTAGCATGCAAAATGCCATTGCACACTCTAGAAATAAGTACTGTTGTTAATTAATTTGCTCTTGAGGTTGCTTGAGCTTGATCATGGATGGAGTGATGCCTTATGCCGTTGTGATTCTCATACAAATAATAGATGCTGGGTTGTTCATGATCAGCAAAGCAGCTTTAACCTTTGGTTTAAATCCTTTAATTTTCGTCTTTTACCGACAAGCTTTTGGCACCCTCTTGTTAGCTCCTTTGGCAGTGACTCTTGTGAGGTATCAATTGATGCCTTATATCCTTATCTTCGATCTTCTTCTTCTTCTTTTTCTTCTTATTTGTGTTTCTATATTTTACAGGAGAAAAGGTCAGCCACGACTTTCATTCATGTTATTGTTTAAGACGTTCATGCTTGTCTTGATAGGGTATGTTTATGCCACATGAACATGTATTTCTTTTTATCAGATGATTTTCAATTGTCGAAGTGGATTAATTAATTCTTCTAATTAATTTCTCAGGATTCCAATTTTTTTTAACTTGTTTTTCATTGGATTGAGCTACATATCAGCAACAGCAACTTCTGCCATTTCAAATTCCCTTCCTGTATTCACCTTCATTTTTACTGTTATCCTCGGGTATGTATTCACATCGATGCGAAGTAATAAATTAAAAAGATCATTAGATCATGTAAATAAGTATTTCTATCATGTGAAGATTAATTATTACTGTATAAACTTTTACCCAGGATGGAAACTCTGAAGTTGAAGAGCAGATCAGGCATAATTAAGGTTCTAGGAATACTATTCTGTGTGACTGGAATCATGATCATTGCTCTATATAAAGGCCCCCAGTTGAGCTCCTTGAACCACCATCACACTCAATTCACCAACCATGAAGGGAACTCCAACCTTGAGACTAAACACTCTACCACTGCCTGGATAAAAGGCTCCTTCATACTGATCTTGTCCTGCATAATCTGTTCATTGTGGTTCGTCTTCCAGGTAAAAATTTTTCAACTTGAAAGTGGCCTAGTTATATATATATATATATTGTAACTGCTATATTGTAATTAAGCAGAGTATATTGCTGAAGGAGTACCAATCAAAGCTCCTTTTCACAACCTTTCTCTGCATATTCAGCACCATCCAATCATTTATTATTGCCATCATGTTCCAAAGAGACTTTGCCAAATGGAAGCTGCACTGGGACATGGGATTGCTCGCAATTGGATATTCTGTAATCAATTTTGATCCTTGTTTTACATGTGTGATTAATTAAGGCAAGTTTTACTAAGTTATATATAATAGAACCATCTTAACTAAGAGTAGCTGATGCATGCATGGCAGGCAGTAGCTGTCACCGGTTTCTCCTACTACTTGCAAGCCTGGTGTATTGAGAAGAAGGGTCCTGTCTTTCTCGTCATATCGTCACCATTGGCCTTTGTTTTCACCATGATGGGCTCATCATTCATCTTAGGTGAAAAAATCAATTTGGGAAGGTAAAAGTTTATATAATATAATGCATCATTTGTATTTTTACTTGAAATTAATTATATATATATAGAGTGACTTCATTAATATCTTTAGTTATGGTTTCAGTGTATTAGGTGGGATTTCTTTGGTGGCAGGACTATACAGTGTTCTATGGGGGAAGAGCATGGAAAACAAAGTGCCTGAACCATCCATTGAGTGCAGTGAATGTTAGCAACTCATCATGTGCTAAAAATTTCAGCAAAAGTATAATTTTTGTATTGATTATAAAATCATTGGAAGCATCTATATATAATGATTGATCCAAATTAACTTGGTCTTTCGTTAGTTGGTGACATATATATATAGTACCCTATAATTCATGGATGCATTACAAAGTGTGACTCTGAGTGAATACCACGTATGTTTGCCGGAGAGAAAACATGGGAATCCCCCCTGTATTCCTCTTATTCTTATTCATCTTTCTCTTTCTTGCTCTTCTCTTCTTATCAAAGAACTTCATTTTGAGCAAGAACTTCTTCTTGAGTATCTTGGGTGTCAAATACTTAGACTTTGAGAGTCTCTTCCACCATCTTCTTGGTGATCTTCACCAGAGCACCAACAAACTTGGGTTTTGGAGCCATGGCAATTAAGCTTTGTTTTTAGATAAAGAGAGAGTACTTTGAAAGGTGATGCATGGCAGATAAGATGTGTCTAATGTTTGGCGTTGGAAAGGGCCCAGGGGTACGTAGAGGAGTCACTAAAGTGTTTCTCGGACGAGGGAAGTGGAAAAATGTGGAAGTGTGTGGGGGTTGGCAGTCAAGAATGGTACTTAAAATCATATTTTAAATTTAATTCTATAACTGTATTTGTTATTTATCCATATCTCTTTGTGTGTGCATTAAATCATCACTCTAAATATAAATATATATGTGTGATATAGTTTTTCATTAGGGCAAAAACATGGTGGATGGTTAATGATATCTAAATCACTTTGTTCAATTTAACCATGCTGGTTAAGTTTATGTAGCATGGTTACGGAGAATATTTGACATATTATACAATTTATATTTATATATTATAATGCCACAAAGTTTTTTTTTCTCTCTCCTCTACCCTCTTGTATTCAAATAAATTGGCGATTGTTAATAATAGTATCTATGAAGTCAAAGCCTTATAATAGACTTTGTTGAATTAGCAAATTTATAATTATAATAAAAAATATTATTACATAATTTTATATTGAAAATAATTGTTTTGTTAGATAATTTTGACCCCTTCCAATAAATCTTAATTTTGCCAATATATATATACATTCAATCTAAGATGAGAAATCCAAGATGAAAAATTATTCATTTTGTATATCTTATATCAACCACCCTGTTGCAGGGCATTTGGTATTTTATTTTTCTTTCTACTTAAACGATTGAGAGTTCAAATCCTATTCATAATTTATCTATAATTAAATACCGCTTTCATATCCCAAATGTAGCCTTATCCACATTTTTATAATTAAAAAAAACATGTATACACATATAAACTAAATCCAATGAGCACAACAACAAAACAAATCACGCCATCAAGCCTTTAATTTAATGGTATTAGTCTTATTGTGAAAAGCGTTAGTATGAGAATTTTATTACCAACATTTAAAACCCGTTTGATGCAATAATGGTAATGGATCCCTGGTTATGAGTGCGGGTTTGCAACTCAAATTCTATGTCATTGATGACGGTACAAGGCTAGAAGCTCAAATTTTGACAGTGTGCACACCCTTCATCGCATATACAATTAAAACATGTTTGATGCAATAATGGTAACGGATCATTGGTTATCATGAGTGCGGGCTTGCAAGTCAAATCCTAGGTCATTATTGAGGTTACAAGGCTAGAAGCTCAAATTTTGATTGTGTGCACACCCTTTATCGTATATACACTTGTGCTTGTCGCATTTGTTTAAAAAAAAATCAGAAAATGAAAACACATGAATATCAAATACAGTAGATGCATGTCATTAAGCATTGTACATCTACCTTCTTCTTTGACTCATCTTGTTTGTTTTCCTACTTGGCATCAATGTTAAATCCTCTTGCACTTCCTTTACATTTAAACATCATCTTATCAGCTGACCATTTTTCAGCTATCAGTTATTAGGATATGACTAGAGGTGTTGAGATTGGGTGTATACAAGACTTGGTTAATTTCTATGTTCATGTGTCTAAAATGCTTATTGTGTTGGTTACAGATTTTATCAATTTTCACACTACATTTTGAGCATATTACACTCAAATAGAAATTAAGTTAGAACATGTTCTTACTTGAAGTTTCTTCTACTTCTTATTAATATTATTTATGTTCTTAAATTAAATGATCACTACCAACCAATTGAATTTTAGCTTAGCTGTAGGAGCAGGAGGCCCAGCAGTCAACCTGTAAGAGTGTAGTAAATGTTAAAGTAGTTGGCCTTGATGTGTGGTGTTCTTTAATTTATTTTTGAGTTTTTCCCTGTAGTGGTTGTAACCACAACTGGAATCAATTTATTGTATATATATATATATATTCTTTGTCATTTGCTAGATTTTATTTTTAGCAAGTACCTATTTCTTTTAGTTTAGTTGTTTAGTTACCTAGTTAGCAATAAAGATAGCCTTATTGGTTAGGAGTTGCATCCATTACAACAGCAGAGACAGGGTGACATTGTGGACATATTAATTCCATTGTAAAAAGTCAGGACTTGCATCCAAGTGTGTAGCCCATAAGGGCACTTTCTCAGCATGTCCTTGAATCTCTCCCAAGTGCCACGGAGTTTTTTTTTTATTTATTATTCCATTTGACCATATGAGGAAATATTTGGCAAGAATTTCTCCGCCATTTGATCACAAGTGGTGATCGATCTCGTAGGCAAAGATGTTAATCATTGTTTGGTTATCCCCTTAATGAAAATAGAAACAATATATCTAATTCAAATTGCATGATCGATAGCACTTGAAGGTATCATATATTTTCAAAAAATTGGCTATATGAACATTAGGGTCTTCATCCTGAAATCCATCAAACTAAACCAGCTATTGAAACCATTTGAGTGATATTAAGCTTTGTCTCAAAATTATTTATGGAACCGTCATAGGCCTAACAATGCTCAAAATGGCACCGTCCAATGATGGTCTTGCATAATTTGACATTGTTCTTGGTTGCTCCCCCATTGCTCCAAACTGCTCTGTTCCAATACCCTACTCAATTGCTCCTATTTCCCTCAACAAGCCTCCCTTAATCTTCTATATAGAGGGTACATATGCTCAATTTCCTTGTTTTTCTCAATGAATTTTGCAAAATTACTCCTGATTTTTCATAGAAAAATAAAGAAGGTGAATTCAAAGGTAAGCAAAATAAGACAAAAAAAAAGTGAGAATAAGAAGAAGGAAAAAGAATGACTAGAGTAATAAATAGTGTTCCTAATATTGTCCATTGTAATGGCGTCAAAAACTAAATATTAATTTTACTAAGTTGCCAGCAAGTGAATTAGTCATATTAAGTAATACAGTGTGTTTACAAGTAAGATGTCGATCACAGGAAGACATAAATTACTAATGCTAACTCTTTTTCTGTTATCTAGCCTATGATGAATTAAATTGCTAAATCTAAATTAAACAAAATTGAACTAAAACTAAGTGATCAAGGGCTAAACAGAATGTGTAATCATTAAATAGAGAAAGTACCCGGCCATGGATCCCCCTAGGACTATTTGTCACGCCCCGAACCTAGCTCGTCGGACCCGGTGCGTTGACAAACGGCCGCACACCCATAGTGCATAGCACAATAGGCATGCAAGGCCTCAGAACCTATCTCTCGTTAGCTCACTAGACGTCTGTTGTACTAATCACTCCATATCTGAAAAAATTCAACAAGAAGATTATGAGCTTGACAGCCCAGTAAGCAACCCACTAAAAATAACTGGGATCAAAAATATTTTTCAAAAATTCAGAATCAAAAACCAAACATATCAGATATTACAAATATTTATCAAAATTATAGTTCATGAAATCAAAGTAATTCAACAAAATGCAATTTAATAGCAAACAGAAATATATGTCTCCAAATCGCTATGGCCAAAACAAAAAATAACAGAATCATTTGTTTACCCTCGGTGACCCAAGCCAGAATATGATGCTGGATTAAATGCTACAAGGGTAAGAGATCCCAAACCTGATTGCTGAAATCCTGAAAAGAACTGAAGAAATCCACCACCGATCGATGTCCACGACCGGATACAGGATCTACAACTCACCACCCTCTGGATCTGCCAAGGGATACAGAGTTAAAGGGGTTTTCTCCACAATGGTTTGCAAAACCTGCAGAGGAAAGCCAACAAAGGGGCACAGCCTCCTGTTTCCTAACACTCCAAAAACTGACCTCCTTGGTCCACAAGTCAAGAATATAACCCTTGGAACAACCCTCCAAGCATAGGAAAACTAAAGATAAACAATTATTAAACTAACACACACTTAAGAGACAAGTAATACTAAAGGGAGTACAGCAGTAATAGAGTGTAATTAAACAGATCTCCAGAAACCAGTGAACTTGACATGCCTTCAATCTAACAGCCATAACTTCTTCTAGGAATATCCAATTAAGATGAAATTTGTTGGGTTAGAAACTAGACTTCATTGGCTTTCCAGCCATGGGTCATATGCATCTTATGGACTGCACAGTTGCTACAGTTTTCATGAAGAAGTTCACCAAAAACTGGGTGTCTATTTGGGAAGCATGAAATGTCCAAGTGGCCAATACTTGGTTTTTCTGATTCTGCTCCTGCATCAAACTCCCTTGGTTGAAGAAGACTCGTCCTCGAGTCCAAATTTTCATGTGTTCCATGGTAAGGTGAAAGATCAGAGACATTAAAAGTTTTAGAGACTTCATACTCTGAAGGAAGGTCAATCTCATAAGCATTCTCCCCAATTCTCTTCACCACTTGAAAAGGACCAGCTGCTCTTGCCCTCAATTTATTGTGCTTCCCTGGAGGAAACCTTTCTCTTCTTAGATGAACCCAAACAAAGTCACCTGACTTAAACTCAACATATTTGCGATGCTTGTTAGCTTGTTTGCAATATTTCTCATTCTGCCTCACAATATGTTCCCTTATCTGAGTATGCAACTTCTTGATTTGTACAGCCCTCTCACTTGCTTCACTGCTGAAAGAATGAGGAGTAGGGAGAGGTGTTAAGTCTAATGGACCACTAAGACTATGTCCATAGACAGCTTCAAATGGACTGCACTTAATAGATTGATGGAAGGAGTGATTATATGCAAACTCAACCTGTGGTAACAATGAATCCCACTGTCGAACATTCTTGCCCACAAAACTCCTGAGCAAGTTTCCCAAACTCCTATTAGTAACCTCGGTTTGCCCATCCGTTTGGGGGTGAGCTGTTGTGCTAAATTGCAATTGTGTTCCAAGCTTCCTCCAAAGTGTACGCCAAAAATGACTCATAAACTTCGAGTCCCGATCAGAGGTGATTGTCAAAGGAATTCCATGTAGCCGCACAACTTCACGAAAATACAAATCAGCAATGTAAGAAGCATCTGCAGTTCTACAACAAGATACAAAGTGGGCCATTTTAGAGAATCGATCCACTACTACCATTATCGAATCTTTATTCCGTTGGGTTCTTGGCAATCCGATTACAAAATCCATGCTAACATCTTCCCAAGGGGCTTGAGGGACTGGAAGAGGAGTGTACAAACCTGCGTTCCGAGAGTGACTTTTAGCCACTTGACAAATGTTGCACTTCTTTACATGTCTCATTACATCCTTCTCCATTTTGGGCCAATAAAATTTATCTTTTATGATGGCAAGCGTCTTGTTTCGACCAAAATGTCCTCCCAGGTTACTATCATGGGCTTCCATTAGAATAGCATCTCTCACTGAGCATTGAGGAATACACAAGCAATTCCCCTTGAAAAGAAACCCATTCTGCAGAAAAAACTGTTTGTATGGCCCTTTCAAACAATTCTCCCAAAGGGTACCAAAGTAGGGATCATCTTTGTACAATTCTTTTAAAACTTCAAACCCAACAACATTTATTTGCATAGTGGACAGTAATGTGTGTCTTCTACTCAATGCATCAGCAACTTGGTTTTGAGAGCCGGCCTTATGCTTGATCACAAAACTATAAGCCTGCAGAAATTCAACCCATAAGGCATGACGTCGATTCAACTTATGTTGGCCATTTATAAACTTTAAAGCTTCATGATCTGAAAAGAGCACAAAGGGTTTTGGAAGGAGATAATGACTCCAATGACCCAAAGCACGAACAATCGCATAAAACTCTTTGTCATAGGTAGAGTAGTTCTTGCGAGAATCACTTAACTTCTCACTGAAAAATGCAACAGGTTTCTTTTCTTGACTCAAAACAGCTCCAATGCCGACACAAGAAGCATCACACTCAACCTAAAAAAGTTTGTCAAAATCTGGAAGTGAGAGAACAGGCGCTTCAGTCACCTTCTTCTTTATGAGTTCAAAGCTCTTTTGTGCCTCCTCATTCCATTTGTATGCACCCCCTTTCAAACATTCTGTAATAGGTGCAATAATAGTGCTAAATCCCTTGATGAACCGTCGATAAAAGGACGCAAGGCCATGGAAACTTCTAATATCATGGACAGATTTTGGTTGTGGCCAGCTTAGAATGGCTTCTAGCTTACTCAAGTCCATTTTTAATCCATCTCTCGACACTACATAGCCTAGGAAAACAAGGCTATTAGAGAAAAACTCACATTTCTTCAGATTCGCATAAAGCCTTTGTTCCCTTAGGGTGTTGAATACCTTATAGAGATGATCAAGGTGTTGCTCCTTGTCTTGGCTATAGACCAAAATATCATCAAAGTAGACAACAACAAACTTCCCAATGAAAGGCTTGAAGACATCATTCATTAGACGCATAAAGGTGCTCGGTGCGTTGGAAAGACCGAAAGGCATGACAACCCATTCATAGAGGCCATCCCTCGTTTTGAAAGCAGTCTTCCACTCATCTCCTTCCCTCATCCGTATTTGATGATAACCACTACGAAGATCAATTCGCGAGAAGATAACAGCCCCGTGTAGTTGATCCAAGAGGTCATCTAATCGAGGAATGGAGTAGCGATAGTTGATGGTAATCTTGTTTACAGCTCGACTATCAATGCACATACGCCAAGTTCCATCTTTCTTTGGTACAAGCAAAGCAGGGACAGCACAAGGACTCCTGCTCTCTCTCACAAAGCCTTTAACTATCAGTTCTTCAACTTGGCGCTGCAACTCTTCATGTTCCTTCGGGCACATTCTATAGGCTGCCTTATTAGGAATCATTGAACCAGGAACCAAATCAATACAATGCTGAATATTCCTCAAAGGCGGGAGACATGGTGGCATTTCTTCGGGCACCACATCGGCAAATTCTTGAAGAAGTGGCAGCACAATATCAGGATGTTCACATTGTTCTCTATTAGCTTCAAGCATTACTAGGATATATCCTTGCTTGATATGTTGTAACTCCCTCAAAATTTCAGATTTAGAGAGTAGAGCATTCTTCATCCCTTTTGAAGGCTTTGGGTTGGCATCTAACCTTGTTGGAGCCAATACAACCTTAACATCATCTTTAACAAAACTATATGTATTTTTATAACCATCATGCAGAGTTTTCCTGTCATATTGCCATGGCCTTCCCAAAAGTAAGTGACAAGCATCCATTGGCACAACATCACACATGACTTCATCCTTATATTTCCCACCAATTGAAAATTGGACTAGGCATCGTTTACTCACCTTTATTTCCTTCTTCTTTTCTAGCCAAGTAAGCCCATAAGGATGAGGATGGTCCTCTGTTTTCAGCTGTAACTTGTTCACCATGTCACTAGAGATAACATTTTCAAAACTGCCACCGTCTATAATCGCATCACAAACTTTACCACGACAAGTGCACCTAGTGTGGAAAATGTTGTGACGCAACCAATCATCCTCTTCTGTGCGTTGTACATTCAGACTTCGGCAAACAAGAAGCTCTCCTTCATCTGCATGAACTACCTCTTCCATTTGAGAACATTCAACCTCATCTTCGTCGGACCCTTCTTCCATTTCCTCTTCAACAAGAGAAATTATCTTCCGATTTGGGCAATCTGCAGCAATATGACCATATCCTTGGCACTTGAAACACTTTCTTGAACTTGTATTAGGAGGGCCTTGTTGCTTAGAACTTTCACCTTTATTTAGTGACCTTGGAGTAAAAGGCTTTACATTTTTAGAAGGCCTAGATGTTGAAGAACTCCCTTGGTTAAAAGAGCCTCCCTTGCTTAGAGGACGAAAACCACTTCCCCGAGTTTCTTTTAGTTGCCGTTCAACCCTCATAGCAAGCTTACAAACATCAGAATAAGTCCAATATGGTTGCAACTGTACCATATGGCCTATTTCAGTCCTCAATCCTCCAAGAAATCGAGCAATAGTTTGCTCTTTAGGCTCCACCACATCACATTTGATCATCAAGTAATCAAATTCAGCAGTATATCCTTCCACAGATAGATCATTTTGTTTCAAATTATGAAGCTTAAGATAGGAATCTTGCCGATAGTTTTCCGGTAAGAATCTTCTCTTTAGTTCCCTCTTCATCTTCTCCCAAGAATGAATAGGGCGTCTTCCTTCTCGAACTCTTTGCCTCTTCAAGTTTTCCCACCATAATCCAGCATACTTTCGTAATTTTAAAGCTGCAAGCTTTACCTTTCTATCATCAGGTACATCTTTAAAATCAAATACTCTTTCAACAGTGTGAAGCCAATCTATGAACTCATCAGGCTGCATTCTTCCTTCAAATTCCGGAATATCAACTTTGATGTCAAATTCCTGCCTGCGGACTGCACGAGCTTGGTGGCGATTGCTCGGGCCGCTACCCTGTTCAGAACTAGAAGAAGAATAGAAGGGATTCTGGTCTTCATTGTCACTATTTTCTTGATCTATGCCAACATCACCTTGTGGTTGTTGATCTCCTTGCAATCTTTGCAGTTGTTCTTGAAGCTGCTGTACTTGTCTTCTCAGATCTGCTACTTCAACATCATGGACACTCCGTTCACGGACGGGAGGTGCAGCAACATTAGGTATACGGCGACGACGATCAGCCATCCGAACCTAGGCTCTGGTACCACCTGATGCGGGATTAAATGCTACAAGGGTAAGAGATCCCAAACCTGATTGCTGAAATCCTGAAAAGAACTGAAGAAATCCACCACTGATCGATGTCCACGACCGGATACAGGATCTACAACTCACCACCCTCTGGATCTGCCAAGGGATACAGAGTTAAAGGGGTTTTCTCCACAATGGTTTGCAAAACCTGCAGAGGAAAGCCAACAAAGGGGCACAGCCTCCTGTTTCCTAACACTCCAAAAACTGACCTCCTTGGTCCACAAGTCAAGAATATAACCCTTGGAACAACCCTCCAAGCATAGGAAAACTAAAGATAAACAAGTATTAAACTAACACACACTTAAGAGACAAGTAATACTAAAGGGAGTACAGCAGTAATAGAGTGTAATTAAACAGATCTCCAGAAACCAGTGAACTTGACATGCCTTCAATCTAACAGCCATAACTTCTTCTAGGAATATCCAATTAAGATGAAATTTGTTGGGTTAGAAACTAGACTTCATTGGCTTTCCAGCCATGGGTCATATGCATCTTATGGACTGCACAGTTGCTACAGTTTTCATGAAGAAGTTCACCAAAAACTGGGTGTCTATTTGGGAAGCATGAAATGTCCAAGTGGCCAATACTTGGTTTTTCTGATTCTGCTCCTGCATCAGAATATCAGAGGCCGTTATTCTTCACCGACGGAACGGTGCAAACTATAGTTTTCTTAACAGAGTCAGAGTTTCATGTCGACATGGTCAGTGATTACCCCCAATGACAGGGTTATTGCCTAGCTAAATGGAGACTAAACGTATTTGTATTAAAATAGCTTTGTTCTCTAAAAACAAAACATAATTTCATAATTTCAAAATTTCAGACAGGTCAGGGCAGAACAAAATTTGCAGATTAATTTATCGAACAAACATACAAGCATAACCATGATCCCGTTTATTTACAGTAAAAATAATCCAGTTATATTCAAAACAATTTACAAACATAATAGTTCAGAGAATAAGATACATGATCAAAATGTGAGAATTAATATTTCAGGGAAAGAAAAGTAATTCAAAATTTTAATAAGTATATAATAACAGAAACTAGATCAAAGTCCAACAACGTTTTAATATTATATAAACAAGCTTTAAAAGAATTTAAATAAATTCAAAATTATTGATAACCAGAAATTATATATATAATTATACATTTATATGTGGTGTTACTTACATGAATAACGCCCAAAAACTCCAAATCTCACATTGAATCAAGTTTCTGAGAATACCCTATATTGGGAAGTAACCTATTAGTTTCACCAACAAAATGAATTTACAATAATCATGGGTTTGCAAGAAAGTTTTTAGAAGGGTACAAACGCAAAGATCAAGCTATCACTATACTCTCCCAAATATGGATCTTGCAAGGGTACAATAGCAATTATCCACTCTAAGGACATATGAACAATTTTATAATGACTGTTGAGTATGAAATCCCTCACAACTTTATCTATACTCTTCCAAATCATAAATTTTAAGATTCTGAGAAATGTAGACACATAAGACAATGACCTATCCGAAATTTATATTACTTAGAGAACTACTCAAATAATAACATTCAATTGAACCTTCAACTATTTCTGCAGAATTATAATTCTGACATGTCCCTTTCAAACATGCATATCTTTCAACTTATAATTCCAAAAGTAATGAAATTTTATTTACAACTAGATAACTCAAAAAGAAACAACTTCCTTATTTTTCATCTTACCCAAATCAATCTCTATGATAAAAAAAAATACTCATCAATCTTGATGTTCTGCACAGACATCCCATCCGGGATAGCTTACTAATAAAATCATATCTCACAAAATATAGGTGAATACAATCTGAAATTTTGCAGGTACTTAAATGACATGAAACTCGACAATTCTCTTATTTAACAGCCCTCCAAATTCTGCCTCTAAGACCTCTAAAATTGATGAGGAATTTCTGCTATTATCACAAATAAAAATCTGAAACCTATCAAATTAAATCAGTTAACAATTCTTTTCTCATGGTGAAAGATTGTGCCTCCAACAACCATACATCTCATTACATCAAATATATCAAGAAAGACATCATCCTTGAGCCGTGGTTAAATCCATAAAAACATCATGATCAAGGATCCTAAGAGGATATTTAAGTGCAAAAGAGAAACAAAATTTCTTCAGGTACAAATTGGGAACAAAACCTATAACTCAAGGGCTAAATCTAAGGTTTAACGATGAATCACAAATAGGAACAAATTTTAGGGTTTCAGAAAGAAAGAAAACTAAAGCCAACAAACATCAATAATAATCATTAAAACTATGCACAAAGCTCCAAGATCCTACCTGTAATCATGCTTGATATTCTGGATCTCGTCGTCATCTTTACGAGGCAACCCATCAAAGAAAAAGGGAGACGCGTTCTCGCCCAATTTTCCAAAATACGTGAACTCCCAACTTAGTTGTGGTGGAGATCGTGGCTTTTTTTTAAAAAATTTAAATCAAATAATACGGATAACTAATGATATCTAAAATTTAAATATTTATTATCTTTTTAACGTATATCTAATGGTGGGGATCTAATCAAGGCTATATCGAATGATGGGGATCTAATCAGGGAGTGGGGTCCACACTATTATTGCTATCAAACTCTAAATCAGGCAAAAATTAGATTACTTAAACCATGGAGATTTCTAGATTATGCTAATACTTCACCCAAAGGTATTAGCACCTAATCATACTTATCTAAAGAAAAAATAGATTAAAAACTTAATATATGCTTGTACCAAGTAGAAGTATGTTTTTGGTTTTTCAACTACATCTAAAGCGTACGATACTTTAATTCATGAGATCACGCTTACATGGTGGTGTGGATTAGTCCTTTCCCATCAACACTTTATTTCTGCCGCTAATATACATATGTGTGTTTTTAAAGTTTTCAAAAAATAATAGGATGATATATATATATTAATAAAATTATATAAATTTATAATGATATGCTAAATAAATGTGTCATAGCATATAAATGTATAATATAAATATTTAATATCATTTTGGAAATATGGCTTGTTGTGGCATAATTTTAAAAATATTTTTTTTTTTTAATTCATGGTAAAGATTAGTGATGGCCACATGCTAGTTAATTTGGCTTGTGAGGCTCAACCCGTAATGAGGACGACCTACAGTTGTCAACCATCAAACTGAAATAATAATAATAATAATAATAAGCCACAAATGAGGTTTTTGAAATAAATATATTAAAAAAATAAAAATAATTCTTAATTAGTAAGAAGAATTGAAAAACTTAAAATAATTTAAAATAATTTAAGAAAAGATGAAAGGCATATGATAGAAATCCAGCATAAAAAATGAACATTCATATGCACTAAATACCCATATGCTCATAAACATTAGCAGATTCATGGAAATAAATATTAACAAATTCTGTAGCCATGGTGTTATAGATCTAGTAATCTTGAAGCATAATAAGCAATAGATGAAGGATGTTACCTCCCAATGTTGGAGGAATTGGAACCGTAGCCATTGAAGAGCAATGTCAACTCCAAAAGATTTAGCAGCACCCTGCAAAATAAGAGCTAGGGCTTCACCTGTGAACCCATCTTCCAATCTCACGAATAGGTTTTGTTACCCACCACACTCATCTCCACTTCACAGCATGCCTTTTATATAACATGACAATGGAGGGCCCTCAAGTCATATGGGTTGACTTGGGTGTGAGATAGGGAATGGATCCAATTTGGGCCCAAGCTTAGTTAGTAGCAGTCCATCCCATAAATGGCCCCAATCACATGCTTAGTAAATGTCCGAAAATGTCATTATGTTAGTCCATGAAAAATAACTCAACATATTACACTTAATTCGTTTACCTATCAAATTAAATTGCATACACATGATAGTCCATGTAATTTTTTATTAAAAAAAAAAAAGTCCATGTAATTCTCTTGTTTTGGATCAGAGTTGTCAAGCACTTGCTTATTTAATTATCGGCAACAGATTTTAACTTTTTATTGGATTTGGGAATCATTGTTGTACTCATTATATTATCAATTAAAAAAAAGCACTAATTGTTGCACATTTTATCCAAGTGTTTTGTTGCCTTACTTTAACAAGCATTCAATCACATATGTAAACTAAGAAAATAATTATAAAATGACACTAAATGTAAAATAATGAAACTGAAAAGAATAGTATATATATTGAAAAAAATGGGGAAAAATTTATTTTTAAAACATGTTTTTATTTTAAATTTAGCAAGTTAGCTAAAAAAAATATGGTGGAGTGTTTAAATTGTGAACTGAGTGTACGGACCGGGCCGAGTTAGGTAGTGATCTTTTGGGGCCATGCCCCTCTCTATAATATTGTGATTTTCTTTGCTAATCCACGTGAACTTTGAAACAAATACCATTTTTATTAACAAAAAAAAGTACCATACTTTAATTGATTAGTTGCACTTATACATTATTGATAAGTCCATTTCTATTAATACCTTATTACTTTTGCTAATATGTACTTTTTAAAAATATATTCATTTTTCAAAAAAGAAATAATAGGGGATGTGGGGGCCATATTGCCACGCCATTTTTTTCTATTTTTGAAAATTATATACATTTTTTAAATGATATGGTACACTGATATAGTTTTGAAATATGAACCACTGTTGCATCATTTTTTATTTTTTCAAAAAAATTTCTTAAATGCATGCCAAGGATGATGTTTTTTTTTTGTCCTGCATGTTTACGTTTTAACATTATTAGCGTGGTAATTTATGCTTCTCAACAACTTAAAAAAATAATTAATAATAAAGAAAGTTTTTGTTTTATTTTATTTTATTTTATTTTATTTTCCTTCCTTATCTCCCTGACAACTTAAAGGGATAGACATGTATCCCATCATCTTTAATATTCTGTAATTTTTTAAAATACATAATTAAAATATTGATATATGTTTTTATCATGTAAATGTCGGTTTTTTTTTTTTTATTCTCAACTGTATCTAAAAATACTGTAATTTAATCCATTGCTTAGGCTTATATGGTGTTGATAAGTCAGGCCCCATCAATTACTTAATGTCTTATTACTTCTGCTAGTGCATACGTTTTACAAAAAATGTATTCATTTTTTAAGAAATAATAGGGATGATGTGGCCATATTGCAATGCCAGTTTGTTAAAATTTTTCACAAATTATATATACAGTACACAAATGTGTGATATTATATATATATAATAAAAATATTTAATTATCTAATCTTTTAAAAATGATATAGTTTGAAAATATGGCCATCACAACAATTTTTTTAATTTACATTTTAAGAAAACATTTATTTCTTTTAAATTCAAGCTATAGATTATAGATTTTCTGTATGTTTTTTTTTTTTTTACAAAATCGATAAGCAAATATAGATGTACACCCTATGACAAAGGATCCAAAAAAATAAATTATAATCTGAAAGTTTCGAACTTGAAATCTCCCAATCACAAACGACCTTTCAATCACAAACACAGATAATTACCGATGTGGGCTAACCCATAATTCATTTGTTATGCATATTAATTCTTTATTTTACATTACTAACATGGTAATTTATGCTTCTCCGCAACTTATAAAAATTAGCATGAGTCTCATCACTATCACTCTCTTTGCAATAAACTATTAAAAAAATCTCATCATTGCAATTTCTTAAAAGAATAATATTTTTAAAAAGCAAATTAAAAATTTGACATATGCTTTTATGAAGCAGAAGTCTATTTTTTTTTGGTTTCTCAACTGTATTTAAGCAGTACTAAACTTTAGTCAGTGAATTAACCAAATTTCAAAGATTTTTGACTACCATGAATACCATCAAGTTGTGTACTTTGATCCGTGAACTAAATAGACATATGCTTTAGGTTTTCTGAAAGGCATTTGGCTCCCATACTACAATGAAATATCACTGAACCCTACCTCGTATGTCACATGTGAAAGAACAACGATCAAACCACAAAGCATTGTACTACAGTTATTCAAGTTTGTCCAAATTCATTCTTGATTTTGCAGGCAGCAAATTTTGCTCTTAAATATGTTATAAATACCTTAACAAAATGCCATGCCATACACGAGAAATAAGTGTTGTTTGCTCTTGAGGTTGCTTGGGATTTATCATGGATGGAGTGAGGCCTTATGCAGTTGTGATTCTAGTTCAACTAATAGATGCTGGGATGTTCATAATAACCAAAGCAGCTTTAACCTTTGGTTTGAATCCTTTAGTTTTCATCTTTTACCGGCATGCTTTTGGCACTTTCTTGTTAGTTCCTTTTCTAATGATTTTTCTGAGGTATCAATGGATCACTTATCTTCTTCTTCTTCTTCTTCTGCTTCTTCTTCTTCTTCTTCTTCTTATTTGTGTTTCTTTGTTTTTTAGGAGAAAAGCTCAGTCACCTGCACCTTCATTCATGTTATTGTTTAAGACGTTCATGCTTGTCTTGATGGGGTATGTTTATGCTGCATGACGATTTATTTATCTTTTATCTGATAATTTTTCAATGGTGGGAGTGCATTAATTAATTCCTCTGATTAATTTCACAGGATTTCAATTTTTTATGCCATTTATTTCATTGGATTGAGCTACATATCAGCAACAGCAACTTCTGCCATTTCAAACTCCCTCCCAGTATTCACCTTCATTTTTGCTGTTTTCCTCAGGTATGTTTGTATATATATACACCTCCATGAGAAGTTAATTAAAAATATCACCAGCTATCAAAGAAGTATCTCTATCATGTGAAGATTATTAATTTTATTACATAAACTTTTTTCCCAGGATGGAAACTTTGAAGCTGAAGAGCAGATCAGGCATATTTAAGCTTCTAGGAATACTATTCTGTGTGACTGGAATAATGATAATTGCTCTATATAAAGGCCCTCAGTTGAGCTCATTAAACCACCACCACATTCAACTCACCAACCATGAAGGAAACTCCAACCATGAGTCCAAACACTCTATCACCACCTGGATAAAAGGCTCCTTCCTAGTGGTCTTGTCCTGCGTAATCTGTTCACTATGGTTTATCTGCCAGGTAAAAAATTTTCAACTTTAGATCGAGTTGCCTATATATATATATCTGTAACTACTATATTTTAATTAAGCAGGGGCCATTGCTAAAGGAATTACAGTCAAAGCTACACTTCACAACCTTTGTCTGCATATTCAGCACCATCCAATCATTTGTTATTGCCATCATGTTCGAAAGAGACTTTACCAAATGGAAGCTGCACTGGGACATGGGATTGCTCGCAATTGGATACTCTGTAATCAATTTTGATTCTAATTTTACTTGTGTGATTAATTAAGGCAAGTTTACTAAGTTATATACAGTAGATCACCATCTTAACTAAGAGTAGCTGATGCATGCATGCAGGCAGTAGCTGTCACCGGTTTCTCCTATTATTTGCAAGCCTGGTGTGTTGACAAGAAGGGCCCTGTCTTTCTAGCCATATCAACACCATTGTCCTTTGTTTTCACCATGATAGGCTCATCATTCATCTTAGGTGAACAAATAAATATGGGAAGGTAAAAGTATAGTGCATCGTTTGTGTTTCAACTTTTTAATAATATTTAGCAACTTTGTTAACATCTTTAATTATGGTTTCAGTGCATTAGGTGGGATTTCTATGGTGGTAGGACTCTACAGTGTTCTATGGGGAAAGAGCATGGAAATCAAAGTGCCTCAACCATCCATTGAGTGCAGTGAATGTTAACAACTTATCATGTGTTGAAAATTTCAGCAAAAGTTTAATTTTTATCTTGATAAAATCACAGGAACCACCTTTACTTAATTATATATAATGATTAATGATCCAACCATGTTGGCACTTGGTCTTTGATTCTTACAAATTTATTAAGCTACCTGTATACTTAAATAATAGAAATGCAATCATATCATTTATATATAAATATATAATTAAATCATATTATTTATATTAGTCAGTCAAAGTAGTCCATGCGGTTAATTTGTACACGTAATTAAACATATATTAGATTGCATGATGCACTATGGATCCACATCATACATTCCATTACAAGTCACTCTCATCATTTGTTGTCATACATTCTATTACAAGTCACTCTCATCATTTGGCCTTTAAACATATATTAGATTGCATGCACGATCGATCCACGTCATTCATTCCATTACAAGTACATATATTAGATTGCATGTCACGATGGATCCACGTCATACATTCCATTACAAGTACATATATTAGATTGCATGCACGATGGATTCACTTCGTACATTCCATTACAAGTCACTCTCATCATTTGGCTCAAGACCCACGGATCTGCCTAAGGCTAGCCTAAACCTAATCCAAACCCAATCCAAAATTAATATTTGACGGGTCAGTTACAGCCCAACCCAAACAAATCTTGCATTTGATATGGATATCATTTTTAAATGATGGTCCGGCATATGGGCTGGCCCATTGAATTTATTATTAAATATTAATAATATAATTTTTTAAAAATATCACAAAGAATACACAATGATTGAATGATTAGGTGTCAACCTAGTTAGGATTTACCCATATTTTAGTTTTGCAATATTTTTTTCAAATGAAAATTTAATAATACTAATCAATTAATAAAATTATTCATTTTATTTTTTTTTATATTTTATTTTTAAATCATCACAAAGATTAATTAAGTAGAATTAAAAAGAAAAATAATAGCGGGCCGATTCAAACCAAACCCAACAGGCGAATTTTAACCCGATCCAATAGCTGATTCAAAAAGCCAATCCCATGAGCTGGGTCATAGCTTCATATTTAAAACTTGGACTGACCTTGCCCGGCCCAAACTATTCATGAAGCTCGTCGAATTTGGGCTTGGGTTGGGCTAAAATTTAAATTTTTTGGGCTGGGCCGGCGCTGCTCAGTCCAATGATGAGAGTGAATTACAAGTATGTACTCGCATACTTAGCTTGGGTCTCATCCGACTAGAGTATACAGACCCATGGGTACATGTATAGTTATGATTAGAGGGGGGCACGGGCCGTCATTTGGCCCGGCCCGGCAGAAACCGCCGGGCTGGCCCGGCGGGCCCCCGGGTTGGTTTTTTTTTTTTTTTTTTAATTTTGTGTGTTAAAATTTTAAAATTTGTTACTTCCAAGATTTGAATCTTGGTCTTCAAGGAGCAAAGTTCATTGAGAAACCAATTGAGCTAGTTTTTGTTGGTGATGATTTATTTATTTTTTTAAACAAATTTATAATGAAGATATGATTTTGAATTCAAATTCAAAGTTAATGAGTTTTAAATTTTATGTTAATAAGTTTTTTATCCAATTATTTTAATTTATTTTATTACTTGAATTTTTTACTTTTTACTTCTATTTACTTATCAAATTATATATATTTATTATAACTAGTGTTTTTAATTTTTAGTTATAAAATAGTAATTTAGTATTGATTTTCTTTATATTTACATTTATTGTTATATTTGATTATTTCAATCACTAATTAATAAGATTAGTTATTTTCTTTTACATTAAGTTAATGAGTTTTAAATTTTATGTTAATAAGTTTTCATATAACATAATTTCAATCACCAATTAATAAGATTGGTTATAATATAATTTTCCTAATATTTTATGTCAATCATTAATAAATTTTATGTTAATCTCTCAAACAAATAGAAAGTAAAATTTTAATATAAAGCTGTACATTTTTATGACTATGATTTTTCATATAATATAATTTTATAACTCAAAAGAATATATAAACTATTTAATTCAATAAATAAACAAACTTAGTGTAATTTTTTATTACTATTTTTTTAATTTATTATGAGTCATTTAAAATTCTTCCAATTTATTAAACTTGTTTTAAAGTATTTCTTATTTTTTAATTTTTTTATAATTTATTTTGAAGTCTTATTTTTGTTTATAATGTTTTAACATAAATATATAAAACTCTCATAGGATAGTTGGTAACAATGTTTGTTGGTGTTATGGGTGACCCAAGTTCAAATCTCATCCATAACATTTAAATTTATTTTTCATTTTAAAATTTATTTAAATTAATAATAAATAAATTAAAAACCCGCCGGGCCCGGCGGTTTCTTAGCTATTACGGGCCGGGTCCGGGTCACAGGTTGGTGACCCGTGACCCGGCGGGCCGGCCGGGTCAACCCGGCCCGGCGGGTCTTCAATAGTAGCCGGGCCGGTTCCGGGTCCGGCAAAACCCGACCCGGAACCGCCGGGTCGGGCCCGCCGGGCCCGGTTAACCGGCCCGTGCCCCCTCTGGTTATGATAGAGATCTATCCAATGACTTTCATGCGTGTATGCTTGAACTTAATTAATTATGTCTTTATACAGGCACATGCCCCTATCAGTTATCTGTAGCAATTAACCATGTTAGAACGTATGTCTTCAGTGCACTCGTGTTCGGATGTGCTAGCTTGATCACATTGTGTGCATTCTCATGCACGCACGCACGTAAGTCTTGCATTCTTCTTTGCATGTACATAGTAGTGGATCCAGAAATCAAACTTGGGGTAGGGTAAAGGCGAGCTTCTTTAGGTGTAGAGATGGGCATAGAATGGGGGCTATGGGGATCCACCTTTTAGCAGGGGATCTTTAGTTTTCCCCACCGGGGTGTGGAGGAAAAAAAGCCGCAAGGTAGACATTGTAGTATAGCGAGGGTGTGGAAAGTATTTTTTTATTTTAATGGATAAAATACTGATTTATTGAGAAAAAAAAAAAGTACAGAAAAAGAAACACCGGGGCGAAAGGTACAAAAGTACAGAAGTAAATAACTCCTCACCAAAAATGAAGAGGATTAGAGAAGTAAAAAAAAAACAGACAGAAAAGCAAAAGTGGAAAGCACTTTTTACCAGTGTAATCCTAAACTTTGATATAATTTAAATTTAATAAAGAGTTAAAAGAAGATCAAGTTATTAATAATATAAAAAATATTTAGTTGTGTGTGCATTGAGATATTAAGGTTTATTTATCTATTTTGTTAAAATTTTATTTTTTATTTTTTATGTATTTATTTTATTAAATAGCATATATATTTTAGATGCTGGATTTTACATACCAAATGAAATAATTTTGAATTCTAATATGAATATAAATGTATGTATAAAAAAATACATTTTAATAAATGTAGTTTATGCATCTAAAAAAAAATCTTTGAATTCTCTCCAATTATCCCACCTACATTTAGGTGCTTGATCTCATGTATGTTTTTGCATGCGTGCAGGGGCCAATTTATGAAATTAATATTAGTCGGTAGAATAATATGAATGCAAAAATATAAACAGGAACTAAACACCAAGCCTTACTGCGCCTATCAGCATTTGATATTTATACTTTGAAGATCCCCATTCCCAAATTAAAGTCCTCCACTTTATCTTGGAAAAAAAAAATCCACCACTTCATTAATCACACATTGTCAGGCATTCAGTGGCACACTGATATATATATATAATTATTATATGTAGGTTGAACTTTCCAATGTGGACTTGTAGTCACATTCTGAAACCATCCGGAGGCATATATATTTCTTCGTACATAATATATACTTGTGTTTATGCTATAGACTTTGATATTGTTAATGCGTTTTCAAACTGGAGTGCAAATAAATAAAGAAATTAATTAAAGGTAGTTTTGCATCGTTTCTGTTTCCTTGTTTTTGTTTTTCTTTCGTTTTTGTTTTGTTTTTATTTTTTTTAAAACAAAAATATGTTTGGATATACTAACTATTGTGTATTTTAAAAAGCTGTAAATAAAAATATGTTTGGTTAGCATCAAATTAAAAAATTGCACTATTTGAAACTAAAAAATATTTTGATGTTTATGCTAAAAAATTTGATATATATATCAAGCCAAACAATGATTTTCGCAAATAATTTCTAAAAATATAATTTTTTATATATAAACTAATTTGTAAAATATCAAGCCAAAATAATAAATTTTTATAAATATTTTTCTTAAAAATATATTTTTAAAATTATTATTGTTAATTTGTAAAGAGAGAGAGAAATAAAGGAGTAGAAGAGGAAGGGTTTTATGGTGGGAGGAAGAGTTTTGAAAACATAAAATTGTTATTTTCAGTTTTTTTGGAAACATGAAGATTATTGCAAAAAAATTTTGAAAACAAAAACAAGTTGTCAAACATGTTTTCACAGTTTTATTTTCAAAACGTAAAATTAAAAACAAAAAAACAGGAATTGCTAATAATGTCAAACGACCCTTAAGTAACCCAAAGTTCACTGAAGTTACTGAAGAATTTCCGTGCATTAAAAACAATGCATACGTTTTGACATTTATTTTCATGCAACTAATATGATGCAAGAAAAAAATGCAGTCGTTTTCTCAAGAAGTCAACACATCATCAACCACACGTACACGCTTGGACATTTGTAAAATATTACTCACATTGTGTGGACTTATAGAAGGACAAGTTGCTTGAGCCCAGGGCGTAATGAACATGGGCCTGGTAAAATTATAAAAAAAAAGAAACTCAAATAATTTTTATTAAATAACAAATTTGATAATAAAAATAAAAATATACGTAGTAAATGTAGAAGATAAACGAAAGTTTTATATTTAAAAAATATAAAATTCTTACCATATAAATATATTGATAAAATAGCAATAATAATAAAAAAAACTTTAAATGGATGAGGGTTCAAATTCTTATAAGTGAAAAAAGAATGCTTAGCTACTATGATGAGAAGGATGAGAGTGAGGATGAGGATGAGGAAGTTGATGGACTTTGGTTTTTGGAGGTGCATAATGGCTCACACTCACCACGTCTTTGCCTTGGCTTGGGACACGCCTTGTGCTCACTCCCAATAGGCAGCCAATGTATGTGCCAATTGTTCCCTTCGCTCCAATGATGTGTTCTAAAGTAGTGGAGAAGCTCCAAAGTTTTGCAGCGACCATCAAGCTGTGCGTCGATTTTCCCATGAGATCCCAGCTGTGGAGAAAAAGAAGATGCTGGTGTCGTCTGACCACCCTATGCCTCTGGGAGTAAGAAAGGAAGCTTCCTTGGGTGTGATTGAGCAAGGCTTTCACCCTCAGGGTGTCTTGCTGACCGTGGTTGAGCCAGGCTCCCACGACGACAGTTGCCGACGTGTTCTGCAGGCTAGGAATGTCAACAACGATCAAGCAGAGAGAACGAAGATGGTCCAAGACGTGGTGGAGCGTTGCTCCCATGTCAGCAAGATTGGAGTTGTTGCGGGTAAAAGAAAGACTGTGGTGGAGACGTACTCCCACGGCGGCAGTGCGTCGCAGAAGCAGGTTTTGGCACAAGCGACCACTAGTGGGAAGGCAGCCGTGGGAACGAGCAAGGGAGCTAGCGAGAGGGACTAATGGGGAAAAGGTTTTTTTGAGCTGATCCCGGTTGTGGTAGAGCCTTGCTCCCATGTCGATAGCGGGGAGGTGTTGCCCACGCACGGGTGGCGCGCGAGAGGGTCTAGTTGGAAAACATGTTCCGTTGGTGCAAACCCCTGCTGTGGTGGAGCTTGGCTCCCACGTTGGAGATGTCAAGCGACGATGCAACGAACTGCTGGTCTGTTTGGAGTTCAGGGGAGGACCGGTGGTCGGGTGCTGGCCCTATCCGAAGAGCAGAGAAGAACGTGGGTGAACGGCTCGAGAATTCAACGTGTCGCTTGACGGGTGGCTTATCCGATGATTGCGGCTCACCCGAGGAGCGTGATTTGCATCACTGTAGGGACATGTGGCGAGTGCAGAGTGGTCGAGGTTGGGTCTTCGGATGAGGTTTCTGATGGGTTTGAAGTTGGCATGTATGGGGGGTGAGGGGGTCAGGTGGGAGAGCTTTGGTCTGGGTTGTGATAGCTTGTATTTTTGGGCTGATTATTGGCGCCGGCCCAAATGAAGAAATTAGTGATTTTTATTTTCAGACTGGTAGTAAACTTGTGGTGGGCCGTCAGATGGGCCGATTTTGTATCCAAGTTGATTTAGAAAGGGGTTGTAAAGGTTGGACTTGGGCTATTTGAAGAGGAAGTTGAAAAGGTGTCTCATTTGTTGGTGGCAGCACGCCCAGCAAGACCTTTGCAAGGCACCGATGCAGTTTATTCAAGCTATGTGGAGGTTAGTGAAGTTTCATTGGCCGAGAAGGCACAAGACCTGTTCAAGGGCTAGTTCCTTCATATTTGTGGGGTGTTGAGGAAGCCCGTTTGTTCCTCTTTTTGGGTCTCTGTTGATTGTTTATCCACTCCTAGTGAATTTTCCTAAGTTGTTTTATTTTCTTTTTCGGGGGAGAATTGTACTTTTTATTTTTCTAATTAAAATGGTTTATCCATCTTTTTTAAAAAAAAAATTTTTTTCATATCCACAATTTTATACCTCTCTCGTAGAGGTGGTTATTCATAACTCTTAAAAAAAAAAAATTGTCTAGTTTCATAATTTTTGTTAACAAACAAAAACATATTAACTTTTTAAAAACAATAACATTAAAAAACACATATTACATATGACTCCAATAATCAATTTATGCATATGTATGAAACATGATTTACCCGTTTTGTAAAAAAAAAAATACATGCCACATTGACATCGAAGTCTACAAAATGCTCGCATCTCATGTACCTCAAGACACTGAAAAAAACCAGTATCATTTTGTTACAAATCCAGCATGAAGCAAATTGAATAGAATAAATTTCCAAAAAATTGAAAATAAAAAATAAAAATAAAAAACACGTACACACAAATAAACTAAATCCAAGAAACACAACAACAAAACAAATGACAAAATGAAAATACATGAATCTCAAAAACAGTAGAAGCCCTTCATTAAGCATCAACAACCACCTTCTTGTCTGAGCTATCTTCTTCTTGTTCTGGTTTGGCATCAGTGTTTAAATCCTCTTGTATTTCCTTTACAATCTGAGCATCTGATTTCTCATCTTTGATGGGATTTGAGGTCTCAGTTTCTGCAATCTTTGGCTCACCTTCCTGTTCAGGATGATCCAGAGCTTGTTCTTTCAGTTCTTCTTTTCCTTTTACTTCCACATCCACTTCCACTGAAGGCTGTTCAATGTTTTCTATAATGACATTCTTATCAGTGGAAGAAGAAGGTACTCTGTCTTCTTCACTAATTACTTCATTCTGTATCAATAAGAACAGAAGTTTAAGCAATATTAATAACTTTCCAATTCCAAATCAAAGGGTTTACAAACAGTGATGAAAAACACAAGCTGTTGTTTTATCATTGTTGCCAATTGGAGTCATTAAGTTTGAAAGTGTTCTACTTAGGACCAAGAGAACCACTAATTTCCCAAACCAATATTAAGAAATTTTCAATTCCAAATTAAAGGATCCATAAACAGTAAAGAAAAACACAAACTGCTGTCTCAATCATATGGTGTCCCAGATGGAATCTTTAATACTGAAAGTATCCTGGGACTGAGATAATGGGAAGACACAGGCAAACAAACCTTCAAGACAACCACTAAGTGCCCAATCTAATATTAAAAACTTTTCACTTCCAAATTAAAGGACTCATAAACAGTGATAGAAAACACAGGCTGCAGTCTCATAATTGTGTCCCAGTTGGGGCATTTGGAATTGAAAGCATCCTGCTTTTATAGGACTGAGAGAATTGGAAAGCAGAGAGGAAAACAACCACCAAGTATCAAAAACAATATCAAGAGCTTTTCAACTCCTAAATCAAAGGATTCTCAAACAGTGAGGGAAAACACAAGGTGTTGTCTTATCATTGTGTCCCTCTTGGGGTCTAAGTCCAAAAGCATCCCTAGTCTTTTAGGACCACAAAAGAATTGGAAGACAGTGAGGCAAACAGCCCTTAAATACAACCACTAAGTATCCAACAAGGCGTGCAAGTGGGAAACACGCATGATTGTCGGGCTTTTACCATCCTTCAGAGACATCTAATAAGATACACAAGAAACATAAATAATGTGATCATGTGTATCCATATCTTTAAATGTTTAATACCCCTTACAGCTTCATCCCAAAAAACAAAACAAAAATATTTCCATTTCTATATTTTCTTTAATAGAACTGGACCATAAAAAGATAAAGCATATATTTTTCTACTTATTAAAACAACAAAGCAAATGAATGAAATAACATAATAAAAGAAATGTTTTCTTTTCCACTGTCAACTTAAAGCAGCCTTAATGGCAAGAGATTCACATCTTTTTATGTTCAATGGCAAAGAGATTGTTTCTTGCCCACATAATATAGGCACCAAAACTTGTGACTTGTGAGACAACAAAGTCAAAGAAATCACACGCCGTGATTTCTGCATAGACTATGAAGAATCATAACCTTTATCTGAATTATTGGTAGTACTTGGCACACTTTTATCTGATCAAAAACGTCAGGCAGCATGGTGGATTGATTTGTCCCACACTTTCTCAAAATCTTTCGGTATTGTCAACATGGATACTTGTCTAATCTCAATCAATTTCATTTCTCATGCATTACCAGATCAAAATCACTCATATATTAAATAAAAAACAAAAAATAAATCAAAGAACAGAGCTTCAAAGAAGCAAGAGTTTGTAGCAGCAAAAGCTGACATTTTTTTTTGTTTTTAAAATCAATTCAACATCAATGTCAAAGAAAAAAAAAACAACTCAAATTCAAATCCATAACTGGAATTATCACGTAAGCTTAAATCTCTTCATAAATCCATCAAAATTAGACCAACAGAAATTCCTAAGTTGCAATTAGAACTTTAAATCCAATAAAAAAGTTTAGATACTTCCTCTATCGATCTTTATCCCACAAAAATAAAGAAGTTAATCGAATATTAGATTAGAAAAGTGTACCTCTTGGAACAAAGTACCGAGAGATCGCCGGCGGTTATCGTCAAGCACCGCCCCAGCTACTTCCTTGGTCTCCTCGGGGGGGACTACGTCCTTCTTCTCCCCGGCATCTTCAGGAAGTGGATCCGGTGCGTCTATCGGCCGAGGAACATCCGCATCAGCATTGAGGTCCTTCGGTTTCGTCGCACACCCGCCCATTCCTCTCGCTCTCTCTCTCTCTCTCTTTCTATCTCAATTGAAGAAATGAGGAAATATAAAGACCAAGCGGTAATCGGGCATTGTCCTTACGACTTGTGCGCGGGGCGGTAATTTAAATTATTTAATTATATCCCAAAAAAAGAAGTTATTAAAAACAAATTAAAAAATAATAATGGCATTAAATTATAAGAATCGGTTGTGATTAAACTTAAGATTAAAAGAAAAGATTTAATTAAAATAAGATTGAAAATTCCTTTAACTTACATATTTTTTTATTTATAAACTTGTGAGTTAGGTTTTACTTGAATGAAGTGAAAGAATGATTCATAAAAATAAGTAGAATAGGATAATTCCATACCTTATTTGGGAGAGATTATCAAACCTTCTAATATTTAAATTGAAGATAATATACGGTAAAATTTTCTGTCAAATTACTAAAATGAACCTTCATTAAGTTATTATAATAACACCACTAATACTAATACAAATACAATACCAACAGTTCCTTTCAAACAAATCATTTTTCGGGGATTTAAAAAAACAAAAAGAACCAGCTTACATCATGCGGCCAATAATTAACTTTTCTAGGCGAAAACAAAGGAAGAGAACTGCTAAATGGTCCTTTGGGAACTTAAATTCAACACAATGAGACACTTGAGAATAAATAAGGGTTCTGATAATGATAGTGTTATAAATAATATGATAGAACAATCAAAATTCCAAGAAACAAATACATATGCTGAGAGAGCAACGGCCAGCTGACATTTCAGGTATCTCCCACTGTCAAGGAGCAGAAAAATATCAAGAGAACACCAGTGTAACGAGTTTCAATCAGTTTGATCAATTTTGTCCATCAATCATGTGTTCAAGGTCTTTTTCAGCTTCGCCGATGATCTTTAGCTCCTCCATATAAGAATTTAGCTTCTTGATGTCATCTTCTTGGATATTGGCCGGAGCTTTTTCCTTGTAGCCTGTAGAATTCATCATCTGTGACAATGTATTGGCCAGTCTGCAAACACAAGAAAAATCTTCAATAAAAGGTAGGTAGGTAGGTAGGTAGTTATGCATGGACAACAGATGGCCTTTACTAAGCATGGCATCCAAAATATGAAATGGAACTTACTTTTGTATTTCGTCACGTTTTCTTGCGAGTTTTGTAAGTTCGACATCCACATTAAGTGATCCGTGAAGTTGCAAATATACTGAAAGTTTTTCATTCACAACTCCACATCCACACCCGGTCAACTTGCTGTCGCCCTCCGCAACAACCTACAAAAGTTATGAATGAACTCAATGAAGATAATAACTAGGAATAGAAAGAACAAACTCATGCTTTGAAAGAGAACCAATATTTGCAAAATTAGGCCATCATATGATCTGATTGGAAGAAGCCAAAAAAAAAAAACAAAATCAAGAATCATTAAGTTGCCAGCCACAAAATATTTGAAGCCAAATTTAACAATACCCGTAGAGAGACATTACCGTTAGAGAAGACAAGGAAGCAAGAGTCAATATCTCAAATTCATAGCTTCTAATGACAGCCGCAATATCTTCTCCTCGGCAAACCGCAAAAGCTTGGCGTCTACATGAAGTACAACACAACAAAAATTAAAAAAAAAAAGAACAATGTCAATGAAATTGAAGAATGCAAAGTTCATCAGTGTAACCTTTCATTTCTATCACTGGGTGGACGCAATGATCTAAGTGTTCTCACGGCATTTACCACATTTTCCATGTCACTCTCAACTTGTTCTTTTGTCCATGCCTGCAAACACCAAAAACCACCATTGAATTAAAATAGCAATGAGAAACAATGGTTAGATACAGACAACTTCACAGCATTCACCTCCACAACAGAAGGATAATCAGATATCATAATCGATTCTTTCTTTGCACCACATCCTGCCGGCTGGGGAAGACGCTGCCAAAGCTCTTCAGTGACAAATGGCATCAAGGGATGAAGCAAACGCAGGCCAGTGTCCAGGCATACCCACAGGGTATCCTGAGCCGCTACCCTTGCAGATTCATACTCTGAATTCCCGAAAAAGTAAGGCTTAATAGCTTCAATGAATACATCACAAAACTGGAACTGAAACCACGAATACACTGCACTTGCTGCATCTGAGAATTTATATGCTTCAAAAGATGTGACAGTTTTCTCAACAGCTTTATTTAGGACAGAAAGAATCCACTTGCAAATGGAAGGCATAGAAGCCACCACAAGTGTCTGAGGAGGAACATAATGATCTCCCAGCTTGCTCATAGCAAAACGCAGGGCATTCCATAATTTATTACACCACTGACGATACCCAATGACTCTTTGAACATCCAGGTTTATCCTATCAGCCTGACACATAACACAGATAATTTAGATTTGGGTTCTTTGCTAGCATGCTCCTACAAAAATGAGAAATTGCTTATATGCTCCCTGTAAAACTGATATTTGCTTCTATACCGCCGCTAATCATTCTTGTTTGCTTATATATCCCTTGGTCCAAAAGTTAACTAAAAGATTTTATAGAAAAACTGAACGACTCTTTACCCTCCTTTCTTCATTCATTTTGAAAAAGGAAAAAATAGGGGAAAAAAACAAAGATCAATTTTATGTTCATGAACTTTGCAAGTTAATTTGCAAGCACAGGTGTATATAAGGAAATTAAAATGTTTTATTGGGGTATACAAGTAAATATGATTTTTATGAGTATATGAGCAGTTATTCACTTTTACAGAGGTATGCAAGCAATTTTCTTTATATATTATATGCAGACAAAAATGAAAACAAATAAGACATGAGTAGCATGATAGCAAACCTGAGCTGTATAAGTAACTAAAGCAAATCGAAGGGCATCAGCACCACATTCTGGGATACCATTTGGGAAGTCTTTCACCTGTCCTTCTTTTGCAATAGCCAATTCCTTCCGGTCCAAATTACCCTCCTCAAGTCGTTTGTGAAGTCCTTCTAAAGTAACACCATTTATTACTTCAAGTGGATCAATAACATTGCCAAGGGACTTGGACATCTTTCGGCCATGAGCATCACGAATCATTGGATGCAAGTAAACCTAGGTGAGAAAAGGTAAAATTTTTATTACTTCAAATAACAGGCTCAAATTTAAGCAGCTTGTGACTAAAATGAGGAATGCAAGCATAAATAATCCAACAGCATAATAACATCTCAAGTAAGAAATGAATACAATTCATCACAAACAAATGCAATATTAGAGAAATAATTTTAAGAAAGACATATACCAGCCTATCCAATTAAAGTCATTTCGAGGTTAAATTTAAAAAGCTTTGTAAGAAAAATTACTTCTGTGAGAGACGCTGGCACTACAACCAAAAATTTTAAACACTAACAGAACCAAAAAAAAGAACAAAGGAAATAACTCCAAGTTTAGAAAGCAACCCTATACTTCTCTTCTCTCATTTTGACTTCACCAAACATTTTACCAATCATTTATGTTACATTATAGATTTAATACAGGAATTCAGGAAAGCTCATAGAATATGTGATAAGGATGCAGTTAACAATAATCTCTGCACATGTATATGACTTTTAGTTGATGGGAACCCTATTGCTCACTTTGTGAATTAGTTATACTATATTGCAGGCTGTTTTGATCTGGAACATTCTGTAGTTTGTGGTTCTTCAGTGTAGGCAGCTTGTGATAAAGAAGTTGAATAAAAATAAAGCTTGGAAATATGAAGCAACTGGTAATTGTTTAGTTGCTTATTGCAAGTCCAACTTTGGCCCAACCTTATGAAATGTAAACTTTCTTGATGTGAGCAAGGTGATTCATAATGCATTATCTTTTACCTTCCTGAAAGGAACATCACCACCAAGTGTCATTCCAAGCATCACCATTCTAGCAACCCAGAAGAATAGGATGTCATGCCCAGTTTCAAGAACTGAAGTTGGATAGAAAACCTGAAGATCTTTTGTATCATCAGGCCAACCAAGCACCGATAATGGAAAGAGTCCAGACGAAAACCATGTATCCAATACATCAGGGTCTTGAGTAATCTGAAAGTCCTTTCCTGGGAACTTCCGCTTAACTTCAGAAACTGCTTCCTCTTCATTTCTTCCCACCACCCAGTGGTCATCATAAGATCCAACAGCTTTAAATGGGTCATCTTCCAGTACAGCATACCAAGCAGGTATCCGGTGTCCCCACCAAAGCTGCCTTGATATGCACCAATCACGAATATTCTCCAGCCATCTGCAAGATATAAATGAGATAAACAGAAGCACGAATTTCACATGACTCCTATTACACTATCTTAAAGGGTTCAAAGGAATTGAAAAGAACCTCTTCCACTCAAGTTCATAATGTTCTGGAATTATTTCAATCTTTTTGTTATCATTGTCCATCACAGCATCAAGTGCAAGCTTTGCCATGCTACTACAGTTGACATACCATTGTGGCTTTATCATTGGTTCCACAACATCGTCGCTTCTTGAACATATACCCAGTTTCATTTCATTCTTTTGAACACCTCTATAAAGTCCCTAGTTTAAAAAAAGCTTTTGTCAGTGACTTACAGAATACAGAACAACATTTAGGAACCAAAAGGAAAAATTAAACATGAAGCATCATTACACACATGTAAATGCTTGTTAAGATAATCAAGGTACCTTTTATGGGCAAATGCATTGCCAAAACCACCAACCAAAAAAAAAATCGAGGAAGACAAAAACTGTATAATTAATGAATGGAAAGTTGTGAAGAACCAAGATTGGTGAAATACAAAACTGAAATGGATACAAACTAGGCTACTACAGCAAAAGGTTAAACCATAAAAGGAAACAGTTGAAACAATTGCAAATGTCACTTTCTGGTAAGCAAAATCTACTTTGCCTAATCAAAGCAATATAACCAAGGATACAGGCTTTTCTGAGATTCAACAAAAGATGAATATAGTACAGAACTCACTCCAAATTTTATGACCCAATAATTGATAATTAAATTCTAGTAAAAATTTAGAACTCACTTTTTAGATATTAGATCTAACAAATTCTATTCTTCTTTTATAATTCTTCAACAATTTTATTAAAAATATTGACTATGACTAACAAATGTAAGAATGTATAAAGATATTGCATGTTGCAAACAGATAACCAACTCACATGACTCACAACGGCTACTGATTGGAGATGGATTAAAAAAACTACCATACAGTAAGTCACACTCGACCTAAAGGACAAACTTTGGCTAATCCAACCAGAATGATTCAGTAAATCAACACACCGGTTGCACAATGACATGACTACAGAGCACATACCTTCTCCTGCAAAGCCTCAGTCACGGCCACACGAGCTTTAAAGCGTGGCATCCCTTCAAATTGTGTGCTGCCATTAGAATTTATCTTTCCATCATCTGTGAATATATTGATGATTTCAAGATTATGGCGCCTTCCAACTTCATAATCATTATGATCATGAGCAGGGGTGATCTGCAATCAAATGAACTTTGTAGAATCCACCAATATTGAAAAAATAAAATAAAATCAGCTAAACTGACAAGAGAACTTCAAATGATGCAACAAATGAACTTTCCGATTAAGAAAAGCTTACTTTCACAGCCCCAGTACCAAAATTAGGATCTACAAGGATATCATCACAAACTATGGGAAGTCTCCTCCCATTAAAAGGATGGATGGCAAATTTTCCATGTAAGTGATTATATCGTTTGTCTTTAGAATGGATAGCAATTGCAGTGTCGCCAAGCATTGTCTCGATTCTGGTGGTTGCAACAACCACCTCTCCCAAACCTTCCTCAAGAGGATAAGCAAATGACAATAATACACCAAACTGAACCGGGGACTCATACCCAGGAACCTTTAGCAAAGTCTCCTCTTTGATTTCTTTAACATCGACCTGCAGTCATGTTATTGAGGAAAATCCATAAAAACCAAAACCCTTCTACCTGTAGAATTTATATGATAAATGTTCCAGAGGCATACTTCAATGTCAGATATTGCTGTTCGTAATGTGCAGTCCCAATTCACAAGACGATTATCCCTGAAGGCAAAAAAGACCATTGTAACTTAAAGTGGACAAAATTTGCAAAACATAATCAGTAGTCTTTTGATACAAAACAGGAATCTAAAAGTTCTTATATGAGAGGAGTCGTTGGTTAAAACATGCTTTAGAATCAAAACTTCAAGCTATTGCGCGAAGATAAGAAGTTGGACTTTCATGCGCACTCCAGAATTATTCATGATTTGATCTGCTAAGTAAATAATAATCAGACCTATAGATTAAGCCTTCTCTATACAGTCTCACAAAAGCCTCTGTCACTGCCTTTGACCTTTGATCATCCATGGTAAAACACTGATTAAAAAAAAAAGAACAAAGAATATAACACCACATTTTGTTAAATGATAGGAAAAATGGTCAAACATAGAAAGAATATTTTTCTAAGATAAAAACTTAAAAGATTAGGACAGTTAACCTCACGAGACCAATCAAGTGATGCACCAAGCCTGCGTTCCTGGTTCAATATTGTGCCACCGTACTGATTTTTCCATTGCCAAACCTAACAAAAAGATGAAAGTCATGATAAGGGACAGCAAAACAAATTCCATAAACATTTATAAGAGACATATAATGCATCAATGAAGACTTCCGGCACTGATGAATTGATCAAAGAAAACCACTTTGGTAGTTTTAATGGCTAAAATGTCTGAACAAAAAAAATTGATTTGAAAATGTTACTACGCCAGAATTCAAACAAGAAAATGTAAGATCTTTATTTACGTACAATACCTCGGATACAAATCTCTCACGCCCAATATCATGCCTTGTTAGATTGCATTCACGCATTAGCTTCTTCTCCACCACCACCTGCAGCATACAAAATGAACATTCAGTAATCTGCATACATGATGGCTGTTAGGAAATACAGCTGTATACACAGTTGTATATCTATATTTGTATAGTTACTATGTTTATACATATCTGTATATATATATGTATCTCCTGTACTCATTATTGGTCAATAGAATCTGTGTGATCTTTTCTATCTAACATGGTATCAGAGCGGTTTTCCAAAACCTAAAATCAAAATTTTTTTTCACACCGTTGTTCGTGCCCGCCCGCCGCCGCCGCCGCCGCCCGCGGCCTCGCGCCCCGTGCACCGCGGCCCGAGAACCCCGCACCGCGCCTCGCGCCCCGCGCTGCGCCTCCCCGCGCCCCGTGCCGCGCCTCGCGCCCCGCGCCGCCCCGTGCCGCGCGCAGCCGCACCTCGCGCCCCGCGCCGCCTCGTGGCGCGTGCAGCCGCGCCTCGCGCCCCGCGCCCCGTGCCGCGCGCAGCCGCGCCTCACGCCCCGCGCCCCGCGCTCCGTGCCGAGCGCAGCCGCGCCTCGCGCCCCGCGCCCCGTGCCGCGCGCAGCCGCGCCCCGCGCCCCGCGCCCCGTGCCGCGCGCAGCCGCGCCTCGCGCCCCGCGCCGCCCCGCGCCCCGTGCCCCGTGCCGCGCGCAGCCGCGCCGCGCGCAGCCCGCGCCTCGCTCCCCGCGCCGCCTCGCACCGCGCGCCCTGTGCAGCCCGCGCCGCACCTTCTTGGCTCCACAGCTTCCATCTCGTTCTTTGTGCCGGTGTTCTATGGCTTCTGCCCAAGTCTCTTATCTCCAGAAGGCGGACGTCATGCTTGATGGGAAGAACTATAAAGCATGGTCTTCCACTCTCCGTGTACTTCTTCGTGGTCTTAATCTTTGGGGGCATGTTGATGGTACTCGTCCGTCCCCGGCTTCTTGCACTGCCGCCTCTTCTACCTCCTCTTCATCTACAGATACTGGTGCGTGTTCTTCCCCGTCTGCTGCCTTGCTCAAGTGGACTGAGGATGATGCTCGCACTATTGCTATCATCTGTCAGTCCTGTGAGCTTCCTATTCGTTTGGCTGTTTGTGATTTTCCTACGGCGAAGGCGATTTGGGATCATTTGCGCGCACTTTATCTTCCCTCTAGTCAGGCGTTGCGCTACTCCCTACTTCAGACTCTCACATCCACTTATCAGCGTGAGAGCTCTGTTTCGGATTTCTTTGCTGTGCTTAGTGACTTATGGCGTCAGTGTGATGAGATGGCTCCCTCTCCTTCTCCGACCTGTGCCAGGTGTCTTGCAATTACTCAGGATCGGGATCATCTTCGCATTTATGAGTTTCTCATGCGTCTTCGGCCTGAGTTCGAGGCTGTTCGTGCTCAGCTACTTCACCGGGTTACCCCTCCGTCTGCTAGTGATACTCTGGCTTATGTACTTGCTGAGGAGACTCGTCTTCGGTCCCTAGATGTGGTTCCACCACCTGCTGCTCCTCACTCTGTTCTTGCTGCTCCCCAGCAGAACCTACTGCCGCCTATTGCTCCTTTGATGCCGTCTCCTGGCCTTACTGCTCCTGCCCATTCTCATTCTCAGTCTCAGGGACAGGGGTCCACTGCGTCCCATCGACGCTTGGTTCGGTGTCATTATTGCCATGCTCTTGGTCATGTTCGTACTGAGTGTCGTAAGCTACAGCGTGCACAGCTGACAGCATAGCAGCGTACAGCTCCTACTCCACCCTCAGCTCCTCAGGGTGGTCCGTTGTCTGCTGAGCAGTTCCAGCAGCTTCTTCAGCAGCTTTCCAGGAGTCAGCTTTCTCCTTCTTCGGCCCCAGTTCTTACTCAGGATGCCTCAGACGTCTCCACTCACCCATCAGTTGCATCTGCCCCTACAGGTATTTCTTCATCCTCTTGGTTACTTGACTCTGGAGCTTCTTTTCATATGACTTATGATGCTACCCATCTTCACTCTCTTCACCCCTTTTCTTCTGACCTTCGTGTCATTATTGCTAATGGCACGACCCTCCCTGTCCCTAGTCGCGGCCTCCTTCACACCACTCATTTTCATATTCCCGATGTTGCCTTTGTACCCCAACTCTCCATGAACCTTATTTCTGCTAGCCAGCTTGCTTCTCTTGGCTATCTTGTTATTTTTGATGAGTTTGGTTGTCGTGTGCAGGATCGTCTTACAGGGACCCTCATTGGAGCTGGCCATCGCCATAGTGGGGTGTATGTGCTCGATCATCTTCGTCTTCCGTCCTCCTCTACGGTTCCCGCTGCATCTGTTTCTTTTTCTTCTTCTGTTCGTTTTCATCAGTGGCATCATCGTCTTGGTCATCCCAGTGGTACTCGTCTGTCTTCTCTTATTCACCAGGGTGTTTTAGGTCGTGTTTCTGTTGATAGTTCTCATTCTTGTTCGGGTTGTAAGCTTGGCAAACAGCTACAACTCCCCTATCCTTCGAGTGTGTCTAGGTCTGTTTCTCCTTTTGAATTAGTTCATTCGGATGTTTGGGGCCCTGCCCCGTTTGTCTCCAAAGGTGGACATCGTTATTATGTTATTTTTATTGATGATTTTTCTCGTTACACTTGGATTTATTTTATGCGTTCTCGTTCTGAGTTTCATAAGATTTATGTTGCTTTCTCTAGTATGGTGCGCACCCAGTTTTCTGCCACTATTCGTACTTTTCGTTCTGATTCAGGGGGGGAGTATCTTTCTCATGAGTTTCGTGACCTTGCCTCCCACGGCACCCTCCCTCAACTTTCTTGTCCTGGTGCCCATGCTCAGAATGGCACTGCAGAGAGAAAACATCGTCATATTCTTGAGACTGCGCGTACCCTTCTCATTGCCTCTCATGTTCCCCCTCATTTTTGGGCTGAGGCTGTCTCTACTGCTGTTTACCTTATTAATCTTCAACCCTCTTCCTTTCTTGAGGGTCGTAGTCCAGGGGAGAGTCTTTTCTCTAGTCCACCCCGTTACTCTCATCTTCGTGTGTTTGGTTGTTTGTGTTATGTCCTTCTCTTACCCCGCGAGCGGACTAAACTTTCTGCTCAGTCTGTTCCTTGTGTTTTCCTTGGTTACAGTCCTGAGCACAAAGGCTATAGGTGTTATGATCCTGTTGCACGTCGCATCCGTATCTCGCGTGATGTCTCTTTTGTTGAGGATCGTCCTTTCTTTGTTCATTCCCCTTCCTCTTCGTCTCATTCCTCTACTACATCGGCCGATGTTCAGTTTCTCACTGTGTCCTCACCATCTCCTCTGTCCCCACCTCCGCCTGTATCTTGTCCATCCTCTCCTCCATCTGATCCTCCTGTCGAGCTTCCTATTCCTGCTCTTCCGTATCACTATGTTCGTCGTTCTCGTCCTTCTCCTGAGCAGTCCCCCACGGCGCCACAGGCTTCCTCTGATGTGTCCCCTGCGGATGATCCTCCTGCACGTCGTTATCCTCTTCGAGATCGTCATCCCCCTGACCGCCTTAATCTTGCCTCACAGCTCCTTGACCTACCTCTTTCTCCCTCCAGTGGCCCTCCAGAGCCATCTTCTTACCGAGAGGCTGTCAAAATACCTGAGTGGCAGGCTGCTATGTCTGCTGAGTTGGAGGCTCTCGAGCGCACTTCTACATGGGATTTGGTTCCCCTTCCTCCTGGTGCTGTTCCCATTACCTGCAAGTGGGTCTATAAAATCAAGACTCGCTCTGACGGTTCTGTGGAACGGTACAAGGCTCGTCTTGTGGCTCGTGGTTTTCAGCAGGAGCAGGGCCGCGATTATGATGAGACATTTGCTCCTGTAGCTCACATGACTACCATTAGAGCTCTTATTGCTGTTGCCGCTGTTCGTCGCTGGTCTCTATTTCAGCTTGATGTGAAGAATGCTTTTCTTCACGGGGATCTTCAGCAGGAGGTTTACATGCTTCCTCCCCCTGGCCTTTCTTCTCCTTCTGGTTTGGTCTGTCGCTTACGACGTGCTCTCTATGGGCTCAAACAGGCTCCTCGGGCCTGGTTTGAGCGTTTCAGTCAGGCGGTGGTTGCTGCTGGTTTTCAGTCTAGTTCCCATGATCCAGCTTTGTTTCTGCATGTTTCATCTCGTGGTCGGACTCTTTTGTTGCTTTATGTGGATGATATGATTATCACTGGTGATGACCCTGCTCATGTGGAATTTGTAAAGTATCACCTTCAGCAACAGTTTCAGATGACTGATCTTGGTCGATTGAGTTATTTTCTGGGTATTGAGGTTACCTCTACTTCTGCTGGTTTTCAGTTGTCGCAGCAGCGTTACACGTCTGACATTCTAGCACGGGCCGCTCTTTCTGACTCTAGCGTTGCGACCACTCCTATGGAGCTACATCTTCAGTTGCGTGCTGATGAGGGGACTCCCTTGTCTGATCCGACACGCTATCGTCATTTAGTTGGGAGCCTGGTATATCTTACCATCACTCGACCAGACATTGCTTATGCTGTACATGTTTTGAGTCAGTTTGTGAGTGCACCTACTTCTGTTCACTATGCCCATCTCTTGAGGCTTCTGCGTTATCTTCGGGTGACTCCGTCTCGTGGCCTTCTTTTCTCTCAGCACAGTTCTCTGGAGCTTCGTTCATACTCTGATGCTACTTGGGCTAGTGATCCGTCTGATCGTCGTTCTGTTACTGGTTTCTGTTTGTTCTTGGGCTCTTCTCTCATTGCCTGGAAGTCCAAGAAGCAAACAGGTGTTTCTCGGTCTAGCACCGAAGCGGAGCTTCGTGCTATGGCTACTACTGCTGAGGAGATTGTTTGGTTGCGTTGGCTCTTGCATGACCTTGGTGTTGTCTCACATGCTCCTACTCCTCTACATTGTGACAACACCGGTGCTATTCAGATCACCTTGAATCCTGTCAAACATTCCCTCTCCAAGCATATTGGTGTTGATGCTTTCTTCTTGCGTGATCAGTACAGCAAAGGCATCCTGGCTCCTACCTTTGTTCCTTCTGAGCGTCAGCTTGCAGATTTGTTTACTAAATCTCAGACACGGGTGCAGCATGATTTTCTCTTGTCCAAACTCTCGGTGTCTGATCCCCCGTGAGTTTGAGGGGGGGTGTTAGGAAATACAGCTGTATACACAGTTGTATATCTATATTTGTATAGTTACTATGTTTATACATATCTGTATATATATATGTATCTCCTGTACTCGTTATTGGTCAATAGAATCTGTGTGATCTTTTCTATCTAACAATGGCAACCTGAAGTCCCATTATTTGCATAAAGGAAAAAAATTCTGTAAACCAAGAAAAATTTTGGGCCATTCCACTTCAGAGAAGAAACCTAATTCAACATGTTGAAATTTCAGAGTTTAGAAACTATCATGTTCTTCACAATCTATATTCCAATGAGCAAATTGGCTGCATTCAAACAAGCAGTGGACAGCTCGCACCAAGATCAAGCAATTGTCAGAAAATTTTAGGATTTCATGTAGACATTGCACCTTGACGGGAACCTAGCACTGTTCCATGAAACTTACACCAATGGTCTACAAAAATGAAAAGACAAATCATATCCTAGTACACACACGGTTAAAATATCCAAGCACACTACATTAAAATCAAAGTAGCAATAACACTAGATAATTAATTGAGAGAAAGATAATAGGACATCACGACAACACTAAATCATGAGTTCGATAATTTTTGGTTACTGAAGCAAGTATGCCAAAAATTTAGGTAGCACTAACAAAAATAAAATATGACAAACAACCAATAAATTTGATAAAAGTATCAACCTGGGTTGCTATACCAGCATGGTCCATTCCTGGCACCCACAATGCATTATAACCAGACATCCTGCACCACCGAATAATTGTATCCTGGATGATACAAGACTCACTATGATAAACTGTTTATAAAGCAAGCCTGTACAAAAGGGAAAATCATAAAGGGAAAACCTGTATAGCAGCAGTAAGGGCATGGCCTATGTGAAGGGCCCCAGTCACATTTGGAGGTGGTAGAACCTGCCAAAGGTATCACGGTGTGAATTAGAAAATTCTAGGTTACCATGCTAGCAAATTACAATAGGTTAGCACTTCAAATAAATTTGTCAACCATAGCAGACTAATCTCATTCAGCCAAGGGCAAATGGTTGATATGCAGAAAGGAAGAGCAATCAGAAATTGTAGAAGAGACCATTCTCCATAATGAAGGCCAGAACAAATTGTTTTCCTTCATATGCCATGCATTGATGACTATCAACCACAAAGACTACCATACTATCAACCAATAACTACCAATATAGTTGGCATCTCTCTTTTAAGCATGGCTTATCATGTGTTGATAGATCATAAAGCCATATATCTATTTCTTAATTTGGAGAAAAATATAGAGAGATTTGAGACAAAAAATGAAGACTCTGAAAAGAACAAAATTCATAACTTTCATAATGGAAAAATTCACCTACAATCACAAAAGGAGGTTTAGAGCTGCTTGCATCTGCCACAAAAAAACCGCTCTTCTCCCACCAAGCATACCATCTTAGATAACCCAAGCCATTAAATATATAAGTTAGAATTAATTATGCACTACCCAAACCAATGGACATACAGAAAAATCAACAACTCATCACTCACGATTTTTCAACCACACTGGGATTATATTGCTTAGCCATTTGAGGTGAAAGCCGTTTCTTTTCCCCTATAACAGTCTCCGGATCTAGAAACACCTCAGGATTCTCTTCATCAACATCTTTCTTTCTTTGTTTCCTCTCGCTTTTTTTTGGTCCATCAGTTGTCTTTTGTGTCTAAAAGCAAAGTAAAATGTTCACAAAGCACAAGAATGTCAAGAATTAGATAATCTTGAACATTATCAATATTCTACAACAGAAGTTTTTGTACTCAAAACTTACTTGGAGTTTGGCGGCTTCCGCTTTCTGTGCAGCCTTCAGTTTTTTTTCTTCCTTCAGTTTTGCCTGATAACAATAGTAATTAGACAGTCACTCCAGCATGAAAGTAATGGTCTGTGTGCAAGTTTTAGACACATAAAGGTAGGGGCAGGATTAGTGTTCAAGAGATGTCATACTCTTCCAGTTCTAGCCATGAGTAGTGAGAGTAAAGCTAGACATAAGCATGATAAGAAGCATTCTACATGTAACAAACAGATATTGATATTTTAATAATTTTTTCCTACAGGTTCCTACCAATTAAAACTTGCCAGCAGTTACTGCAACCATCCCATATTCTGGTAAATGTGTTTCAATTTTAACGATTAAGCAAAAACAGCTATTTGGCAGTAACCTTCCCTAGTTTTCTTGTTTCTACAGATTTCTATGCTATTACCATTTACCACTCTGAAAATATCAAAACAACAGTAAGACATTCATTACATGCTAACGAGTATGCAATTAAACTATAGATTGGAGTCCATGTTGATATTGTACAAATACTTTTCCCTCCGAGCCACAAATAATAATCAGCAATGGTAACTCACGCACAGCAAAGTCCCACAACATATTAGACTGGGCAAATCAAAAACTAACTAACATTCAATCAAAATATCCTGAGAGAGGCAGTATGCAATACCCATAGCGAATATAATGGACAAAGAACACACCTTTAACTCCTTTTTCAACTTTCGTTCCGGATCATCTTCAGCCTGCACACACCATTGACAGACATATCAAAAGGTTTTTATTGAACCTCAGTTAAAACCAGAAAAAAAATAAAAATAAAAAAAATAACAGAGCACTCTTAAGGATACCTTATCCCCGTCAATTCCTTTCTGTGGATTTACATTTTGAGGCTGCACAACAAAATATAAATGAAGACGATCAAAATTCGATGGCAGTAACAACAGCTACCGCAAAACTTAATATCAGTCAGAAACAGTCATGAATTTATAGCTAAAAATGATAATGAATCTCACGGAAGCCATTGATGATATCCCTCGCGGCAGAAGGATTTTTGGTCTGGAAGAAAAAAAAAATTCACAAGCATCAGTATCATAGAACAAAGAACCAATGAACACATGAATAATGGAAGAAATGAGATGAAAATGTAAGACAAGACGATTAGCTGAGACAGAACAAATAAATTAAAAAAAAATAAAAGAGAGATTGATTAACATTGAAATGCTTTCCAACAAAAAAAAAACGAAAAGAAGATCAAGAAAAACACTTTAAAGAACAGATAGCTTGGATTTGCAGCTCGGCAAGCTGACCTTGATGGGGAGATTAGAACAAACAGTAGCCGGCGGCAAAGATGAAGATGAGAATAGGGCAAGATCGTGAGGCGAGGAATGGTAACGCCCGGAAATAGAGAAGAAAGCGTGCGTGAGAGAAAATTAGGGTTTTGGGGGCTTTAAGATGAGATGGGCCGGGTTCGTGTTGTTTTAAGGCTTTTTCTTCCCGCGAAGATATATTATTTAATTACCGTCACATTTTGGGAAAATTGCTTATAAATCCTTCAAAAATTCTACAATTACATATTTACCCTAAAAAAAACATAATTATATATATACACCTAAAAAATATAAGTAATTACGGATATAACCCTATGATTAGATTCCGTTAACAGAAGTTAATCAAACTAGTTATAATTTGAATTAAGATTTACAAAAAAGCCCAAAATAATCATTATAAATTGTCATTTAACAATGATATAAATATAAAGAGTATAATGATCATTTTATATATCTATTATTTTTTAACAAATAATTTTTCAGGTAATTTGAACACCAGAAATATATACGCAATTATGTATATATTATTCAGGGGCATGTATGCAATTATCTTTCATTTAGGAGCAAATATGCAATTTCAAAATTATTCAGGGGTACACCTGCAAAAACCCCTTATATTTTCTCAATATTTCATATTTAATTATAAAAAATATATGAATTACTCAATGAGAAATTATAGAAAGGATTCATTTTTTTAATACATTTTAAATTATATACATGCATAACTAGAAGTTTTCTATGAGTGTATATAAATATGATTTTCATACAATTTAAAAAAAAAAAAAAAAAAAAAACTATTGTTCTAGAATAAAATGTTGAAAACAAATTTGATTGATTTTTTTCCCTTATTGCAAATTCATATATATGCTAATACGAGTGATTTTTTTTTAATGCATACAAGTGATTATAAGTATGAAGAGTTCTTTGTTCTTTGGGATTTTGATTTTTTTTTTTTTTTTATAAAATGGATAAATTACAATGCATTAAACAAAAATAAAAGTATAACAACAAAAAAGAAGACTTCCAGAACTTTTATTCATTTCGGATTCCACTGTTTAACTATGGAATTCACAAATTTACTTTTACTTAATTATGTATCACAATTTTTTCACCCTGAAGTGCGGGCCACTTGAGAGAGAGAGAGAGAGAGGAGATCAAGCATGAAGTAGAGATTGTGGTTAGCGATCAAGAGGGTAAAGGAGAGGGGAAAGACGTACGAAGGCCAAGGTGTTGACGCCGGAATAAGGGCCTGGGACGCCGGCAGATGGCAAAGAGACTCGGAGGAGAAATTCAAGGCGAGCACTGGAGAACCTCTCTTGGTGCGATCCGAGCGTGGGATCACAGTAATGGGCGATCTTCAGTTTGGGGTTGGAGGACGAGGACAAGAGGGAAAGTTCGGGGTGGTCCGGCAGTGACGGCCGGAGGGAGAAAGAGGAGAAAAAGAAGGAAGAAGTGGCAGCCCTAGCAATTTAAGTAAAAGATTAGGGCAAACTTTTTTGAAAAATTAATTTTTTAATGAGTTTTTATCATTTAATCCTTCATTAAAATCTAATATATAATTATAAGAGGTTTAAATTAACACTAAATATTGCAATTCATATTATATTTTTTTAATAATTATAGGAAATAAAAATTTTGTATAAATCAGTATACATTACCATTATTTCTCATGAAATTATAATTAAACAATATGTTGTCCTATTTTTAATTAATTTTTAAAAAAATATAACTTTAAATAAAATATTATTAAAGATATTTATAAAATCCTAATCTATCAATATATTTTTTTAGATCATTGATAGAGAAATTTTATAAATATTTCACAAATTTAAGACAATAATATATGTATATATATATACATTATTTATAACCATTGTAATTATTAAATAACAAACATTGTAATTTGTAACTTTCATACGTAAATTATATTATTTAAAAATAATTGCACATTAAAAATATTGCTTATTTATCTTTCCAACATTTATATCTATAAAAAATAATTATTAAAAATTTGTATAAATTACTATATGTTACCATTATTTCTCACCAAAATATAATTAAATAATATGTTGTCCTGTTTTTAATAATTTTTTAAAAAAATTATAACTTCAAATAAAAATTTCTACACGTGATATTATTAAAGATATTTATAAAATCCTAATTTATCAATATATTTTTTAAACTATTCAAAGAGAAAATTTATAATTGTATCAAATAAAATACATTTTAAAATTTTAAGAAAATAATATATTATCCAGTTTTATTCATTAAAAAAATCTATAAGTAAATAAAAAAATGGGTTAGGAAAGAACGGAAGAATGTTACATTTCTAATTTAGAAACGAATTAGATGTCAGTTTTTGATTTAGAAAATGAATTAATGGTCCATTTCTAAATCTATTTCTAATTAGAAACCGAACAAGTGTCTGTCTTTGATTTTTAGAAGAGGAACATATGTCTTTTTCTGATTATAAACGGACTTCATTCCGTTTCTAATAGTCATAAACGGAAATTGAGAACTAAATCAGAAACGGCCAATTATTTTGTTTCTATTTCCGAGTTTGAAATGGGTTAGTTGTTGGCTATATATATATATATAAGGTTATTGTAGATATATATAGTTTAAACACCAATTTATTTGCATATTTTTAAGTAATATAAATATTAAAATGAATTTATAAAAAAAAATTTACTCAAAATAGAATTATAATTTTTGAAATAGGATTAGATTTAAAAATTTAATAAATTTTTGAAATGTTATACAATGAAAATATATATTTTTTTTAATAACCATTGTTATTGGTATTTAAATATGTAAACAAATATTAATTTTTTTAATAAATTCTTTGTATAATATATATTTTTATATATTTTAAATTTAGAAACGGAATCATGTTACTAAACTTAAAATGTTTTTAAATTAGAAACATATTATAAACTAACCTATATTTCATTGCTAATTTAGAAACTGAAATTTTTTCCGTTTTTAATCCGTTTCTAATTAGACACGGAATTAAGTAGAAATGCCATTTTAAATAAAATTATGCCAATATTTATTATAATTATTACTTAAAAATAACTTTAATGGGGTTAAGAGACATTTGTCAAAAATATTGCTTTAAAAATATCATAATAAACCCTTTTAAATTTAGTTTGCAACTCATAGTTGTGTTTAATTTTTATTTAATGGCATCTAATCCATCATTTTGAATTTATTCTTTAAGTTTTATTTTTTATTATCATTGTTTTTTTTTCATTTTTTGTGATTTAGGATGGATAATAAAAATTTGTCATCCAAGTTGATGTTAGGGGACTCTTCATAGTTAAGAAGAAGTAGAATAGTAGTTATTTTAAGTGATTGGATTATTTAATAAAAGTGGTTAAGGTGGATAAATTGGATATATTATTAAAAATAATGAAAATAGAAAATACAAACTACAAACTACAAATAAATCCAACGAATAATAAAGACCGCCATATAAGTTTGAAAGGTAAAAAAAATTACTAAAACTTATTTTTGTGGTCAAATTAATTTGTTCTCTGAATTACTCATGGTATATATAATCTTCACATGTGAAAAAAGACTTCACTAAGAACTTCAGCCCTCACAAGCTTCAAATATTCAAAATTGTATTTAAAAAAAAAAAAACAGAAAATTTGATTTTAAAGATAATTGCTACCAACACATGCACTACGTATTTAAAAATGTCAAAATTTTAAACTCTTGCGTTTTGAATAGAAAAGCAAATGAAATATACACTCTTCTGCACCTTGTTAAGTTTTTTTTTTTCCTTAAATTGAGAGGGAACGAAATACCAACACAATATATATTCTCAAAACATCAAATATTTAGATGGATTTGAGTAAAATATAAAAGAATTTGAACAACCTTTTTACATTTTAAAAGACTCATAATTCTCACCCGTAAAAATTAGGAAAAAAATAATACTATTTTCCCTCTTATTTTTATTACCATCCTCTTAAAAATAAAATCTAGGGTCTTAATATTATTGCGAACAAGTCTTTATAGTAAATTGTTATAATAAGAGAGGTCATGGGTTCAAATCCTTCCCCCGGCAAACATACTTTTAAGGGAAAAAGTTACTTTCAAGATATGCATAGATATGACATGAAGCTACAATGAAAAAAAGTTGACAATATTACTAGAATTAATGAATCAATCCAAGTAACTTAGAGTTTGCTGATTTCTTATGGGGCATGCATTGTTTAGACATTCATCATATCGAGTCTGACTAACATTTGTTATAATTCTATAGATGCATTTACACAAGCAAAAACTCTTCTACTTTGTTTCATTTGGCTTTCTAATGACTCTACCCTAGACATGCTACCTAGCTTTGACCTTAAGATTGTAATTTTGATATTCTTAAGAAAAAATTAATGATAATGAATGGAAAAGACAATCATGTAAACTCAGTTTTGAAAATAACATGCTCAAATACTTGTAATTTACATCCATAAATAAATATGGACACACTCTTCACATGTGATGATTAGCATCATTGTTGACATTTAAAAGAAATCTCCGGCATCACTAATTTCAATCCCTGCTAGTGTTCTATCAAACACTTGCACTAAAACCACAATGGCATTTCATCGAGCATTTTACGGACATCAAACAAACCTCTAGATTAGCATGCTCAATTCTATGTTCATATACCACATATACAATGTACAACCTCACCTTCCAAAAATTCTTCCAAGATATGAATATAATCACCCACAATGAGATCAATGACACACTTAAAAATTTCAACTCATATTTGTATTGATAAGCAAGAAATACAAACTTATCATTCCTTCATACGTATGAATGGTCATACCAACTAACTAGGCCCATCAATACCATTGAAGCCATTAACAATGAAATTAAATCGAACAATTCTCACAATTATGTCCCTGAATACTTGTATTGAACACTTAGAGGCAATTTATCAAACATCTTGTGTGCATCAACCCAAATTTCATCTCATGTACTCTAACATAACTCATGAATATGATTCTTTTACACATTATTCTTCACTTGCATAATTCACAATACATCTAACTCCCAAGGTCTTAAATTTTCATGAACCAAGTTAGCATGCATCAAGTATGATATTCTAACAAATCAATGCCAAGTTTCCAACAATAACATGCCAAAACAAGACCAAATCATGCAAATATAATATGCAAGAATCAAAATAAATCAAGAAGGATTCGGTTAGCCCACTCACATTGTAATCTACTCTTCTCCTCCTCCTTACTCCTATTGACCTAATGAAAACAAGAGAGAAAACAAGGAGATGAAAGATCCAAAGTTACCTAGGGTTAAGATCAATCAATAAACCTTGAAATTTAACTAACCGCAATGTTGTTTACCTACAATCATCAAGGGGAAGAAGACGAACAAAGAGGGAGCTAGGGTTTGCAGCTAGGCATAAAAGGGAAATGCAAGAGAAGGGCTGAAGTTTTTAAAGAAATTTTCAGGTTACTACAGTACCTGTTGCTACAGTGACAAATGAAAAGCTACACTGTTCAGCCTAAAATGCTACAGCAACAAGCATAAAAAAAATGGGTTATAACAAAATAACCACTATAATGATAAGTAGAAAGTTTTTTACTATTAGAGCTCTTAAATAAATATTATTGATTAGTGACCGTTATGATTTTACTTGTAAGGACAATTCATTTGAAAAGAAGTGGTGGGGAAGCCATCGAAATTGATTAACTTTCCTCCACTTGAGATATTCATTTATTGTAAAGTGAGCGCATTCAACACTTTTAAATTTTTTACTAAACACATTTTAGCATTTTTTTTATGAAAGCGGGAACGTGAAATTTTATATAAACCCTTCAGGATTTATTATTATTATTATTATTATATTACTACTTTCTAAAAAATAATACCAAAACTATTGAAAGTGATATTAACTTTCAATTACTTTAAGAAAATGTTATTTCTCCTCACTTCTTCATTTCATACTACTTTCCCAAGTGAATGCCCTCTAACTTTAGTAAGATGTTTTTATTGATCTTAGTATGTGTAGGTGTTTGTCTTTTTAGAAAGTGTTTGGCACTTGGAAAAAATGACACTTTTCTATAAAGTAAAGTGAGGGAATTATTTAACCATGTTTGGTTGGGCAATTTTCCAAGAATATGATAATGCCATGGGAAGGAATCATTTTCCCATGACAAAGGAATGTGAAGTTATATGTTTTGCCCAATATACCCTCGGTCTTTCATCATTTTTAATCTCTCTAATCATGTCCATGGGTTAAGTTAGGTTAAGAATGTTTTTGACAGTGACCATATATATTTGCGTAGGCTTTGTTTACCCTGGTTATCCAGGCTTGTACTTTTATCTAATACCAATTCATATTTCTAAACACATGACCAAGATACACATAAACCAGCCCTTATTTTATTTTTAAAATAAAATAAATCATTTTTTTAAAAAATGTAATTTTAAACTTTTAAACAAAATTAATTTAATCTGAGCCTAATACGATCTAAAATATTAAAAACCTATGCCTAACCTATTTTATAAGCGGACCATATTTTTTGTCTCCCTCGTGATGCCTCTCTTGTTATAGTAAATGAATATTATGTTTTATGTATTTTTAATATATACGGAAGATTAATTGACTATTATTTTAACATTAAAAAATGTTGGATAGTTTACTAATACAAAAAATAAAGCTTTTTAACAGAGAAAATAAAGTAAGAATATTTTTACCATTTTATAAATAATTTCCAAAAATACTTTCTTCTATCAAACACAAACATAAAAATATCACATTCTCATCAATTTACTTAGTTTTTCAATATATACCCAAAAAAAATTATATAATTTTTCTTTCAATAACTTTCTTATAAATAACTTAATTATCAATTAAATGCCAAACAACATTCTTCTGGTATTCTTTTCCTTCTTTGGAAGAGACAAATGGAATGAGTGTCTCAAGCACTAGTTAAGCTATTGTGTTTTTTTAGATAAAAAGAACCAGAGGCTATCAAGTTAAGCTGTTGTTGTGGATGGCAAATTAATTGAAGACCTGAAACTTAACTATAGAACGAACATTGCGGTCCAAATTAATGCAATGCATGTCAACTTTTCCCTATGATGTGACATTCTCATTCCACCACCAATAAGGCACATCTACTGCCATAATTTATATATATAAAATTCCAAAGGAAGAATAATTTACCACTTCATCATTATTATGACCAGGGGTGTAATTGATCGAGTTCGAGTCGAGCAGCAAGCTGCTCTAATTCGAGCTCGGTTGAAAACTCGGTGCTCGATACTCGACTCGATACATAATTCGAGCTATTCGAGCTCGCTCGATTAAGCTCGATTAAGCTCGATAAAAGCTACTAAACTTGATTCTATCATAGATAATTTTGTACTCGAACTCGAATTTGGGCTTGAGCTCGAGCTCGAACTCAATTATATATATAAAACAAACTAACATATAATATATATACACATAAATACAATTACTCGATTAAGCTCGCGAGCACTCGAGTCAAGTATTAAGATGCTCGAACTCGGCTCGCTCGACTACTCGAGCTACTCGAGCTCGAGCTCGACTCGACCCTAAGCGAGTCGAGTTCGAGCTTTTCCCGAATCGAACTCGAGTAGTTTGTGAGTAGTAGTGTATCATTTACACCCCTAATCATGACTCATGTTTGTCTTCTCTCTGATCAACCTCTTTGATCTCAACAGTGCCTTCATTTTCATTGCTCTTTATGGGATTGCCTTTGGCCACCTTTTTCTTGTCTCTCTTAAATTTTGGATTTTTTTATATTTTAAATAAAAAAAATATTCTTGAGGTAGGGAAATATTTACTATTTAAAAAAACTTATTTTATGTTATTGCAGGAAAGTCCAACAATTCCTTTTATTATTCCACCAGCAAAACATTCTATTTAGCTACTTAGACATAATAAATACACAACCTCAACAACTCAAAAGAAATTGGCATTTTTTTTAAAGAATTAATTAAGTTTAATCATTGGATAATTTCAATTACTTTTCTTTCTTGATTTTTTTTTATTGATAAACCACAGTTTTATTGAACTTTCTTAATCTTTTAACTTTTACACTCGTATTTTAATATTTTGAATCTATCAAAATTTGAAATTAAAAAAAAATTCAAAACATAATTTGTCTCAATTTGCCATCTAATTTAGTGGATGTGGCATATTTTAAAATTAAAATTTTATTAAATAATTAAAAATAAAATAAATGATAAAAGAAATTTAAAGTCATCTTTTTTTTCTTTTCTTCCACGTTCAAAGACCCACAGTCATCTTTCCCCATAGCAACCACCGTCGCCCTTCAACCACAACCACTGCTGTTTGATGAGCAGGAGGAAAAAAAGAAAAGGGGACACACTGGTTTCATTTTGAATTTGGGTTTTGGATCTAAATCTAAACTTAAGTTTTTTTATTATTTTTTAAATTTTAAATTATTTAATAAATATTTTAATATGAATTATGTTTTCTAATAAAATGGTAGAATTGAAGTGGATTACATTTTTGAACTTGTTTTACTCACTTTTAAAAGTGGAAGAATTGAAAATACGAAAACATAGTGCAATGATCAAATAAAAAAAGAAAAAAAAAAATTGTACCGGGACTATTTTGGCTTTTAAACTTATTAATTGATAGCCAAACTAGATCAACCTGTGTGATCAACGCAAATATATAAAAGGGATTATTCTGAAAACCAACATGTTCTAAATCTAATGAAAGGCCAACATTACTCTTTCAGCTTCTAAACAAACCTTAGTTAAATCCCAATTAAATATTAACTTATTTTAAATAATTTTATGTGGAAATCTATAATAAAATTTATTTTTCTTTGATGTTTTCTTTTAGGGTCTTGTTTATTTATTTAATATATATGCGTGTAGTGGTGCCACTGAGATGGGCAAACATATCTTTAAAGGAAAAAGATATTTTCAAAACATGCATAGAAATGACATAAAGCTACAATGAAAATAAGTTGACAATAAGTCTAGAATTAATGAATCAATCCAAGTTACTTAGAGTTTGTTAATTTCTTGTGGGGCATGCATTGTTTAAACATTCATCATATCCGAGTCTTACTAACATTTGTTATGATTCTATAGATGCTTTTACATAAGCAAAAACTCTTTTACTTTGTATCATTTGGCTTTCCAATGACTCTACCCTAGATAGGCTAGCTAGCTTTGACCTTAAGATTGTAATTCTGATATTCTTAAGAAAAAATTAATGATAATGAATGGAAAAATCAATTATGTAAACTCAGTTTTAAAAATAGCATTGCTCATAGCAAGTGGAGCTCTTAATGTGAAAATAATAATATCTCCACAAGAACTGATTAATTTATTCAAGCACAATATAAATATATATATATATTGGTAAAAACCAACTAGATAATTAATTCTCACTTAGTTCTTCTATTAAACAAGGAAGAAGAAGCCATGTAACCTGAACACTTGCATCCATGCCTTACATACGTGAACATGAAACAATTCAAATAATTATAATCACCATCTTGATCTCTTCTCAACAACAATTAAAAGAAAAAGATCGAAGAAGTAGGAAAAATAAATAAAAAATAAACCATCATAAAAAAGTATGTCTAATTAAATCCATAAATAACAATTTTGATCCCTCTTGTATCTAGATAAACGCAAAAGATTCACATTTCAATCAATTAACTAGCCAAACCACTTGACAAAGTATATTGCGTCATTATTATATCTTTGAAGACAAAGCTCACTATTAAATTAACTTGCTTTCAAAAAATATAACTACTTTAAATGATTGTATATGTATATATATATGACTTAACTCCTTATGCCTAAACTTTGGTTAAGCATATGTTAGCTTTAAAATATATATTCATACAGACATTGTGGTTGTTGAAATTTTAAAAGAAAAGAAAAAAAATACAAAACAATAATAATAAAAAAAAATTTATATTTGAATGACTTGCATAAATATCAAAACATCACTTATTATATAGGCTAAAACAAACTGATAAAACTCCACAATTTATTCTATTAAATAAAAAAAAAATTATTTAACAACTTTGAATTATTCTCAACAGGAGTTGTGTTTCCTTCTAAAGGAAGAGAAAAATAATGAATGGAAATATAATGGATCTCAAACAAAGCAAGAATGCACACCAAGTTAATTAGCTCATATATTGCTTCAAAACTGCACTGGATCTCAAACAAAGCTGAATTACTAGTTTTTGCTTTGCATTACGTGGTTTTTAAATAGTTCTTTTTCCAAAAAAAAAAAAAGCAAACCAAGCATGTGACCTTGATTGCAAGCAATTAAATTGACCAAACCATCCCTCAATTATTCAATTTCCTTCCTTGTGGGCTTTGACAATTGCACCCTTCCACCCATCTATAAATACCATGCAACTTTGCAGCTCAAACTCACACTAACTGATCAAAGTAACCAAAAACCAACTAAAACCATGGTCCTTACCCATCATCATCATCATCATCTCTTCCCATTAATCCTTTCCCTAAGTCTTCTCATCCTCCCATCATCCTCCCGCACTCATGAACTCCCAGCCTTGTTCTCAGTACCCGACCAATACCTCTCCGGCGGCCAAAACCTCACCGACGGTAATACCGTTGTATCCCTATCCAACGACTGCAGCCTTACCGTCTACTTACTCGACATCCTAGTCACTGACTACCAGACAAGCACCACTACCTCAAACTGTATCCTTCACCTCAACAACTTCGGTCAATTCATACTTACCCCCAGCGATGAGCCAGCTAAAAATCAAACCATCTACAACCCAGGCCCTGAGGGAGATTATGCTTTGCTATTCGTAGGAGGCATTGCTGCCATCTACGGCCCTGCCACATGGAACAATGGTGTCCCCATCTCCACTAGTACCCTTAAACAAAGAATGCTCAATGCAGGCTCCTCAGATACCTTTATTGCATCTTCTCAAAGTATCATTGATGGCACTGGTCTTATTGCACAAAATGGCAATGTTGAAGCTAGTATTACTGAAGACTGTACACTCGTTGTGTCATACGTTGATACTGGTGTGATAATATGGGATACCCCACGAGTGTATGATAATTTAACCGGATGCTTCCTTCTTTTCACATATGGAGAGCTTCTTCTCCAAGGATATAGTGGATCAACTCTTGTTACACAGTGGACTGGTGGATATCCAGCTGTGGATATCGATCTTCTTGTTGCCGCTCTTCGATATAATGGTAGGATTGATATTTATGGATTTCAGCGATTGCTTACTCCTCCTTCTGCTTCCGCTACTGCTGCTGCTGTTGCTGAGAATATCAAGATGGTGACTGCTTAACTAGACTTCTGCTATTACGTACTGTGAAGATGGTTTGTTATGCATGTGCTTTCTTGTGATATGTAGTAAGTTCTGTGCTCCTTTGTTCTGTCTTAAGTTCTGTGTTTCATTGTTCTGTATTAAGTTCTTGAGGGGCTTGTATCTGTTGGCTTGCTAGCTAACTAGAGAATACAGCAGCTGCTGCTGCTGCTACTTTCTTCTTCTTAATCTTCAGATGTGGAGGAAGTAAGTGATGAGCTTGCTCTAGCTTAAATAAAAAATTTGCCCCGCTGGTTAATTTATATATATATTTTTTTTTCTGCTTATTGTTATCTTGGTTCTTTCTTTCTTTCTTTCTTTTTTTTTCCTCTTGGATTTAAATCATTTATCTTAGATTGATACAAGGAATGAAGAAAGAAAGGCACAATAATTGCGTCTAAAATAATATATAGTTAATTGGACTTGTAGTTTTAAATTAATTTAATTTTACAATTGACAGTTAATTAGCAAAATTTTAACACGGTTCTAATTTCCTAGGAATTTTTTATATTGTATTGGTGATTTATCTTTACTGGATCAGTTGTTTTGTTTCCTTCCCTCGTTTTGGGTTGTTTTTTTCTTCTCTTTTCTCTTGATTTGTTGCATTAATTATCTTGCATGCGTGGTCTTCTCATCTATTTATATTTCACTTTTATATTTTTTTTTTACATTTTCAATTTTATATATATATATATCAACTATTATAATTATCTTGTTATTTTAAATGATAATTTTTTTACAGTTGCATCGTAACAAAGCAAATGATCAGCCTCCTCTCTTTGTTGCCCTTGTTTTTTTTTATCTTCGACATTGCTGATAAAAGTAGTGGACCCCCTAGCCTTAGGGATATCCGAATGGCGCAGTGCTTGCTTAATCACCTGATCAATCTCACTGAGCCGCCGTGGACTGGGAGGAAATTCACTTGGACCAATGGCCAAGCGAACCCCATCTGGGTCAAGTTGGACAGGTTCCTAACTAACTCCAGTTGGAACCTGCGCTTCCCGAGATGCCACCAGGTCAGTCTCTCTAGATTCGGCTCGGATCATGTCACTCTCCGCCTTGAATATGGTGTATTCGCAACCAAAGTCAGAATTTTCAGATTCGAACAAGTCTGGTATTCGGATGAGAACCTTCCAAACTTGATTGAATCCTGGTGGAAGGAGCCAAATCTAGTGGGTTGTGGTGCGTTTGTGTTGGCCAAAAAGCTCAAACACTTAAAGATGAGACTGAAGGATTGGGCTAAAACGAACTTCGGATTGATCAAACTGCGCAAGCTCAACCTTCTTCACGAGCTTGACGCCCTTGATCAAAAGAAGGAAACCTCTTCGTTGTCGGAGGAGGAGTTGAAGCTCGAACTTGATTGTCACACCAAACTCTGGGACATTCTTAGTAAAGAAGAATCATTCTGGCGCCAGCGTTCTAGAGACAAGTGGATCAAAGAAGGGGATGGGAATACGAAATTTTTCCATGCCTGCGCTAATGGAAGAAAAAATCGCAATTATATACCTAGGGTCAGCTACAATGGCAGAGTGGCAGAGGGGAATGAGGAGATTGGATCGGCTTTTGCGAACCACTTCCGTGCCTCTTTTGGTTCCAAGAATGACTCCCGTTTCCTACTTGACTGGAGTTATCTTCTTCGGCACAAAAACCTCCCTAATCTTTCCTTCCTTGATTCCCCCTTCACGACTGAGGAAATTAAGCGCGCTGTCTTTGATCTTGGTGCGGATAAGGCACCTGGCCCAGATGGCTTCCCCATATCCTTCTTCCAAAAGTTTTGGCATTTGGTGGAGAATGATATTCTCAAGCTCTGTCATGATTTCCAAGTGGGCTCCGCGAACTTGGAAAAAATTAATTGGGCTAGTATCGTCCTAATTCCCAAGTCTAATGCTCCGCTCAGCCCATCCGACTTCAGGCCTATCAATTTAATCAACTCCACTCTCAAGATCCTGTCTTTGTTGCCCTTGTTAATTCATATTTTATATTTTGGATATTTTCTTATTTTTAACATATTTTTATTTTTTTCATTATTGGATGTACAAATTATAAAAATACATTATCTTATTATATTGGTGAAGGGATAATTTTTCTCCGAAAAGAAACTTGTCTACATGCTATTTGTCAAATGTTGTCGTAGGAAAGAGATTCTGCTCTTGATTCTAAAATACGAAAATTATTAAAATTTTTATATTAGTTTAAACCAATGCTATGTTAATTTTATTTTCAATCTTTTCAGTTCATAAATAATGAGAAGATTATCTATATTATGCATATATAAAAAATTACTGAGAGTTTTTTTAAAATATTATCTATTTTTTCAATATTATTTTTTTTTAATGAATGTGATTCATCCATTATATATATATATATATATATATATATATATATATATATAAAAATTTCTGGTTTTTTTTTTTTCTGATTATCTATATTGTGTACAATGTTTGTGCAATGTGACATACCAAGATATAAGAATTACAAATGCCTAGAGATGAATCCAAAAAAATGACATCCCATACATACCTTAATTACACTATAAGGGAGAAAGAGACGTAGGCACAGGTCTTCAAATACATTTCTTCATGTGCTTTTATTCTTCATGGGAATATAATACACATATTTTATATAATTAGCTTATGTAATTGGAACATTTATGTTGTCTCTCTCTTAACCCCTTGCAATAAATGAAATTGAATAATGGCCATCATTTATGTCACTGTTTGTAAGTATCAAAATCTTATTAATTAGCTAGCTTTGAACATATTTCAATAAATTCCTTATTAATGGTGCCCAAAGGTGTAAGGTGACTCTTTGCATTTGGAATGTGCTTACTAGAATTGGGCACGGGCCACCCGAAAAACCGGCTCGGCCAAGAACCGGCCCCGTACTGTAGACGGTCCGGTTACAGGTTGGGGAAGCCCAACCCGGCGGGTTGACCCGCCGGGTCAAACCCGGTTTGGGCCCGACGGGCCATGCTTTAAAATTTTTTTTTCTATTTTATTCTAAATTTTCTGATTTTTTTAAATTTTTTAGCTGGCCAACTGGCCCAGCCCGCCGGTTCAACAGGGAAGCCGGGCCGGTTCCGGGCCAGGCCTCCTGTGACCCGGACCCGCCGGGTCAGACGGGTCAACCCGGCCCGGCGAGTTCTACACCCATGCCAGGCCGGGTCCAGGTCGGGGGGCCGGTGAACCGCAACCCGGCAGGTCGGGCCCGCCGGGCCGGTTAACCGGCCCGTGCCCACCTCTGGACTGCCTACCCCTGGGATTGTGATAATAAGATTTTGACACTAACAAACCTAGTGGTCAAGAGATGTAACAAACTCCCAACTACCACTTCCATTTTTTGTCACATTACAATTAAAACTATGGATCACCCGTTCTTCAAGTACCAATTTACCTCACTAATTTGGGTTTTTCTAGCTACTCATTTCATTTGCCTTGTTCACATAGTGCTATAGAGATTCTTCGGGGATCTTGAAGAAATAATCTCCCAAAAGACTTGTGGGACATCTCAGCTAGAGCTATAATTTGAAGCATGTGGATTGTGAGAAATGATCAGGTTTTTTACTCCACATCAATAACAATAATAACCATACTCTGATAAAAAAAGATCTACCTGGAAGAGAATGTTAACATAGTAAAACTTAGCTTGGCGTTTTTAAGATCTCACAAAAGGGAGATACAAGTAATTCTGAAGAGTAAGCATCCACTTGAAGCCCCAACTAATGGTGGAGTGGTAGTGTTTCTGAAGCCTCACAAAGAGAATACTCTACCTCATCTCCTCCCAAGGGGTCATTTGTATGTTTTCTTTTGTCATTGTTTGTATCATTATTCTTATTTGTTTTCCCCCTCATAATGAACTTGTTGTGTTACTTATGTTTCTTGCTTGGTATAATACCCGATTTGGTCCCTGTACTTTTCTCTCTCTTCTCTTTTGGTCCCTCTACTCAGAAATATGTCTAACTGATTCCTCTACTCTTGAAAATGGGCTAACTTAGTTTAAAACCAAACATCTGTCAAGTCAGCTGTTTAAATTTGCTGACGTGGAGTTGTTCTGAATAAAATATGAATTAAAAAACATTAAAATGGGTTTGAAGCTCGACGAAATCGATCCTATGAGCCCATTCTGCGAAAGATCCATCGCCTCGAGATTCGTGTAATTCCCGATCTCTGCCGGGATGTTTCCCTCCAGCTTGTTTTACCACAAATAAAGCATCCGGAGATTCCCCAACCTTCCGAGCTCTTGCGGGATCCCACCAGAGATCAGGTTGTTATCAAGCTCCAAATCAGTGAGGTTGCCGCACTTGGCCAGCTCAACGGGGATAGTGCCAAAGATCTGGTTCATGCTTAACTGAAGCTCTTGCAGAGCTGTGACGTTACCGAGCGTGGGAGGGATGGGACCAGTGAGGCTATTCATGGAGAGATCCACAAGAGCAAGCTTTCTACATTGTCTGAGCCCCGGTGGAATTGGCCCAACCAAGTTGTTCTGCCACAACAGCAAGTTCTGGAGCTTCTCAAGGTTTCCCAAGCTCGACGGGATCGAACCAGATAAAGAATTCTCATACAAGTAAATGTTCTGGAGCTGCACGCATTGTCCTAGCTCGGCAGGGATCGACCCCGTGAGCATTATCGTGTAAATCGCCAAGTTCTTGAGCTTCTAGAGTTGGCCCAGCGTACACGGCAATGGCCTGGAGATACTCATCTCGGCTAACCCAAGCATTACAAGGCTCGAGCAATTCCCAATCTCCACAAGCAATGGGCTGCGCAGGTTCTTGTTCCCACACCGCGTACCATCTCCAAGTTAGAGAGAGAGAGAGGGACTAGGAGTGGGGGAGGAGGGTTGCCAGACTGCAGAGGAGGGATGCGAGGGAAGGGGGAGGAAGAGAGGAGGAGTGGGGGAGGGGGGTTGCCGGCCTGCGGAGGATGGAAGTCGCGGGAGAGAAGAAGATGGTTGGAGGTGTTAATCGGATCCTGGATTCAAACCCGTTTTAATGTTTTTTAATGTTTTTTAATTCATATTTTATTCAGAAAAACTCCATCGTCAGCAAATTTAAACGACTGAATTGACAGATGTTTGGTTTTGGACTAAGTCAGCCCATTTTCAAAAGTAGAGGGATCAGTTAGACACATTTCTGAGTAGAGGGACCAAAAGAGAAAAGAGAGAAAAGTACAGGGACCAAATCGGATATTATACACTCTTGTTTTTATTTTAATAAGTGATTTATCCATTTAAAAAAAAACTTTTATAAATAAACTTTTAATAAGGATAAATTAATCACTGTATACAAAAGGGAATATAAAAAAACCACAATTAACAAAGGCATAAAAATACACACACACACACACATCCATGGCGGCGAGACTCGCCGGCAACGTCCTCGCCACCGCCGCCACCCACCACCACCGACTCCAAGCCCCATACCACCACCACCACCACCACCTCACCACGTGGTCAATGACCAAAGATCCATCCCTCGAATCCGCCCTCTCCCGCAACCGCCGTTGGATCGTCAACAACCAGATCAAGCAAATCCTCCTCCGCTCCCCCGGCCGTGTCTCCACCGTCCGATCTCTCCAGAAGCGATTCAAGACCCTCGATCTCCAAGGCCGCGCCCTCAACTGGCTCAACAAGTACCCTTGCTGTTTCACTGTATTTACAGAGTCGCCCTCCACCGAGCTCCTTTTCGGATTCTCTAAACGGATGTTTGCTTTAATCGAAGAAGAAGGATCCGTTATGGAAGCCCAAGAACCCGTTATGGTTCGCCGTCTCGCTAAGCTTCTTATGCTCTCACGTGATCACCGTCTTAACGTCGTTAAGCTCAACGAGTTGAATCGGAGTTTCGGGTTTCCGGATGATTACCTCCTTCGGATCCTCCCGAAACATCCGAATACTTTTCGGATCCGAAACCCGATTGGGCGGCGGAACTCGATGGAGATCCAGCTTCTCCGGTGGCAGCCGGAGCTCGCCGTCTCCGCCGTGGAGGCTGTGGCGATGGAGCGTGGGACGGAGGCGAGGTTCGAGTGCGCGTTGCCTCTGAGTTGGATCAAGACTAGAGAGAAGTTTCAGGAGTTCAATGATCGGACGCCGTATGTGTCGCCGTACGCCGGTGATCATCGGTTGGAGATGGAGTCGGAGGAGAAGAGGGTGGTTGGAGTGGTTCATGAGTTGCTTTCTTTGACATTGTGGAAGAAGCTGTCTATTGTGAAGTTGGAGCATTTCAGAAGGGAGTTTGGATTGCCGGAGGATTTGAGAGGGATGCTGCTTCGGCATCCATGCTTGTTCTATGTGTCAAATCGATACAAGATATATACTTTGGTACTTAGAGAAGGGTATAAGGGATCAGAGCTTGTGGAGAAGGATCCGTTGGTAGTGGTGAAGGATAAATTTGGGGAATTGATGCAGGAGGGGTTGCATGAGTATAATAGAAGACGGCATTTGGTGAATTTGGAGAAGAAGAGGAAAAAAGGGGAGATTTTAGTGAAAGAGAAGAAGGTGGAAGAGAAAGAGGAGGAAGTGGATAGTGTGGAGAAGAGGGAGGAGAGGAAGAGGTTCTATAAGGTTCTCTTTGATGAAAATCCATGAGAAGATTCATAACCAGAGGTATGGATTAGAATGCAGTTTGAAATTATCTTTGATTTCATTTTTTTTATGGTTTTACTTTGCTATTTTGATTGATGTTTGTGAAAGTTGACATATCTTATGCATTAATTGATGTTTTTTTCGTTAGAGTAATAGGAGAACAAGCATGAATCCTAGTAGTTTGACACTTAGTTTTGGGAGAACATGGATCTTTCATGAATGCTGGCATTGAAGGGGAACCTGATTTGTAGTTCTTACTTAAGAACATTGAGTTTAGGATTTTTCTTCCATTCAGCCTAGAATTGTCCATTTGATGCCATGGAGGATGTGTTTTGGTGGCATCAAACTGAAAAAATAATGTTAGGGCAAAAATGAATAATGATTATACAAGCCTAGCAATATGCGGGGCAAGTCTTTGCTCATGGTCTCTTGTTTTCAAAATAGGAAGATTGATCCTAATATCCTATCCTGTGAAATCTCTTTTTAGTTTTCTGATTCTTCATTGTCCAGATAGAGAGAATCACTTGACAAGTTAAGCCAGGTCTGGCAAGTGCATATGTATGTCAGAATTGGTAAAATTTGAATAAGAAGAGGAGGAGCTTGCACATTGGTGTTCATTGAATGGTAGCCTAGCTAATTCCAGAATTTGGGAATCCATCGTATAGGAAATAATTACCCTCCAAAAAAAAAAGAAAAAGAGATTAGTGCGACCAAATTTTTATTGAAGATTGTGGCATCCATTAAAGAAAGCATCATCTCTGAGTTCTTTGAGAGTTCCTTTTTTACTTCAAGTCAATTCATTTTTATGAAGAATTAATATTGCAGGTGATCCTTGCAGTACCTTCCTACCCTGCTCAATTGTTGTATCATTACTGACTATTTCATCAATAATGAAATTGAGTAGTGCATGCTTTATATTCATGAGGCCGTTGAACTTGCACCTACTCTGATATATATCTATATATAATATGTTCAGAGTTTATGACCGAGTTAATTTTTTAAATAGGCATGGTTTTCCTACCCAGCCATCTTTCAATTTTCAATGCATGTCTTATTATGGATAGGCATACATTATTTTCCAATTGACAGGAATTCTATTCTATCATCAGAACCATCTATCTATTCTACAGTCGGAAATGCACAACTAGTCTAGGAGAGGAATGTCCACTGTAAAAGGTCAAGAACGGCTCCTTTCTTGTCAAAACCATCGTCCCCCACAACCTTGTACAAGCGTAAATGTAAGTGATCATGTTATTTAATCTTCAAATTAGGTTCATGTAACTAATTAACCCTTTTTCAAAAATAATTAAGAAATAAGAAAATATGGGTTTCCTTATTCAATTCGAAATAGGTTGGGCTGATGTGTTTGTTGAACACACTGAGGCATGTGTAGAATCACTATGTCCAGAGACTTGTTTTTTCTTTGCTTTTACTAGCATAGGCTCTTATCTTAATTGTTGGGTTGCATTTGTTGTGAGAAATGTGAAATCCTTGAGAAGATAAGCTGGTAGGAGTCATGAAAATGTGAAGCATATGACAGAATGCCTAGCCTGCTTAGATTTTCTAGAGGCCCGTCTTAACCATATATTTTCTCCAATCCCGTAATGTATATTTTAGACATTATACAATTAGAGCTTATCAGGTTCAACTTTTTGCAGATAAAATGCTGCCATATTGATTGGACATGGAACCATTGAACAAACTGTTGTCGAGGTCAACTCCATTCCAAGGCATGGCTGAGGTTGAGTGAGTGTGTGTGGTGCTTTGTCCGTGTTAAAAAAAAAAAAATCATTCCTGTGATTTAATGACCCAAATCCACCATTCACATCACAATTCAACATCAGATTTCCAAGCCCACACACCATAACATGGACAGTGTCACATGAATAGGTTCAGAACCCTCAAAACTCTATAAAAGCGTCGAAAGGAACTCGCTTCCCATTTATTGAATCTGGCCACGACCCTTGTCAGGTAAAAATCCAATTTTTATCTTCTGTTTTAGTTACTAAATTCCATAATTTTCCTCATTTTGATTTAATTTTTCTTGGATTTGAAATCTAGATCAAGAGATTTTTCTCTCTTTGTTGTTTCAGAACCATGCAACTTCTGAGAACCATCCTGTTCCAAGGCTGAATGAGTGGATTCTCTCATCCTTATCAAGTAGATCAGTAGCTGCTCATCCCCAGCATGATCTTGAAAACGGTATTCTATTTGTTTTACATCATTGCTTTGTATGTAAAACAAGTAATGCTAATTAATTAATCAATTGACTGCATGACAATGTGCACAGGGCTGGGAGCTCCTTCTGTTTGGAATATTGTGAGTATTTGCTCAGATAAACATTTTATAATAGTTTGATTGCTTTCATTTAATTGAGTTATTGAAGAAAGGTAGGGGCTTGAACACAGGACTTGTCAAGGTGTGTAACAATCCTTTGTTATTCATCCCAGAAACATTTTCAAGTTCAATCATTTGAAGGTGAAATGTTATGAATTGTTTTAGGTTAACCGTGTCTTACATTCTTAAAATAATAATAATTAGGATTTCAATTTTTTTTTTTTTTATGTGTCAAAATTATTCATGTTAAGTGCATGCACTAACATAATTCCTACATTAAAAATTTCTTTATATCATGGAGTTGTTCTGGGATATGTTTAATGATGTGTGTGATGTTTGACCATTGAAACATAAAAAAACAGATATGGACATGAGGGATATATTTTCAAGTACATGTCACAATATTTGAGGTCTTTATTTGAATGGTGCCATAAATGACATGTAATATTTGAGGTCTTTATTTGAATGGTGCCATAAATGACATGTAATATTTGAGGTCTTTTGTTTAGTCAGGGATATTGAGTCAGTTAAAATCCCAATACTCTATTTGGATCAGTTTTGAATGTTTTATTTATTGAATTATTGTGTTTATTTGGGCTTTCTTTTGTTTAAAAAAACACAAAGGCGAGATACCACTGCTGTTTGAAGTCACCGAAAGGACACCCTTTGCAGTAGATAGTTTACACTTGGATAGATCTTCATCCATTCTTCTAATAAAATAGAATGTGCAAAAGTTACTTTTAAACATTATATAAGTTCACGAAAGAGAAAATGGGCATTTCTAGTTTTTCCAAATTGCACCCAGTCTTTATTTTCTCATTATTTTTTTAAAGACATTTTAATAAATTATTTATAAATAGCTCTAAAATAAAATAAATTTCGATTTTATGAATATTTTACAAAGACAATACTAATTATCATAAAAATACAGTAATAAAAATAAAAATCTGGCGAAACACGTGGATCAAACATGATATTGCATAAGAAAAAAAAAGGATTGTTTTTAAAAAAGTATAATATCGATCTTTATATTTTTTTCTATTTTTCTTTTAATCCTTTTATCCAGTAATACTCCAAATTACTCCCTATACTTTTGAAAAAAGACTTACTTAGTCCATCTATTTTTATTCTCTTTCCAATTAATTCCTTTGCTCTTGAAAATGGATCTATTTAGTCCATCTACTCTTAGTTTCTTCCTAACTAATCCCGCTATTTTTGAAAATACAGGAACTAGTTTGTCCATTTTCAAGTATAGAGAGATTAAGTGAGTCTATTTTCAAAAGTAGAGGAAGTAGTTTGAAATATTTCTGAGTAGATGGAAAAAAAAAAAAAAAAAAAACAGTAGAATGACGAATTTGAATATTATACCTTTTTAAAATCATCTCATTTCAAGAAAATATTTAATTAAAAAAAAACAACAAACTCTTCAATTTAACAGAACGAAAACGTTTTTGTTTGTTTTATCAAAGAGCCAATCAAGTGCAATTATTCCCACAATTTAATGACTCTAATCCGTCATTCACATCACATTTCAACATCATATTCCGGGGCCCACACAACACCACATCACATCATGGACAGTGTCACGTGCCAAAAGTCCAACCAAAAGGTATTCTGAAAACCCTTTTAAAATCTATAAAAAGGGATCTCCAGAAGCGAGCGAGCTCCCCATTCATTGCTTGTATAGCCGCCACCATTGTCATCAGGTAAATTTCCAATTTTTATCTTCCTTTTTAGTTGCTAATTTCAGTAATTTTCTTCAATTTGATTTGATTTCTTCATGGTTTGGTCTCTATGTTCTTTGGATTCTAGATCAAAAGATTATTCTGTCTTTGTTGTTTCAGAATCATGAGTGAAAAGAATGAGAATCCAACTCCTCAGAACCGTCCTGTTCCAAGGCTGAATGAGAGGATTCTCTCATCCTTATCAAGGAGATCAGTAGCTGCTCATCCCTGGCATGATCTTGAAATCGGTATTGATCTATTTGTTTGTGTTTTTATCTCACTGATTTGTGTATAAAATGAGTTAAACCATTTGATTGATTGCATGACATTGTGTACAGGACCTGGAGCTCCTTCTGTTTTCAATGTTGTGAGTATTAATTATCTCATATTAACATGTTGTAATAGTTTGATTGCTTTTGTTTAATCGAGTTTTTGAAGAAAGTTGCTTGCTTGATTTAGGTTGTGGAGATCACAAAAGGAAGCAAAGTTAAGTATGAGCTTGATAAGAAAACAGGACTGATCAAGGTGTGTAAAAATCCTTTGTCATTCATCTCACAAACATTTTCAAATTCAATCATTTGATGCTGAGATGTTATGACTTGTTTAGGTTGATCGTGTGTTGTATTCTTCGGTTGTGTATCCTCATAATTATGGTTTCATACCGCGCACTCTTTGCGAAGATAATGATCCAATGGATGTTTTGGTCCTTATGCAGGTGAGTTTAGTACTTGCCATCAATTTGTGTTATCATATAATGTTTGATGGATGTTTGCAATATTGGCAAAGTATAATTTATGTGTTCTTGCGTTCTTCTTACATTAGTGAAAGATGGTTAGAATCTCCACATCAAGCAAGAGTTTAAAGAATACTAATTGTAACCAAAAATCATGTTACGGGAACCGACCATCTTATCTATATTCAATATTGCTTGTATGTCAAAATTCAACTTTTATGTTAAGCTAGAATACAGAAGAACTCTAATTCTTTTTGTCATAAAAATCAATAGGAACCAGTTCTCCCTGGATGCTTTCTTCGAGCAAGAGCTATTGGTCTTATGCCAATGATTGATCAGGTACTGCATGTTACCTCATATTAGTTGAGGTTGTTACTTGATCAATAGATGATGTATTTGTTGTTGTGACTAGGGGGAGAAAGATGATAAGATAATTGCTGTTTGTGCTGATGATCCTGAGTATCGCCACTACACTGATATCAAAGAACTATCTCCTCATCGTCTCGCTGAAATCCGTCGCTTCTTTGAAGATTGTATCCTTTCGCAATAGATTTTAAATTGTAAGGATATGTTCTTTTTTCTAGGCTATAAATATCATGAAATCCTTGACTTGCAATTAAGACAAGAAGAATGAGAACAAAACTGTTGCCGTCGACGAGTTCTTGCCTGCATCTACTGCTGTTGACGCCATTCAACACTCAATGTGAGTTTTGACTTCATTGAACATTTCTAAAATGCTTAAACAAATCATGACTAGCTCTAGCTTAATTGTAGCTTAAAAAGACAATGCCTTTCTTGTGTTTCAGGGATCTCTATGCTCAATATATTTTGCAGAGCCTGAGGCAGTAGGACACTGGCCTTAACTAACGGTAGGCATGGCTGGAGAAACTAAATAAGAAAGGAGATTTTCATCTGCAAGCTGCTTGTTTGGATGTTATGTTTATTTAGAGTGTGCTTATATATTATTATTGGATGATCCTTTTGGAAGTGTTTCTGTTTGCTTAATCACTGTTATGTTTGAATGAAAAATTAATATATGGAGAAATGTTATCAAATTACGAGAGAAAGAAAAACAAAAAATAGAGAAAGAAAAACAAATAAGAATAGAGATTCCATTGCTGTAAAACCCTAAAAAAGGATAGCATCAACATCACATCTAACTACAACGAGAAACAATCAGAGAGATCGAATCAAACGGCAATACAAGCAGGCACCGAAGATCAAACGGCCCTTAAGCTCTCTCTCCCCGGATCCGGCGAGCAAGCTGGATATCCTTGGGCATGATGGTAACCCTCTTGGCGTGAATGGCACAAAGGTTGGTATCCTCGAAGAGCCCAACGAGATAAGCCTCGGCGGCCTCCTGTAGCGCGGCGACGGCAGAGCTCTGGAATCGGAGATCAGTCTTGAAGTCCTGAGCGATCTCACGGACGAGGCGCTGGAAAGGAAGCTTACGGATAAGAAGCTCAGTGCTCTTCTGGTACTTGCGGATCTCTCGAAGAGCCACAGTTCCAGGACGGAAGCGATGGGGCTTCTTCACACCGCCAGTGGCCGGAGCGGACTTCCGAGCAGCCTTCGTCGCCAGTTGCTTCCTCGGGGCCTTTCCACCAGTGGATTTACGAGCGGTTTGCTTCGTTCTCGCCATTGAGATTGTGTGGAAAGATGAGAGATGGTGCTAGGGTTTGTTGTCTCGATTAGGGATTGGATTGCAAAAATTAGGAATGGGTTTTGGAGGATGAGAATTTGGGGTTTATTTATAAGGGAAGAGGCGGGAAGGGTTCCAAAACTGAAGGATTTTTTATGGTTGGATTGAGAATGAATGGACGGTGTAGATAAGGTTCAATGAGAGCTGCCGGATCGGTATCCGTGGGAAGCCAGGGACGGTTTGGAACCAATATTTTAAAAACAAGTCCGGTTTTCAACCCGGTTTGGCAAGATCCAACCGGTTGAACCGACTGGTTTAATATGATTTAATATTTTTCAAATAAATAAAATTAAAATATAAGTAAAAAATAAATTAAAAAATATAAAATTACATATTGCAAATTTATATTACTTTTATAAAGTTACAGAGTTTAACTCTACATAAAATTGAAGTTTTTCAAAATATAAATATACAAATATATAATTATACAACAAATATTTAAAAATAAAAAATAAAATATAAGTATACAATAACAACAACAAAAAACAATAAATAATGAGAAATAAAATAAAATACAAGTATATAATATCATGTTTTTTGTTTTTTTTTTTTACCGGGGTCCGATTCAAGTGGTTCACCGGTTGAACAGACCAGTCCGGTTACTTATTATTTGGTGTTACTAATTGGACCGGTTGAACCTGTCGATACGGTCTGATTTTTAAAACATTGTTTGAAGCAGCGAGAGTGGGTAAATTAGGGAGTTTAATTTTATTTGAGTTTTTACACTATGTTTTTTCTTAGATTTTTAACAGTACATAAGTGCATTTAACTAATTGTTTATTTTAATTATTTAAAAAGGAAAAAAACAATTAAGCTGAATTTTTTAATTTTTAAAATTTTTATAATCTAATATGAAAATATATCAATGGAAAGTATTTATATATATAATTTTAGTATCTTGCTAAAGAATACACTAAAAAAATTTAGAAAATCAAAAATTTATATAACTCGGTTTTTCTATATTTTAAATATCATTTTGAGCTACAAAAAACCAAGAACACATACTTTTAAAAATTAATAAAAAAATCTTTCATACCATTTAATAGTTAAATATCTTATCTTATCATTTAGATTTTCAATAACTTATAATCACTATTTTTTAATAAATATGAACAACCCACGAAATTCAAACATCAACCAATAAATAAGAGAAAAATAAAATATCATCTATAAAATGTGAATAAACCAAACCCTTAATCAGTTTATTTTTCCTGTCACTGATTTTCAAATAGATATCTTCAATAGATATCAGTTCAGAATTTAGAACAATTAAGCTAAGAATGAAGATGATTAGAAGACAAGGAAATTAAAAAAGAATAATACAAAGTTGAGAAAGCATAGATTTTTAAGATAAGAAGAATATATCGCAATCACTCAATGCATTAAAACAGCAGCTAAATCCGAACATAAATAAAGCAAAAGAAAAGCACACTGAACTACTATCACTAATAACAACAACAAATCAAATGGACAAAGGACAATGTTTTCCTACTAGGGCTACCAAACTGGAAACCTACATGACTGAAAGAAAGAAACAGAAAACTGATGCACCCCCCAGGTTGTCATCCATTGCATGTATGGAATTTGTATAGAAGTACACAAACAACTCAATATAAAGCCACAGCAATCTCAACTATTAACCTCAGTAGAATTGAACAGCTAGGTGATTTTAAATGCATGCTGATCAACAAAACTCAGAAGCACTTCCTGTGAACAATAGCAGGGCCAGATTCATCATACTCTGCCTTTGAAATCCACATCTGAAAAGGGAGCAGTTTGGTAAAAATTAGTGCTTCAGAATAGAGTACTGAATCCTATGAACAAACCATTGTAAGCATAAAAATTGTAGGATTGCGAACAAGATGGGGAATATATATTAATTTCAAATGAAAACCATGTTTGGTTAATATGTCAGATATCTAGGCTATTCAGCTATTCATGAAATGCTTAGCAAGTACACATCTTCAATTAAATTTGAACCTACTCCAAAGCAAAGAACAACAAAAGTACATCACTTAGATCTTAGTCAAGCATTCACATTTCAGGTGGCACTTGGCCTAGCTATCAATGCTTCCAACAATGAGCGATAAAATTCAAATGATATGTGGCAGCAACGCATCTAAAACATGATCTTATAACACAGGAAAATAAAGGGTTGGAAGCTTTAATCCAAGAAAATATTAACCAAAAATGCTAGTGAATAGTACACTGGTATATGTATAGTAGAGATCAATTTCTCAAATAATTAAAAGGTTGCACAATCATGCATGGGTCAATAAAAACACATAATAGAGTGCACATAAGAAAATGTGAAGGGGTACCCAGAAAAGCAGAAGAAACAGCAACAATAAAAACAGAAGGAATAGTTCATCCTATTTTGGATATCAAATTGCCATAAAAATTATATGCAAGAGAGAAAAATTGTATAGAACCATCGTTAAACATTACCTGCTGGAAAGTGCTAAGCGAGGCAAGGATGGAACCTCCAATCCAGACACTGTACTTCCTCTCAGGAGGTGCAACCACCTTGATCTTCATGCTGCTTGGGGCAAGAGCAGTAATTTCCTTACTCATACGATCAGCAATGCCAGGGAACATGGTGGAGCCACCACTGAGCACAATGTTACCATACAAATCCTTCCTGATATCCACATCGCACTTCATGATTGAGTTGTAAGTTGTCTCGTGAATACCAGCAGCTTCCATTCCAATCAGGGATGGCTGGAAGAGGACCTCTGGGCACCTGAACCTCTCAGCACCAATAGTAATCACCTGCCCATCTGGCAGTTCATAGCTCTTCTCAACTGAAGAACTGCTCTTGGCTGTCTCCAATTCTTGTTCATAATCAAGGGCAACATACGCAAGCTTCTCCTTGATATCCCTTACAATTTCCCGTTCTGCAGTTGTTGTGAAGGAGTAGCCTCTCTCAGTAAGGATCTTCATCAAAGCATCTGTGAGATCACGGCCAGCAAGATCTAAACGGAGGATGGCATGTGGGAGAGCATATCCCTCATAGATTGGAACTGTGTGGCTCACACCATCACCAGAATCCAGCACAATACCTGTTTATCACAAACCAGAGATCATATTTTGATAAACAATGCCAAGTTCCAGCAATAAATAGTATTATTTTTCAAAATGTCATAATGATACGCACCAGTTGTACGTCCACTTGCATACAGAGAGAGAACAGCCTGAATTGCGACATACATGGCAGGTACATTGAAGGTTTCAAACATGATTTGGGTCATTTTTTCCCTGTTCGCCTTAGGATTGAGAGGGGCCTCAGTTAGCAATACAGGGTGCTCCTCTGGGGCAACACGAAGTTCATTGTAGAAAGTATGATGCCATATCTTCTCCATGTCATCCCAGTTGCTAACAATTCCATGTTCAATGGGGTACTTCAAAGTGAGGATACCCCTCTTGGACTGGGCTTCATCACCAACATAAGCATCTTTCTGGCCCATCCCAACCATGACACCAGTGTGCCGTGGTCGGCCAACAATGCTAGGGAAAACCGCTCTAGGTGCATCATCACCAGCAAATCCAGCCTGCACGATAAATAAATGTTATTATGGGATATGAAGAATTGATGGCATTTATAATTATAAGTTGCAAAGTGGAAATAGTAACCGGACCTTGACCATGCCAGTACCATTATCACAAACAAGGGGCTGGATATCCTCTCCGTCAGCCATTTTCTAGAGATCTGTAGAATAGAATCAGCTATTCATATCCACTAATCATTTAATGATGCAAAGTATCTATAATCTGTGATCTATATGTCCATTATAATAGTAAAGTTTTGAACACAACTAAGCCTTTCTGTGACTTTTATCATTGTTAGGAAATTATAGAGAGTAATCTCTCGAAAAAGAGGACACAAAGATGCGAACCCTTTCACTCTTCTCAGCAATTAATGAACGATATGGTATAGAACTTCCAAGGAAACACCATATGTTTTCAAGCTAACAAACAGATCAAAGCACACACTGCTCATCCAAAAACAATTTGAAATATTAACAAAGTATGCATGAATGCTTCAAAGAAGAACAACTAAAACAACTAAAAGCAGGGATTGCCAGTATTACCATCTACCACCAAATAAAAAATAAATTATCACAGGGATACAAAGAAAATACACATGAAATGCTCCAAATCCAATTCATACGACCATCAAAGACGGCACCTTTCCCACCCAAAAAATGCAAAAAACTAAAAGTAGGCAATGTTCAGACGAAGAGAGACACTGCAAAGCACTAATCAAATAAATCAGATCGTGAACCGATTACATCACACCGCCAACAAACTAAAAATCAAACAAAAAAAACTTCAGATCTCACACCAAAAAGAATCATCCGATCAAACAAACGCAACGAAGCCTAGATCCGAACAATTGGGACCGCCACAGATGAAAATCACACAACACGCACCCAAAAAAAGGCCAACAACTCTCAAATCACTTCAAAACGCAGCATAATCACGCATAAACATCAACTTCCCCAAATCAAAAAGAACAACGAACGCCGCTCAAATATCCTAAATCCAGCTCGGAAAACCTCACAGATCGACTCAAAAACAATGAATCAAAAGAAAATAAATGAAAAATCAGAGTACACTAACCAAAAGCAAGAGAACAAGCGACGATCCGCGGCGATTACTCCCCTCCGATTCGATTTCCAAGGTCGGAGAGCACTCCACGAAGTCGGGAAATGGCAGCGAAGTATAGAGAAAGATGGCTGAAGGCTTTTATATATATATTATATAGCAAGCCATTGAAAAAAATTTGAACTTTTGAATTATTTATTTATTAAATGAAAATAAATAAATAAATAAAATAAAACCTTTATTTCACGATGGTGAGTTGGACTATGTAAAAGGCACCATTAAAAAGTAGCCGTCGGATGAACCGGCCACGGTGTGATACTGACCGCCCGATCGAGCTTTCGGCCGCCCGGATGGGCCCTGTCGCGTCAGATGGACGGCTAGGAAGGAGACGTGTGGTGGGACCACCAGATGCGTGCGCGCACTCTCTTTGAATTTGCGGATTCGGGTCTGCGGGTCCGAGACCCGTTATTGTTAAGAAAATACTCCATATTAATACTCAGTCTTATAACTTATTATTATATTTTATTGGTTGCTAAAATGTAAACATTTGTGAACAGCTGATAATTTTGACTGGTTTTTTCCAGACAGTTGAAGGGCTTGTTTGATTGGAGTTCAATTGTTGAAATTAAATAAGTAATTAGAAGTTAGAACAAGTCATTACGTTAATTAATGAGAAAACGGCCTGCATTTCATTGCATGGGCCATGGTTCTGTTTGGCATTTTATGGTTTTCATATGCATTGCTTTCCATGATTTTCTACATGGAATCTTTCATTATAAAGAGTTTTACAGTATTACTTAGGAGTTTGGGTTACTTATTATTTTGTTGTTTCATTAAATGGGAATTTTATAAATTTATGTGAAGTCTTAGATTGACCAGACTAGTACATTTGGGAGAACTGGCTTCTCTGGTTGTTGTCTTTATTTTATTTCCAAATGAGAATAAAAAATTGAGAGAAAACAAACAAGTGTTTTCTATTATTAATATCTGTTCATACCTTCTTTTTTTTTTTTCTCTAAATGAGAAGAACATGTGATGAGGAAGGTTGAACAAATTGAATTGATTGTGAAAGGGACTTGCGTTTGATTTATGGAAAAGTTCTTAATGTCATGTTTGTTTGCTAACACAAGTTGGAGAGTGAATTCGAGCTGAATTCATTTAAAATAAATAAATAAAATAAATCAATTAAATAATTTTATTTAAATAAAATAAAATAGAGTAGAAAAGAGATTTACTGAGCCAACACTGGGCTAGCCAAAATGAATAAGACATTCTCCCATGCAATGGGTACTGTGCACAAATGATAAGAGATTCCTCATGTCATGCACAAAATGGTATAAAAGATTTTAGCGTGGGAACAGATTTGCAACACAATTCTTATATTGTCGAGTGACGGTGTATGGTTGGATGATTCATTCTCAGCTATACACACTATTGGGCAAAAAGAATTCAACTTTTTTATTTAAATACTTAATAAATTTTTTTTGATAATATATATATATATATTGAGAAATATGAACCAAACATAGAATAAATTCAAACTCCTTTTCTACTATTGTTGAATATATATGTGTATATACATATTGAGAAATATGACCTACATCAACAAATTTTGGGTTTGAATTGTGGGGTGGTACATTTCAATATTCATTCTGAGATTTTTAAAAATATAATAATACTATTGTAGTATATCACTGATAATAAAAAACCAAAAAAAAAAAGTTGAGAAATTTTTTCAGATCTTGAGCAATGGACGGCTAAGATTGCACCATCATTTGCAATAGAGCTTAATCAAATCTCCTCTAAACTTCTCGCCGACAGCCTCCTCCTTCGATCCCACTCTCGAGAACTTCTTCTGAGAGAAATCAGAGAAATCAAAGGTAAGCACTTCGCAAACCCTAGCTGTACTTTTCCAGAGTTCATGCCGATCCGTGAACCAGAGAATTACGCGGATCGAGCTGGTGTTTCCAATGGATTTCAGATCTCATTTTGCTAATTCTAGTCTCATTCCACCGATCATTGCAGGAGAAGTCGTCAACCGGCTCCAATCTCCTCTCAATGTCAGTACTTGTTTGATTTCCATCATTTTCTGTTTTTTCTGTTAATTTAAATCTTTTAATACATTACTTGGATTGAAATGCTTTCAAAAATCGAAAATTTCGCCGAGTTCTAATTATATAATCCATGTTGATAGTCAATTAGATTGATTATCACTGATCACTAGCATGTTTGAGTAGAAAAATAGGATTTTGTCTTTGTTAGGATGTGCATTCTTGATTAGGAGATTTCAATTTTAGTTTTATTTTAACGAAATGGAACAGACCATATGCTAATTCATCGTACGTGGTTTGCTTGCATGGAAATCACTGGTTTTCTCATATCTGCATGAAAGGTTTGATTAAGAACAAAAAGATTACGGTGTTTTATATCAAGGGGATTATTTTGAAGAATTAGTATCAGGAGATGAAATCAGTAGCAAAAAGGATTTATGCTCATGTTACTGAGCTCTAAAGAATGGCAAGGTGTAAAAGTTAATTTTTGAAAAATCCGTATGCAGTTGTATATGCGTGTGTTAATTATGAATTGGAAGCTTGTGTTTCTTCCTATGTTCAGGGCGGATGATGAAATTGTTGACCCAAAGAAATATCTCGAGGACCGTTGCCAGCCAAAGTGTGTTAAAGCATTGTTTGAGTATCAGGTATGTCTTCATCATGAGCTTTGTTTCAGTGTTGTTAAGTTTTTGCTGTTTGCTAATTTGTTACTATTGTCGTGAACTCTTCCTTTTCATGTTTTCACTGTGAAATTTAATTGTATTTGAAAATTATGTTTTTGATCTCTATTTTGCAATATCTAATGTTGTTCTGTTTGTCACTAGTGGAATGCAATCTCACTTATGTGTTTCTTGGGACCTAGGGAGCTAATATCTCAAATCTGCTGGCCATAGACATGAAATGCTTTTATGAATCTTAGGATGTATTTATATATACTGTACTCAGCGTGTCATTTATCATGGCTGCAATTCTGAAATTAACTGAAAACAAAAAAAGAAGATGACATGTTAACTTTTTCTAATTGTCTTTCATGAACAAGGTGGCTGTAAATTGTTGTCAAGGAATTTTGGACACCATTTGTTGACTTAGTCATCTTCATCATTGAGCACTAACCTTAAGCAGCTTGTCATGCCTTGAAATAATGAATTGTCTTACAATTATCTCAGAGATGATGGTGAGCTGCATCTTCAAGTCATTTTATATTAATCTGATATGGAAGTTTAAGGTTCCTACCATGCCTCCTGCAATGGAAAATATATCAATTGCTAGAATCTGTCCCTGCCCCATGGCAAGAGTCTGGTATTTGTTCTCATGCAGAGGCTAATGATGGCGGACACTCTTGAGTTTCAGATGTTACATATTGTCATTATTTCCTTATGCATTTTATGCAATAGGTGGTTTAAGAGATGTGAGATGTCAATTAGTAGTTCCTGATATATTTCATGAGAGATTAACTCAGCATGCAATAGATAATTGTGTGAGATGAATGTGCTGCTGTTTTTTCTTTTCCAGTTTCCGGAGTTATGTTTAACCCTGGTTCCTTCTATTTTGAGTAGGCTTCTTTGCAAAGCTTATACCTAGATATCATGATGCTTAAAACAAATTTATGATATGTAGGCATGTGTCAAAAGAGTTCAAGATGATGAAACTGGGCACAAGCACTGTACAGGCCAGTACTTCGATTATTGGTCATGCATTGACAAATGCGTGAGTACAATATTCTCCGACTTGTTCTTTACTTGTTTCCTTATAATAAAATTTGATCCAAATGTTGTGATGTTAGCTCCTTCCTTACATAGAACATCAAATTTTTGGAACACAGGTTGCGCCAAAGCTTTTCGAGAAAACGCGCTGATACTGTTGACTTCATTTGGTGACCAAAGTTCCTAAGGCTTCTCCAAATTCATCAATCTCCAATAAATATGTTTCCTGGACCATTGATTGTTCCAAGGCCTGATATGAAATGAACTATTTGTTGTTTTCCTTTTCCATTGTAAACCTTTCAAAGGAGTTGCAAACTTGCAAATATTTAACAATCACTTTATTTGGATTGTTAAAACTCCCTGTTATACCAACAATTATTTTTGCAGCAGTCCGAAAGATACGATGCCTGAATAAGTCTTCTTTTATGTAGAACTATTTTCTTTTTCTCTACTAATTTATAAAAATATTTCCAGGTATATATATTCCAGGAAAACCAAAAATCCAGGTTTCCATGAAGCTTCCCATCTTGCTTAGCTTAATGGATCTCTATTAGCCTGATGTCGGCCATGACAACAAAATCAACTAACTCTAAAGAATGTAAATTATTAGATAACCCTTTAAGCCATTCTCTGCACACCAAAGTTCCAGCATGGAACTCTGTTTCACTGCTCAAATCATGCCACTTAGGTTGGTTGGTGGTCTTAATTAGTGCCCCCACTCCTAAAAAGGACCCTTACTCTTTACATCATTATGAGGATGCTAATGTTTCATTCATTCATTAATTCATTCGCCAATCTGATCCTAAAACAACTGATAAATGAGAATCAATTAAGTTGGTCTCACCCTCAGATTCCCATTCATTTCAATCTCCATTGGCCAGACCAAAAACAAAGGAAATTAAACACATCTTAAGTGGGTCCCAAAAACAAATCTCTGAACCATAATTTTTTTTTGTCTTTGATTCCTTCTTCTCTTCCAACTAAAGCTGAGTATTTACAAAATACAAAGCATTATACAACCATAAAAGATCATCTATAAGAAACAATCAATCCTTCAGGCTCTAATGGTAAAATAACTGAATGAGTCTGCTGCTGCTGCTGTGCTTGCTGTCCATCACCACAGCCGGAGCTCTTCTGCCGAGTGTGGAACAAACACTGCCTGCACGTCGGACAAGATGATCTCGCCATCAACCAACGATCAATACACTTAACGTGAAACCCATGCATGCATTTTGGCAACACTCTTACTCTCTCTCCATGCATGAAGTCTGACAAACATATAGCACAACACTCTGAAATCTTCAACCCTTCTGAGAATACAAACACTGGCAACGCCCTTATGACTTTTCTCCTCAACCCTGACTGAGCCAGCCTTGTGACTCGCTCAGCCTGGTCCGCTCCAAGCCCAACTCGGTCCATGCAACGTAGAGCACAGCGCACGATGGTGTTCAGCCCCAGCGCGCATATCAGCGCGCAGAGGAGCACGGCAAGGATCATCACAACATTTGCGTCGAAGTTGCTACCTGGTTGAGCACCAGCGCCGTCTCTTTGAACCGTTGGAGCTAAAGGCAATGAGTTTGGAGGAGTTGGTTGTTTGTATAGAGGGTGTAGTAATAGTCTTCTTGGATACATATGGATTGCAAATGTTTGCAAGAGGTCTAGAGAAGCCATTGTTCACTGTGTGGACTTCTTTGAGGGTGGTTTCAAAGAGTATATATAGAGCAAGAAAGCCTGAACTTTTGGGATTAGTTTAATGGCTTTGTTGACTGTGATTATTTGAGGTTTAATTGTGATTAATTAGTGAATTTCCAAGATGGTGAAACTGGTGGAAAGGGAAAACCACTTCCGTGCTGAGGCCACCTAATTGTTCAATCAAAATCGGTGTAAAAATAATTCAGAATTGATTGATTTTTGGCATGTTTCTAATTGTGTCCATTTACTGTGTATTTATTTCTTCTGTTTTTTCAACTATGACATTGTTCTATTAATAAAATTAGTATGATTTTTAATGATCAGTGGTTAAATCAGATATATAAAAAATAGGAAAAATTGTTTATAAACCCTTCAAAAATTCTATAATTGCATATTTGCCCGAGAAAAAATATAATTACATATATACCCTTTAAAACTATAGGTAATTACGGATATACCCTTATTGTTAGATTCCGTTAACAAAAGTTAATCAAAATTTATTAACTATAATTATAACTTAGATTAAGATATACAAAAAGTCCAAAATAACCTTTGTAAATGATCATTTTATAATAATTTTTTTTTTCAAGGGTATATATGCAAAGGGTATAATGGTCATTTTATATGTATGCTATTTGTTAACAGATAGTTTTTTCAGCCAATTTGAACCCCAGAGATATATACGCAATTATATGTATTATTCAAATGTATGTATGCAATTATTAAGAGATACACATGTAAAAACCCAAAAAAACATATGTGACTAATTGGTTAAAATATTCATTGGATTTTAGAAAAAAAAAAATTGCAATGAGTTCAAGAGAGTTCTGGAATGCATTGGATTGAATAAGAAAAACTAAATACGGTTCATATCAAGAGATTCATGAGTATTCTTAAACCCACTAACTAAGCTTTCTCATTAATAATCCTCCATTATATTTATATGGAGAAAATGGGGACACCCACTACAGAGCCTAAATTCTTTCTAATTTCCATATCTAAGGCCCATGGGTCCCATTCCTTCCTGAGTCGCATTGGGGCCCACGCCATTTTCAACGCGGGCTAGAAAGCCACGTCAGATATGGATCATGGAAGTTTGCTTACGTGTCGAGAGATGATTAGAAGACGATTATGGAGTTTGCTTACGTGTCAAGAGATGATTGGAAGAGGAAGGGATTTTTGTGGTGATTTGCTGGATAGCCACGTCAGGCTCACGTGAGTTGTGGGATGAGTGGCGACACGCACATGATGAGGGTGAGTGAGATGCCGAAAGGGTTTAATGGGTCCGGTGAGTGCGATTGTGGGCGAGTAGGTTGGATCATGTTAGTTGGGTTTGATAAGACGTAGGACCCTTTCGTTGTTATGCAGCCACACTTGTTTTTCTGGAACATTCTTAATTTGAGTTAGGTTTAATTTTCCTTTAAATCTATTTTATTAAAGTTAAAATAGTTAAAAGAATTCATGTCCCAGTAATGTTTTTTTTTTAATAATAGGCGACAAGCGCCCCACATCCCGAGCGAACAGTGTATAAACAATACGGGAACAGTACTGTCGGGGAAATGATTTGAACTCATGACCTCTCTTTTAATACATTGGTGTCATATCATTAGGCTATCCAATGGTTGACATGACCCAATAATGTTGGTCTAATTAAGAAATGTATATATTGCGAGAAGTGTATTTATTGATTTTAATAAATCTGTGGTTTATTCACATTTATTAAAAAATAAAAATATATTTATTGTATTTGTTAAAAAAATAAAAATAAAAATAATATAAAATTGTTATGTCAAATACCAATGAGTCTTTGAAATTGAATATTTTAAAAAACATAAAAAAATAAATAATGGAAATGTCTGTTTTTTTTTAAAAAATAAATGTACCACTATTTTATTTTTAAAAAAAATATTATAAGGTACATAAAATGAGGAAGAACATTAAAATTTCTGACAAATTAAAAAAAATTATATAGTAAAATGCCTTAAAAATCCACCATAGTAAAATAGAGTTATATAAAATGAATTATTATAGGAAACACTTGAAGATAAATTGTTAGAATTGGATATCTATCCTGGATGATGTAGAATTAATTGAGGGATTAACCATGTTATTTGGATACAATATTGAGAGTTTAATGACGGTGAGAGAGCCAAAGAAATCTAGGCTTCATTTTATAGCTAGCAATTAGATTTCCAGTTGAGATTTCACTGATTATATATATATATATAATAAATGAAATTTAAAAATTTAATCCAATTAACATTCATATTAAAATTTTTCCCTTAAGGATTTTTTTTTTATAAATATTCTCTTCCATTATAAGCGAAGGAAGTGTGCTCCTCCTCAAAGACACTCCATCCTCCACCAACTCACTTGACTCACCGAGTCAAATGCTCTCAAGCTCACTTCCATTCTGAACTCCACTTCCATAAAACTCATCTACGTGTAAGCCACCTACAACCAATCACCTTCTTCCACATCCCCAATCCCCCATCCAGAGAACCTTATCCTTCTTACAACTCACAAACATTCCACATTTTCAGCACATGCCTTGCCATAAAAACAAACACTTTATTAATTATTAGCATAAGTATCATTTTTATCATCATTAATTAAAAAGATAAATTAATAAACCACAAGTGGGGGTTCTTCACTTCATTCAAGTTAAAAATAAAGATCCAGATTGATATACAATTAGATACTTTGTTCCAGCTTTTTGATTTCTAGTGGGTCATGTTGTAGCTTTTGTTCCCTCTTTGAGTGCATGTTCTTTATCTTTCCTCACTTCCTTTGAAGCTTCACCGTACAACCAAAATATTCTGAAGATCTTCATGAAGCTCCCTTGTCACTGAAACTATCTCCCAAGTGCTCAATATGATTTTAATTAATATAATTTTTTTTTTATAATTAATAACACTAATCATCAGATACTTTAGCACTTTGATGTATATGAGTATACAAGTTGGTAATTAAAACTGGCTACTTTGAATTGGTGGTATTTGCACTCCTGTAAAGAAAGTTGGCACCTTTTGACTTAGACACAAGCTTGATTTTATCTCCAATGTAAACAATAAGCAACTTGGTGAGATACAATACCGATATACCGATAACTTTATCTTCTTAATTGATACAAAGAACTCACTCTGATCAAGTTGCTGCTTTGTAGTATATATATGATCATACTGTGGATTAAAGCTAAATGCCAGTTCAAAATGCAGTAAGGAAAGAGATTGTTATGATTATTTTATAGTGAAATTAAGGCAAAAGCATATCCATAACTTTGATAAGTTATTTTGGTATTTCATTTGATTGGTTTAGATCACTTTGATGCTGAAGTTTTGGATTGCTGCTTTTATCTGATGTGTATTCCAGCTAGGAACTTTTAACATGTAAGAAAAAAGAAAGCTTTATGATTTGATGGCATTGTTCAGCAATGGGAATTCTTTAACATGACATTTGAAGAACAATGCATATCATTTAGATTTCTGAACATTTATAGTGCTGCATTTCTAGATCACACTGCTTGAAAATTGCACCTGATTAATTCTTGGGTAAGTTTATGGTTTTAGCATCACACATGTTCTCATTTGCATGACAAAATATGAAGAGAATAATTCAGACTCACTTATTTTCTGTAATACTTGTTCATATGGGAATTGAAATGTAATAACCCGGGCCAATCCATGTTAAGAAATGTCCCTCAAAATAAAATTTAATGGTTATGGATTTTTTTTTTTTTTTTTTTTTTTTGAATAAAATGGATAAACCACGAATTTATTGAAAAAAGGAACCAAGAGTACAGGACAAACACGTATAGAAAACAATTGAATTAAAGATAGTAAATAAACTAAAACCTCACCAAAGGTGAGGTATATATCAAAAAAATAAATAAGAAAGACACAAAGAGGGGAGAAGCTGGGCTGGTTAAGACTACCTACTGGAGCCACAGGCTTGCCCAGATAGCGAAAGAGGAAACTACTCATGATCTGAAGTATGCACAATATTGCTGGAATTATCTGCAAGTCTAGCGCTCATGAAATTGAGGGAGCGCTTGATCTTTTGGGTCGCTTCAAGACTACATTGGTTATGAATTTTGGTAACAAAACATTTAATCTATTCTATATATATATATGGATAAACTATGATTCTATTAAAAAAAAAAAAATGGAAATATATCATACATAATAAAAGTGCATGACATATAGATTATAGAAGATGCTTACCATCAATATCATATATAGGTGTTCCATCCTTAATATATCTATTTGTTTTAAAAAATGAGAGTGTTGCACTATTGTTAACCAAAATACTACTAATCTATGTCTATCACATTAATTATTGATTTTTTTTCTTATTAAAATAAAATAAAAATAAATCGAATAGCAATAAAAGACAAACAATTCCAGCCAACATTCACCATTTAATTTCTCCAAACCAAACACAAACTAAATATTTTTTGATAAAAAATTACAGATATATACTTAGAGCAGAGACTAATGAGACAGCCTACTAACTTCTAATCATTTGATTTTGTCTTCATTAATCATAATTTATACTAATCACACTCTTAATCACAATCACGGTTTACTACCAAAATTATCACTCTTTTTATCATTAGTTTCCATCAATAACCACACCAATAATAAATCAATACATATATATAGTATTATCTTTTTTATCATAAAGGAAAGTCTAATGTTCATATTGGGCCGGATGGCCCACTAGTTTTAGGCCTGAAAAAGCCCAGTTACTACCAATCGAGGGCATAGCCGTACTTTAATAAAAGAGTGAGGGTATATGCGTAATTTAAGGAAAACCGGGCTTCTTCGTCGCGAGAAGAAAGAAAGCCATAAAAAGCCCATCGAGAGCTTAATGAGAAGTTTGAACGAGAGACTAAGTATGAAACCCCTTTTAAAAAAATATGGTGCCAAATCCCTAGATTGAAAGGAATCCTAAAGGGATGCTGTTTTTTCCCTTAATTTTGCCGGCGATATCACTGATTTGTTATCGAGTTCCTATTGCTGCGGTACCATCTCAATTTGCTTGTTATTTTGAGCTATTTTGGTGAATTTTTGATGGTTTTTTTAGTGTTTTTCATCTGATGTTCTGATTCTTTCTTTATGCTTGATTTTCCCCTTGTTTTTGAGATCTGATTGGGTTTAATCTGTAGATAGTGCTCCAGTTTAGCTTTTTTGGTTAGGAATTGTTGCTTGATTTGCTGTGGAACTAGCTGATAAGTTTAGGTAGAAACCCTAGAGAATTTGGCAGTTGCTGTTGACAAAACTACTGCAATAAACTTGAGTAATTCGCTTGAAAGAAGTGAACTTGGGATGTGGTTTTGAATGTCTGTACTTTGGGTTTTAGTTGCCTGATACTTCATCCTTCAAAGGGCTTCGATTTGAACGGATTGGTTTTTAGATTCCAAATTTGGCATAGTTCTGCTGTTGGTCATGGCGTCGTCTTCGTGCAATTCGTTTTCAGAACCGGCAATTATGGAGCAAATTATCACTGAATTCTTTACAAAGAGTGTGCATATCATTCTTGAATCTAGGTCACCGTATGTCTCTTCCCGCAACTATAGTGGTGAGCAGTTTATTTCGTCACCATCACCATCATCTTCCTCTTCATCATCCAGTGTTCGGCCACGACACCAATGGTTCAATTTGGCTCTTGGAGATTGCCCTGCTGCACTTGAGAATTTTGACCTCTGGAGGCAGAGTAATCTTGAGCCATTAGTCATTGATGTGGTCCTCATCCGCAGGCCCTCACGCCAGCATCATGTGCTTCAGTCTCCAAACTCTTCAAGAGATCAGTTTTCAAATTGGACTTCAGGCCAAGATGAATTTCTGCAGGATAGCAAGAGTGAGAAGATTGTGGAGAGATGGATTATCCAGTATGAGAGCCGCAGCAATGGCAGTGTGATAAGGGAATCATGCCCAGGTGCAAAGAAAAGTAGTGGCGGCAACTCTCAATCTTCTGAATCGTCAGCTATGTACAAGAAGACATACAAGAAGTCCATCATAATGCTTCGTTCTCTGTATGCTATGGTCAAGCTTTTGCCTGCATATAAAGTCTTCCGAGATCTCAATTCTTCAGGTCAAATTCGTCCACTGAATCTTTCTCATAGAATTTCATCATTTGCTGAGCCCTTCACTCGGGAGGAGGAGGCAGACATGAATCAATTTGGTTTCACTCCTGTTGATACTCCTTGCGGTAGGCTGACTCTATCTGTGTCATACCTTATGAAATTGGATGACATTAGATCGGAAACTTCAACACCTTTGCCAACTCAGGTTATACCCGACTATGTTGGCAGTCCAACAACTGATCCTCTTAAAAGGTTTCATTCTCTTCCTTCATCGTTGCCTGCCTATGCTTCATTTTCTAGACGGCATAGCTGGAGCAATGACCATGGAGCGACTCCAGTTTCCCAGTCACCTTCACCAACCTACTCCAATGCATGTGTCTTCCGTGCCAATCCAAATTCCCGTGTTCCTCCTCATAATCACCTGCGTGATAATGCTCCTTCTGCTTGCTCAGTCCCAAACAATGCATCAACAGTGCATAGAAAAAATACAAGCTTTGATGAATATTGGCCTTCACCTCCATTTTCACCCTCAACTTCCCCTTGCCCTGCAATGCAATTTTGCAATGATCATCCACAAAATGCCCTTTTGCGCACAGAGAGTGCACCAGTCAATATTCCCCTACCCAGGCATGGGAAGAATTATTTGCAAAACCAGGGCTTGCCTCCATCTCCTTCTAAGGCCAAGTGTGTAAAGCCAGGGTGTTCTCCTCGGGTAGATATTGCTAAAACTCATATTTCTACTTCCTCCGCAGCACATACCTCATCTCCAGAAGGTAAGCTACAGGCAAAGAAGGAACTGTTCAGGATGGGGGACATGCACACTGATATTGTGCTGCACAAGGTAAAATTTATTGTTGCTATGAATTGTGGGAATAGTTGATAGAATTGTTAAACAAGTCAAATATGCTGTCGAATCAGATATGTGATGTGTTGTTATAGAGAAATTCTAGCTGTTTTTCACTGTTAATACTTTTTAACTACTGATACATGTGCTACAGGCACTTTCTTTGGGTAAAGATGAAACGGGTAGCCTGTCTGGTTTGAAGATCTCATCTTGCACTTCTCCAAGGCTTCAATTTTCGAGGAGCTCCAGCAGATTGTCTTTTTTGGATGAGTTTGATGATTCTGAGTTTCCTTGCCCATTTGCCGTAGATGAAGATATTATAGATTCATGCAACAGGTATTGTACTGTTTTACTTGCCCATTGCTGATTGATGTTGTAGTCAAGTATCATCAGAACATAATGGCACTTGATTTTTATAAAACCATTTGAAAGTCTTTCGTATTGATAGAAGAGATAAGGGATGGCCCTTTATTTGTTTAAAAAAGCAACTTAAGATTTTGAATTCACATTCCCAAGCATGTTAATCGGATCATGTAAATATGTGGTCAACCTTTTTTTTCCTTTTAGTTTCTGGTAAATTTGATTCATATTAACTGTTATTGATTCTCTTGGGTGTTGGAGTTTGAAAATATAAGAATTGCCGAATTTTACCCCTATAAAATTTGCATAAAATACATTTTAGATATGTTTCTTTATTTTAGGTCTTCTTCTGGCCATGTTTGATCATGAAGTTGCACCATGCTATAACTTTAGGTGATTTCTAATCTAAGGGAGCATAGCTTGTCATGTTGACCTTATTGCATCCATATACTCAGTGACAATTTCTCAGTTATTTAACTTAAAGTGGGATACTTAATGAAACCTGAATTTTTGAAATGGCCAAGAGTTTGGGAAAGGGATCAGGGGATGCATGATTATGCATGTACTGACAGAGGTGTCGTCTGGAAACAGGATGCAAGGCAAAATGTAATTTATTGCCTCTAGCCTGCATTTTGTTGATATTGTTGTGCCTAAAAGTATTCCCTTTCCTACATGGCATCAGTTTTGCGGTGACCTTGTTCTCTTTCCATATTAAACACTTCTTATTCACCACGAGCCTACAGTAATGAAGTTTCTGTTCAGTGGTCTTATGAAATTCATGACCAGTGGCCACAATACAAGAGCTTACAGCAAAGGAATTTCAGTTCTATGTTTCACCAGAACAGGTCTCATTGCTTACCATTATGATCTTGTTATACATATATATAATAGTAGTATGTTTCTTGATGATAGGCTTATATTTATTTATTTATTTTTTAATCCCTATATTGTTACATATGTTCCTTCCACTAATTAGGTGTGTATGTTTACTAGGTTCAGTTAAGTACACTTGTTGGGATTTCTTGTTATAATACATTAATTTTACCCAACCTTTGTACTTATCCCTAAGTGTTATTATCTTCATCTCCTATCAAGTATTTTCTCACGGGTACAAATAGGAAATATTTTTGCTTACACTGATTTGGTTTTCTTAGAAGAAATTCACCACCAAATTACTGATGATCACACAACCTTTCATGCTTTTACTAAATTAATGTCACATTCTTGTTCAAGGATTGAACCCCTTGACCGGCAAGGACAGACGGCCGATTACTTGGAGACCACTGGTTTAGTAACTGCCCGAAAGTCCCAAGATGCAGCAGTTAGTGCCATTGTAAAAATGCTAAAGAACGCTCCACCACTGCGGCCAGAGCCCTCCAGGCAACTCTCTTCACATGTCATCAAAGATGAAACCAGGACCTCAAGCATGGAACGAAATAGTGTTGCTGAAGTCATGGCAAACCCCAACAGTTCTGCCTCTGTTGCGGGGATGACAACTTCGGAATTTATCAGATCAAGAACTGTCGCAGATGCATTTGAAGAACTCCGGGGTTTCAAAGAGAGGAAAGATTTGCTACTTCGGCAAATTGGTTCTCAGATTTCAGAATCTCCAAGCAAAGACCCCTGAGGATTTTGGTGAAGCCAATCAATCCTCATCTGTACATAAGTGATGCATTTTGTTCGGCCGCCTGATCCTGCAAGCTCGAGGTATGGCTGGAACTTGGAAGCTTTATAGTACTAATCTATATGTATATATCCATATAGCGAAAGAAAATAGAATTGATGCTCTGGTATGGCGTGTTATTTGAAAAATTGCTTATCTGTGAATAGTTGTATATTCTGGTTGGTATTTTTGTCTTGTGAGCGCTGGGAGGCATAGAATTCTTATCTTTCTCAGCTGCAAGTTGAGACTTATTTCCGGTAAAACTGTTCATGTTTATAGCTTGAAGAAAAATGAAGGTGAAAGTTAGCAATTGGTTTCCTGTTTACACCCGAATGTTTATTTTGGTCTTTCCCCAAAACCTATAGTAAAAAAAAAAAAGGAGAAATTTCTTGAATCTCATACTCTCCTATTAAACATTCATTAGTTATCTTCCATGATTTAAATGAGAGATTTTTCAATCAAAATACAACAACAGACACACAGAGAAACCATTATAGTACATGTTGGCTTGTCACAAGTAGAGAAGGATGGAGGGAAAACAACATTCAAAGAGCTGCGGAGGAGCCAAAGAGCTTCATGAGTCCAAAAGTGACACCCATGGCCATCCAACCTCCGGCCAACACCCTGAAAGTAGACCTCACCACTGGAGCCCGGCCAAGCACTGCCCCGGTCAACCCAAACATTACTAGAGCCAAGCTCGCCGCCGCGGCCACCACACCCAACCTCACACTATGATGAGTTATAAATCCAGCCGCAAGCAATGGCACCGCTGCACCGACAGAGAAGGCCATCCCGGACGCCACGGCCGCCTGCACGGGGCTCGGCACTCCTCCTCCATCTCCATCTTTGCTTTCTCCATTCCTCTTCATCTCAGCCACCTCTATATCTACCTGTGAATAGACTGAAACAAACTCTCCTATGGCCATGCTACAAGCTCCAGCCACCAGGCCTGCAAAGCCAGAGATGAGCATGGCCTTTGAATCATCCTTCACAGCACCAACTCCCATCATCAATGATGCAGTGGAAACTAGGCCATCATTTGCACCAAGAACTGCTGCTCTTAGCCACTGTGCTCTTTGGGAGTAGTTCACTTCCACCTGTTCTTTGCCTTCAATGGTGATCTTGGTTTCATTAGTGGCCATGGTGGTGCAACTAGTACTCAAGAAGTTGAAGATGAAGATGAAGATGAAGATGAAGTATGGCAGACACACGCCCTTGTGTGCTTTTTATAATGAATTTTTTTGTGTGCCTACTGTTAATGTGGTGATGAAGGTGAATGCACTCATAAAATAACCCAATCATGCAATATATATATATATATATATTTAAGCGAAAATACATATACGTGATAATTCTTTACTCTGAAAGATATAAAAATGAGCATTTTGACCAATGTTGTAAATTAAAAACTGAAATCAGACTCACAAATTGTCACTCTATCAATGAAGTGGGACAAAAGGATGATGTCATTAAGAGATGAATGGAAAATTTATCTTTTTATCATTAGATATAAAAAGAAAAGAAAAGTTTGAGGGGGTTTTCTCTTCTGCTTGTTCTGAAAAAGCATGTTATCAACTTATCTGAAAGGAGACATTGCTAAGGGGTTGGAGTTCATTGGCTGATTAATTTTAGATGTTGAGTAAAATGGACGTTCTTATATTTTAATTTTTCATTTGATGGAGTCCAAGCTTAGCATCTTTAATGATGGGTTATCATGTTCTCTTTTGTGTAGTGGAGATGGCAAAGAAGCCTGTAATATCACATCTGCTGTTCTTTTTGTTTCCAAGAATATAGTCTATTTTTGTTAATTATTATAACCTTTTAAAGGTTCCTTACTTGCAATGGAATTAAACCCCAAAAGCATATGAAATATAAATGTATGCTCTTTGGCATCTTTCCTTACTCATTTTGGAATCAATATTGTGATTTTGTGTTTCACAATCCATGTATTCTTAAGAGATAGCTAACAACATTTTCACCAACTTTTACATTTATAATAATGATGAAATTTGAAGATAAAAATATAAGAAACAAATTATAACAATTCATGAGTCTCTCACATAACTGATCTGATCTCAAGGTAAATGCTCCACACTCATTTACTGGTTACTGGTTAGCATTATTTATTTATGCCTTCCCCATAGTGTCACCAAGGACGGATAACTCAACAACTGACACTATTTCCATAGTGTCACTATTGCTCCCCTCTTTGGTTTTCAAGTATCCACTCATAGTGGTTTCAAGCAACTCTCCCTCTTAGTTGTTAGCATTTATCTTGCTTTTGTCTATGTTATGAACCCCATGTTATAACTTTTGTAATCAGTTTAATTTCTGTTTTAACAAAATTGTGATGTATAAACTTTTATCATGTATATATGCTATGTGTCTTATATGTTCAAGTTTAAATTATGAGAAATGCTATTCATCACGAATACTAACCCAAGAGCTAAGATCAACCCCAGCTCTAAGGTTAGTATTCTTGTGATTTTTCATGTAAACTATTCGTGATGAATAAAATTGCTTTTAAATTATTCTTATAAATACAAAGATCCACTGGCATATAAATATACTTAAGAATCATTAAATTATTTTAATCCATTGGAGATGGTAGAGCTCGAATATATATCATTTGTAATAATTTAGCTTAATCTATGTGAAAAATAGTTAATTTTAGCTTATCTCCTACTACATCTTATAGTTTATTCAACCACACACACACACGCGCGCGCGCACACACACACACACACACATATATATATATATATTTCGCATGTGCAGTTGATAGTCATTTTTATAAATATCATATCTTTGTTTTGTATATCTCAGACGGTTTAATTCATTCCTGTGTACAAGTTCTAAATTCTCATCCGGTTAAATTTTAATTTTTTTCTAATGATATACTATGGGTCATACAATGCTAAGATTTAATGTGTTGAAAAGGAACCATTGTTGAAGTATCATGAACTATGAGTTAGCTCACTGGTAATTGCCCGTGCTTATGATTGAGAGGTCTCGAATTCGAGTCTCTCATAATACAATTCATTTTCCGAGTCCTCTGTGGAAGTTCTGTGTGAAAAATATCTCTCGTTTGAGTTCCGTGTAAGAGTTTTGTGTGAGGATCGGAATACCTCTCATTTTCTTCTCCATGGTTGCATGATGAAGGTTTATCTCTAAGAGGTTAGTCAAACCATTGTAACTGGTGCACTTTTGCATTCATTTGTCTTTTACTTTATCGTTTATTGACTTTATCACAAAAAAAAATCTAGAGTATCGCAAAATCATATATAATAAAATAGTATTATTTTTTCTCATCCTGTTAAATTTTGATTTTGATTTTGATTTTTTTTAATGGAATACTATGGGTAATACAATGTCTGAGATAATGTGCTGAAAAGGAATCCAACGAGATTATTATATAAATAAAGATGTTCATTGGATTGCTGAATGGATGAGCACTCATGAGACAAATGAATAAAAATGAATGGACCTTGAAAACAAAACCATTTACTAATGGAGGGGGAGTATGCATTCCACACGAAGGCAACCCACCACTCACTCATTTATTATTATTTTTTATTTATTATTAATTTTTCCAACCTAACTTTTAATTTTTTTAATCTTTATATTGAATCATTTGATTTGATTTTTGGAGGCAATTCAGTGTGTCCTATCCTTTTCTATCAATATCTTCTAATCCATTGGCTTTTGGTTCATTGTTGAAAGTTGAATGCTGAAAGTATTGGCTACTTTTTCTTTCTCCATTTCTTTGAATAGTTAGATTTATTTAAAACCTATTTTATTTTTGTCTACGTGTGTGTTGGAACCAAGTCTGACTAGAGTCAGAAAGACTTGTAAAAATGGTCTCATGGTCTTGAATTGCAACTTCATTGACTTAGGTGACGACAATATGATTATTTTGACTTTTTATACATTAATGAAACCTATTTATTGAAAAACAAGAGAAGTCACGGAACATGATATAAGTAGGAGAAATAAAAAAAATTATATAAGTAACTTTTTTTTACAAATAAAAAGTTGAGAGATAATTCTCTATCATAATATTGATTAATGTGAAGACTTGTTCGTTTTATAATATATATATATATATAGAGAGAGAGAGGATATATTTAGCCAGAAGAAGATGCAATTTGCTCCCTACTATAACCCGTGTCTTGTGTCATGCGGCTTGCGAAATAGTCGATCACCTATTTATTCTTTGCCTTTTCGTGCGACAAATTTAGGGCTACTTTTCTCAATTCTTTCAGTTGCCGGACCTTCCAACTTCTCTTTTGAAGATTTGGGGAGTCTGCAGGTCTAAGATTTCTCCTCGTTTGAGGGATATGATGGTCCTAGTTACCAAAGCGGTTGTCTAGTGTACTTGGTTTGAAAGAAATGCTCGAATTTTTAATGTATGTATTGCTCTATCCTCGGTTCTTATATTGAAGATTGACCATTTGCTTTTATCTTGGTTCTTCGCAGCCTCTGAAGTAGCAAAAGAGAAGCTGGATAATTCAATTGCTTGTGTTCGTCGCAGCTTACTATTGATGGAATCATCTTCTGGCTATACAGATGGATCTCAATCTTGTGAGAGGTACCCAGATATGTTGGAAGGCTATATTTCTCTATTTCCGCTTCTCCTGACGGTGGGAGCAACTTTGTACCATCATTCTATCCCTTTTCTTTTCTAGTCTTTATTGTTGTTTTCTGTCTTGTCCACTTCTAGTTGATGTTTTGTTTCTATAGTGTTTTAATGAATGTGGTTTATTCATCTTTTTAAAATATATATATCTCTCATCTTTTTAAATCAAGCTTAAGTGGTCTTTCATCTCAAAAGCCTTCCGCCAATCCATCTTTATTGGTTTGAATTGTTTGATAGGAGGAAAAATTAGAGTTTTAATTTTTTAAAATTGAACTAAAATTACTATTTCTAAAAAGAAAAATAATCTTATCATTTTTGAAGAGGTAGAACTAAGCCAATACGACCATTATCATTTGGTATGGTAATCTGGCTATTTTTACTTAATTTTTTTTATTAAAATAGATAAATTACAATCTCATTAAATAAAATAATTAAAAAGAAATTAAATAAAAATACAAAAAATAAAATAAAATAACAAAATAAAAGTAAACGAGGACCCAAAATAAATATTATGGGATTCTTGACTTCCCAGATAGACAGATATCGCCAACACTACGCTTCAGCATCCACCTTAGGGGTGATTCTTCTTTGATCATTTGAGTTGACCCCCATCACTTTTTGGTGGACTTGGTCTCCTCAGTCATTGTTTTTTTTTCTCTTCTTTTCTAAGGGTGCATCATCCCTGGTAATGCCTTCCTAGCCTCTTTTTGTTTCAATTTTTTTTTCTCTTCTTTTTTGTTTGTCTATTATGAGTATGTTTTTCTTTGTATTCTTCTTTGTATTTTTCTCTTTGTTTTTGTTTATTTTCTCTGAGTTTGTTCTTCTTTGTACTGTTCTCTTTTGGTTTTTAATAAATTTTGTGGTTTATTCATTTTATTTAAAAAATACTATGAAATCATCCATTTATAGCATCACTAATACTCATGAAATTTCTCCTTAATCATAATTAATTTTTTAATTTTTTTTCTAGAATATATATACTAACACTCATGAAATTTCTCCTTAATTATAATTAATTTATTTAATTTTTTTCTAGAATATATATATATATATATATATATATATATATATATATATATATATATATATATATATATATTAAAAGAGACAAATTATGGTATTAATAGTGACTTCCAATATAACATATATAACCAATTCAAATGCATGTGCTGCAAGCTGACCATTCTTTAGAAACCCTAAAAATTTTACTCAAAATGCCTCTTACCTATTTTTAGTCCCACATCGGATACGCTCTAAGATTTAACAACTCATGTCTCTATAAAACTATACGATTGGGCCCGATACAAGTCATACCTTTCTCGGCCTTTTGGCTAAGATCAAGTGTAGTATCTGTTCTTATCAGTTTAATATCTGATACGTGGGCCATCGGCCCACTATGATATTAAATTAATTTCTTGTTTGGGAACGGCCCATTAAACTAGCTTGCTAGTGGGCCCTCACGCGTCGCCCTTGCGTTGCACTACTGCTTGGGCCTGGCGCACCCCATGCCAAATCAATTATTCAAATTTAAATTAATTAACGCTCATTAAAATTCACGAATTAATATAGTACCTTCAAATGAAGGTACTTAGGATTTTTTATTCCTGGCCATAAATTAAACAAGCTGGATTTAGTTCTTGTGCATCATGACACAGAGGCAGTTTTCTTTGCCAATCTCTGCAGCAACACAAGGTGGTTTGATGTACCCATTTTGGTACCAAATGGCACGTTCTTGAACAAGTTCTTTCAAGAAGTTGTCCAGCTTTTTAATGGAGACATTAGGCATCACCACAACATGAGCAATGTTGCCCTGGCATGCGAGCTGCCAGCGACGAATGAATTCTTCATCTTTGGGCCTTTCAAACACTACAGTGCTACTGAGCTCGTTAAGCATTGCACTGATTCCGGCTTCGTGAAGACGGCCTTTTAGATAATGAGCATTTCTTAAGCACTTCTGGACTTCTTTCTGAATTCCTCGGTAGCCTTTACGGTTTAGTGTGTACCATAAGAAGATCGGGCCGTGACCGTTTCGGCTTCCCATGATGGTTGCATCTCTTGATGCTAAATACTCTACATTCCTTGAGAACACATTGATATGTTTCAGTCTGGTTATTTGTACACCACATGGCATTGGACATCCAACAAACTTGTGTCCTGACACGCTCACACTCCCAATTGGTTTCTTAAATGTTACTTTTGGTGCCTGGAAAATGAATCAGTGTTAAATGAATTGCATGGCTATCTATGTTAACACAGTTGTGTTTGTGTGTGTAGACAAAAAGGACTTACTCGTTTAACAAATGGCATCATGAGCCCAAAGAGAGCTCCATCACAATGAATATAGAACCTATCTTTGAATCCAAAATCTTCCAGAGTTTTTATGACCATATCAAGATCATCTACTGCTCCCTTCACCGTTGTTCCTGCAACATTGTCATAAATAACAGCAAGTTTAAGTAATTTGATAGGGAGGGGAATGAGCTAATTAAGAAGAATAACACACCTATATTGACATTTACAATTGCTGGTTTGTCCTTATTCAAGAGAAGTTTAGCACCAAAATCAGTACAATCAATTTCACCAGAGATCAGAGTTTCAATTTGTACAAACTCCATTCTGTACATTCTTGCAGCTTTGAAGACAGAGTAATGGGACTCCCGGGAGGCATATAAAATTCCATCAGGAAATACTTCCCTCCTGCACATCATCGTGGTAATTATGAACATGGTTTGTCCTGAATTACATTTAATTTTCCTTTATTAATTGAATTTGTCAATGTGTTCTAACTAACCCAACAAGAATTCCATGCAAATTGCCTTCTGTACCACAATTTGTGATGTATCCCCAATACTCATTCTTCTCTAACTCCCAAAGGCGAGCAAACCAATCCAACACACCTACTTCAAACTGTCTGGAATGAACACCATAATTACTCTCAATGAACGGGTCACCGAGGTTGTTGATAGAGAAATGCTGCAGCTGGACAAGAGCACCATAGTCGAAGTCCAAATTGTATGGATAGCCTGTTGTAAAAATGTTTGAACATACAACCAGACAAGGTAAAAAATGATTTACCAAAGGTAAAACAGAAGATGAAATGATGCTAGTCTTGTTATCCAAGGAATAACAAGCGCGTTAATATCATTCATCTTGTTATATAATGATAATACAGCATTGACATCCATTGAAAGACAGAAGAGTATATTTAGAAGGGCCCATGTAGAAGTAAATTGTTAAGTAAAATACGCAGATAACAACCAATAATTAAATAAATAGCTAGCCTACATAAACATTCATCAAGCAACAGGACACTGGTGCAAAATCATCATGCAACAATCTAGCAGAGTAAGTTGGATACTGTTCATAAATGTTAATAAGCATCAAATGCCTTGCCTTATGAATAATATTCAGTAAAATGTTAACTATCAGCTGGCCACATGGAAGAGAGTAGAATGTGCAGGACCATTCAAGACCTTTGATTTTCATGTCACAAGTCTTGTACTCCAGACATATTGTGTATTATGTTCTCACTATCATAGTGATATTTGATCTCCAGTACATGAGAGTTGTCAACTTCCTCAAAATGACAAACAACAACAACAACAACAAAAACAACAATAAAAATCCTGACACTGGCTTTAGCATAGTAAGAAAGTAGTAATTTTTATCCACTACGCTGAACACTGCTCTCCATAACTAAAGGGAAAGCATGAATCCATACATTGGTAATTAATACTTCAAGATTAATCATATATAGGGATGCATAGTAAATTAAATGAAGCTCTGAATTTCAATATTTTGAAACAATTTGAACAAGCAAACGCACTAGAGGGCATGGATCTAAGAAAAACAATTGAACAAGAACTACAGAGAAAGAGAATTCTCATACCGAGATGATGCTGAGTTCTCTCCACAAGAGATTTCCGGTACCTGGCCAGAACACTAGCCATATAAGCCTCTCGCTCGCCGGTGACCTCATCATTGGGCTCCGGCTCCTGGATTGACAGGCACATTGTGTGCACATTCCTCCCCAGCACCATCTCAACCCCATTCGATTTGACAACAATTGAACCCTGAATCTCCTTCGGTTCGAACTCCTCCGGCAAAGCCTCCACCTTTTCATTCCCAACCATTCTTCTACACCATCACAAACCCAGACAAAATCAAAAACCACCACAAAAATCAACAAAAAAGAAAAAGAAAATTCAACAACTCTAATGAACAAAAGTACGCCATAAAATAGCTTAAAAAATCCGAAAATTAACCAGAAATTCAAGATGAAACAAATGTAGCAAATTAGAGAAGATTTGAGAAGGATTACCTAGAAAAAAAATGAGGCAAAAGATCGAATCAAGAAAGCAAGTAGCAGTGCAAGAGCTAAGAGAAAGCGCACGATGGCTCCGAGACGAAGCGTTTGGGGGGTTTATATAGTGTGGACATCATCGCTTTAAAAATCGTGCGCGTGGCGATTCGCCACCGTTTGTTCGAATCTAATAATTGAGTTTCGAAAATGAAATATTAATTTTATTTTTAATTTAAAAAAAAAAAATTTTGGGTAGCGTTGTGCACTGTTTTATCTTTAATGGTTGGTGGGGAATTTTTTTATTAATTATTTGAGATAATTATTATTTGTCGGTAGTAACATGACTCCACTAGAAAAACCCTTCCCCGCAAACTAATGAATTAGTTATATTTTGAGATAAAATAAATGAATAAATTTTATTTATATGTTTATTCTAAAAATATCTTGGATGGTGATCTGGGAACATTTATAGATTTTAAATCTATTAACATTTTTAAAGGACGCAGTCTCTCTCTCTATATATTTTACAAATCAACATATATCATGAGTGTGCAGACGGATTGAGAATTGATCGTTTGGTTTGTATGTATTACATGGGGTTTAGACAGTAAATTTGCACCCATAGAGATTAATTACCTTTAATGTATTCAATGAGACTTAAACTTGAGACTTTTTAAGTGTTTCACATTCTCTTTCAACAATAAGACCAATATCAATAAAGCTGTGATTTATCCACATTTATTTCTAAAAAAAAAACAATAAGACCAATATTAGTGAGTTGTAAACTCTTTCGTACTTCTACTTTAATTTACCTTGAAAAATGCTATATGCTTGTTCAATACAGATTATTTATACCTAAAACAAGGTACACAATTATTTAAAACATGTAACACATTCATATTAAGCTTCTTTGCTACCAAATGTAATAATTGTTATTTCTAGAATTTCTATTAGTGCTTTTATATTTTATTCACACAAATGATTAGGAAATGTTGGTTTGGAAGTTACTAATAATGTAGCCATGTGCAAGACATGTAATTTAAAGCGAAGTGGGGTCAAAATAAGTAACATAATAATGTTGTATTATATTCGTGATTTAAAGTGAAGTGGGGTCAAAATAAGCAACATAATGTTATGAAATATTGGTGAAACATCTTTGTGCTTGACGTCTTTTTTAATGTTTCCTTTTCTTGTTTGTGATTATTAACATGATTATTAACATTATAATTTACAAGACATTGCTATTATGGCATGCATTTATATATATAATATATATTACACGTATAAGTGCTCTTGATTAATTTAAAATATAATACATGCTTGAAATTAAATAAACAAGATTGAGAGATCTCACAGAAGCGACACCTACCAATTCAATTAAAAATGCTTGATGTCCACTTTTGCATGTGTGACCACAGAAGAATGATCCCCATGTCGATTATCTTATAATTTTTTTTTTTTTGGTTTATTAATCTCTTAATCATTTTTTTTTAATATTTCTCTTTTGTTAAAAAAATTAGCACCAATTAATTAAAAAAAAAAGTTTAACTTGTTCTAAGAGAGTTTCCCACGTAGCAATTTAAGAAAAATGGTTTGTTTTAATTAAGTTTCATTCAACAATTCATTATGTAGTAAAAATAAAATTAAATAGACTAATTTATTATAAAATGCAAAACAGAATAATTATTGTTTTAATTAACGGGGTTTAATGCCTGGATTTTAATGCAACGAGATGTAAAGGTGTCACCTTGCAAAATGTTGATTGGAAGGTACCAATAATGGAGTCAAATGGAGGGGGGCACGTTGGCCGTTGGCCATCAATAATTCATTTTGTGGGCACATGCATGGATGACACCATGGCTCAATGTAAAGGGACACCATTACATGCATGTATAGCACCTTATAATCTTCTTATTAATACTTTTTACAAGTTTATTTTTAAGGAAATATATATATATATATATATATATGCGGTGAGAAACACTTCTTCTATATTAAAAATATTTCTTTACTTGAACAAACATGGATGGTATTATTTTATTTTATATTTTTGATAAATGTAGATAGTTATAATACTCAAGTATTGTTATGAGAAAGAATTAAACCTTTAATCTCTTCTAAAGGAAAAAAATAAGTTATCACTATTTTATTATGAAAATCTTTACCCATTTTATAGTAAGAAAAGAGAATTATAGGATTAGCAAAAAATAATGAGAAAAAAAAAACCTCAAGCTTTTAAAGGGAGTAAAATGTTAAGTCTACGTAACTTTTTTTTTTTTAATATAAATTCCATTTAAAAAAAATTCTTAAATTTATGTGTATTAATATTTTTAATAAATTTGATCATATATATATATATATATATATATATATATATTAGAGAGAGAGAGCCAATCTCTTATGAAAATCTATAAAATTCTATTACATTTTCAACCATTGAAATGAAATCCAATAGTTCCACATCCGTCATTTTGATAATAACAATTGAAAGTATCAATAGTGTTTCAAACAGTATTCAAAACAATTCTATACGAGTAATAATAAATAGGATAAAATTACAACTTAATACAACTCTCGAGTACTGTTCTGTGTTATTGTTATTCACTCTTTCTCTCTGTTTTTTCTTTTTTTTTTCTTTCTTATACTTTTCATTTTTTGCAGACACTCTGTAAATATCCGCAAAGAGCATATTCTTTCTCTCTCTCTCACACACACACACATACATATATATATATATATATATATATATATATATATATATATATATATATATATATATATATATATTATCTATTGTGATATTTAAATTCTATATGCATTTTTTTTTTGTAAAAACAGTTTTTTTTATTTTAATTATTTCTTTGAAGCATGCAAAAAATTGTTAAAATTTATTATTTCAACATCTTTATCACCAGAGAAGTCACAGGAATAAATCATTATTCTTTTTCACTACAAATAAGTATTTTAAAAATCTATTTTTGACTTAGTGGTTGGGTACACTTATTTTTTTCATGCGGACTTATTTGATGGAAAGAATTAGAAATAGTTTGCTTGGTGATTAACAATCAGGGATGGATATCTACAATATTTTTTATGTCCCACCAGGACTGAATAATAGACTAATAAATTGTACGTTTGGCCAATTTTTTTGGAAGGTCAAGGCTGGACCAAAAACAAATCACTAATCATTTAATTAAATGCTTGATATGAATGTCCCATCACTAATTAAAACTTATATTATAGTGTGACATGTGTCAAGTGGCCATTGGTTTGCATCTAGATTCCTTCCAATATTCTTAATGTTCAAAATAATTGTTCCCATATTAATCAAATTAAGTTTGACAGAAAAATACAGAGAAAGACAGAAAATATAGAGCTCTACGAGTTCAGTGAAGCAACGAATTTGAACAGTTGAACAGTGGATTTGTCTCTACTAAATTATATGTATATATATACTGTTAATTTAGTGCTTTGAATTTTCTAGAATATTCTAGATGGCTTGAATACAAAAGATTTCATTGTTAGCTTTCAGATTAATCTTAGTTAATCAAGAATAAATCTTAGCCATTGATTATTTTCTTTGGGAGCAAGCATATGGAGACTACATAAAGCAGTGTCAATCGTTTGGTTTTGTGAAATCACACAAATCACAAATATCACAATCTTTTTTAATGCTTAGTCACATGTTTCATACACCGTTCTCTTGGGATAAAAGAGTGTAATTGGGTGTATTCAAATTGGTGTTGTGAGGTTATTTTTCAAGTGCATCTGTGTAATCCCCTTTTGTTTGTTAATAGTAAAATTCTTTGCTCGCTTCCGCTAGTGGATGTAGGCTATACGCCGAACCACGTTTCATCTCTGTGTTATTTCTTTGTTTTCATTTATGTTTGGTTTTGTTGATTTGATTTTGCGTGCTTGTGATCCAATTTGATTGTTGTTTTCACACTAAAATTCTTTACATACACATATATTAGAAGGGTGATCGATCATGTTCAACATGGGCCTCCTATATATGCCATTAGAGCACATGACAGTGTCTAAGATCAGTGGCGGACCTATATGGGTGGCAGGCCGGGCTAAAGTCCTGGCTGGCCGGCCGAAAAAGCTTAGAAGAATTCCGTCTGATATGGTTTAAGCCTGGGTTGAGGAAAGGGAAATCCGGGGTGAAGCCGTGGTTGGGACACAGTGTGTTTATCATGAACATTGATTTTTATTTATGTCCGGGTTGTACCAAATTTCTGGGTCCGCCACTGTCTAAGATGGTGCAAGAACCAAACTGTATGTACTGGAAGCCATGGTTGATCATAAAGAGGTTCATGTTACATATGGACTTGGATGTCATGCAGACCTTTCCACTAGGAATATGGTCTTTGTCTTATAAGGATCATGGTAGAGTTAAGATTGTTTAACTAATGGTGAAGCTATGGAGTTTGTTTGATTGCTCTTGTGAAGCTGGAGGAATGAAGATGAACCTCTGAAGCAGTTAAGTTAGAAGAAGAAGAGAAGTAAAGAGAAAGAAGAGCTGACCATTGAGAATATGCATGCCACATGCCTTAGTTGTTAGAAATTAGTTAAGTGGTTAATTGAGATATGACAGCTAAGCATGACAGTTGAATGTCTGAATTGCATGAATGTGGCTTGTATTAGAAACTCATACATACTTTTGGTTACAATTGAATGAAATACCTGAAAGCTCTTCTTCTTCATTGTTTTCCCATATGGATTTCTCCTAACCTGAGGCTTGAATCCTTGCAACAATTGAAGGTTTTTTGATCAGCAGATTGGATTGAAGAAGAGAAGAGGAGCTTTCTGTTCTGTAGGTTTTCAAATTACTGAACTGAAATCCTGCAGAATTAACAGATCACAGACTTGGTTTGTATGGGATGGCAATTTGCACACGACCGGCCGGAGATTGCCGGAGTTTGCGGAGTTGATCGGGCTCTCTTTTCAGTTCAATGTTATTGTTGTTGATAATGAAGATTATTTTGATACTATAGTAACATGAGATGAAGTTGTTATGGAAAATTGTATGGTTTATAAGGCCACAAGAAGGTGGTTGAGTAAGGGAGGAGAATTCTAGCCCATATTCCATTGAGTGCTTTTAATGTTTCTGAAGCTAAGTTTGTGGCAGATGTTAGAGTTTGTAACCCAAATCTTGTTAGACCTGACCCAAATATCAAGCTCAGCTTATGGCCTTGTGAGATATATATATATATATATATATATATATATATATATGTTTGTGATTTTTTAAATTATGAGAAATTTTTTGAGGATCTAAATGGTAGCACAGGCTTCAAGCTAATATAGTCTTGCCATCGTATGTAGCCCACCACCGATCCATTAAGATGGAGATGGTATGGATCTATTTATTAAATTTAGACAAACAAATTATATATACCAAAAGAGTAGTCGAGTTGGGCTATGGTCCAAACTGAGTTCAAATCAATTGTTTTGTAACCGAACTAGATATTATTTAAATATATTTTAAAATTTTATTGTAATAAAATAATTTTGAAAAATTATGCCATCACTGCTTTATATAATTTTCAATTAAAATTATTTCGTCCTCACAGGTCTATTGGTATTTGGGTCCCTGCATAGAGCTTTCATCTCGAGTTAGGAGTGGTGGCTCCCCGAGTTTGATCCCCGATCCCGCAAATGAGGGAATTGTGGGTTTTCAAGCGGTGACTCCTCCCACGTACCCGCCTCTTGATATTATTGGTTTCTATTTATTATTTAATTTTTTCAATAAACTATGTTGTCAAAGATTAAAAAGGTGATAGTTTGGCTTTGTGTTGGAAGTCTTGGCCTTCGATCTTCATTCATATTTGTGTTCCATCTTAATCAATGTATGGTGTAATTGTTTAATCGTTGCCTATACATACTATATATATATATATATATATATATATATATATATATATATATATATATATAATGTGGACAAGCCACCCATACATCTACTATATTTCAACTATGCAATGGGAGGAAGTTAACCCTTGACTTCTTGTACGGGAGTCAAATGTCTGCCATTGAGCTCAGCTATTATGACATAAAATATTACTCTGCATAATTCGTAAAATATTTTTATAAATTTGAGGGAGTGATTAGTAATTTTGTTGCTTTGATTTATATTGATGGGTTTGGTGGGCTCTGGCATGAACGATTTTGGGAAACAAAGCCCATGTTATGATCTTAATTACATGCCAGTTAAGTAAGTCTCAACAAAGATGTTATTAAGCGTCTTAATGATTTTGAAGTTGGCTAGTTGGAGTATTTGATTTATATTTCTACAATTTCAGTTTCTATATATTTGAGCAATGCTTTATTTATTTAAGTATTCCAATGATATGAATGGCAATTGAAAACTTTATTGTGTAAAAATATCATTGTTCTTCTCTCTTTATATATATTTAATTTTTATCTTTATTTCACATAATAAATTATATTACCCATAATAAGCCTTAGAATTATTTTCATTTATCATTTTTTATTAAATAAATAAAATCATGACCTATAATTAAATCAAAATAAAATGAAAAAAAAACATGTTGTAAAAAGTTCTTGTAGAGTTTTTGCTAAAATTAAAGAAAAAATGCAGCTTAATGATTAAAACGTATTTGGCAACTTGATTAATTAGATGCATAATCAAAAGAACGGCAAGTAAGTATAATGAAAATTTTCATATTTCTATGGTGTGGTTAGCAAAATAAAAATTAGCATATGAACTTTAATTTTTGTCAAAACTAAAAATCATTTAAATAAATTGTAAAAAAATGAAAGAAAACAAGAGGAAAATAGAAAATTGTTAATAATAGAAACGATGGTTGATTGATTAAAAGGATAGAATGATATATTGCAATAAACTTAAATAAATATAATTAATACATCACTAAATCTATATTTATACAAATTAGACTATATATATAGGAAATACTTCTCGATAACGATGTATATCTAACATATCTAAAAATAATAAATAAAAACCTTAACTTTCATTCCTAAATTAAACTTATTCTATAATTAAATATTTATTTCATTTGACTGAAGGAAATTCTAATGATACTTCTCGGAAGTTTCTTAAAATGATGCAATGTTAATTAAGCACTTTAAATATGACAGTGACTTGCGTTTTGATAAACACTAGCATTATTTCACACTCATCCCACCAAACCCTAACCCTAACCCTAACCCTAACCATGATGGTCAGGCTAAACATTGTTATTATCGTTTAAATTAAAGTGAAACTTATCCAATGAACTCAATGGATTTAGACAAGTGATTAATTTAATATCCCACAAAGAGGTTGGTTTCTTGCACTCAATGATCAAAGCTAATCTTCTAAACTAATCCACCATTAATAAAAGATAAATAAATTTAAGTACTTAAAATTAGTGAGCTCTTAGTGGTTGTTCTAGAGAAAAATATTTGTTGGTGGTGTTCTCACAATTAATTGCACTAATGAGATAACCAAGAGGTGCTTATCACTTGAAAATTGCATTAATAGTTTGTCAATTATTTTAATTAGGATGATTTCAGTGGTTTGTGTTGTCTTATCAGGCTTTTCAAAATGCTATATATAATAAGGATACATTTGATTAGGGTTTAGGGTTGTTTTGGATTGGATAAAGATTAGGTATAAAGGTATTTATCTAATAATATATTTGATTCAATTTTTGTTTGATTGATTGTTTCCATCCACCAATGATGATATATGGAGATTTTTTTTATAATTTTAATTAAAAAAATCATTTTCTCAATTTATAGTTTATGTGAATGTTTATTTTTTAAGTTATATAAATTTAAACACAAGACTTTAATGCAAATTAAAAAATGTATTATTATATATTTTAGTTAATATGACCTTTCAAAATATAAAACTCATTGAATTGACAACTTAATGGTTAATAAAATCTCTTAATCATTATTTTAACCTAATTCAATATACTTCTTTCAACTAATCGGTGTACAAATGCATGTTTTTGTAATAAAAAAATCGACTTACATGATAAACAAAATTTTATAAATAATTTAAGCAATAAAGTGTTATATCTCGAAGTTTTACCGACCGGCCTACTAACTCGAGTGATATTATAAGTATATATTTTTATTAGTTGAAAATTTAAAGTAAAACTTTATCTGGTATAAATTATAAAATTATTCATGTATCATACTATCACTCGATGACTAGTAAATCAAACAGTTGGGTGAGACGAATTGAAGGCGAAGAAGTAAAGGCAATAAGGTTCACTCACAAGTTTTGTGGAAGTATTAAATAAATAATGAACTACAAGTAGTTAAGATGTAGCCAAGTTGGAGGCACCACTACATATACTTCTAAATGGCATTTAATCATAACTTGGGGTACTTGCATGTGGGGACGCATATCACTAAACTTTTGCCACTTGTTTGGGGTGATCGATAGACACCAATTATTTATTTATTTATTTATTTATCTGTTCATATATATATAATAAATTGTTAATTTTATCGATTTTTCTTAAATATAATTTTAACTTCGATCTACTATCTACTAGATAGCTCCATGATATATAAATACACGTTAAATATAGTTTTAATTTCAATCTACTAAATAGCTCTATAATTACTCATGTGTGTTGCTTTTGTCCTCATAATAAAACAGTGATTTATCCATTTAAAAAAAAAACTTTATAATGAGTGAAGATAATATGTAACTAGAAAGTTTGTAAATTAAGTATATATTATTCTAGTCTTTAAATTTTTATTTATTTTATTTGTTAGAAGTGTATTTTTCTGTAATTTATTTATAGATTTTATATATTTTTTTAATAAAATGGATAAATCATAATTTATTAAAAAACAGAATGAAGATTTACGAACTCAAAAACGATAATCATGAAAATATAAAGACGGGACAGATTTTATATTTTTTATTTTGATAATAAGTAATTTATTTATGACTTGAAATATATTTTTCATTGATTATTGAACATTGGTCAAAGTGTTTTTTATTTGGTTTCTATTTTGTTTTGTTTTAAATGATTATAATATCATTTGTATTAAAAGTTCTTTGGTTATTTTTGGACATCATTTCTTTGTCTTATTTGTGCTCTTTTAATTTTTATTAATAAATTTTTTCGTTCTTTAATCTATGTCCCTAATTTTTCTCAGTTTTCTTTCCCTTTTATCAATTTCTTTCCACGCTGCTTTTTTTTTTTTTGTCTTTCCACACATTGTGACACATGAGTTTTTTTTTTTATTAATGAATCTTAATTACCTCAAACTCATCAAAAAACAACATTTCATTCTTTTTTTATTTTCATCTCTTAACACATTTGAAATGTGATTTTAGCTTGGAAAATTATCATTCTATACAAGATCAATAAAAGTATATTTATCACAAATCATACACTAATTATACCAAAAACTAATTTCACTATTTCATGTATATACATTTCAAACTAAAATTAATTAATCAATTATAAAGAATTAATCAATTAAAAAAACACCATTTTTATCAAAAAAAAAAAAAACCACCATTGATTGCATGAAGGTCACAACAAAAACAATATATTTCTTTCAAAAAAACAAAAACAATATATTTAGTGTCACGCAAGGGTCAACATCAGAATTATCTCATAGCCCACAAAGTTGGTCTTAAAATTTATTTAATTTAAAACATAATTATTGCATATATATGTTTTATTTATTTATAATGAGAATGATAAGGACTAGTTAAGATTAAGAAGAATAAATGAGGAGCCAATATCCCCTTCCTAAAGGCAAGCCCCTCATTGGACAATCATGCTTAAACGAATTGAATACTCCATGATCTCCATCACACATACACTCACTCTCGTGCATGCACTCCCTTTTAGCATTATTCCATGTCCACTATTCCAACCATTCATAACTATATATATATATATATATATATATATATATATATATATATATATATATATAGACGTCCATATATAAAAAAATTATAGACATCCATTTTCAGTCATTGGATCTCGATATAATGGGTAACATTGATAAACAGTATTTACTACAGCAACAAACATAATAATTACTGTTTGGACCAGTACATAATATAGTATTACTGTTCAATTAGACATCCATAGATTTTTTATCTATAGATGCCCACAAAAAATGTTTTATCATATATATATTACAATATGTCATCAACCAGTATTCATAGAGCATCTGCAACAATAAAAATAAAAATAATAATAAAGTGAGTTAGTGTTTAAAAAAATAAAAAACACGAGAACATCGTTGGATATTGATCCAACGACTCCTCCGATTTAAAATATGTTGGATCCTCCGTAAGTATCAATAGATTTAAAATATATATAGATATATATATATAGTATCATATATATATATATATATATATATATATATATATATCAATTAATATGGTTTCTTCCAACAAATTTCAATCATGCTCAACATCGTGCCAATGAGCTCATTCATCCAATGACGGCACTTGTTCGCATCATTAACCATGCCTACATATATTAAATATTTCACGTATAGATATATATTAATTTTCAATTTTTATAAAAATATATTTTAAAAAATTATTATTGTATCACCATGTATGGTCTATTATTAATGTAAAATTTCATATATAAACAACTAAGCTAGAGCGAGCATAAATGTTTATTAAAGTATTTTTATTTTTTAATTTCACCCGTACTTCAAATGAGTTTTAAATTTAAAATTTTTAAATATTTCACCGTCATTTTTTATATTGCCAAAAACCACTCAATTATGAGTCTTTTAATTTAAATAATTAATTTTGAGTTCGACTCATTATATGTTCCAATAACATCTGAACTAATACAGAGTTGTAGATAGGGATGGCAATGGGACGGGTCGGGTGCGGGTTTTACCATACCTATACCCGTACCCGCTAACCCGCTCCCATACCCGAACCCGAACCCGAACCCGACGGCTTTTCAAAAATCCAACCCACACCCGCACCCGACGGGTATTCGGGTACCTGCCAAGATACCTGCCCCGCCTTGATCTTATTTAAAAATATTTAAAATAAAATTAAAATATCAAGTAAAAATTAAAAATGTCAATAAAAAAGCATAGTTTTTTTGTTTGAATGAACACCATAGAGTAGAAATTGAAAATATGCATTTACAGCAACACAAATATAGGCAAATTTATCATCATAGAATAGAAATTAAAAAACCCTAAAAAAAAATCTGAATATATATAATTGGGTATATTTGTTAATTAATTTCAGTTCGGGTTCGGGTTCAGGTCAGGTATCAGGATTCCCATATCCGCACCCGCACCCGCTTTACATTAATCGGGTTTTATCCGAACCCAACCCGAAATCCGGTCAAACCGGGTTTAACCCGTCAAACTCGGATCGGGTCGGATCGAGTTTGGGCATTATCATCTCTAGTTGCAGACTCATGAGATTAGAATGGTCCAAAAAATTTTAAAAAATATAAATAATAATAATAAATAAATAAATAAAAGGGTTAGGGAAGTGGTGGCCATGTTTCCTTTGAGCCAACGGATTGGATTGGATTGATGATGGGACCCACATGACTTGGATCCTACTTGCTTCCACATTCTTCATAGATTATATCATTTTTAACTTCTTAGAACCACCCACCCTTATGTTCAACATGCGCTCACAAATAAATGGAGGGACCTACCCAAAAAATAAATAAATAAATAAATAAATATATATATATATCTAACATTGTAGAGTGAGTCATAAACTATTATTAAACTAGATAAATGATTTAAGCCTTTATAGGCATGGGACCCATCCCTCCTTGTTTTTACTTTAAATAATGGTTTCCTATGAGCCACTAATGTGTCATTTCATTGTGTGTGTGTGTCACCTTTTGGTATCCTAAGCGGACTATGGATAAGGATAAAAATGTTTTTTTATCATATTTCTCTCCAAATTTTTAATTAAGAATATAAATAATTTAAAATATAGGCAAGTCACTTCTTCGAAATTTAATTTTTTTTATTTATAGAAGATACCAACTCTAGTATTATATTAATGGTATTATTATATTATTAATATTTTTTTAATAAATATAATAAATATAGCATAACATGCATATAAAATACTCCCTTCATTCTTTTTTAGTTGTCACGTTTTTAAACTCGTCTCTGTTTCTTTTTACTTAGCACATAAAAATTTTTGTGCAGTATTAAATAATTTTTTCAGAATTTACCTTTTAATTTAATATACTTATATAATTTTTAATAAATCACAATCAACTAAACATTAAATTATATACTTTATTAGTAGAGTTTTAAATAATGGTAGTTTTTGAAAATAATGAAATTTTTTATAAAATATTTGTAACCAACTAATTTTAACCAGTTAAAAACAGAGGAAGTAAAAATTAATCGTCTAACTGGTATATCATCCTTTGATGATATAATATTTGGGTTATAATTTAAAACCCACAATAAATGAGTTATTGGTATTATTGGATTTAGTGGGATTTGAATTCAGTGAGACCATTGCCACTAGAGTGGAAATCTTTTGGCTTTCACTCTTTTCTTAAATGTTTCAATTTGTGATTTATTTATTTATTTAATAATGAAAATATTTCTCTATATTTATATCATTATCAAACTTGTTTGTAAAACTATAAGCATCAATTGAGTCACACTAACTTATGACCCATGATTCATGCATGACCACAGGGCCACCATGCTTCATGATTCATGACCTCTCACCAAAACATAAAAACAAAATTAAAGCTACACAATGTATATATTACTAACATAAATGCGCTCTTATTTCCTTATAAATTATTATTATTATTATTATTATTATTATTATTATTATTATATTATGTGACAGAAAGGATATTCTTTCTTTTTCTTTAAATGGAAAAAATCATAAAATTTATTTTTTCAGAATTTAATCAAAATTATGAAGGGACATGTACAAGAGAGAAACAGTAAATCCACATCTCTTGGAGCTCCATAATTTTTAATAAAAATTATAAATTTATTAAAAAATAGACAGATAAAAAAAATTATGCCAACGATTTTTGGGTCAATTAACACCGAATCTCTTGCGTAGGTGTTCATCTTGAGTGTCAAGTGTGACTCCCCAAGTTCGATTCCCATCATGTGCAAAGTAAAGGCATGATTCGGCGGTAAGCGTTGTTTCTCACGAGTTCATTTTTAATTAGGCACTTATTTAAAAAAAAAATTATACCAACTATATAATACGGAGATGATGATATAATTTTATAATAATAAATTTTTTATCATACAACTCGAACTATAAATTCTCTACCGTGCAACTATGGCGGCCAACATTTTATCAAAATTTATATAAAAATTTTAAATAAATATATAAATAAAAATTTTCCTCACACTCGAACATTCCACTCCTCAAAACATTCTACTTTTCTTGCTCTCCAGGTCTCCACCGCCTTTTTCTTGGGTTTTAGTGAAAAGACCATTCTACCCACAGTTCTTCTCCTTATTTCCATCCCAATACCCCTTCAGATTCCCCCATACCCAACCGTCAAAAGATCCTCTTCTCTTCTTCCCCGCCATTGCTAGCTCCCCTCCTCGAGCTCGAGGTTCTTGGATGGGGATCTCGTGATGGATGATGGGATGGAAGAGGGGGAGGGCGAGAGTTCCTCACCGCCCAAGGGTTTTGGTGGTCATGCTGCCCATGATGTCCTTGATATCAAGGATGAGATCTTCTTCAAACTCGTGGAAATGGGGCATGAAGAGGTTGCCTCCAATCCCGACCTCAGAGACCATCTTGACGCCCATTTCAACCGGCTGCCGCCGAGGTTGCTTTGATTTGACCTAGGGTTTTGTTTTGTCTTTCTTGAATTTTTAGTTTTCTAGACCTTTTTGTCAGCTCATTCTTCTTCGGATTTCGTCTTTGCTTTGATTCTTTATGGGGACATTCAGTGGGTGCGTTGTTAGTTCTTGATTTTTTTTTTTTTCTTTTTTTGGTTTGTGAGGAAATCTTGCTTTGATTATGATTGGATTTGTGATTTTTTCCTATTTTAGGTGATTTACTTTTGGTAAGTGATGCACTGATTTTTTTTGGTCTGGTTTTTAGTTATCAGTTGGATGTGAATCTTGATAAAGCTGAAGATGTGTTGTTGCATCGAAGGATTCTAACAGAGGCTAAAGACCCGGATAAGCGGCCGGTGTTCCATGTTCGTTTCATGAAGGTATGAAGTTGCTAACTTTATCTAGTTTGATCTACTAGAGTAGTACATAGGCACATGATATGTTCTCTTCTTTTAGCTTTAATGGCACAAGCATTCAAAAGAAGAACTAATCTAGATTTTTCTTAGTTTTTTCTGTGGGCTTGAATTATTTGGTTTTATGCTTTTATTAGATTATGATGTCAGATATTGTTCTTTTATAGTTTATTCTTGTGCTGAAAAGCTTTGACTTCTGCCTTTTTGCCCAAATAATCCTACAATATGGCTGAAAGATATCTTCTCTTATCAATGCAGTTGCTTCTGCATCTGTTCTCAATCCTTCTCTGCTATGTTTCATGCTATTTTTGTGCTGAGATAAAACAAGTATGATTAGGTTTCGAGTTTGCCATTTCCAGTGAGTTTTTGATTTATTATATTTTTCCTATGTGATCATCATGTTCAATTTCATGCTATTCACTTGAGTTGTGACGGGTAAAAAGGAGCAAAGATCCTATTGCCAAATCCGTGATTTTGCACAAGCTTTGTTATGTGTTAATGTTGGCATTGCCAGTCTTTCTTCTTTCTTGATTACAATAGTATTTGAATAGAATCAAGGATTGTTGGATTGACTCTAATCCTTTTTGAAAGCTTGATGACTCAAATCTGGACACAAGAAAGAGTGCAGAAGAAATTGAAGATGGAAGCTATCTCACAGAGGCTCTCTCTGTTAGGTATGTATCATTGATGAACTATAAAGAGTATTCTTGCTAGCTTAGCATTATTGTCTACAGTTCATGTTCGTTGTGGCAGTTTTAAATGGCAAAGCACCAAATTCAAGTTTCCATATGGTTTGGTTTTAGTTTAAGCTTCAGTTTTCCTTCTTTTCAATGTCATTTATCTGTCCTGTGTTTTTTTTACTCTTGATGATTTGCTGATAAAAAGTTTGGACCAACCAAAACTAGTAACTTCTAAGCTTCCAATTTTAATGTGAACTTGTGATACTCTCTTTGTAAATGTATATGTAATTCAATTATGCGATAGAAGTCTGCAGATGCATCCATAGGGCCATCTTTATGTGTTGCAAGATGTGTGTGGTTATTTGCAACTAACCACTATGCTTTATAACTTGCAGACGTGACAGTGTATACATCCCAATCCATGAGATAATATTTTCTACTCTTGACAAGCCAAAGCTTCTTAGCCAGGTTAGTGAATCGGTGTTCTTTTGCCTTTTATTTTCAAAGATAGGTATTTCACTATTCAACATGTCTGTGAGGCTTTGTCTATCTAATTTATTCCTCATGGTCATAAATATTCTGCTATTGATAAAATTTGAGAAGCTAGAAATCTATAATTAGTCTGATTCTAAATGAAGTCTAAAGCTTTCTAAAATTCTGAGCTTGTTGCATGTTGTGCTCTGTAACACTTCAATGGTTAAATTCTCTGTTACGTGTCATATTTAATTTTCTTTCATTGAGTTCTTTGTTATTTTCTCTTGTATTATAACTGAATACAAAGTTTATTCATATATCACTGCAAATTTGTATGTGCATATGCACATGATACAGACTTGTGTATACCTGCAGGTGCAAAGATATATCCATTTGTTTCAGTAGATATTCATCCATGCCTTATGCAGTCATATCTAATTTGAACAGCATTTGATGTATATCTTATTGTGTGCCTTTTCTTTTAACATGTTTGAAGTATTCTTATAGTTATCTGCCTTGCTGTCTGATCTTGGGCTGAACATCCGTGAAGCTCATGTATTTTCAACAACTGATGGCTATTCCTTGGATGTGTTTGTTGTCGACGGATGGCCTGTTGAGGTAGGAAAATAGCATCTTTGGAATAAAGCATTTTTGCTTTCTTATTGTCCTTAAAGTTTGCTATCTAGAATTCAGTTGAGCAAATTGTAAATCCCTTTAGTCAACATGAAAGGAAATAGTGTATATTTCCTATCAAAATTGCACATGGAAACCATTTAACAGATCCTTGTACTGCAACAAACACCAAGTTTGCACCTCTGGGAGCACTATGAATTATAGCTTGAAGAATTGATTTCTTGCTAAATATGATTCTTGGTTCTACCAGCTGCTGTTAAAACTACTCTTTTATTACTGCTTGGTGGTTATGTTAAGAAAGGGCCTATGCATGTTCATGTTTCTGTGGCAAGCCATGACAAAGCCCATTGAGTAACTAGGTTCCACTCCTTCCTTTATGATCTTACAGTTATAAAGGCATAGTAAACTTTATTTAATTATCAACACCACATGCTCATCTAATATCTATGAGTTTCCTTTTAATTTTTTTTGCTGATGCCTCAATTGTCCCCACATGATATGTATTCACTCATATTCAACGAAAATTTTACTGCAACCATATTAGTTACTATATGTTTTTACTCCTATATGCTAATATAAGAAATTGGCTTGTTATGATGACCTTCATTTCTTCAAAGTGTTCCCTTTGGTGAGGTGCAGTTGTAGTTCCATTTCCCATTTTTTATTGGAACTTGCCATCCAAAGGTAGCTGACTTTTTATTGTTATTGTCAGGATGCAGATGGTTTGCAAAAGGAAATTGAGATTGCAATTGTTAACTATGAGGTAGAAGTTTTCTCAACTGTGAACCTTCAGCTTACCGTCTTTGCTTGTTTTCTCCTGAAATTGGTTCATATATTTGTTTCTTAACAAAGCCAGTAGAAACACGTGAATCAGAGTTATTCAAACTAATCTTTCAGTCAAACCATGTAAAATATACTTTTTGTTTGTACTTTATATATTATTCAAGTAATACACCTGTCAGTGCTTCACTCTTATGTTGTGCTAATAACCTGATGACTGAAACACTTCATTTTAAGTTTTTTGAATGCCAAGATGGATGAGTTTATTTAGGCAATTATTTCAGTTGGTTGCTCATGAAGATAAATTTTTTATTATGTGATTTTTAACCGGAATTTATCTCATGAGAGCTAGGCATCATTAGAGTCAGAATTTGATGCAATCAGTAGTTATTGAAAGATTCAGTTCTTCGTTGATATATGTTTCCTTAACTTTCTTCAGCGAAGAGTTATCCTGACGCACATGATTTCGGTGTTTCTATCTGCATTCCTCTAGTGTTTAGTTTATTGCCCTTGTTGGCCCTTGTTCACTTGAAAGCTAAAGATGTAGCTTGGAGAGTTTTTTGTGCCTTATTTCTATATGGTTTGTTAGGTTGCTGCAATCTATTTTGATGGGAATAGTGATCCATTCTGCATTGGCTTTTCGAGAAAATGTAGGGGTCTTTGTGTGGCTCAACTCATTCATCTGGCACAGAGAAGATACTAGCAGTGCAACCAAAAATTGGTGAATGGGAAATTGATAGAAGGTTGTTGAAAATGGGAGAGAATATCGCATCTGGATCTAGTGGAGATTTGTGAGTTTGTAACTAGAATGCTATCTGATGCTTACTTGCAATGCATGCTATTACCTGTGCTACCTCTTCTGTCTTATGATTCCTTACCCTGGAACTTAATTTGCAGGTTTCGTGGAAGTTACATGGGCGAGGAGGTTGCTATAAAAGTTCTTAGATCTGAGCATCTTAATGAGGCCATCGGGGTGGAGTTTGCTCAAGAAATATTGATCTTAAGGTGGGAATTTCAGTATAGTGTAAAAGTGTCCCATAGTATTTTACTGCTTCAATTTTTTGTTTTTAAAAGAAACCATTTTGTTTCTTGACTGGTATCTTTCTTGTCTCCATTATTATTTGATGTCTTATACATGTCTGTGCCCATTAGTTTGCTTTGATATTGATACTTTGTCTTGCTTGCTTTTGGCACAGTGAAGTACAGCACAGGAATGTTGTTCGTTTTATTGGGGCCTCTGCAAAGCCTCCACAATTTTGTATAGTAACAGGTATCAAAATAACTTGTGTCTAGCTGAGTGTTAATGCTGGCTTGGCAGAACCCTGTTTGAGCTGCTTTTGTGATGTTTCTACATTTTCTTGGTCCTTAAGTAGACAGTTCTGCTTAGGAATGTTCATCTCCTGTTGAGTATGCATTTTGATATCAGAAATAGTTAGATTGCTGGTATTGGATTTGAGCGATATCTTGTGATTTTTTTCTCATTTAGAAGGATTTCAGATCATGATGTTTGTAGTTCTGCTTAATAGAGGATAAAAGAGACAGACAGACAAACAGACAGACCTAAATATAAATTAAATGTTTCACTTTTTAGAAATTTTAGATAAACTAAAGCCGCAAAATGCTTGCCTATTTGACAAGCGATAATAGGGAGAACTATAGATATGTTTATGCATGCTTGTCCTTCCACAGAACATATATACTTAAGAGTTCTGATAATAGTCCTGACTTCCAATTTACTTTATGCCTATGATGGCACATAATTGTAACTGGGACGCTGGATTTAATTATTATTTAGATGAGAGGAAGATAAAACTTCTAGTTAAGCACTCTTTCTAGTAGTGGTGCTGTACTCAAAAACTTGGTGGTTGATATCAACTTTGGGGGACAAAGAACCTGTCTATTAGTCAGTAATTTTTGGCTTTAAGGGAGAAGCACCTATATCTTGTCCCTTGTGATTGTTACATCTATCTTCTTAGCTTATCTAAGTGATGATTTGAGTTTAAGACATTCCATAATTGCTGGGAATTTATCTGTTTCCATAAAGTTCAAACTGAGAACTGATTATCACAGTCCCATATTTATCATGGACATGGCTCCATTCAAATATTTTTGTGATAATTTAATGTCTAATCCAGCTCCCATTCTTACAGAATACATGCCTGGTGGAAGTCTCCATGATTTTTTGCACAAGGTTAACAATGTTCTGGAGCTCCCTTTGATACTTAAGTTTGCACTTGATGTTTGCCAAGGGATGAATTATTTGCACCAAAACAACATTATTCATAGAGATTTGAAGACCGCTAACCTGCTAATGGGCAAAAACCATGTATGATGCTCTTCTGTAGTTGAAAATATACACGTAGTCTAGTGATTAAGAAACTTCTCTGAATTTATCCCTGAAGAATGGAGTTTGTCGTTTTGCCCACTTAGGTTGTGAAAGTGGCAGACTTTGGTGTAGCGCGGTTCCAAAATGAGCAAGGGATCATGACAGCAGAAACCGGAACATACAGATGGATGGCACCTGAGGTACTTGTCTTGAGCAAAAATGATTTTTTTTTTGGCTTACCTTTGTATGCATCACTGCTAGGATAGTGTCGCAAAAATGAAGTATAGAATCTGGTATTATTACAGAGCACATCCACTGTAATTTTATCTATTCATAAATCTTTCATGCTCCTTTAGCTCTTGTTCATAATTATAATTCACTTGGCCTGCTGAACAACAAATTCTTATTAGAAAGTTCTTGTGACATTTAGAAAACAAAGACATTTTAGTCCATATATTCAGTTTTATTTCTAAAACTTGTGTCATAAATTCCAGCATGTATCTACTTTGCTACAATAATTTCCATAGTGTCTGATCCATATCTATCTGATATCATTTTTTTATAGATTATTAATCATCTGCCATACGATCAGAAAGCTGATGTGTTTAGTTTTGCGATTGTCCTCTGGGAGTTAATAACATCAAAGGTAAGGCACCAAACTTAGAATATAATGAGCGTAGGGCATTCTGTTTGTCTGGCCATATAGAATGTTCGATTTATTGTTGAAATGCAGATCCCATATGAAGATTTGACGCCCTTACAAGCTGCTCTGGGAGTGAGACAGGTATATATATATATATATATATTTTTTTTTGTTTAGTTCTCATGTTAAACATGTAGGTGAAACGAGAAGATTTCATTGTTTCTTGGATCTTGATAGTGTAGATCAAGAAGGTTTGTTAATAGAACTGTAAATATAGACATTTTTTTCTTGACCTTTCTGGAATGCATTAGCAGTGTGTCCTTTGGTAGTCACCCTTCCTAGAATCACATTAGTCTAGAAAATTTGAAAAGGTGATGGTGCTTTAGATGAATTGGCTTATGCATGTTTTGGGGATTGATCTTTGTTCCGAGTAATTAATGTTGTCATCAATGTAACTAACCGCCAAACTGATGCCTGCTGGTGATTCTTGTCATTGTTTCCTGCTTGTTCTTTAATACCAGGGAGTGCGCCCAGAACTTCCGGGGAATGCACATCCAGTGCTGGTAGACTTGATGAAGAGATGTTGGGAGGCAGATCCAGTGAAACGACCCAGCTTTGCAGAGATAATTGTTGAACTCGAGGAACTTCTGAAACAGGTGACCAGACGTTGCTGGGAACTTTTTAGGATGGAAATCCCAAGTCACCCAACCAACTAATTGTCATTCGAAACTTTTTGTTAGCTTCATGCAACACGTTGCAGTAGCTGTGGTTGCTAAATTGATGTGAATTTAATTATCTAACATCAAAGAGGCGAATTTTATTCCATTACTGCTCCCACTATGCCAGTGAATGATTGTTTCTGTAATTTGTTCTGGCAGGTGACTGAGGAAAGAGGTCAAGTTGAATGAAATGACGCGGAGGAACTGTAGCAATAACTTGTCCATATACTCACCGAGGATATTGAATTGTGCATTATTGGCTAAGATTACTAGCGATGGATTTTTAGCTGTTGAATGTGCCATTGTATCAATTTTTTCCATATGTTTTTTTTTCTTTGGATATTGTAAAAGTTGCAATGTGTTGGTCAAGCAGAGCTTGTAAAAGTTGCAATCTGTTGCCCAAGCAGAGCAAAGGGAAAGGATAGAAATTCAAGGAGTATACCGATGCCAAGAGGTATAAAAGATGTTGATGGGCACACCACACTGTAAAATTTCCTTTTGGCTTAGAATTAGATTTCCTCCCGGAATTATGGTACACATTCATCATATGCTGTTTTTCTGATATTGTAAATTGGTTGCATTTTCTACCAACTGCCTCTTGTTCTCATTTGTTTTCATGATCTGATTACGCTCATCTAGTAGTGAGTGAGTCTGGGGTTATATATCTGTACAGGTTGTCAAAAAATTTATTTCTTGTTTGTTTGCCTGGTTAATGCAGGCTCGGTAGCTCAGAATTTATTAGATTCTGAGCATGGAGTTACTATTGGCAGGCAAACAATTCCTCTTCAAGGAATCTGGGTTATGTAAGTTTTGGGATCAAGCTAATTGGTTGTCTTATATATTTTATAATGAATCATTACTTTTGAGATCCAGTTAAATTTAATGAATGGTTGGTTACACTTAAGTGGTCGAAGGAGAAGCTCCGCAATTTCGGTACGCATGAGGCCGTGGGGACGTCTAATTCATACAAGTACAGTGTTTAATTGATTAGGCATGATATCTACCATACAAATCATAATTAATGGTATTTATTCATCAGATTTTTCATCTTGCTACTAATAATAGTAAGTAAAGTAATGGCGAACAATAGCTAAAAAGAAACACACAATGGCCAAGAAATTTCACACTGAGGACAAGCTGGAAAGAAACTTCACTTAACAGTAGGAAGCTGATGACAAAGCACTACAACATGACACATACATTTCATGGGAAGGAAAACAACCAAATCTATTGCCCTGAGATACATTGCTTCACACATTTTATTTATTAGATCTTTTTAAACTGCTGTTACTACGTACTAATTACCACCCATTAATCCAACATCAAAAGGAGAGAAAGAGTGAGAGCAAACACTTAAACTTCTCTCAAACACCAGATCTGGTACTTCAGTGGTAAGGTGGTGGTGGGGGGCCATGCTCAGGAATGTTATGGTACGGTGGCGGTGGCGTTGTGTACACCGGAGGTGGAGCACGGTGGATTGGTGCTGGAGGATGCCTGCCATGGTGGATGGGAGGAGGTGGAGGTGTACCATGATAAGCAGGGGTTGGTGGAGGGGTATGATATACTGGAGGAGGTGAGTGATGAACAGGTGCTGGAGGGTGACGACCATAATGGATAGGAGGTGGTGGAGTTCCATGATAAACTGGAGGAGTTGGTGGAGGTGTGTATACTGGAGGAGGAGAGTGGTGAACTGGTGCTGGTGGATGATGACCATAGTGAATGGGAGGAGGTGGTGGAGTGCCATGATGAACTGGGGTTGGAGTTGGAGGTGGTGTGTAGACTGGAGGTGGAGTATGGTGAACTGGTGCTGGAGGATGACGACCATAGTGAATTGGAGGTGGTGGGGATGTATACACTGGAGGAGGAGGAGAGTGGTGAACTGGAGCTGGTGGATGGCGACCATAGTGAATAGGAGGAGGTGGTGGTGGAGTACCATAATGAACAGGAGGGGTGGTAGGTGGTGGGGTATACACTGGAGGAGGAGAGGGATGAACTGGTGCTGGAGGGTGGCGACCATGGTGAATAGGAGGAGGAGGGGACTTGGGGTATGGATATAATGGTGGTGATGATTGTGGAGGTGGTGCATGATGAGGGTGGTGGTGGTGGTGGTGATGGTGGTGGTGGTGGTTTTCATGGGGGGTGGTGGTGGGAGGAGGAGCAAGTGGTGGATAAGCAGGCTTGACTTGATGGTTTGGAGTGGCCTCAGAGACCATTCCTCCCATGAGAAGAAGAAGTAGAACAGGAATCACCATGGCCTTCATGGTTCCCATCCTCACTATGGAGATGTGAGTATGAGAGTCCTTGTGCTTTGGTTTATATAGAACTGAAGGGAAGGCACTCTCTCTTTGAGATTCTCAATAGTAGCACTAGAAGTAATAGTAGTAATAAAAAAGGGGTGGAAAAAAACTAAGGGAGACCTACCAGCTGGAAGCAAGACAGAGGACCGTATAAATGGTCATGATGTGTTTACTGGGGATGTATCTATCTTTCTTTCTTTTTCTTTTCTTTATTATTATTTTTTTTTCTCTCCCAGTTTTCCATGCAAAATGAATCAATGCGGACTTGTTGTTTGATTGATTTTTTTAATGTTTATTTATTTATTTCATGGAAGTATGTTTTGTTTGCTTGTGACTTGTTGACTGGGATTAAGGCCCTGGCCATCCGGACCGCGGAAATCAATGCTTGTTTAGCTCTTCATTCGGTTGGTTCTCGAATCTCGAGTCTTTGATGTAAATAACCAAATATTTAATATATATATTAATATTAATATATCATTATATAGGAGTATTATTTTATTTTGTTATATTTATCATTTATTTTTGTTATAGTATATGATAAGTTAGTAAATAATATATAATATTATTAGGTTTTGTTTGGTAGTGTTTCGAAGAACAAGGTTGGTTTCTAGTGAATTCTTGGATGGTCTGCGGAATCTGGGCTGCTGCTGGCTTTCCCAGTTTCCTAGTTCCCACTTTGTGAAAGCTGCACGTTACCCATCATCATCTTGTTCAGATGCCTAATTTTACACATTTATATTTATATTTACTGGCCTTTTAATGTTGGTCATGATTATGGGTTTCCTTTTTCTATTTTACAGATGGTTTTATAATAATTTTTTAATTAATTTTTATTTTACTTTCCACTCTTAATCTTTTACTTTTTTGTTCTGCTAAAAAAAAAACACACACACACTACACCCTTGTGATAAGAGTTATGATATTTTGTTTATTTTAAAAAAATATTTGATTTTGTAATTTGTATATTTTTCAAGAAAACATATTTTTATTGAAATGTATATTTAATATCTAGTATAATTACTTACACATTAATTAAAAATCAGCTCAAATTTTTTTAAAATAAAATTATTATTTATTCTTTTCACTCTATCTTTTCAAAAAATGCAAAAAAAAAAATTTGAGGATATATAAACAAATAAAAATATTTTATAAAGATATACACATAATTATATTTTTTATAAGAAAAACATATAAGTAATTATTCATTTTTAAGGAGCATGCATGTGATTTTTATTTAAAAAATATTAATATTTAAAAATTTTAGGATAATTCTTTGAATACCAAAGTCAACCACTAAATACTAAGTTCAACCATTCCTGCCGACACAAACCAAACTCATCAAAAAAAGTTCCTTTGAGATTCGGAAGATAAGTACTTTATAAAATTATAAACTATTTATTTTTCATGATATCTAATTTTAAGTTTTGAAATTATTATTATGGAAAATTATTTATAAAAAAAATTAGTGCAATTATTATGTTTAAAAGCAGTACAGCTCTGACATTGTACCATCCTTGTTTTCTACCACCAAATAAAAATCACCATTACTTCGGATTTACCATTCAGTTATATTTCTTAAAAATATTAACACAACTATAAATAAATAAATTCCAATTCATACATATTTAATTTATTTATTTATTATAATTATTTTTATAAACAGACAAGAAAATATATAATTTTGAAGAGTTTAAAATGATTTCCGTGATTGGCTGCAAAGCAATCGCAATAACAATTGGTAGTATGCACTGTTTGTATCTTTTATTATAAGGTCCCACAAAAAAGAAATATGTGCAGAAATAATTGTCCTTTTGTAAAGTTTTGAAATTTCTTTTCATTGGTTACTCTGAACCACAAAAAAATTATATTTAAAAATAAAAATAAAAGTTACTATGGTTAAATCAAGCTAAGTTATTAGGCATGAAAATGAGATCATCATATATATATATATATATATATATATATTTGTATTAATTGTGTGTGTACATATGGATTAATTGTGTACATATAGTTCTCCTGAACATAGATGTACATATAGTTCTCATGAAAGTATTAATTGTGTGTGTACTCTTTGAAATAAATTGGCTACTTTTTGTATGACTTTATTAGTTTTTTTTATTATTATGTATGAGTGTATGATAATTTTTTTTTTACATTTTTAAGAGTTTTTCTAAAAAGAATATATAAATTATAAACTTGGATGAGTTCACAAGAGAGTGGAACAAGTATAAAAAATAATACTTTTATAGAACCATGATTGATATGTTAATATATGCACTTTAATAATATAACATGTCAGTATTATACATGTGCATTATTAAGTTTTTTTTTTTTCAATCAAAGATAATATAACTTCTTAATATTAAATACATGTAATTCATGTGCAAGTTACCTTTCATAAATTTATTTATCAATTTAATATATATATATATACACACATACAAATATAGAGTAAATACCCTACCAATTGAGAGAAGAATGACAGAGATTGAACATACCTCAAGTGTTCAAATTATAGAGTTGGCTTTGAAGGCTTGAACCATCAAATGGGTCATGAAGTCAAAAAAAACTTTGGAAAATAAATGTTCATTTGGTCATGAAGTCATGCAAGTTGGCTTTGAAAGCTTGAACTATCAATTGGGTTATTGGGTTGACTAGAATTTCATGACATGGTAAGTGCCCCAAACTCAACCCAAAATTGATGGCAATGCTAGTAAACAAATATCACCTTTTTTTTTTTTCAAATAATTTTTTGGTTCAAGTCTTCATTCAAAGTCTTCTTTCTTGGTTTTTTTTTTTTTTTTTAATTTGAATTTAGTGGTGTGGATGTAGAAAAACTTAATAAATGTTCACACACATTGTTCAAATAAAAGCATTGGGGAAAAAATAAATAAAACTGAGGGAAAAAGAAGAAATAATGAAGTAAAAAAAAGGATTCTCGAGTCATATATAATGGCTACTAAAAAGAAGCCCACAAAGCCCATATATTTGTGCCCACAAAAGCCCATACTACATTTCAAGTCCATTTTCTTTTTTCGTTATTTTTTTATATCTAAAAATTAATTTAGTACCATCCATTTGAAATTCTTTCATGGATAAACAAAATATTTTGAAATTTGAAATGATTTATTTTTAAAATTCTTTGATCCACCGGTTTTCTAAAAATCACAAACTCTAAATCATTCGTGGTGAGGTATTGAGAGCCATATAAAATAGTAACTCTCTCCTAACACAGAGCCATATAAAATAGTAACTCTCTCCTAACATGTGTTTATATATATATATAAATTTGAACTTAAAACCACATATTTAACTAATTCAAGTCTTACTCACTTGAACAAACCTGGGTTGATTTATTTTTAATATTTAAATATATATAAATATAAATAATATCATTGATTTATTAATAGCTATTAGATAAACTAAATCATTGTGAGTACCTAAAATGCAAATAATGAGAGTGAGACTTCCAAGAAAAAAAAGAATAATAAAAAAAAACCAATGAAAAAAAAAATCATGAAAAGAAAAGATGGTGAGCTAAAGTAAAGCAAGAACAACAACTCCAAAAACATGCATCTCTTTTGTCTCCTCTTGTCTTTTTTTTTTTTTTGCTTTTCATGAATTGCTTAGCAATTGCCAATCCATTTCTTAAAATGTAGGGACTAGTACGACAAAAGGAAAAACAAAAGCTTGGTAGTTAGAACAGGGACCCTTTTCACATTGTTCGGTTCATCATAACCATCCATTGAGCTTTGAGATTCGTGGCTTATGTGATCAAAGTGAGGAAACAATGATGCTAGTGTCGGAAAAGGAGTGGGGATATGGTTGTAATTCTCATACAAATTTTCAAACTTTTTTTTTTGTGAGATTTATAATTATTTAGATGTGAAGTTAAACAACCATAAAAAGAAAACATTAATATATCATTAAATATTTTTAAACTTACAAAGACTATCAAATTTTGGTGACCATGCATATCTTGTGATGTGCTCATTTGGTACTAATAAATATTTAATTTTAGGTGTCATTATTATTATTATTATTATTATTATTATTGGTGTTATTTTGGTAAGTTAATTTTCAGTGTATCTGTGAAACAATTTATTTTGATGAATATTAAGGAAGACGGCGCAAGCATGATGGTTGTGTCTTGGTTCGTAGCAACATGGATGGGCCATTTCATATAATTTTAGAGACTTGATTCTACCAACTTTATAATAATAATAATAATAATAATAATAATAATAATAATAATAATAATCTTATTAAAAACAATACTAAATTAAGTAGATAAAAAAGGACTTCCCTTTCCCACTTAACAATCACAACTTAATTCATTGCTTAAAATATTATATAATTTTTTAGTTCAGTGTCAAAAAAATGTGGAATTGAAACTCCCATCTCTATTTTTTTTAAATAAAAAAATAGTTCTTTTTATAGATGATCAAAACAATTCAATGTTGTCAACTATTGAATAGTCCAATGATATGTCATGGGTTCAAATCTTCCCCCCCTACAGTACTGCTCTATACACTATTCACATACTATTTATATACTATTTTTAAATCTTTTGAGTTGGGGGTGCTTGTCGCCTATATTCAATAATATTTTTATTTACATGATGTTGAAATATTCAGTTATTGTGTTCATAGTAGTTTTAACAAAATCGAAAAACCTTTTGCACGTGGAATAAAGATGGACATTCCAATCATTTTTATTATCATAATTAATTATATATATATATAATTAATTAGTCTAAATTAGTCTACGTAGCAACCGAAAAAATTGAGATTCGGTGGCCATGTAGATTAATATGGGCTGAAAAACCACGGGTGATTGTGGTACCACAGTTTTTTCGGCAGCGACTTACACTAATTTGGGCTGGAAAGCCACGGGTGACTGCCCAGTGATATGAATTAGAATTTGAGTGACCACTTTGATACATTTTGAAGTTGGATGACCGAAGTGATAATAAGTCAAAATTTGGTGACTTCCTAAAAAATTAACCCGATGAGGGTTATTGTAACAGTTGTGGGTTTTTTTTATCATATTATAAGATATTTGTTAATTAAAAAAATAAAATTTAATTAATTATTACATATTATTTATGATAGATGAAAAGATTAACTTGAATGTATGTATATATAACATGTTTTTTTATTAGCAGAAACTTTATTATTTTATAATAAAGTTAAAGTCCTAAGTAAACTTTGGGCATTTCAAACCAACCATAATTTAATAAAAAATTTTCATCTATGGATACTGTTGGGTGGGAATTGGGAAAGCTATATTCTTTTGAAAATATTTTTAAAAATATTAAATCCATCATTTACCAATAAAAATTTATTCCATCAACATCTTACTATCTTTTTTTTACATATAATTAATTATACACCATAAATAATATATTATATCATTGAAACAATATATACTTATACAACGAAATCCAACAAACATGATCAACTTTATCTTGAACAACAAAAATGTTGATGCCCTATTGCAATATCATATCAAACACTGTTTCATCACAACAATATATTTGTCTTTTTTTTATTTTTATTTCTTTACTAACAGGTCACAAGTACACCACTTAAAAGATTAGTCAAAGAAACAAACAATTATGAAGGTGCACCATTTACGGTGGTTTACAGTTCTAAAAAAATCCATGATCATATTTTTATATTTTGGTGTCATACCATTACGCTATTCAATGATTGGCAATTATTAGACATGAGAATAAATGAATAAAAGATGATAAGTAGTAATTAGAAAATGAGTTGTTGACATGACATAAATATTGGTCCAATGATATTAGCTTGAAATATTTTGGGGTGTTTTATTTCTTAAATTTGAAATGCATTAAATGTGCCAAGGGTTCCAATTGTGGTAGCATGCTAAAACATATTTTATATTTTACTAATTTTAATGTAATTAAATATCTATTTAAAACTGTTTTTAGAAATCTAAACAGTAGGAGTTAATTTATAAAAATAAAAAAAAATATATAAGTAAAATAAAAAAAACTTAAAAAATAAGTTATTGATTAAACGGGCATTTATAATTTTCTAGGCAATTATATAGATATATATATATACACGTATATTAGGGAAAAATTATTAAAAACTCAATGTATATTTTTGTTCTAATCATGTAGTCCTTCCAACTTATTTTTTAATATTTTCATATTTGAGTGTGCTGGTGTAAAGAGTAAAAGCAGGAGAAATTTTATAATTTAAATTTAATTTTATATAAAAAATAAAGATTTTTAAAATAAAAAATATTCTGAAAATCCTGATAAATTTAAAAGATTTTTTTTTTAAAAAGGATTAAAACAGTTTTGAAGCGATTTATTATTAATTAATTATTAATTAAATTTAATTAAGTTTGACTGCATGCTCTGTTTCGGACTCGAAAGACGACTTAAATCCGGTTAATCGGCTGCGAGATTTCCTCCTCCCTCGTCAGCCACTCTGGTTTTCCGGTTGCCGCGAACCCGCCTTTGAAAACCGCGCCTCCTCGCCGGAAAACCACTTCACTGCGCTCCCAACCGAGAGCACTGCTTCCTTGTTCCATGGAGATGCTCTGACGCCGCCCCGAGATTGATGAGGGTCCTTGGAACGATCTGCCATCTATGACGACTGGAACCCGGGGGAGATCCATGCGGGCACACGATCTCACATGGAATGGCAGATCCCTTCGTCGCCACTCACAGCACCGATCGAGACGCCGACAAGGTTTTGTTCTTTCACTGCTTTTTTCCCTTGGCTTCTGTTGCGTTCTCGAGTGGAAAAATCTTTTTTTTATTTTTATTTTTTGGGTTTATGAATTTTTGGCAAGAGATCTTCATGGAAGGAGTAGGGGAAAAAGGGAATAGTTTCCTTGACTCTAGGTTATCATGTTCACGCGAATAGCAACTTTTTGGACTTCTTTTTCTTGTGGACTGTAATGGTTTTGAGTTGTTTCATTGAGCAATTAGAGAGTTGTAACAGTGAAGAAGTTTAAGAGAAGATTGTGTTGATTTTATTTTTATTTTTATTTTTTTTGTTGAAATTATTGGGTTTTTCTGCTAGTCACTGGAATGAAGAAACTCTTGTAAATCGAGAGATTCTAGTGGTGAATGCCACTGTTCTTCAAATGCAACTTGATTAAGTACTAGTGTGGCAATATATCCTTTGCTGAAGCTGCCATTGGTGATGACATGCACAATGTTGTGTGTGTATGTGGTTGTGCGATACTAAGAAGGCATTTCGGCTTGCTAAGAACAAGATGCCTTAAATTTATTATTATTATTATTATTATTATTATTATTTAAGCTCTTCTGTAGCTGCTTGTGACAAGTTGTCAGCTTTAGTATTGTGTGTGTGTGTGTGGGGTTTGTTTTTGCAACTTTTAATTCGATTGCATGTTAACATAGGAAATCATGTCTTGTTAATGTTTATGACGTGATGGCAGTAAAGGCCTCAGGAGAAACATGATTCGTCTGGCTGTTGCCTTACATTGATAAAACCCCATTTTGGTTTTTTAAATTTGATTGGCTTGTTTCAACTTTTGTTTTCTGTGTTTTTTAAGGCTCTTGTTGCTTTGAAGAAAGGCTCCCAATTGCTTAAATATGGCCGTAAAGGAAAACCAAAGTTTTGTCTATTCAGATTATCTAATGTAAGTTTGTTCTCGTCTTGGTGATGAACTAGCTCCTTTATATTATTTATAATTAATGCTTTACAATCATGAGTCATATATGTTTGTTTAATGTGTCATACTCAAACTTCACAGCGATTGTTTGTAGATGAAACTTTGTGCTGCAAATATGTGCCCCATCTTGACATTTTATTTAGCCCAGCTGCAGTATTCTTCTCTTTTTTTTTTTGTTTTCATACAGTTCTTTCTTGCCAAAATTATTTAGGTGTTTTCTGAAATGTTGCTGAAAATACATGTAGATATGAGAACCACTACATTGCATGCCATACCTTATTAACATTTCTGATAATGAATTAACATCAATATGTCCTCTGGATTTTTTGGTCCATCATGTACTTTTATTCAGAAGATTGTTGAGCCATTTAGAATGGTCTAGGTGTGATTTGCCTTTACAGTTTGACACTAACCGAAGCTAACCAATTTTCCTAGAATTCATTTTCAATATACCTATTGTGGTTCTGTAGTTTGAGTTCTCTAGTTCTCATTATAATCAAATAAGGCTACCTAAAATCTCTCCAAAAGAGCACCACAAAGTTGCAGTATCTGTTCTTTTCGAGTTTGGAACTGGCTTGTCAACATTTCTTTTTTATTTGGAGCTAATGACTTAATGCATGTCTTCCCTCTTGATATCTATTCTTTTTATTGTAAAAAAAAAATGTTGATATGGAGAGTGTGGTCATGGATTCACTGCATAGAAGAAAATGTATGCCATCATATTCTCTCTGTATGGCTTATTCTATTGCTTCGTATTCCTTTTCTGTTATCTTCCAAGATTGCTTAGTTGTAAACATGAAATATGCTATCAATTTATTAATGGGGCTTACAAATGCTGAAGCTATACAGCTTGTATAAGGATATGCTAACTAGTGAAGGCTATAATTATGCTATGCAGGATGAATCATCTCTAATCTGGTTGTCAAGCAGTGGGGAAAGAACTTTAAAGTTAGCTTCTGTTTCAAAAATCATCCCAGGACAAAGAACTGTAAGACCTTCTCAAGTACTTCTTTTTATATGTACCTTTTGGATGACTAGATGATGTGTCTTTGATAAATTTATTATTTATTTTTAAGCAAGAATTTTACTGGTAAAGAATGACATTACTAATTATTTTTGTACATGCTGGATTGATCCTAAATTCATGTTATATTTACTGTCTAATTTTCTTCGCAGCCTGTCTTTCAACGCTATTTGCGCCCTGAGAAGGATTACTTGTCCTTTTCGCTTATCTATAATAATGGAAAAAGATCACTTGATCTGGTTAGTAAACTCATGCCTCCTATCATTATTTTCTTTTGATAGTTTAGTCCTTTTTCAGATTCATTTGGCTGATTTACTTGTTCCTTCTGCACTATTTGATAGATTTGCAAGGATAAAGTTGAAGCAGAGGCGTGGTTTGCAGGACTAAGAGCATTGATTTCTTCTGGTCAATGTGGCCGTTCAAAAATTGATGGATGGAGTGATGGTGGACTTTATTTTGATGTATGCTGCTTCTACCTTTAGTAATAGCACTAGTACTAATCCTCTGTGAAAATTAGGATATTTATTTATCATGTTGTTTGATAGAAAGATTAAATCTGCAAACAATTATGTATTATTTAAGCAATGATACTCATATGGACTTCTAGATCTATCGTTATTTTGAATTATGGTTTAGTGGGATTAGAGTCATCTAGATAACTTACTTTCTGTGGGAACACATTTTTCTTGACCAGGATTTGTTTGGCTTCTGCGTCAACCTAGCCCTTTTGATGACTTTTTATTCTCCTATGGAGTGTTACCTTCATTAATTTTGATTGATAACTGTATTAAGGTCTGAGGTCATCCTTGGCGACATCATTTATTTGTTTCAAGAGTATAGTTTTGACTATAACTGAAAGCAGCACTTTTAATGAATGTAAGCGCTCAATGTTGAAAAATCAGAGAACTGGAAAGTCTGTGTTAATTAGAGTTGAGAATGCTAAACCATGATCTTCTCTGCTTTTGTTTTGATTGTTAGAGTTATGTTTATTTCTCATCTGAACATTTGAAAGGGGCTTAAAATAGCCTGTTTTTTATACATAAAAATTTCTCTATAACAAACATTCAAGGGTATGATTAGTGGTATAAATGATAGAAAACTGCTTTACATATTCTTTTGCAGGAGGCGAAGGACTTGAGAACCAACAGGACAAGTGACAGCTCTGTAAGCACCATTTTGGATGTTAGTTCTCCGGACAGCAACTTAAACCCTGGCATTTCATCCGTTGACCATCCTGAAAATTTGCGAACTTCTGAGAAATCAGATGTAACAAATATGCAAGGCAAAGGAATTCCTTCTGATGTTTTTAGAGTTAGTGTCTCCAGTACACATAGCACATCCAGTCATGGTTCAGCACCGGATGACTGTGATGCTCTTGGGGATGTATATGTGTGGGGTGAGGTCATATGTGATAGCTCTGCATGGGCTAGCACTGAGAGAAGTAATAGTCCTATTATTGCCAAAACTGATATCCTTCTGCCAAAGCCTCTAGAGTCTAATCTAGTTTTGGATGTTCATCATGTAGCCTGTGGAGTCAGGCATGCCGCCCTGGTGACAAGGCAGGGGGAGATGTTCACATGGGGTGAAGAATCTGGTGGAAGGCTTGGGCATGGTGTTGGAACAGATGTTATTCATCCTCGTCTGGTTGAATCTTTATCGGTGTGTAATATTGACTACGTTGCTTGCGGACAGTTCCATACTTGTGCGGTAACTGCATCTGGTGAACTTTATACCTGGGGAGATGGTACACATAATGTAGGCCTTCTTGGTCATGGTACTGATGTCAGCCACTGGATACCTAAGCGAGTTTCAGGACCTCTAGAGGGGCTTCAGGTTGCTTATGTTACTTGTGGCACTTGGCATACTGCTTTGGTAACTTCTGCAGGGCAGTTATTCACTTTTGGTGATGGAACTTTTGGAGTTCTAGGGCACGGTAACAGAGAAAGTGTTTTGTATCCAAAGGAAGTTGAATCTTTGATGGGGTTGAAGACAATAGCTGTTGCATGTGGAGTGTGGCATACTGCTGCTATTGTAGATGTTATTGTGACTCAATCTAGTGCTGGTGCATCATCTGGAAAATTATTCACTTGGGGTGATGGGGACAAGTTTCGCTTAGGTCATGGTGACAAGGAAGCACGTCTTAAACCCACTTGTGTACCTTCATTGATAGACTTCAATTTCCACAAGCTAGCCTGTGGTCACAGCCTTACAATTGGCTTAACAACTTCAGGACGTGTTTTTGCAATGGGAAGTACTGTTTATGGCCAGCTGGGTAATCCCCAATCTGATGGAAAACTCCCCTGCATGGTTGAAGATAAGCTCGCCAGTGAATCTGTTGCTGAGGTTTCTTGTGGTTCATACCATGTTACTGTTTTGACAACTAAGAATGAAGTTTATACTTGGGGAAAAGGGGCGAATGGCAGGTTGGGTCATGGAGATTTTGAAGATCGGAAAACACCTACCCTTGTTGAAGCTTTAAAAGACCGAACAGTTAAACGTATTGCTTGTGGTTCAAACTTCACGGCAGCGATATGCAATCATAAATGGGTATCAGGTGCGGAGCAGTCCCAGTGCTCAGCATGTCGGCAAGCGTTTGGTTTTACTCGAAAGAGGCATAATTGCTATAACTGTGGACTTGTACACTGTCATTCGTGCAGTTCAAGGAAGGCTCTAAGGGCAGCGCTGTCTCCCAATCCTGGAAAACCTTATCGTGTATGTGACACCTGTTATCTGAAACTGAATAAAGTGCTGGAATCCGGTGGAATCAATAATAAAAGGAATACCATGCCCCGTTTATCAGGGGAAAACAAAGATAGGTTTGACAAAGTGGAATCGAAATTGTTAAAAACTCCTTTGGCAAGCAATTTGGATTTGATAAAGAACTTGGATGTCAAGGCAGCAAAAAATGGTAAGAAGAGTGATACACTGTCTTTTACTCGAGCTTCTCAAGCTCCTTCAATTTTAAGGTCAAAAGATACATCTTTCATTGGTGGATTTGATCTACATCAAGCAGTTCCAAGACCAGTTCAAACATCAACCACCCATTCTGTAAACCAGTCCAGAGCTGTCTCACCTTTCTCAAGAAAATCTAGCCCTCCGCGCTCGGCAACACCAGTTCCCACAACTTCTGGGCTTTCCTTCTCCAAAAATGTAACTGACAGTCTGAAGAGAACAAATGAACTTTTGAATCAAGAAATTCAAAAGTTACGTGCTCAGGTAGTAGAAACTTCTCTCTTTCTGTTTAGTTCTGAGCCATAAGTTCTCAATATCCTTAAATTCTTTAATGAATGTCAATCAGGTTGATGGTCTGAGACACCGATGTGAGCTTCAAGAATTCGAGCTGCAGAAATCATCAAAGAAAGCTCAAGAAGCAATGGCATTGGCAGCAGAGGAAGCTGCCAAGTCCAAAGTTGCGAAGGAAGTTATAAAGTCCCTTACTGCTCAGGTAGTTTCTAAATTTCTCTTTTATACTTTTGCTGCATTAAATTCATCATTCTTAGTTGGAAATCATGGAAAGAAGGCAGATTAGTGCTAGATATACCACAGAGCAGCTTTCTTTTAATAGTCCATCCACATTTCCACAATCATTTACTCTATTGGAACTTCTTAGCTTCAGTTATATAAAATAGAACCATGATAAAGTTTACAATCATTTTCCTAGATGCTTAGATTTAGAGCACTTAAATCAATTCCTTCACTTATTCCTTGTGGTCTCAAGTTCAGGAATTGCTGAGGTTTCTAAATTATTGTGTAGTAACTCTGCATGTGATAAAGCAAATAAAGAACCTGCAGAGTAGTTTTCAATTAAATTCCCTTGTGTCTTCCTGTCCCTTTTTAAATTATAACAGATACTTAAAATCATCTGAAAAGAATTTAAGTTGAGGTCATCAAATTGATTCTATGCTGTCCGCTGGTATCAAATAGTCATCTCACATTTTCCATTTATGTTATCAAATGAATATCCTAATACTTGCCCACTTGAAATTTTCCTTAATTGCACTAGTCCAAGTCTCAGTTTTTTTGTTACCACTATTGGATCTGAAAGTGCCATATGTACCATCAACTCTGTTTTTCAAATAACATCCTGATACTGTCCTCTTTGATATCCACAAAATTACTTCTGTTGTTTCTCTAGTGATATTTTCTTGTATCCAATTCACAGGCATGCTTATTTTCTCCTCTTTTCCTTTGAATATTTCCATCATTATTATGATCGTGATGATAAACTCAAGAATTCAAATGGGCTCCTGAGAGTTCCCTTCATTTCTAATTCATCTGCCTTTCATGAATTTTGTTATTAATATTTTGAGAGATCTTCTGTTGACTGTTAATTACTATTTTTGTTGCGTCTTTGCTTTAGCTTAAAGACATGGCAGAGAGGCTGCCCCATGGTGTCTACGAGAATGATCAGATTAGACCAACGTATCCACCGAATGGCATCGACTCACATGCCTTGTATCATTCTAATTTGAATGAAGACTATCAGTTAAATAATGATGCGAGTAGTAGTCCGGCCAACCCACCATCGATCAACTCAGTTGTGATTAATGGACTTTCAGCTCAAAATCATTCTCCGAGTGGTTCCCGTGAGACCAATGAATTGGACACACATCTTAACAACCATCGGGTTGCGAACTCCAATCAAGAAGGTGAGTATTTGAATTCGGATCGAAGTGGTAATGCCGAAATGCCTATATCTGGCAGAAGGGAAGATCTTGAGAGCAGAGGAGTAGAACCCCGTCTTAATGGTGAGAATGCCTCAAACTCTAGAACTCCCACATCCAATAATCAAGTCGAAGCAGAATGGATAGAACAATATGAACCTGGTGTATACATAACTCTCGTGTCACTTCGCGATGGAACAAGAGATCTCAAGAGAGTGCGATTCAGGTACTAACATTATGATCTTTTTGTCTATAAGATCGCATTTATATAATTTTCTCACATTGGGATCATTCGCAGTCGAAGAAGATTCGGTGAGCATCAAGCAGAATCATGGTGGTCAGAGAATCGAACCAAGGTGTACGAAAAATACAATGTTCGCGGATCAGACAGAGCTTCAGCAGCAGCGTCGACCCAATCAGTGCGGAGATTTGACGAAGAGCTAACACCTTCTGAAGCCTAGAACAAATTAGAACCGACGTCATTCAGATCTTCGACACTCCTCTAAAACGTCTACCATATACATGCCTTCCTTTAATTCTATCATTCATTTCTAATTGCTGTATTGTAATGTATATATATATATCAAATATGAGCTAGCAAGGGGGCAGAGGAAGGTGTTTTCCCATTATAGTATGCAACTTGCAGGCCGCCTTTTTATTTTATTTTATTTTGTTGGTAATTCTCTCCAAGTTATATGATCCTCAACGTTGCCTTATTTATCATTATATATATATATATATATAAAGGAAAATTAATGAGTATGGACACTGGTTTTTTTAATTATATTATTTGAAAATTCAAAACTATTACTACATTTACAGGTTTTTTGTTTTAATTATATTTCCCGCTATATTTGCTTTAATATTGATTTCCCTCCAAAAAGTTCTCAAAACGGCGAGATGTGCGTGGTCTTGGTATTGTATCCGGCAAACAAGCCCTTGCTATTGATCTTGAAAATTCTCAAGAGATCTCGAGACTTCCTTCTCAAATCGCCCTCGCGATCTCCTTGCATTAACACCAGTATCTTGGTCACCACGCCATTCCCCGCCGCCGCCTCCACCGCTCGCCGGTCGCCGTGCAAATGGCAGAGCGTCCATAGCACCGTAATGGCGGCCTCTGCCCCCTCTCTTCCAGCTTTCATCATCCTCCTTGCCACCGTCGCCACTGCCTCCGCTTTCCCCTCGCACATTGCTGCTCGTCCCTCTGCGCAACCTGACGCCGATTCCAATAGTTTCAAGGCCTTCGCCGCCGCCGAAGCTGGGATTGTCAATGGCTCCTGGTTCATTGCTTGCGCCAGCGCTGGTACCAGGCCTTGTTCCACCATTCGCACCCGAGATCTCTTCGCGGATGACAAAGAGAGCAAGCATGCGAGCCCGGCTTCCGTGGATCCGGCTGCTGACGGGACGATCAACCGGATCAGCTCGCGGATTAGATGTGAATTCTCCGCGATCCGGGATTTGGAATTCACATCGCATTGATCGGAGCTCAGAATGGCTTCCAGAACCATCGCTGACTCGATTCTTGCATCTGGCTCTGATCTCTGGAGGGTCTCGAGAAGAGAGGAGACGGTTCGGTTTAGATCGGTGCAAAGGGATTGGATCACCATTCTTTTGCTCCGGGTCTCGATGAAATCGGCGGTGAGGACGAGAGCGAGGACCTTGATGGCGGCGTCATTGGCGTCCGATCCGACGAGGGAGGCGAGAGCGGGGGCGAAGGAGGGGGCAGAGGTCAGCGAATTCTTGTGGAAATCGTCGCGGTCGGCATCGGATAAGAAGGCGATCAGATCTTGAAGGCGACCGGCTGTGCGGAGGTCGAGGGTTCGGGAGGTGCCATCGATGGCTGGGTGAGGCCAGTGGGAGATGAGGCGGCGGAGGGTGAGGTTGGGGACGAGGTCGGTGGAGGGGAGAGGAAGCATCGTAGCGGGACACGTGGTGTTCCCGGAGTCCAGCCACCGTTGGATGGACACACGGTCATAGGTGACTCCAGTGCAGAGGCTCACCGGCGAACGCATGATCTCCAAAGAGATGGGGCACCGGAAGAGGCTCGGTACATTCAGCTCCATCCCTTGTGTCCTCTTCTCCATTTCACTGTATCGTTCCTTTGTTCTATTGACTAATGCCTGCTTCTTATTGAATGTATGCTCCGACTGGCAGCAGTGGTACAGCTGGGCTGTTGGGTTTTGACGAAGATTGAGAGAAGAAGAGGTTGTGAATGGGTCAAAGATGAAGACACGGGATGGTGACGAGTGGGGTAATCTTGGCTCTTTCGTTCCTCTTTTCTTTGCCATTTTTTTTAATGATTTTAGTAAAAAATAGTGTTTTTTGAGATTTTTTTTTAAAGCTGATGGATAAACAATATTTCATTAATCAAATAATGAAAATGGATAAACGTTTTATTGGTATTTAGTTTTATAATTATCACGCTTTGTGTAGGTTGGTAGTGATATCAAATGGTATTTTGATTAGAGTTCGTACGGAAAATCAAGAAAAGTCTTTTTATGTAGTGAAATATGTGAAAGAAAAGAATTGATATTATTAAAAGGAACAAAGAGCTTTGTTCTTCACTTGAATGGGATTGAATTAATACAAGAGAATATATATATATATATATATATATATATATATATATATATATACACACACTAGGAAAATATCTCACAGTACATGAAACGAGTTTTTATTTTTATCTTTCTAACTTTAATTTGGTAGATTGCTATTGGCTTTGCTGTCCAAGGAATAACCTGGTTGAACTATAGATGGAACTCAAGGAGAGCCCCTGATGTTTCCTATACTAGTGTTCCATGTTTCCGGTTAGTGGTTTCTGAACTTTTAACTTTGAGAGTGTTTTCTATTCTGAGTTTATGTTCTTTTGTATTCTGTGTGCCGTAGAAATTCTGCTTTATCATGAATTCTTGATGATTGTCTTTCAAAATAGTATATAACCATATCAAAGACTTTGTTGGAAGAAAAAACAAACGAAAAAGACATTCCAAATGCATTTTAATTATTTTATTCCTATTTCTTTAGAACAACATCCTGATTATCCGGCGCTCGTGTCATTTGATGCTATTATTTTCGTTTCAACCAACCACCCCCTTTTTTTTTTTGTACATAACCATTATGTGAGTAAACAACTCTTTTTCTTTCCACATTTTAAGTAGTCGCTCTTTTTGAATAGTTGTTTTCTTAGAAATAAAAAATATCTCTCCTTTGCTAATTTCGAGAATCAGTGTATGCCTGCATAGAAAGCTAGACAAGCCAACTGCCTCGTGGATCACTCAAAACCAACCAAGTTTCCCATTGGTCGGTTTACTCGTAAATCAACGCCATTCCATGTGGTTCCTCTTCCAAAGTCCAACTCTGCTTACAATTGTTTTGTCTGCACGCTTTCACATTTAATATCCTTCAACCACTTGGTGCCATTCCGAGGCTTTCTTCCGGTTTTCAATTATCATCCGGCCCTTGCCGGTCTAGGTGTCTTCTTTGAATGGTGGATGTACCACCCTATAAGTTATTGTGATTGTTGTGATGAATCACAATTCATAAGCGAACTGATTAGAGCCGTATCGTTGGATTTCTGTGTAAGACCTGCCAAATCGTATAAATTTAAGTTAATTCCTGCTTGAACTTCTTCTAGGATTTTTGCCAACAAATAGAAATTTCACAGCTACTGTTGGCTTATTGGGTCTTACTTCTAAAGCTAATTCAATTTGATATTTTAACCCATAGGATTAGAGTGTTTTTTTTTATATACTTTTGAATAATGTGGATAAATCACGAATTTATTAAAATAAAAGTTCAAGAAAACAATACATACACAAACAGACCCACAACCAAACAGAAGGGAAAAAACAGTCTAAAAACTTTACCAGAGGTGAGGAAAAAAAAAAAAGAGCGAAGAAAAACACTGAGAGGGAAGAAGCTGGGCCGGCTAAGGTAACCATTAGGAGACATAGGCCTACCCAGGTTGCAAAAGTGACTACTCTTAATTTGAGTTATGCGCCATATTACTGGAAATGTCTGCAAGTCTTGTGCTCATAAAACTGAGGGAGCGCTTGATTTTCTGGGTTGTTTCAAAATTAGCCTGATGATGAGATATTGAATCTGCAGAAAACCAAGAAAGAAGCATATTAGCAGTTTTATAAAAAATAGTAAGAGGTGAAAGGGATTGTAAGTTGAAAATGCGGTTATTCCGTTCCAGCCAAATATTCCAAAAAATTACTCGTGAGTAGAGATCCCAAACGTTCTGAAAGGTAGAATTAGGGAAGGGATCCAAAAGGTCCAAATATTTGAAATTGAAGATGGAGAAGAGTCTGGGGGAAAATTGTGTGAAGAAGGATCAAATTCGCAACTAAAAAAGAGATGGTCCACCGTTTCAGAGCCTTTGTGACAAAGTACGCAGTTATCTGTAGCGTTAAAGTTGCAACCTTTTTTAAATAAATTTTCAATAGTAAGAATTTTGTTTTCCCAAGCGAGCCAACAAAATAAGATAATTTTGCTTAGAGACTCGGTCTTCCAGAACTTGGGATAAAAATGACTGTGGATTCCACCATCAATTAAGAATTTGTAGAATGTCTTAATGGAGAAGGTACCATTTTTATCTAATGATCAGGTATAGAAGTTCTCTTGATCGTTAGAACAATAGGATTAGAGTGTTTGTTCTATGATTGATTTTTACTGTAATAGATGTTTTAAGAATACTTAAAAATAGCACAGCCGCTGCCACAAGGCTATTTCAATAAAGTGACAGACATTGTAGCTATCATGCAATCCTTTGGATGCCTATCATGGATTGTTAAATTGGTGCGTCAATTTCTTTTGAAGAAAGTCAGACAATTATGAAATGGTGTCATTTTAGATTAACGAAAAACAAGCCTTTTTTTTAAATGTTTTTGTTATTCTAGCGTGATCAGCCGTTCTGCATGTTTGCTTCACTTGGCCTACAGAAGCCTAATTGAGAATCTTGGTTACCTTAGTAATTGATCTGCAAATGCAGACTGCAGTGTACTGACTCAAGGTTGCACAGACTGAAGACTTTTGTGGCTTATGATTGAAAGCTATTAAAGAAGTATAGACACACAAAGGAATAAGGTGCAGATTCAAGATCTAGATTTGGTGAGTTTGCTGTAGGTCCTTAAGTCAAGTGAGCCGATCACTACTGTCATAACCAGTTGTTTTGATGATTGATCCATACACGTGCATACAAATGAGGTACAAGATATTTCCAGATCTCTGGTGACCAAAGAAAGCCTGAGGATATACCGGGATGCTCTTAATCTCTTAATATTCACCAATATTGGTGTGAAGAACAACAGCAAAAAAAAAGAAAAAAAAAAAGAGTGTACTGTCGGCATGGAAATCAAAGCTATCATCAAAGTTTGGAAGAATTTATAGGATAGTAACAAAAGCACCCAGAGGAGATTGGAGTCTGGAGGATTGATATTGTGTCCTTCTGCTGGTTAACATGGACGATTTGGTATCTTAATCAGTGGTAGCATTAAGATTAACAATTGAGTGCTAAACATACTTTTCCTGAGATGAAACTGGTCTGCGCTTGGAAATTAGAAGTTGCTAATGCACACCAAACTCTTCAAGTTTATACCGTCACTTTTCTCACAAAAAACTATCACTCTAGTCTTTGTAAGTTCTCACATTGAGACCTTTTTCCCATATCATTTTCTTTTTTCTTTTTTCTTTTTATCAAATTATGGCCTAGTAAATGAGACTATTGCAATAGGAGTAATCGTGCATGTCACCCACAATCGATTTGTTTTTTATTAATGGAAGATGCGGGAACATTTTATTTGATCTGCAGAATAGTAACTCATCTTCCAGGCATCAATAGCTTCTTCGTCCCGTGCAATACTATTCTGTAAATAAAGGTCTGGAAGACATTAGTAGGCTGGTGGACCTTGATTTTGCAGGTAAGATCAGATGGAAGATGAACAGACTTATTGTGGCCACTCTAGTTGATCTCCACCTTTAGTTTTTGGTCCAACCTGTCTGTTAAATGACTCTAGCTCTTCAAACTATGTGTTTGGGTGGCCCCCCAGTATGGAAATGGGGAGTTAGTCAATACATAATATAAACATTGGTTTTTAAGATGATGGAAATAGATTTGGCACGTCATCTGGCAGAAAACAATACCCAGTAGGGATGCATCTCTATGCTACACTAAGTCTACGTGTGGGTCCATATGGACCTCATAGTCGGTGCAATAGTTTTCGTGGTATTTACTATAAGAAACAAAATAAATGGTTTTGTTGGGAAAATATTTCTGCATGTTGATTATCACTGTTTTTTTTATTTTTTATTTCTATATAGTCATTGTCAACAATTTCGAACTTCTGGATTTAGAAAAATATGTCCTGCTCTACATAATCTGCCGACATGATTGGAGTTGACTTGTTCGTTTAGTGAGATAGAAATTTCTATTCTAATTGGCTAGAAGAGTATTTTTTTTTTCTATTTTATTATCTTAATTGTGCTAGATATATAGGTGAGCCGACCTTCAGTCTTGTGAGGAAAACGCGCTTGCGATTTTGAATTATGAAAATGGTAAAATATGATTTCGATTAAGCATTAAAGTGAATCGCAATCGCTACAGGTTTTTTTTCCAAATTAATGTTTTGATAAAAGATTAAAAGCATGTTATCCAAATGACCAAGTAAAATCTCTTTACCTGTGTAGTTTTTTGTTTGCTTATTTCTGGTGTAACACTCTTCAGTGAGGTATTGCATTTATTGCAGTTTAGAGTGGATTCGGACCGCCACTTCTCTCTAGCGCTTTCCACGCATTGGCACAACAAAAGAAAAGGCATTGGCATGAATGTTCTGTTTGTGAAGTCCATAGTGCAACGAGAAAATGTTCATATTCAGCTTATTCAAACTTGCCGGTAATTTTTTATTTTTTTACTATAGAAAAAAAAAAGTTGAACTGATATAATAGCAGGGGCAGTAAAGTTCTTGGTGTGGAATTCCATTTGGTGGAGCAAGGTAGCTTAATCAATATATTGCATATCATTTGCATGCAAAAGGCCTGCCCCAAAATAATTATGTTGCTTCGGTGTGTGAGGTGGCTTATCTTCAATGAATGATTGATTTAGGATGATTTATTTGAAATAGAAGTTTTATCAGTTGAAGTTTATCTTACACAAACTGGTTTCACAGACCCCTTTCCGTGTGTCCACATCGGTGATAAATTTTCTTTTCTTCCTACCGTGCCTTCTTTTTTTAGGAACCACACTGGTGGTCCTGTGCTTTGTGCTAATCGGTAGTTCTCTTTTCTTTCATGGTCCCATATCCTATATGAATTGTAGTGTTCAGTGATATTTTGGATTTGAACACAGATAAGTTTAAGAGGGCAGGGACAATTCCATAGATTGGGGTGGGTCTTTACACGCTCTATTTTAAATTTCTGATTAACATTTTTCCTAACAATCGACTTTCATTTATGGGGCAGACATAGTTGGGTGTCTAAAAGACCAAAAGTAACCATTTTTTCTATGGACAGGTTGGCTTGATGACAATGTATTGTTTATGTTTGTTTTTTTACATGCAAGTATCTCTTTCCCAGAGTCCAGTTAACATCCATTATCAAACCACTTCTTTTTTCATGGCTGAGACCATATTGGAACAACAGGTACAGTAACTTAAAACACGTAGAAGTATGTATGACTGACACTGTGATTGCATGATGTCCACACCAGCATGAATGATGCATCTAAATTGTTAGGATTGGGACCTCAACATCTTTCTTTTAAATCTCCAAAAAGCACATCCCAAGACACCATGAATGTCCCAAAAGTCGTGTCAGGTGGACCATCTCTTCCATAACTATGGCACGACTTGGGAGACCATGGACCATGATTGCGGATATGAGCCCCCCCTCTTCCTTTTTCTTTTCTTCAGGCCAACAGTCTCCACCTTCGCACGCACCAAAGAAATGTATTAAAAACACTTTGCCCATAACTTTACACTGCCCTGAATAAAGGACGTGCAATCCAGCCCAAAGTGTAAGCAAATATTGTCCTTTGCCTCCCAAGTACAACCTGCCTTCTTAAAAGCCTTTTCTTCTGCACCATATTATTTTTGTTTTGTTTAATATAATGGTATATATGTCTACCTTTCTATGTTGTGAACATTCCTGATTGGACTCAGAGATATCTGTCCCCATATTCATCTTTAGCTTTATATTAATGTCTCTGCTGTCATCGTCATTGATTTTCATAATCCAGTAATGCTCCCATGTTTTGATTTGCTCAGGCTTAATCCGACTTTATGTTTGGGAGTTAACACTCCTCAATCAACGTCTTGCCCATTAATTGTTATTTTCTATGTACCTTTAAAGGTGCTTTTAGGCCTACTGGCATAGATATATATGACACTTCCTTGACAGGGAGTTTCTCAACTTTCACCAATAGAGGACTGCCACATAGACTATACTTGAAAATAGTAGTTTTTGGCCATGTACATGTATGTTTATAGATGGAATAAGATCGATGAGGATATGTGAGGGAAGCATCACATCAAACAGAAGAATACAAAAACCCATGGGACAGGCAGTCCTGTTTGGAGCTGAAAGAACAGTTTCAATTCCTTAGTCGGCCATTGATTTTCCAGTGGCCCCCCTGCTCTCACCTAACCAGGGGACAGCACCCTGCTTTTTTTATTAACCCTTGCCTCAACCTTTCACATCCCTTCCATCCTTTATGAATCTCTTCCTCCCTTCCCCCATGGCCTTCTCTTTGTCCTCCAATCCTTTCTAGCAAGTAGCAACCAAACTTAACCCCACCACTCTAGAACGACGACAGTACTGCTACTAACTTAGCTCTAACCCCAAAATCTTAGTCCACCCTTCATTAAATTCCACCACCCATGTTCTCCCTCCCCCTCAGTATCCACCCCAACAATCCCAAGTAACCACCCTATACTTTATTATTTAATGATTGTCACATAAGCTTATATCCTATATTCAAACACACACCTCCTTCTGGCCCTCCACCCATTGCCATTTTGCTTGCAGCTCAAGCTCTCCTCTCCAACCATTCTTTTCCACTCTCCTCTCCCTTTTTTAGGCCTCTCTTCCTCCTTTTCACCTTGGTCCAACTCTTATGGGTCACCTTACAAGGGTCTCAATTCTGGTAGTTCTCTTTCTTATACTACTGTCTTCGTGCTGCCAAGGTTCTAGGGACATGCAAGCATTCCACGTAAAGCCTGAGGCCATGAAGAACCCTGGATACTTCCTTGGTTTCTTGCCCAAGGCTATGCCCATCCCTCCCTCTGGCCCTTCCAAGCAACACAACTCCATCGGTTTGGATAGCAGCAGAACACCTTGAAGGCTTTGCCGGTGGTGGTGCAAGTATAGGATATGGAGTTAATGCACACGGTGTTGTATTTTCAGGACAAATACATTCTTTCTTTCTTCCTTCCATCTTATTTTTCTTGGTTCCGTCTCTCTCTCCTCTCTTTGGAGCTAAGAAACATAGTATGGTTTTATACCTCAAAGGAATGAGGTTAGTAAAATGGAGAAAGAGAATGTGAAGAAAAAAGTCTGCAACATCTGTTGTTTGTACAGATAAAGGCTGACGAAGAGCTTCCGAACTTGAAGAAAGTAATACAGAGGATGTGATTTACATGACCCACCCCCTTCTTTTTTCTTCATTTGCTATCTATTATCTTTTGGAGGTTAGGTTTTGACTCTGTGTGAAAAAGGAGAAGATTCACACAAATGTACATACAGTTCTTGTCTCATGAGAATTCTTACACTTTGACAGTACACTTATTTATGAATAAAAAAATTAATACATTTGTCAAACTTTGGATTTGTGTCTCTGCAAATGATACCAGTAAGAATAACAAATGCATGCTCTTTTTCTCTTTTTCTCGTTTAAGCTTTAAGGTGTGCAAGGAGATGGTTGTGATGATTATGTTTAATGTAGTGGGGACTTTGAAGTTTAGCATGGTGCTTACTCTTTCTCTAGACTCTTTGAAAATCCATAATGTCTTAAGTTTCAACAATGTTTGGGCTGTTCTATGAGTGTCTGTGTTTGTGCATGAGATAAGATAACAGGACCAAGAAAAGAGACCAGAGGATTTGACGTGGATGGGATGGGTGCGTGCGTGTTCTTTTTATATATTATATATGATGTTTAGAGTGGCATGGTCCATTACAAGGTCCTGATTCCCCTCTCAAGGATTCGTGTATCTCTAGGGGCATGGCCTTATCTTGCCCCCACATGCCCTGAAATCATGTACGCTTTTGTACGGCGTTTTATGTCAGACCCATGAGTTAAACTAAAGGTCACGGTAGTTATTACTTTTGATTTATTATCTCGTTTAATCTTTACTAATATTATTGCAGGATATCACACTGAGATTTAATTGATAGTTGGACACCTGGTTTTACTCCATGTTGCTAATTTGCTGGTCAGCACTTGTTTGTTTCTGTGGTATTTATTTGGCGATGATTTTGATAATTGAAACTTGGTGGCTCCTTTGATTTTTTTTTAAGTTATTCTTTTGATCAAACAACTAGTACTCACCCCTGCAAGCATTTATGGCTAAGTTCTGGTTGGTTGTCCCTATTCTTGACTGAAGAATCCCATTTAGTATATCTGAGGATAAGGAACTGGTTGCATGTAGATGTTCTTGCTGAGTTTTGATGCCTGTTTCTTTCAAGCGGCTGCTCATTAAATGAATTCCTGTATTCCATCTGTAATTCTCTTTCCAACTCATGAGAGCATGGAAACTTTTCATCATGATGTTGTTAATAATCATTGGTCAAACCCAAGTTAGAATTTTTTATGATTTCTTAAGCAACCTTCTTTTCCCTTTTGGAATACATAGCATAGCTTTAATTCTTGCCATTCTACACTGCATTAGACTCTGGGACATACTTTTCTCTAAAAAGGAAATGGAAGTCCTGACAAGTAATGAACAGTGGTATTACTACACAGTCTTCTTGCATTCAATCATGCACCAAAATCTCCAGTAGTTTTCTTCCTATTGATAGTATGCACTTATGCAGTCATACCTTGGAAGTTTTAGACAATACAATGAGATTTTCTTTTTTTAACTTGTGGCCATGTGACAGCTTCTGTTGCAGATGTGAGTGACAAATGCAACTCAAGAGAAGATGCTGGCTTTGTTGCTGTCCTTGATCTGTTTGAAAAACTCAGATGAGGCCCCCCACTCTTTTCAAAAATGTAGTGGTTTGAGTGTGACTTGAGGAGCCAGTTGAAGTTAGTGGGAACTGATTTCATCCGCATTAGTTGCTCAAACTTTGACAATTGTATCTGAAGGTGGTCATGTGATGACAATTAATGTTTCTTAACTACATCTTGTGGAGTCTAGTCATGTTTTTAACTAATAAAATGCAGGTACATACAAATTGTTTGCTTTTGGTAAAGAGCACTACCCTTCTTTTTCTGTTGTAGAAATTGCTGCAATATATATTTTTGCAAATATATTTGAGGGGAAAAAAAACATCACCAATTATTTATTTGCAGAAAGAAGGGGACAATGTCAACAAGAAACCAGGCTGGCTAGAATACAAACCCGGGAAAGATGGAAAAGCTCTTGGTCTCACTCAGTTATGACACCTAAAGGTAAGCAAGCTTTGAATAAACATCAGTTAGATGAATGGTGCATATATGATTGGCTAAAAGATGTTCTTGTCTTGCAAAAGAAAGGACTATATAATTCCTAAGGAATAAAAAAGATAGGTACCATCCATAACACTAGAAGCAATTAGAATAGAATCAGACTGAACTGGCAATCAATTAAATCAATAACATGCTGTAGGCCACTTGCTGTGACATAACACAACTCCAAACTGATCAAACACAAAGTCACATTATTTGTGGTTGTGAATGATTTGCTCCCTCAAATTGCTTGTTCTTTTGAGCGAACAATAATAATCCAGACCTTGTTATACCCTCTTTACCATGTTAAACCTGACAAATGAGAACACAGGTTGGATGCCTTTCCCCTGCATGATCCCGTGACTTTGATTGGTGGAATATTACGGACATTATTAGATGCATTCCGTCCAGTACTTACTACTTAAACCAATGTAACAATATTGTTATCAACTAATACAAGATTGAAGACAATTAGCATGTGAATGAACAATCATTGCCATAATTTTAATCTAACTCTTACTGTGGCTGAGACTATAGGGGAAAAGAATATTGAGTTGGTTGGGCTCTCTCATCGGCCCATTTACTACATCCGTTTTGTTTGTTGGGCCTGCCCAATGTGAGGTAATGGCTCACGTTGAAAACTTTGCAAATTGATTATTGCCTTTATTTTTTTTTAATAAAGCTGGAAAAAATCTTTCAACAAAAAAAAAAAAAATATATATATATATATATAGAGTCTTGGATCCATCTATTTCTTAGAAGGTAAAATATTGGGAATTCTGTGAAGGATAGGCTTTCTAACTGGTTTTTTATTTATGCATAAGGATTCGAACTCTGTTCAAGTATTCTAAGTGTCCTGAATTCAACCACTTAGACTAACCCTCATTAGTTATATATATATATATAGGTCTTGGGTTTTTCATCTTTTGTTATGGGGACAAGTTATTTATTTGGGTGAAAGGAAGGAAGAATGACTGGGTTTGGCTATACAGAAGTTTAACGTAAGATGGATATCTGTAGATTAATTTTTGTTTTGAAGAGAAAATGATAATATCAAGGGGTTTCTTGCATGCATTGATTGATTACTTCTTTGGCATATCTTAGACTGCTAATATTTAATATATGCACAACTATGGAGAATATAGGTGTATATAGGTAATTATGAAATATACAAGGACTTTTTTCATTGTCGGGAGGGTACACCAACAATTTTCTAAAACATCAAAGATGCTACTTGTCTTCTTATATAACTTTTGAATATTCAAAATACAATCACTTGATCGATGAGCACAGTGATCATTCAAGTATTTAAGGTTTTTTTTTTCTTGATATATTTCATACCAACACAAATGCTATTGTGTTCAAATTATATAATTTTCAAAAATTCTTTTATCCATAGTGCATTTAGGGCTCAATTAGTTGAGATACATCTTTTTGAGTCTTCACGTCTCATCATTGTTTTCCATTGATTATATTTTTCAATATAAGTTTATCAGAGTAGTTTGTTTATATTTTCATTGTCTTTTTCTTGTGTTTTTCATTCTATACTGTTCATTATGTAATTTTTAATAAAATATAGTTGATATATTTTTTTAAAAAAAAAAGATAAAATTTGTGTAGATGATTCGTTATATTTATATGACATGAATAGTCATATAATTTTTAAAATATAGCAATTGTAATATATTATTGTATTTTTTTAACCTGATGTTGATGAATATTCTTCGTGATTAACCATGTGATTATTATCACTATTATCATTATCTTTTTAACATTATCACTTATGCAATATCATCTTAATAGAATAAAATGAAAAATATGTGTAGGACATGATCAAAGATAGAAATTAACATTAGGAAAAAAAAGTAGGGCCCTCAATTCAAACATGTTAGATATCAAGGTAAAGGATTGAAAACATAGCTATTGATAGAGGAAAGAAAACGCCAAATCACAGTAACATTCACCCTCCAAAACGTCCAAACAAATGAAGAATTGGAGTTGGTAGGCATTAACTTATGGATCATCCAAGCCTGGTAGAACACAAAGTACACTGGCTTTCACCAACCCACACAAGGACAGCCAGAAAAACATAATTGTGTTCTGAACCTTTTGATTTATTTGGGGATGCAGCTTGTACTTCTTGCTAGGAGAAGAAGATACCTAACTTTTCTTTTGCTTCCCAAGCTTTCTTTTTTGCCCTTTTTGGCAATGCATCTCCTGTTGGTGGAAAACGAAAAGGCCACCATCATTTAATTTATAAGAAACATAATTATATTATTTAGTAATTATTTTTATAATAATTGATGCGTTAATTTGAATATATGTGCTTATCATAATTTATGTTTTAGTAGAGCTTGAGTTGCATAAATAGATTAATGTTTGAGCATAACAGGTTTGACAGATAGAACCATTTATTAAATTTTAGTAGTTTGTTTTGACAAAATTTCTAGTCAAAGATTAGTCTAAAACAAGCATTTTTATTGGTTAATTAATTTTTAATCTTGTTATATATTCTTTTTTTTTTTTTTTTTTTTTTTTGATAAAAGTGGATAAACCATGACTTTATTAGCAAACTGGAGAACACAACAAGCTGAAGCAGTACAAATTAACGCTAACAACCCAAGCGGAAGCATGGGTGGAGAAAAGCAAAAGAACAAGAACAAAAACATAAAGAATAAGAAGTACATCACCAGACTTCTAATAATCACACACTAAAGCAGTAAAAGAAGAGAAAACACAGAGGAGTTGATGAAGTTTACCAGAAGGTGATAGAGGTCAACTCATGCTGAAGGAAGAGGGGATCACTCTTGAGGTGGTTGTGGTACCGCGATGTTAGGATGCTCACTCTGTCGCTTGTTCCGGAAGGTGAGCGAACGCTTTAGATTCTGGATAGAGTTGCTAGGCAGTAGTTGGTGTGGATCTCTAGCTGCAGAAAATCATGCCAGAAGTAGGTGAATGATTTTAACAATAATTGAATGCAAACGTAAAACAAGAGGATTAAAAATTCGATTGTTTCTTTTAAGCTAAATATTCTAGAAAATTGCTTTTTTTGAAAGTAGATCCCAAAAAAGTCGATGTCGAACATCAATGGATGGTATCCAAGACGTCCAAACCTCTAAAATTGAAAGAGGATGGGAATGGAGGTTTAGAATTTGATGGGAAAACACCCAAATGTGTTTTGCAAAATCACACCTTAGAAGAAGATGATTTGCTGTTTTAGATCCCTTGTGACATTGAACACAAGTATCAGTGGCATTCTGAATGCTAAAACCTCTCATGGCTAGATTGGTAAGTGTTAGAATTTTATCCTTACATGCTAGCCAACAGAAAAGTGTTATTTTGTTCGGACAACCAGCTTCACAAAGGGTAGGTACAGCGGGCTACGCATCCCTCTATCTACAAGAAATTTATAGTATGAGTGAACTGTAAAATTCTTATTGTTTTCTAAAGACTAGGTTTTCATATCATCTTGCTCACTAGAACAATCAGGAATGAACAAGAGCATTAGCTGAATTTTAGAAGGGGTGGTTGTTCTAAAGATCAACACTTGATTAGTAAATGCTTGTTTGAATTGTCTAATTGTAATTCAAGGGAAGATGTAATCATTGAAAAGGTCCAGCCATCTCTCCATTTTTACATTTTGAAATACAAGTTTTTTGAAATTTTTTTCAAAATAATTATTGTTTTACAATACTAAACTATTATTTATTTATTTTTTTTTAAAAATTTTAAATTATATAAATGAAGAGAGAGGGGGCAATATAAGAATTAAATGACAAAATAGGCATGACTAACTGGTGTAAAGCTTCAAGAAAAGCATCTAATGCTCACTATCTTGGAATAAGCTTAATCCAATAATATAATTCATATGCGTAGTTTGTTGGGCATGCTCCCAACCGGCATGACAATGTTTGAGTGTGACATAATCTCAATTTAATCGCCCAAGATAGGTGATTTTTTTTTTTTTTTAATTTCTTGGGATTTATATAGTTTGCTCAGCAAGCTATTGATTTTTTTTTTTAATTCAATTCAATCTAAAAATTTTAAATTTCTTTCATTGTTTAAGTTCTTTAGTCCCTCACTTATATACTTTGTTTCTACTTTTCTTTTAATTGTTTTATATATACTAATTGTAATTATATATTTATTATTTTTAAAATTATAATTGAATTAGTCTTCTTATTTGAACATAAAAAGTAATAAGAGCACATGGAATGGACCATGAAGGAGCATATCTCTTTTTTCAAAGGAAAGGTCTAGGAACCATTAATGTTTGGAATGTATTGTTTGGAAGAATCCATTAAATTCCAAGCTTTGGTCAAACTTTATGACTCTTGTGCTCTCTGGTCCAAGTTTGTGCAAACTTATTATTATTAATATAAAACTTAGAAACATATCTTCAAATCTAAAGTGTTTATTTATACTATTAGAATACAATAAATAATTTTTAAGAATAAAATAATAAAACTCCAAAAATCTTACTATTATAGTCAATAATATCATATCCATAAGTTTGGTTAAAACTAATAATAAAACTAGTTTCTTAATCAATAGATAAACACACCCAATTAGGACAACCACTAAACCATCTCATCTGTTAGAAGTTAGAACTTTGGTATGCTCTAACAGTCTTATTATTTTCAAAGAACATTAACCACACGTCATTATATTTTTATCAACAACCACAACGTATTATTGTTTATATATATATATAATCCAAATAACCAAACTAAACAAAAGAAAAAATGAAGCCTTTTCTATTCTTTAATTTCTAATGTTTAAATAAAAAATAAACATCATAGCTCACCAAACATTCATCTGTGAGATATGAAACTTTTTGTATAACATTTTACGTGTCTTCCACGTTTCCATGTTACCTATTATCTATTGCCATGCCAAACCCTAACCCTAACCCTAAACCTAAACCTAACCCTATCTCCACGCTTTACCTAAACCCTTTTCATGGCTAGACATGTTGTTCAACTAGTTAAGTTCTACTCAGAAGCGTTGCTACTTTATGCAATTGGTTTACTTCATTAATTCATTTCACGGAGAAAGTATGAGGCTTTTACTTTGTTTTCTTATATATTATGAATAAAAAACTAATTAATATTTCCATTCAAATTGTATAATTTGCTACTATGTTTGATAATTATTCAGAGAATAGACTATCAAACAGCCATAGATAATTAAACATAAATATGAATAAAGGTTTATTTCGACTTGAGTACTAGTTGGATAATATATTAATTTATTTTCCATTATTATTTATAAATATGAATAATCATTATATTAAGACAAATAAAAAAACTAAAATCATTTTTATTCCTCAAAATTGTAAACAAATGAAAAATTGTAGTAATAAAATAGCAGTTATTTATTCAAATTTTATGGCAAACAAAAATTCAAAAATAATAATAATTTTATTATTTATTCTATTTGTATTCAATGCGTATTCATCCTCTTATTTAAAAGTTTTTAATTTCAATTTACATGCATATATTGAGTGAGAGTGAAAAATTCACAGTTTGTCCATATTTATAAAAAATTATAATAACTAGGATAAAAACATGAAAAAAAATTACGCATAGAATTAAAGATTTTTTAAAAAATAATTTGTTTTACATAAAAAAAACCAATAAAAGAAATTACTAAAATTTTCTCATATTTTAACCAAACTTAATTAATTAAATATATGTTGTTAATGAGAAAATTAACAAACTCCATTCCAATACCAAAATTTAAAGTCCTATTATTATTTCCAAGACACATGTACCTTTAAACTTATTATATGGTTGACCATAAAAACTAACATTGAATTTGGAGGTATGACCAAAAGATAAAGAAGTTACACAAGGACAAAACAAGAGATCGTTATTTATCGGATCCGAATCCGTACTACGGTGTGATTATCGGATTCGGGCCCCGCTCCGAAATCCGATAACCCGCGACAAAACCCGTACGCGTTGGCACCACTTGTCTTCCTGCGACTCCACGAGGCGACAGCCGGCACTCGACCTTCTCTCTTTCTCTCTCGCTCTTCGAATCCTTCTCCATTATCAACCACTCCCCTAAGCTCCAAAAACCCACCACCAATCCAATACCTGAGATTCCAATCTCCACCTCAATCCCAATGGTGTGCGGCTCAAGGCTTAGCTCACCATTTTCGTCGTTTTTCATTCAGAATTGCTGAAGATTTTGCTGGAGCTCGAGGTTGGACTTCAATGGCGGATGTTTGATCTTTTTCAGTAGGCTGTGGCTATCTGTTGGAGGTTTTGTGGTCGTGGGTTGGAGAAAGGCGTGATTTTGATTAGGGTTTGTAGGTAGGGTAGCTCTTTGGGATTTGATCTGAGGGGGGGAGAGAGAGGGGTTGGAGATGTTGGGGGATGTGTTGTTGTTTGTGGCTGAGGCTCTTTGTGCTCGCCGGATGAAGGTGTAATCAGGGGCGTGGATCTCGAGAAAGGAGACGGCTTTTGCCAGGCTTTTTGTGGGTTCGTGCGTCTGGGGAAATAAAGCTTTGCTTTTTTCCTCGGTGAATTTTGCTGTGAAGGTTTTCCATGGGATCAGAGGTGTGGTTTGATATTGATTGGTGCTTGTTATTCTTTTTCTGAAAAAAAAAAAGGGATTTTGGAGCTTTTTCTTCATTTAAATTGGAGAATGATTGATTCCTCTGTTATACATGTGAACGTTTTTCTTTCTTGAGATTTCGTATTTGCTGAAGAATCACTGTTTTTTTTTCCATATGTTTTGGTTTTTTCATGATTATATGTACCAAATTATGATTTTTTGCACTGTAGGCTGCTTATGGATCTACTGTACTCGCGAGTTGAAAATCATTTTTTTTTGTTAGATCAGACGTGGTGTGAGTTTCTCCACTCATTGTTGCTTTCTGGATTTGGCTATCATTTAGGCGTTTGTCTTCTTTAATTCTTTTATGGAGGTTTTGGGTTAATGATATCTGTTCTTATATGAACCTTTCTTTGATGGTTCTGAGTTTTATATCTCTTAACTATTATCTTATACTTAATCTCTTGATTTTGTGTTTTCGTTCTTGCCTTCAGGTAACTTGGTTTGGATTATATAGCTGCTGGTGCTGGAGACATCACCAGCTTTTGTGTGTTGGGGATTTGGGTTGGTTTGCTTCCTTTGATCCTCACAGTCAGCTGAAAGCATCTTAGATGGTGGTTGAGTTGAGGTAGTGGCGCTGCTGTGAACAAATATGCCGAGTTCTGATGATGAGGGGGAGGATGTTTTCTTTGATGCCAGTGATTATATTAGAAATTCTATAGATTCTGTATCTTCAGGGGATAACTTTGCTGAAAGCCGTGAATTGGAGTTCAAAAGGTTTCAGTATGAACTTTGGAGTACAGAACTCAGGAGCATAGAGGAGCGCCGAAAAAGATTTTTGCAAGGAATGGGATTTGATAATGAGTTTATGTTTTCTCAGACGGATAATGGTGAAGAAACTGAACAACGTGTGCATGATAACTTGATGGACCATGTGGAGATTGAAAGGATTGCAGAAAGCAGTAGTGTTGTCCCGGATACCTTGTTGGTGGATGATGACAGGGAACACATGAATTGTTATCTCTGTATCAGGGATCTGGATACAGGGAAGAAATTTATAGTCCATGACATTGGCCCAGACGGCGTACTACGGGTGCTCAAGGAAGTTGGTTCGGACAGAACAATGACTTTGCAAGAGTTTGAAGCGTTTCTTGGCATCTCTAGCCCTGTTCAGCAGTTTATGCGGAGAGAACCTACTGTTTCTAGTAAGAAACAGAATGAGGGTGCTGAGGTGAAGAGAAAGAAATCTAGGAGCTGGTGGAGAGGTTTGAAGTGGAATAGGCATTTAGTGGGAATGTGCAAGCATGATGATTCTGTGCAAAATGTGCAACAGCCAAAAACATCTAGAATAAAAGTTCAGCAACAAAAGAAGAGATGTATGGAATTCACTGCATTGTACTTGGGACAAGAAATCAAAGGTCACAATGGTTTAATTAGAACTATGAAATTCTCTGTGTCTGGGCGGCATCTTGCCAGTGGTGGCGAAGATTGTGTTGTTCGCATCTGGCAGGTTAGAGAAGTGGAAACATCTTCCAAATGTTTTGCCTCCAATGGTTCCTCCAAATTTATCAATAAGATTAAAGATGGTAGAGTGATGTTTGGAAGAAAAAGTCCTAGTTCTGCTCCTGCTGTTATCCCCAAAGAGCTTTTCAAGATTGAAGAGACTCCTTTACATGAATTTCATGGACACACTAGTGGCATCCTGGATCTATCGTGGTCTGAATCTGATGTGAGTTCTTTTCTGAAAATTAAACACATTAATTTTGATGCCTTGTATTGCCATTCTTACAACAAAGGGAAGGTGATCAACTTTTATAACTACTTGTTCAATTTTCCACCATTCTGAATCTGATGTGAGCTCTTTTATTCGTTCTTGACTTGCACCTTGGCCAAATTAAATAAGCCCGTGCATACTTTAAAGGCTAAATCTTTTTCTATATGCAGTTTCTCCTCACGTCATCCAAGGACAAAACTGTCCGCTTGTGGAAGGTTGGTTGTGATCTATGCCTTAAAGTGTTTCAGCACAATGACTATGGTAAATGCGAATGATCCTAAATGCTATTTCTTCTTAGCTGCATGCTTTATAAAATAGCTGCCCCTAAATTGTATGGAATGGTTCCTTCAATTTTCTTAGCTGACAATTATAGTTGATGTTTAATGAGTTGGAAGAGGGTGGTAGAGAGGTGGAATATATCAACAGGGTATTCTCCCCCATCACTTCTCATCCTACTAACTCGTGATTATTTTGGAATCTGATTTACTTAAAAAATCAATCCCCTTGTTCTCTTCGTTTTACATTATGTCCAACATCTGCTGCTGGATTGTGAGAAATCCTGTTTATGCAAAGTGCAATCATGCTACCCTGTTTTATTAATTGGTATGGTTATTAACATCATAAAAATGATTAGCATATCCAAAAAGTTTAACTATTTCTCTTCTTCCTTTTATGTTAAAAACCAGTGACATGCATTCAGTTCAATCCTGTTGATGAAAGATACTTCATCAGTGGTTGTATTGATGGTAAGGTTCGTGTATGGGGTGTTTCTGAAAACCGGGTCGTTGATTGGGCTGATACACGAGATATTGTGACTGCTATTTGTTACCGACCTGATGGGAAGGTTAATTTGCTGACATAATTAGTTTTTAAATTGTCAATCACTTTTGAGTTGTGACATGATTGTGCTATCCTCTTCTTGAGCAGGGATTTGTTGTTGGTTCCATTGCAGGAGGTTGCCACTTCTATAATTACTCAGGTGTTGTTTCCTTGCTTTCTGATTTATAATTATATATTCCCTCTGGTTGTTATCTGATGTCATTGTTCCATTATTGTCATTCTCTAACACCATTACTTTCCTTATGGTTAATTTAGGTAGCAGTATGAAGCTTGATACAAGATTATGTGTTGATGGTAGAAGGCAGTCCACCGGCAAGCGCATTACTTGTTTGCAGGTTTGAAAATATATTGTTGTTATCATTCCTGAGCAGTGGGGCCATGAAGTCCTTTTTATGATGATACTTTAATCACTAAAAATTATCTTTCCCTGCAGTTTTCACCCTGCGATTCCAAAAAGGTTATGGTCTCCTCGGCTGATGCAAAAATCAGAATTTTTGACGGGGTAGAGGTCATCCACAAATTCAAAGGTAACCTTAGATTTGATTTTGAGAGTTGAAATTTGTCTTAGAACATATTGAAATTATTCATTTCTGCTCAGTTTTTAGTAGTTTTATGTCTTGAAATTTGCACCTGACCCTGGCAAACATCTTGTACTGAGTGGAAAAGCTTAGGATGGCTTGTTAAAGTGATCAACATCCTGATGCATTTGATTTGAAATTAAGCAAACTGAGACATCTTAATCATAATATGGATTTTTAACATGAACTAGCATGTAATATTCTACCTGAATCAGGTTTGCGCAAGTCCAAGAGCCAATCGTCTGCATCATTCACTTCAGATGGGAGATATATTGTCTCAGTGGATGAGGAATCTCATGTATACATTTGGAACTACAACGAACCAAACATCACCTCATTGAATGGAGCTAAAACAATAAGGTCATTCGAGTTCTTCTCTTCTGAAGGTGTATCAGTTGCTCTTCCTTGGTCTGGCATTAATCGCAGAGTAGGCTTAGACTGCAACGACATACTTGCTTCATCCACACCGCGGAAAATCTTAGAGCCTTTGACTTGGTTAAGGAATCCCGACTGCTTTTCTCTCGGAGTCTGGTTCTTTGCTGATAGTTTGTCAAGAGGATCGGCAACATGGCCAGAAGAGAAGCTCCTCACGCCAGCGGAGCCATCAACACCGACAGATAACCATCAGCATGATCACATCCAACAGAGTGATTTGCAGAATCAGCTTCGCTATCTGACGACGCTGACACTATCAGCAACATGGAATCTGGTGATAGTTACAGCTAGCCATGATGGATCAATCAGGTCTTTCCATAATTTTGGATTGCCAGTTAGGCTTTGAAAGCGCATTGCAACAACATCGCCAATCGGTTAATTCTGGTGGCCTGATCTTGCAGTTAATTCTGTGCTCCGGCATTTCAAGATTGCGCGGCAATTCTTTGTCTGCAATTTAATTCATCAGTTGCAGTAAGGTGTGGAGATTCAGTTTCTCATCATTCTGCATTGTTGAAATAAAAAACAGGAAAAAAATGGAAAATTCTATGAAACATAGAGTTCAACAGCTTTTGAGTTTATGTAAGTTAGCCACATGTTATAATAACTTGAAAAATATCATTTTATAGAAATGCCTTTGGCTACAATTTCAAGTAGCCATTTACATTTATTTTTGGCAAGCTTTGTATTTTTCTTTCATTCTTTTTTCCACATTGCCTTTTGTTAGTGTTAGGAGCTTTTATTCAATGGATGTTATTGTATAAAATAAATATCAGTAGTTGCTTTCTATCTTTCACTGATTTCATAATTTGTGTATTTGACTTTGTTTTAGTGGTGGTTAAACTTGGAAGCTGTGCATTTACTGGAGAATTGATTCATTTCTATTAATGGTTTTGGATAAGCTTTTTTGGAAACTATATATACATTCAGAGTAGGAAGAACAAACTGTTTTTCTAGATGTTAATGTTGGTCGGCAACAACAACAATAAAGATCAACACTGCTATAAAAAGTGATGCAAACTTTTACAATTCAAAATTTATTACTCACATACGATTTTTTTTCCCATACTTCATTAAATGTAGTTTGCAATTTGAAAAGGATTAAAGTGGTACACACATGTTGTTAATTCAATATTTATTACTCATATGAATTTTTTGCCCCTATTTCATTAAATGCAGTCTCCAATTCAAAAGGATTAAAGTGGCACAAACATGTTTTTAAAGGACTATTTGATGCCTTCTTAAAAACAATGATGAGAGTTTTTAAAAAGAGCAATGATATATCAACCGTATGAATTACACGAACCAGCCACACAACGCATGTGGCTGGTGACGTGGCCAATTTTTTTTTTTTTTATATTAAAATTTTTTTTTGAAAAGTAATAATAGGCTTTTGACCGGTCCCCCCTCTCTCACTCTCTCTCGATCTCTCCCACTCTCTCTCGTGTGACTCTCTCCCGGTCCTGCTCGTCGTTTCCGCCGCCGATCCCAGTCCCGGTTCCGGCCCTGCTCCGGCTGCTCCCTCCCCCTCTCCTGGTCCCGATTCGGCCCTGCTCTCGGCTGCCGAGGTAAAATCTTTTTATTAATTAGTAATGTGTCTAGATATCCATCGTTATTAAAATTGAGATTTAAGTTTCAGTTGCTATGGATAATATAGGAATAATATTAAATTTAGATTTTTATTAATTAGTAATGTGTTTAATTTAGTTTAAGTTTAAGTTTAAGTTTCAGTTTAAGTTTAAGTTTAAGTTTAAGTTTAAGTTTAACACAAACAATGATTTTAGTTTAAGTTTAAGTTTCAGTGTCTAGATATCCATCGTTATCCATCTTTAATTTGTTTTTCTAAAATCAAGTTTATGTGTTTAATTACTCTTGAGTTTATAAAGAGATCATTGTTTGTTTAGTTTGTGTTTATTGTTTGTCTATAATAAAATCCGAAAATCAGTAAATATACATTTATTACACAAACAATTACATTTTCCAGATGATTTCAGATTTCACCTGCAATTAGTGATCAAATTGGCGATAAGCAATGTGGCTCTAGGCAGTCAACTGTTCAAGCGAAATGCATGATTTGTGTAAATGCCATTCATTCTTTCATTCATTGATGTTTACAAATGAGAATTCTAATAGTCACTGCTTCTAATCAGAAATCTAGCATTATTCTTAGAGAAATCAATAAATGGCTCCAAGTGATGTGCTTTGAAAACATAATAAGCACACTGTCTGAATAACCTTGAATAACCTCTGTAATCTTCATATTGTTCCATGAATCCATCATTGAACTTCTTGAAACTTGCCGTGAGCGCCCAACTGACAGTTTGAACTGCAAATAAACATAAGCCTAATAAGCCTGATATAGCAAACCTGATAATCTCTAGAATCTCAAATATCACATCAACTTTAGAAGTGCGCACTTTAGCAAAATTAACTGCATCTTTGTTTCTAAAAAAAATGAAATAAGAAAATAAGAACCATTGGTATGATACAATTGAACAAATTACTGTTTCTGCAACACTGATGGAAATCAAACAAACAATATGTCTAAATTGCAGGAAAAGAAAAATAAAACAGTATCAAACAAACAACAAAAACTATAACCATGCATTCAGGGAAGAAAAATTACAGAAATTGAGTCACAATCAAATGAAAACTACAACTGAAAATAAGCTCAAATTTACCAAATTGAGATCCAAGAGCAGTCCCAAAAAAATGCAATCAAAACACAAACAATCACCAGACATCTTCTCCAACCCATGACACCACCCTGCACTTCATCCAAAAACAAAAACACACATCCTTCAATCCAATTAATCATTCATTCATTCATCTCAAAAACACAAAGATAAAAAACAGAAGAACATAAACAGGAAGCTTCCCCTTCTCACTCTATTTCTTTTCTTCTTCTTTTTTCCTCAAACTCTGAATATAATAACCAAACAACAAGTTATTCATAAGCTCAAAAAATTTCAATTTCTAACAAGTTATCCAGAACTTAAAATCTCTCTCTAAGTATTAATAAAAAAAAAAAAAATAACAAGTCTAAGTATGTGCATGATTGAACTTAAAATATCATTTTGGATAAAGCACATTTACTTCCACAGATCTGCCCCGGAGTCAGGGCCGAGAGAGAGGGAGGAAAGTGGCGGCGACCAGAATGGGGTAACGCAGCATCTGCGGGAGGCTGGTGGCCAGGAGCAGGGCCGAAACCGGCAGCCGGAGAGGGGGAGGAAAAAGCCGGAGTAGGGCCGGAACCGGGACCTGGATCGGTGGCGGGAAACGACGGGCAGGATCGGGAGAGAGGCACACGAGAGAGAGTGTGGGAGAGATCGAGAGAGAGTGAGAGAGGGGGGACCGGTCGAAAGCCTGTTATTACTTTTCAAAAATTTTTTTAATATAAAAAAAAATTTTGGCCACGTCACCTATCACATGCGTCGTGTGGCTGGTTCGTGTAATTCATTCGGTTGATATATCATTTCTCTTTTAAAAATAAAAGTATGTTTGATTGCAAAATAAAAAAATATAGCATAATTTTATTATGTAAGAAGTGTAAGTGATTATTATAAAAATTATGTCATATTTTATTATTACAGAATGAGTGTTTAGTTAATAAAATAAAAAAAATTATGAAACCTGTCGGTTGGCGACCGAACCATTGGTGGACTGATGGCCGGTGGTCGGAGGCTGATTGGACCGCCGGCAAATGGTCGGTCGCCGGAGGTTAGCCGGTAGCCGACTGGACTGCTGGTGGACCGGTGGCCAGTCACCAGAGGCGACCTAACCACTAGTGGATCGCAGGCGTGTCACTAGAGGGCAGCCGGCCGGTGGCTGGACCCTCGGTGGACCGGTGGTTGGTCGTCTGAGGCCGACTGAACCGCTAGGCGGATTGGTGGCTGGTCACCAGATTCCGCCCGGACTGCTGGCTGGACCGAAGGCCTGCCGGACTGCTGGTTGGACCGAAGGCCGACTGGACTTCTAGTGGACTAGTGGCTGGTGGCTAGATAAAAAAAGTGAGAGACTTTTTACAATGAAAAAATATTCTATTCTTAGTGGAATATTTTTTTATGCCATAATACCTATATTATATAATAATTTTATATTTTAAAATAAATGCCCAAACAACCAATATTGCATAATTATCAGAAAATATTAAATTTTGACATATTATACAGATTATGCCATAATTTTGGCTATCCAAACAAACCCTAAGTGTTTAGAAGAAATATTATGAAATGATATGCCGTGCTTGATTTATTTAGTTTTTTATACCGGATAGAGTGATAAAAAGAAAAAATTGATATAACTTAATTAATTTATATTTTTATGCGTTTTATAATTATTTTAATTAAGACTCACGAACAAAATTATTAATAACATTGTGGAAAAATTGACTAGCAATGTTGGTGTGGCATGTAGAAGATGATAATTATTGGTTGTTGGGTATGCGGTTTTAGATGAGTCGAGCCTTAGTGAGAAAACCCTAGCTCGAGCTTGTCTTAAAATATTTGATAAACGAGCCTAAAGCTAAGCTTGAGCTAATCAACATGTTTGATTTCTCTCTCCAAATTGAAGAGAATTTAAGCATGGTGAAGTCAATAACCAATTTCCACGAAATAGAGACCGCCTTAAAAATGACAATGACTAGCCTTTTGCAAGCAATGCATGGTATTTCTTGCTTTGAGAGATCTAATATGATTTGCTTAAATATAGTCCGCCCCAATTCCTTAACACAACTTTATTCTAATAAATATAAGTAACTCAACACTTCCACTAAAATAGTATTTGGCCAGAAATTTTAGTGCCTCCTTATGTCTAACATCCAACAATTTTCATTAGTGATTTCCATGCTGATCTTCCTACTCTACTTGGCTCTGCAATGCCGGTAGAACTTCACACTAGTATATTAAATTTGTCTTTTGACTTATGTGATTCCAAAGTCTAGAAACTTAAGTATAGCAGGGTGTTTTTTATGAGGTAACTCGACGATTGTAGGCTTAAGTGTCCCTAGGGATTGATCTTCTGACAAATGTGTTATTCTTATAAAATTAACATTTTTGATTGACTTGTTTGGGATAACAAGATTGTAATATTAAATAATCTAACAAAGCAAGGTTATTAGTAGTGTTAAAATGCAATATTTGCCTTATTGCATTATTATGACTAAGCATTGTTTGTCTAATAACTAATGAAGCAAATTTAATATGATGACTGACAAAATTTCTTACTTTGATGTCTAATGCAATAGAGGTGAAGAGGAGTCTTGTGATGTGATTAATGTTAGAGTTATATTAGACCTAGTTCTTTTGATAGAGATATAATTCACTAGATTGGTTGTTTATGGAGGACTGCTATGTGATTGAAGAGATATATAACGCAAGGTATTATATTTAGAGATTCCTTATTGAATTAATTAAAAGCTATCCATGATTGAAGCTAAATGAGGCGAGTGCCAAATTAAGTTGAAGATCTAATTTGATTGAAGGTTTCTTGGTGATCACATGTGGATTGAGGATTGACTGAAAACCATATTAAGATGATTGAAGATTAATTAAAGTTTTGTTTAGTATAATTGAAGAACGACAAGATTAGATGTGTGATTGAAGACTAAGTTTTGATTCTTGTTGAGTACGACTGTGAGCATAATTGGTTGGCGGTTTGGTCAAAATTAGTGGGTAATTCGGACATATTTAACTTTTACTCGACTAAAATTAATTGTGTTGCAAGATCATATTGCAACCTCGGGTTGTGACTAAGCCAGTTTACAGTAGGTGTGTGGGGTTATATTTAATTGTGTTACAACACGGGTTATGACACCAAATTTGAAGCTAGTGGAGAATCATGATAGAAGAGAAAAGTTCGAGAGACGATTCATATATATGTTTATATAAGTCTTTTCTCAAACATTAGGATGCAAGGAAAAGTAACTTGAGGAAGAAGGTGATAGAATCGGTCAATCTTAAAAGAGAAAGCTTATTATCCAAAGTATTCATAACAGGATCTTAGAGAAGGGGTGTTTTGTCACTAAGAGGTTAAGACTAGTGAGAGATTGGTTAAGGTGAAGCTTATGGGATAAAATTTAATAATGAGTATTAGTGTCTTTGTGAGGAAAGTTGTATGATCGTTGTAATCTTGTTTGGATAGCCTTCTTTACTTTCCCATACAACTTAACAACCTTCTTTACTTTGATGGAGAGTTTAAGAAGAAAAAAAATATGTTAGGAGCAACGAAGGAGTTGGAAAGAGTAATTTATTTATTTAATTGTAAGTAGGAGTGATGAGAAGTGAAAAATCTAATGTGGATTTGATTAATTTACTCATTTATTATAAAATCATAATGATAATGTGATTATTTTTATAATATTATATTTATATAATTTAATTATCAAAATGTAACTATTTCAATACATGTGCAATTTTATTTTTTTAATATTAATTTTTTTTAAATCACAGGTCCCATTAATTTTTAAATGAAAAACAATTTTATATTCAAACCTTTATAATTTCATAATATTTTTATATAACTTATTTTTTTTTTCCGGTTCTACTCTCTCTTTTCTACCTTTACTAATTTTAACATGTGAAAATTATTATGATATTGGTCAAAATTTTAACAGATAAAAATTGTTATAGTAAAAATTTTAACGGGGAAGTACCAGAAAGTCCCCGAGGAGTTTGATTTTTCCCAAATAATCCCTCCAAATTTTCAGCTTCCTCATAAGTCCCTCCTTTTTTAAAAAATTATTTTTCAATCCAAAGCAAGGTAGCGGAGAAGACGGAGGCATTCAAACGGTGGTGAAATTACAACAATGCCCTCCTAACAACTTGCCATCATATGACACATCTAAAATGACTTTTTTGCCCCTCCTTTTTGTGATTTAATTGTTTATGATTTAATTGTTTATCAATTAATATAGTTTAAATAAATGTGCCACAAGATAAATTTTTTATTTTTACTTTATGATTTAATTGTTTATCAAATATTATAGTTTAAATGTTTATCTCAATATTTTAAACTAATTAAATTAAATTTGAAAAAATCTAATTAGATAATAAATTGCTATGTTATTCATTAATAATCTATTAAAAATATTTTATGAGAAATAAATAAAAAATGTATTTATTAATATCCATTATTTAAATCAAGTTTTTACCTAAAATCTTTAAAAAATAAATTTCTCTAATTATCCATCAATTGAATTTAATTAAACAATTTGAAATATTTAAAAAAATTATTAATTAAATAAAGAGGTAACTTCACCTTCTTATGGATAAAATTATCATACCACTCTCATATCTATCCAGCCAAACATTAAAAAATGGATATCCAAAACTTTACATATCTTTATCCCTTTAATCAAACACCCAACAATCTTTATCTTTACTATTAAATCCATCCAACCAAACATTTAAACAAAGATATTCTCATACATGATATTTCATCCAGGGAATATAATATCTAACTATCCAAACACTACCTGGACGTCACTCCCATGCTCTGATCATTTGGTTTTATGAGTTGACGGACAGCGTGGAGAAATAACGAGTAGGCCAAACACCCTTTATAATGTGTTACTGGGAGCCCAGTTTCATAAAGGCGACGTCTATCGTGCCGTTATTGAAATCAATCAAAAGAAAACAAGTAAGTTATTTCTATTGCTGCCTAAAATGTCTGGAACTTTGGGTGAATAAGTTATTTTCTGTGTATAAACCGGTTTACTATGTATATCACTTCATTCATGTCGATGCGCTACTTGAATCCGTGATCGGGTTGCGGAACTATAAACCGGCAAAGGATCCGCTTGCGTTGGTTCCATACCAGACTAAAGCAAAAGGGTAGGTCTACTATGAGGATCAGAAGAAACCTGACTCAAGTTTTCTTCCACAGAGGAAGACCTACCCGGGTTTTGCAAAGCTTAACAGACTCGAACGAGGAGACATCACCATCTACTTGAACACACGTGTCGATAGGCATTGTTTTTGTTTCGTATGATATATTTTTCATGTCTTTATCATGCTGAGTCCTGTGATTATTTATGATATTGTGTGTATAAAATATGTTTAATGTGTATCATTTTTATTTCCTGTGTATATAATTACTTTCCTGTGTATTGTTTTTATTTTCTTGTGTATTTTCGTTAGTTTCTTGTGTATATTTTGTGTTTTGTATGTATAATTTTATGGTCTCATGTATACTTCTCTATATAGTTCTGTCATTTGGAGGGACGCTGATGCTAACAGGTTTACCACGCGTAACCAACTGTTCGTCCTTCTCGAAGGGAAACAAAATGTACATGATGATGTGTTGGATGCCCTCGTACTTATGCTCTGTGATGAATTGGTAAGAAATCCATTGGAGTTCAAGAAACGTGCAGTTCTGACGCGGCCCTTGGCGCTTGTAATGCAGAAATTGCAATTTACAGCTGAACAAGCATTGTACCTGATGAAAGATGTCATATATGGGCACAAGACGGCGGAGCTAATACTTAGGCCAATTGTCCTCGATGGTCATTACCATCTGCTCGTTTTGGACAATCAAAAGAAGCAGTACATGCACTACTCGTCACTCCAATCAGACACTTATGATTCAAACGTTGCTCGTCACTCCAATCAGACACTTATGATTCAAACATTGTCAACATGGTAAGTGATGCAAATACATTATGGAACTATGAACATATTCTCTCGTACGTAGTGACTAATAATTTCCATTTAACAATACTTATGTCAATCGTCCATCGAGCCGCTATTGAAATCAATGTAAGGAAAAGAAGTAAGTTATTTATATTGATGTTTAAAATGTGTGAAAATTTGGACGAATGAGTTATTTCTGTGCATGAAAATGGTTTTCTGTGTATAAGATGATGTTCCTGTGTATAATATGATGTTTATGTGTATAAAATTATGTTCTTGTGTATAATATTGCTTTCCTTTGTGTAAAATTACTTTCCTGTGTATAATATTGCTTTAATGTGTATAATATCATGATCCTGTGTATATTATTACGTTCCTGTGTATAGAATTATGTTCCTGTGTATATTTTCATGTTTCCGGTGTATAATATTGTGTTTATATGCTAACGTTGCAAAGTATGGTTTAAGCGAACCCATAGACAAGCCCCCGCTAGTTCCTCGGAACCTGGCAAGTAATGGCCTGCACCCCTGCTTGAACCCTAACAAACAACCTCCAAATGAAAAGAAAGCACGCTTAAACCGGTCGCCATCATTCTCAATGGTGACAACGCTACCAGGATTTGTGTCGAATACTTTATCAGCGTACCATAGAAGCAAATCATAGCTACTAACCGCGTTACCGTGAATAACCAAACTGGCGACCTCCTTCCCCATCCAAGCATGTTTGTATGGTAGGCGAACACCATGGTCAAGCAATATGTCTTTTTGTATGTCAACAGCTCTGTACAACAGGCTTTCTTTTAATTTATGCATGAAACGTTCGGAAACCCACTTCTTGCTTGCTTTTGGATGCGCTGTCGTACCAATGCCTCCACCGCAAATGTGAGTTGGTTGCATTGTTTTCAGCCGGAACGTGTCATGAATTCCTTCTTTAGAAGCATGCATTCTCCATTGGCATTCCGAGGCAGCACACCTTACAGTCACCCTCATTTTGTCATTTTTTATAAACGTAAAGTCTAAATTTTTCTTGATAGCTATGCTTCGCAGGCAATTTTTAAAATGATCTGCGTTCTCAAACCGTTGGCCTACTTCCAAACTTGAACAATCGCGTGCATCGGTACACTCGGTAACACTCAGCGCCTCAGAAGAATTATGTTGGGAGAGGAAACTATCGCCATTTGGGTTTATGTTGTCCAACAAGGACCCCCTGCTTTCGAAAACCCAGAAATACAAGGGAAACAAAATATCATATACACAGGAAGTGAATATTATACACAGAAAACCTAATTCTATGCACAGGAAACTTAATATTATACACAGAAAACCAATATTATACACATGATAATAATTTTATACACAGGGAAACCAATATTATACACAGGAAACAATAATATACGACACGAAATAAATTTCACATTCAAAAGGGCAGAAATCTATTTAAAGAACAACACTTATAACACAATTGACAACTACTAGAGTTCGTTGTTTTATTACGATGGGATCAATGGGCCTGAGTTTCCATTTGCAGAGACTTGCGCTTCCTCGACAATGATGTCGACGACGAACTTGTTAAAGCTATGGTATATATGACACATCCGTTGAAAATCCAATTCAGACTCAATGGGGCAAAGCGTCTTGTATGAGTCAGGCGTTACAAACTTCACTATTATTTCAGAAGCATCTAGGGACTAACGGGCACATATCTCACCCATGACTGACTCCCATGAACTTAATACAGTAAATTGTAGCACACGGCCTTCTCCTTTGAATCTCGCCACGGCAGAGTACATTTCCATTGTACAACTACAACAACAATAAAAAAAAACAACAATGTAATAGAAGAAATAACAAGAACAATTACAGGAAGAACAACAACGACAACAATAAAAACAAAAAAGAAGAAGTTCAAGATCGAAAAGAAGAAGAGCAATAACAATACGAACAAGAAGAACAAGAACAAGAATGAGAACATGAAGAACAAGAACAAGAATATGAAGAACAACAACTAACTTACGTGTGCAGGAGTTCACTTCGAGCTTTGGCAACGGACCAAGATGAAGAACGGCAAACCCAGCCCAAGATGAGAAGAAGAAAAACAAGAAGAAGAAGGAGTGAAATATACTCATTCTCTTACATAATATATTGCATATCCTTACTCATAATAAATGAGATTTGACATGGACATGAAAGTTACTTTTTGCTTTTTGCTTTTTGCTTTTTGTACATGGGCATTTGTGTAAATTCATCCCACTTTAACTGACGGAAGAAACGACAAGGATTAAATGGAATTTGCATTAAAAAAAGAGTGATCTAAAGGGAAACGAAAATATCAGAGGGACTGTAGTAGAAGTTTGAAACTTCCCAGGGACTTTTAAGTAATTTTCTCAAATTTTAATTGATAAAATTGAAATTATTTTTAAATATTAAAAATAATCAAACTTATAATTATTAGAGTTGGTGAAAAACATTATTGAAAGTGTTATTGGTGATAAATAACACCTTCTCCATTTATGAAAATACTTGGATAAAAAACAAAAACTCAACAGTGTAATTCTTCCCTTCCCCGTTACCCCCACCAAGCACTCTAACAACTACTTTTACTCCTACTATTTACCCCAAAAAAACGCACAAGAGGTGCTAAAAGGTTGCTTGTTCTTTCTCTCTTTCAGTGGTTGGTTTGGCAGTAGAGATGACCACTACTTGTTCAGGCATTACCATTTTTCAAAATATGTGTATGCATATATCTTTAAAAAAAAAAAAAAATACACGGACTCCGAAAAGGCGAAAACATCAGCACTGCAAGACTTCCTGAGGGCGGAATATCACAGCCCAAGAGTTATCAAACAAATTAAATAAAATTAATTATTACAAATTCCAATCAAATTAAATCTCTGATGGCTTAAACTCCAAATTCCAAGAATAATATGATCTTGTTACACTCTTCACCAAAGATGGGCCCCACAAGCCCCCTGCACCATCTTTTCACGTTCTTGTCTTATCAATCTGACCTCTTGCGCTTTTTATTGTTTATTTTGAATACTGAAATAATAAAATATTAATAAACTTTCTAATCATTAAATCTAAATTAAATTCAAAATCGACATTATTGCCACCCTCATCCGCCTACTCTGACCCTATTTTTAACAGTAATATTTATCAAAATTATAAAGTCCCGTTTGATTCGCGTCAACTTGGTAATGTTCCGTAATCACACATTAATAGAAGATATTTTTATCGATACATTTATTTATAAAATTAATATATAAATGGGATAAATTTTTTAATTTTTTTATAACATACCGAAATTTTATTCAATCCAAAATAAAAATGAAATCGTTTTGAAATTCAAAATTTAAATTTAGATAGTGATGGATAACCATCAATAGATCAAATCTCCGAGTTTTACTCTAACCACCGCCTCAGACGATCTATTAATATCCACCGCCCACGTGTAAAAAACAAGAACGTGGATCCATCGTGGCCGTCAATCGTGCGATATTCGACGCCGATTCGAAATCGTAACTTCTGGAATTATCGCGGTTTAAACGCACGCGCATCTCACGCCCTTTTGCCGCCTTCTATTCCTCTTTTTTTTCTATAAATATACATATTCTGTGCCTTTGGGCTTCCTGTCTATCCTTTCCTCTTTTCGGCCTCCGTTTTTGAATCTCTGTTATTCTTCCCTTCTCTTTCTTGTTTGGGGTTTTTCTTTACCCCTTTCTGGGTTTTTTTTCCATTGCCATTGTTCTTAGTTGTTCCTTCACCTAATGTTTTGAATTTCATGGTATTGGTGTCCTCCTTTGGTGTGAGTTTTTGATGGTGAAGGTTTTTGTTTTGGGAGCCCTTTTGTTCTTTGAGTTTATTTGTTTCTTTGCCTTCAACTCTTTAACTTTTCCTAAAACTCACGAGAGGGTTACACTAGTAGGATGGTAAGTACGATTTAGTTCTTTTCTTGGTTTTTTGGATTTTTTTTACCTTATGTTTTGTTTTGTGAAGGGAGTTATATGGGTTTAGCATGGGGTTTGTGTTAGGTATTGTCTTGTGGTTCTTGATTGTAATGACTAATGTGTTTGGTTTTTGTTTATGGGTATGTTTTATCTTTTAATTTTTGGTTAGTTCATAATGTGCCAAGTATGAAACTTTTCTTATTTGAGATTTGGGATAAAGAAGTTGGTTAAGGGATAATTTTTGGATGATATGGCCAGGATTTTGATTTTGACATGTGGTGTATCTTTAATTTTAAAGGACTAGGGAAGGTATGTTGGAGAAAGGAACTTATTAGAGAGGTGTGGCTTTGTGAGAAGATTGATTGAAGGGAGTTTTTTGTTGCAATATCAATTACTTGTTCTTGGATGTTTTATATGGCATGCACTCTAAAGAAGTGTATGCTCATATAAATTAATTTCATTAGTAGATTTACTCTTCAAAGAGTTTATGCCCCCTATCATAAGTTGTTAGAGTGGAAATTGCTAATTTTGATGACAAGGTAATTGGTGAACCATGTTGACAAGATGTAGATATGAATGGTGAGTAGTTGGGCGCGCACACACACACCTGTTATCTAAGAATGTTTGACATGTGAATTTAGTGAAAACCAAATACTAATGAAAAAAGCATGTGGAGATCTATGTGAAGTGTCGAGTAGTTGGATTGTGGAGATTATCTTAGGAGAGAAAGAAGATATGTGGGTATATTTTGTATGGTACAGATGTGTGTTTTAAGTGTTTGAGATACTTATGCTTGGATGTGGCGGATGACGATTTTGTACATGCTAGTAGTCAAATGTGATACAAGTGTTAGGTAACCAGGTATTGGACAGGATTTGACATTGTCAATTTATGTGTAGACATTGTTGTGGTTTTGTGGACATGCATATGGTATAATGTTGTGGTTTGGGCATTCAAAGTCTCTCTTATTATCTAAGAGGAGTTTCTTGGATTAGCTAGCTTTCTTTGGTGCGGTGTTATGAGAATAGTGGATTTTTTTTAGAGGTGTGATGCAAGGTCCCATTCCTTTCACAACATACTCAATGTTAGCTGAAGCCTTTTTCCTTCGGGAAACTCTTCAGTGGTTGGAAAAAATTGGATGTGACAGTATTGATATTGAAATAGATTCACAAGAGTTAGTATTGTACATTTAAGTCCACAAGGGCATCTCAAGCATAGAGTAGTGCTCTATGCTTCTTTGCTCATTTACGAATACCTAGTTAAGTTTTATTTGAAGAAAAGCAAACAAAGCAACGCACCAGGTAGCCAAGGATGGATCTTTATGTAATATAAGCAAAGAGTGGTTTGAATCCCCTTCTAGTTTGTTGCATGTATTAAATATTGAGATGACTTAGTCTAATTTAAGAGTTTCTTTTAGACTTGATAACTAATAGAGCCTGGTGCAAACATATCCTCTAGTGATGGTTAGGCTTGAGCTCAAGCTTGATTGTAGTTTGAAACTTTAAACTTAGGTTTGCTCAATTGAATCATTCTTAATCTTATGTTTGAGCTTGAGATGAGCTTGATTGTTTCAATCATTGGAGATTGTTGGCTTTTTGTATATAACATATAAGGTAAGTTTATGAACTTACCTAAAAGTTGTAGAGGTTTATAAGCTTGAGTTTGAGGTTTTTTAATGAATTGAATATTGATTGTTTTGCAAATAGTTTCCCATTGACATCACTAGGATTGAGATGATTCATACCCAAGTTGTTTATTTGGATATGAGTAATGCTATATTTATATATTAGGTTTCTCTCTAATGATGTTGCCGTCTTGTTGACATCTACATTATCCCCATCTCTTTTTTTGTTTTTTGTTTCCTAGCCTTTTCTTTTTTTTCTTTTTTCCCTTCACTTTTAATTTCTTTTCTCTTATATCTTCTTTGTCCTTATTCATCCATTACCACCATCACTATCTTGCCTCATCCTTATGTCTTTACCTAAATTTCAATCCTTGTCTCATCTGCAAAAGTCATCTATGAGGTCATGTGCATTAAGTTTATTCAAGGTCATTGCACCACAATAGTTCTTAAGGATGGTTGCTCATGTCACACCTTTCATTAGTTCATCCTAAGGTCATTGCTTTCTTCATTTGTTTGGGTAAAAATTGGGCCTAGCATTTAGAGGGAAGGATGATTTGGTTGCAAGCAATGACTAGTAGATGTTGCATAGCTTCTTTGTGAAGGCCAACTATGTTGTTGTGCTTGAAGGATAGATCTTGGGAACATAAATCCAAAGGTGTAGTGGGAAAGCAAAGGCAAGCATGCAAGCGGGGTGGTGCAATGATGTTGTGGGTTTAGTAATGTTGCTTATGTGCCCATTTGTGTTTTTTTTTTTTTTCACTCAATCATTACTTGTTTTAGTGATTTTTTTTTAATTTAGCTTTTAGGGTTGATGATGATTGGGATTGCTATTTAAGAAATTTGTTGTGTAAATATAGTATTATTTTTTTTTGGTACATGATAGTATCGTGGTGGGGGCGTTCATTTAGGGAAAAGCAGTGATGTAGTCATTGGAGTGGATTGATTTTTCCCCATTTTATATGCTTTTTTGTCATGAATTATAGGAAGCAATACTTATCTCACTAAAGCACTTGTTTTTATTATGTAAATCTATTTCATTAATTTTTTTTATAGTGTAATGAGATAAGTACAATTTTATGTAGGTATACTTCCTTTATTTTCCCACACTAGAAGTTTTTCTTGATTTTGTGGAAAATGAACACCAAAACTATTGAAAGTGATATTAATTTACCCCATCACTTGTCCACATTTGTTTATTTTAAGCCACTTTCTTCAAGTGAACGCTCCCGAAGTGAATCTAGTGAAAACGAGTATAGGAACATTGATGTGTATATAAATATATTAATTAAGGTACCAATGTTGGTGTTAGTTACTTACAAATGTAGGCGTGTAGGTTTGTAAGACACATGCGATGTTTGGGTATCAAAGTATTTCAAGTCACTTGATATCTTGCTACAAAGTTATATGTAGGCATTGCACGATGTGGATAGATTTATTAGAGCATAGATATGGGTGTCTAGTGTTTGAGAGCAAATAGCATGCGTGAAAACTAGTTACATATACACACACATGATGTTGGGTATATGCACACGTGTATATACATATAGATGCATATGTGTATAAACATGTATGTTAGGTTTGCATGAAGAGTTGCTGTGAAACATTTTTAAAAGAAATAGAATTATGTATAAGGGATTTGAATTGCATTCAAATTTAAATTAAAAGCAAAATTTAAGCCTCCCAGCCTAACTAAGCCCTCGAGTGTAACATTTGCTTTGCGGTATATTATTTTATGTACTATGTAATGTAGCTACAGGTCTTTAGTCTGTTGTACAATACGTCTATATATATTTCTCTTCTTAATTGTGAAATTTGATATAGTTATTGTCTTTTTAAGAGCTTTTTCCTACATGAATAAACATTTTGGCTTTTGTAAAATTTATTATAAAGGGGAACTTAAGCCAAATTTAATTATATAGATTGAAATTTTAATTAAATAATGTAAACAACTTGTTTACGTAGAGGCCATTATTCTTTCCTTTGATGGCTTTTCTTCCTTTAGCCGGTGTTTTGTTGGTGGTCGAGATAATTAGATACTTTGGACTATTTGCATTTCCAAAGTATTGAAGAAAATAGTGGGAGGGAAAAAAAATTTAACCAAAGATTGCTTTAATAGGATTAGAACAATGGAAATAAGAAGCTATTTGCAAATGATGAAATAGACATATATAGACATTCTAGGAAGGTCATTTTAAATGTCTTGGAAATAGTTAGATTGAAATATATGGTTATAAGGGAAAAAAATTACACAGCTGTAGTTGGTACAAGTCCATTGATTTGGAGAAAAAAAAATAAATTATGTTCCTAATCATTCATTTGTGCCTTGAATTTTGAATAAATTGGGCATGATTAAATGGGTATTCATCCGATTTTTTTTATATGTTGTAGGGTGCTATGTGTCATACATGTGGTTCAACCGGTTATGAGGAACTTCTCAGTTTCTGCAGTGAGTGTGGGATTTCTGCTGAGCATTCGTAAGCTGTCATTTTCCATTCTTTGATCAAAATGCATCTTATACAAGGGCAATCTAATGTCTGCATGTGGTACTGAAACTATTGGCCCATCCTCATTCCTATTTGAATCTGCTTCAGGTATTGTGGGCACCAAAAATCAGAAAATTGGAAATGTGAACTGTGTGAACCCAGGGATCCCAAGATACTCTCTTCCTGTCGGCCTAAATTTTATAGATGCAAGAAGAGAAGTGTTAAACATAGAGATAAAGGAACCTTTTGTACTTTAGAGAAGATTCTACTTAAGAAGCCCCCTGCTGATAACACTGGTATGGTTGCTGTCAAACCACCAGACAGGTGTCATGTTTCATCTGAACCTACCTGTCAGTTCAGAATTGTAGATACATCAACAGAAGGAAACACTCTCAAAATTGTGGATGCATCAAATGTTGTGGGCTTCTCATCAGAAATCAAGGAGGATAAAAATTTTAGAAAGCCAAGGAGAAGATTGGTCCTGTTCGAGGAGGATGAAATTGATGAAGATGATTCACAAGTTTTAGCTATTCCACTAATAGATGAGAATTACAGTGAAAAGGTGAAAAGCTTGCAATCACCTAGTGAAAACAATGAGAGTGCCAATGTTGCATTGGCAGATAACCATGAATTTGATGAACTGGATAGAAGTGGGAGTGATGAAGGCAAACAACCAAAGAAGCGTCGCAGAAGGTTGATATTGCCTGATGATGACCAATTAGAGCATGAACAGATTGATCGATCTGTTCAAGATAGAAACATGGTATGTAAATCGATCCACTTCCTGTTTCATCTTTGTGAAAATGCTCCAAATTGGCCATTGTTCCATATAATAGCACCTTTGATATTTTCGTGAATTATTTGCAGGAGATGCCTGGGGCATTGGAATCAAAAGAAACCTGCAAAAATGAATCGAGGTCTTGCCATTTGGAAGAGATTGAAACTTACGTGCCTGCTATGCCCATTATCGATCATGTTTGGAGGTCAGTAATTTACTTGTCAGCGAATGGATGCATCGTAATATTTATTGATACTTGCTCACATTTCTAGTGGCTTTATGGCAGGGGAAACTTCAATATGTGTAATGATACTTATGGTCCATTATCAGCACATCTATCAAACAAAGCATGTATGAGGGTATGGGATAGTGTCTCATTGTTCCCTGGGGTTCTCCAGGTAGAGAAGCATTCCAGACTGGATATTTGGCCAAATAGTTTTAACGTTTCACCTCCCAATGATCACAACATTGCTCTTTACTTCTTCCCTCGCAGTGAAAGGTAAAATTTCTCATATTTTGGGCTACGTTATTTATGATCTTGAGAAATGATAGCTATTGAATTTATGCACTGAACATAGCAAAAAAAAAAAAAAACAACAACAGTATTTCTCCTATGATTTTTTCTAAGCACCAGTGCATTCAATGTACAGAGCTGATCAAATGCTCAAGCAACTACTAGACGAGTTTATCAAGGAGGACATTGCGTTAAAGGTCACATTTGACAACTCAGAATTGCTTGTCTTTACGTCTACCGTATTACCAGAAGGTTTTCAACGTAAGTCACCATATCTTTCCGGACCCATTATTTGCCGAAATGTAATAATTTTTATGTGTAAAAGTGAGTTTTCACATCTGATCATGTATGCATGCTCCCTGTAGGATTTCGGGGAAAATTCTATTTGTGGGGTGTTTTTAGAGGAAGGAAAGACTTGGTTCCAAGTAGATTAATCACCAAAGAGATTGAAAAAGAGATTGAAGAGGGTGAAATCATCGATGACCCAAAAGGTGAAGTTTGCGAAGAGGTAACTCTTGGTAACCAAAATGATGACAGAAACCCTGATTCTTGTTTGAAATTGTTTCCATTACAACAAGAGAGCATAGCCATCACTGCAAGAACAAAGATTGATGTTACTGTAAATCTTGATCTTCAGCTTGGCTGCTCTGTTGGTAATGGTGCTCAGTACTCCCTCCCAAGCACAAAAGCCGAATTCTTTTGTAGCTGATCTAACGTTACTCATTGTAGTTGACCAATGGGTTTTGCTCAACTACTTGGTCAACCCTCTGAGCAAGTTTTTTTCTCCTTATTCACCGCATTGTGCCACTCCCTAGTGTATGTAATGAAGGTGGTTTGTTAATGATGCAGAAATGAAAATATAATTTCAGTATTGTCAATATATATATATATATATATATTGTAGGCCTCTAGGGGGTGTTATCTTAATGATAAATGTGGATAAGGCATAATTTTCAGCTGGTATTTTAATTTCTTCTCTAGCTGAATGTGAGACTGGAAGGGAGTTAAAATTCTTAGGAAGATTTCAAGTGATAATGCAATTGTTATGCATAATTTTTTGTACTGTAAAACTGTGGTACAAAAACTTTAGGGAAGGTATAAAATAATTTAATGACAAAATTGTCTTTATTTAAAATAAAAAATTACATTATTGTGTTATCAATTTATTTTATTTTATTTATCTATTTAAATTTTATTTATTTATTTATTTGTTTGTTTTTTAGGATTAAGATATTAATGAAAGTTTATTTATTATGTGTTAAATGTTTTTAAAGTTATGCCGATTTTTTTTAACTTGTTGCTATGTTGAACTTTAAAAATATTTTATCTTTGTTTTAGTTTTCTAAGTTTATTATTTTACATTTATTATACATGCATGTATTGTTTTAATTGTCTTTTAAAATATTACTTTTAAGTCATTGTTGCCAAGTTTGTTTGACTGTAGAATGCATGCTTGTGGTTAAGGGAACCCATTCGGTTTTGATTCCAGGAAGTCGAGCATGGCTTGCTAAGGTTGGGCAAACTCTAGTATTGCTAAAAGTGCTCACTTGTACCAAGGATCAAGTGGCCTATGTGTGTGTTGGTGCAAATGCTGAGAGTTCGAATTATGAGTGATGGTGCATTTTTGGAAGTATGAATAATAGTGTGCTGGTGGTCCTAGTGTCCATGTGTGTGTAGGCTCTGCCCCACTTACTCCGCCAAGCCTTGTGCTCACTGGTTGGGAAGCCTTGCTAAGATTAGGCTTGGGATGAGCTCTCTTTGGTCTTAGTAAGCTTTGGCATGTTCGTTTCAGATAAGAGTTTGTAAACCAATGGATCTATCTTAGCCTTAACAAGTTCTACTATGGCTCCTTGTGGTTTGGTTGGGCTTGCTTGCTCTCGGCAAGCTCTTGTAAGACACTTAGGGGCTGCCTATGGCTAGGGCACATGGTTTTTTTGGATAAATTTTTTGATAAAGCACCAAACTGTCTCATTTTTATATTAGGGTCGAAACTTCAATTTGAATCAAAATGGTTATTTAAGTTAAATTTTGTTTCACTGGGTGGTCACTTGAGAGATTTTGGTTTATTTTTTATTATTTGATGTTAAAAATTTTCGTTGCAGCTGAGATGGAGTTTCCAATTGGGTAGATAATGTGTCATGCATATGTTAATAGAAAATTTTTAGCATCTACATCATAAAAACAATGCCGGAATCTCTTGGATAACCACTCGGTAAAACAAAATTAAAATTAGATAACCGTTTTGATTCAAGTTAAAGTTTCGATCCTATAATGAAAAAAGACCATAGTTTGATGTCTAACAAAAAAATTTACCTGACTTTCTTGTAAGACCCAGTATGCTTACCATGTTGGGTGAGCTTGCCTAACCAATTGTCTTGCTTTGGTGCTGGAGAACTGCGTGAGTGCTTCTGAATAAAGTACTTTTCAAAATAAGTTCAGTACTTTTCTACATTGTGTTTGGATATGTTAATGTAAAATTATGTTTATATTTGCGAAATTGTTTGGATGTGCATTAATAGAATGATTTTTAAATAGCAAATTATAATAATATCATAATTATTATGTATTTATCACATGAGGGTCGGGGACAGTAGCGGACGGGGGAGGTCTTCAGATTTTGGAGACAACGAAAAATGAATGGGATGTGAAAAGATTAGAGAGAAATTTTAAAACCTAAGTTATTTTTTTTATTTCATAAGGACAATTAAGTAATTATGTAATCCCAAACTGCTTGTTTCAGAAGTAGCACATGACAATCTTTTAAAAAAAAAATGTTTATGTAAAGTTTGGCTTGCTTATCTTATATCTAGCAAAATCCAGCATCAAAATTGTAGTGCATTCATGCTAATCTTGTCTTAACAAGATCTCATGAGGCCAGTTATGTTTCGATATGTCGCCTGGTTCTCAGGGATTAGGATAAACTCGACTAACCCCAATAAGCTTTCTAAAGATTAGGCAATTATGGTTGAGTTTGTTAGAGCTTATGCATGCATGTGATGAGCTTGTAATGTGTGTTGTTTTGTGTCATGATTCAGCTATCAAAATTTTGATGGGAATATGTGGAAGAATAGAGAAAACCGGGAAAAGGGAATAGAGAAAGAAAACCGAGGAGAAGGAGAGCTAAGAAGAAGGAATAGAAAGAAAAGATTGGGGTGCTCTCGATTTTTATTTATTTCACCATATTCACATCAATACTCATAACAACTAATACAGATTCCATTCACACCTATGACTACTTAATCATTATGATAACAACCCATTCATAGCCTTAGTACATAACAAATGTACACTCTGTTGTACTCATACCCATAACCACACAGCGATCATCACATAACATAATCACTATATTTGGTTAATTTCATGTTTTTGAGTCCATTGTACCTTTACTAGAGTGTCGTAACCATTTAGGTGTTGTACAGGTGTAGCTAACTCCTAGGGATGGTAATGGGGTGGGGAATCTCCGATCTCCAGGGAGACCCATTAGGGATTCCCCAATTCCTTCCCCCACGGGGATGGGACCAAGGAATTCCCCTACCCACCCCGCGGGAATCCCCAACTCGATGGAAATTATATATATAATTTTTTTCCAACATTAAAAGATATACAAATTATTTTAATTTTAGATTATACTGTATTGAAAACCATTTGGAGTTTATATATATATATATATATATATATAAGTTTTTATATGTTGGTTTGATAGGTTTATTGAGTTTAATGCATATTGAGTAGTTTTTATATTTTTCCATAGATGTATTGGTATTAAATTTATTTTTAAAAAATTTAAAATTTATAAGTAAAGTACTAAAATGCAATAGCAATGTTTGCAAAAAGGGAAATTCCCATAGAAACGGGGATGGGGAAGCAATTTGTCCCACCCGGTTATCAACCTTACTATGTCCAAGCCCTACTCCGTATTATTAGCTTCCCCTATAACATTTAGCTTTTTCTCAATGTGGAAGTCAAAAAATTCTGTGTGAATGGTATGGGTCAGTTCCCATGTAGCCTCAGAAATTTGTTGTTGTTCCCATTGAATGGGAACTTGCTAGAAAGGTCACCCATGTTGGAGGATGGTTCGAGTCTCTATATGGTGATGGGGCAAGGATAGATCGTTGCTCCACAAAGATGAGAGGCAGGGGTGCTTAATAGATTGAAGGATTACCAATGTACACACATCATGCAGTCGCGTAGTTTCCCTTAGTACTAAGTGTCAAGTGAAGATGCTAATTTTCTCCAAAATTTAGAATGGATCAAAGAAACATCGAGAAAATTTGTTGAGTTTGGCAGTGCGATGCCATTAATGTCTAACCAAATTGTTGCAACATTAGGAAGACCCAGTCACCGACAGACGACAGTGAATGAAGCGTTGTATCTTCTTACATTAGCCCGAATGAGATTAGCACAAAAGGCGGTGACAGTCTATGTGCGAGTTGAAAGTAACTTGTCTGTTATGGAGGAAAACCAAAGGAGGGTGCCAAAGTTAAGCTTAAGAATTCAAATAGTCCAGAGTTTGATCACGTGACAAGAAGCTCTCTAGCCAAATCAGCAACTTATTCAAATGCCAACAATGCAGCTGAGGAGGCAAAGAAGGAAGAGATTGGTCAGCAAAACAAAAGAGATGGACTAATAAAAGGTTGGAAAGGTTTGTTATGGGTAACAGCATGGCATATGAGGAATGAAAAGGCATGGCCTTACATGAGTTGGGTATGCCAACGTGGACAAGGGTTATAAATGGGAAAGCAAGGAGAAAAGAAGAAACAGAGAAGAAAGAAGAAAAGATAGGCCTGATGGTGCTTCGATCATCATCTTCGGTGCCAATCAGGAGGGAAGTCAGTCTCGATTTTACTGTTTTCCAGCTTGTTGTCAGTGGATCTACAGCTCTGTGACATTTATTTCTTGTTATTTTCTTATTGAGTGGATGTTAGACCTGGCTATTTGGTGAATGGGAACTATTAGAATCCTATTGGATCTGATTGTTTGCTGCATTGAGTTGCTTAATTCCTCAATATATCAAGGAAGAGTTGAAGGAGGAGAGTGATTTGTAGTGGATTTACTGTCTCATTGGTTTAATAAGGGGTAGTGGAAGGCAGTTATAGACAGCTTTATAAGGTGCCATCTAGATCTGCAAAATGCTAAGAGATGTTATAAAACCACTCAATCCAAGGAAGGTATTGTAGCCATTGCCTTAATTGTTTGGTGAAAGAATTGGGCCTTGTCTTCATTGTACACCATTTTGGTTAAGCTGGATGTAGTGATTGTAGTTCTAACTTGGTTGTTTAACGCTGTGAAACCAAACCTGAGTACCTTGCCAAGTGAACTCCTCCTATTAATGTTCATAATCAAACATAATTAGGCCTAAGCAACTAGCACCACATCTGCTCCATATATTGATAAGAGTAATAAATCAGTGAAAAAGGTCTAGTTAAGCTTTGAGGTCACTTACAAGCATGCAACTCAATGATTTCCTGTTGTTAACCGTCACCCAGAGGTGGTGCAAGAGTTGCACCGTTACTCCTAGATGAATTGTTAAGCGAGCCTAAATAAAGGTGTTTATGGAGCCACAATCGATCAACATCACAACATTGTTGATCACTCCAGCCTACATAAGCGTCAACGAGACTACCTATTTGCTGAGAACATGGAAAGACATATAAGGCATTTTGTTACCGTTCTAATCAGTATTTTGAAGAAAGCGAGTTTCCTCGAGGGGCGGCCACCGCTGGAATCTCTTTTAGTTGAGCAATATACTTTGGATTTCGCTAAAAGGCAAAGGAATTGTGGTGGGCAACAATGATGCTCGATAGTGAATTTTTAGCATTGCAGTTAAAGCATAGTCTTTTTTCTCGCCAGACAACCATTTTATTTGGGGTTAAGCATTTAATAGGAATTGGCCTTAGTTGACTGCGACTCTGGTGCTATGGAGGCAAGGATGAGCCGTTTGGGTATAAGAAGGTTGGATGGCCCTAATCCTAGAAGATTTGCACTTGTCCTCCATCAGCTTTGTTATACATATTATGTCATGCAAACTCTAGTGCTTTAATAGATATCTTCACGTAGCCCTAAATAAAAATGGTTGAGGAGATTACCGTGGCTTAATCCTAAGATTCGGGTAGATAGATGTTCTATTTCATTGAGATATTCGCATTGCTTGAGTTTGTATAGATGTGCCTTAGTGTTAACAAAGGAGAAAAACCCCAATTGAAGCTCAACATGCCGCGTGAACTCTTTTCAAGTAGTGCTCTTTAAGGTCAAGGGCATCCAATGACACCATTGGATTGCAAGCCTGATCATGTAAAAACACCGCGATGGTGAGCTTTTAGTCATTGATGATTTGGTGGTAGGTGAAGAAGTGCTCTATCTGAAATAACCAGTTGAGTAAATTCTCTTATGTGAAAAGTGAGATCTCTAGTTTAGGCAATCCGGTAATAGTAGAAAGAGGGGAGTGTACTAGACTTTGCAATTCAATAGTTGAAGCTAGTGAAATGGATTTAATCGAGGAAAGAGGCAACAACAATGGTTGGTAAATAAGAGGTTTTTCAAGGTTTACAAGCTGTATAATCATGCGTGTTCAGAGACTCTAGCTTGGAAAAGACGGAGCCGTGCCAGGATTGCTGGTCATTGATTCTAGTGAGTTGGTTCGCTACTGTTTGAGCATGTATTATTATTTCCTCAAATCATTGGCAGTTCAATTGACACGCACTATTTTTTTTTTTTTTAAGTAAATGTGGATAAACCACAGTTTTATTAAAATAAAAGTGAATTAGAAATATAAGAGAAAAGACATAGCATACGTGGACCTTAGTCCGAGCCTTGTTCTACATCAGTTTGCTGTGAAATAAAGAACAAAGAAAGGATAGGATGAGGATAGATTTGTCATTTTCAAAAAATTGAATATTATTGTGAGTTCATAAAATAGCTATTTTAAATAAAAATCCCAAACTTCCACCATCGAGGGCATTTGGTCTAGTGGTATGATTCTCGCTTAGGGTGCGAGAGGTCCCGAGTTCAATTCTCGGAATGCCCCATCATATTTAGTTTTTATTTTTTTACTTAAAATCTCCCGCTTACAATAAAATGAAAAAGTAAAACTTTTTTGAAAATTTTAAATTTACTCGTCTCACTATGCCATTTTTTTTTCCATAAAAAAATAAAACAAAGTAATAATTAGAATTAAAAATAAATAAATATCAAGAACAAAACCCTGGTACTCTTCATTCTTCGCCCCCGAGTCTGAGCTTCACTCCCATGGCCATCTCCTCTCCTTCTCTTCTCGTGTCCTCTCACCCTTCTTCTCTTCCTCTCTTCTCTCGCTTCGAGCCCAAGCTAATAGCAATGCCTTCCTTTCCCTTTCCTTCTCCGCCTCCTCTTCGTCTCCTTCCCATCAGCTCCTCCACCTCGCAAGCTGGCCCTCTCCATCAAGACCCCAACAATCGGACCTTGTTCCCTTTCGGCGATGAGAAGCACTCCATGCCCACGCCCTCTCACCGATGGCAGCGCGTGCTCCTCAAAGTCAGTGGAGAAGCACTCGCCGGCGACCACAAGGAAAACATCGATCCCAAGGTTGTATTTTTTGCGTTTGCCATCACACTCTCGCTAATTTGCGTTTCTTCAGCTCATTTTGGTTCTTTTGGTTTCTTACTTGAAGATCACTATGGCCATCGCTAGGGAAGTAGCCTCTGTTACCCGGCTTGGCATTGAGGTCCTTTTGCTCTTCTTATTGATTTCGTTTCTGGAGCTTAGCATGGTGTGCGAGTTTTGATTGATTTGTTTGGTTTGGAGTTTTAGGTTGCTATAGTGGTCGGAGGAGGGAACATCTTTCGCGGAGCTTCTTGGGCTGGGTGCAGTGGCCTTGATCGATCTTCTGCTGATTATATTGGGTATAGAGCTCTCTGAGTTCACTTCCATTGTTTACCTTTGCATGAAATGTTGTTCTTTTAGACTTTTTTTATTGGGTGTTTGGTCATGCTCTTATGATGTTTGATTTAATGTCCTTAGTATATCATAAAATGTTGGATTTTTTTTTTAAGCATTTTATACTGTTATGCTGAGATCAATTGAGATTTTTGCGCATGCTCCTTATATCATTGAATGCAAATCATGATATTCTTTTGTGATGTCAAAGTCTCACTTTTCTTGAATTTTGAGATACGTTATAGAATGTCTTATGTTGGCAGGCTTTGTTCTGTTTGTCTTTTGATCTTTTTTTTTCTGATGAAACTCTCATGAATATTACTGTCGGTTGGAAGTCAGTGTTTACTTATAATAGACAGGTTTCACTTCTGATATTTTGGGTTGTTGAATTCATAACTTATATTGGGCATTGGGTGATTTGTGTATGGTGTCTTATATACAAACACAAAGCAATCTATTGGCTTTTGGTTTATATTCAATCAGAGAATTTTGTTTGTTGTATTTCTTAGAAACCTCACTCTACCATTTGTTTTAAGTTATTATTACTCAAAAGAATTTTGCTGTGTTTAGCATGTTGGCAACAGTTATGAATGCGATATTCTTGCAAGCGACGATGGAGAGCATTGGAATCCCTACTCGTGTCCAGACTGCATTTCGCATGTCAGAAGTAGCAGAGCCATACATAAGAAGAAGGGCTGTAAGACATTTGGAGAAAGGAAGAGTGGTGATATTTGCTGCTGGAACCGGTAACCCATTCTTCACCACTGATACCGCTGCTGCTCTTCGTTGTGCGGAAAGTGAGTGAATTTTATTCTTCCTGTTTATCAAAATCAACTGCACTGGTACCTCTTTCATTTCTTTATAAAATTTCTATTTATAATAAGCATCAAAGAAACCCATTGTGATTGTCTTGATCTAGAGAGCATGTTTGGAGCTATTATTTTTATTGTCTTGTAGTGTGCTTGTCCTCACTAAAGCATCATTATGATAGGTATTAATTCTACATCATACTGGCACAAATCAAGGTATTTTCTTAATAAAGAAAATGTTAACAGTTGCATAGTTTCACCAGAAAGTGTTTTGACCACCTAAAGCATATGTATTGTTGTGAAGCAACAACTGTAACTCATATAAAATCTTTCCAATTAGCTTGTTTTAGCGTGGATTTCCTTCCAGTTAATGCAGAGGTAGTCCTCAAAGCAACAAATGTTGATGGAGTCTACGACGAAGACCCAAAGATGAACCCAAATGCCCGTCTTCTTGACAATCTAAGCTACCTTGATGTAACCACAAAGGACCTCTCTGTAATGGACATGACTGCGATCACATTGTGCCAAGAAAATAACATTCCTGGTATGCAGAGTACTTCATTATCTTGAGAATAATTTCATAGCTATTTTATTTCAATTCCACACTAATTCTCAGCGATTGCTATCACTACAGTTGTTGTTTTTAATATAAATAAACCGGGAAACATCGCAAAGGCGATCATTGGTGAAAGGGTTGGCACCTTGATTGGAGTGAAAGAAAATGAACCACAAAGAAGTGAACATGCAGTTGTAAGTGACTGAATCTTCTTATGCTTTCCACTGTTTTGCAATGGTTCAAAGGGATACCATGGAGGTCAAATGCCTTCCAACTTAGATGATTTCTTAGCTTTTGAAACTAAGTAAATGTTGGCTCTTGAATCTCTGTACATGAATTTTCAATAACAAGTTACATTTTAATAAAGTTGTTAATAGTGTTTCTTTTATTGAACAAAAAATGCAGAAATGAAATGACACATGACGAATGATACACAAAGGAATCAATTCAACAACAACAATATTTTTTTAAATGCGCTTAGGAAGTACATAAGAAATGATCTTCTATGATATTAGTATCAAAATTGAGTTTGTATCTTTATTTTACAGTGTAGTTATGGTTTTTATTAGATGACCTTACTTTTAGCATAGGAAGCCCAAAACACATTCTATAAATGCTTGCTATTGATTGATTTATTTACTTATTTATATTAATTTTTGATGAAATATTAACAAACCACTGACCAGAGGCATGCACAGGTGGGGAGTTAATACTTTATTCATATGTGCTCTCGCTCTACATGAGTTGAGATTTAAATTGGTCTCTTCAGTAGGCCACAAACACCTACATAGAGGATCCAGTGCCAATAAATCAATAAATCAAGAGGTGGTTGACATGTTTGGTTGTATATGTTGGAGTTTATTGATTTTTTTTTTCATGCCAAAAATACCCTTTAATTGGAGTTATACTTAAATTCATCGTAGAATAACTTTATTTTTATTTTTATTCTTTAATTTTAAGTTTATATATTATTATTAATCATGTATGTTCATTTCCATCCATTTTTCGTCTTTATTACATAGTACTTGACTTGCGTTTGATAAGTGCTTTATTTAGGATAGAGTGAATAAATCGTGAATGCATTAAATGCATTAATTTCATTATAATGACATGCCAATAAGTCAATAGTTAAGTTTGGAGTTTGGAAAATTTTTGTGATCTTGTAATATTTTTAATATGAATTATATGATTTTTTTTTTTTTTGCTTTTTTTATATTATTGTATTTAACTTTTCCTAGAGACTTAAGTACATGAATCTTTAACGTTTCTTTTGGGTGATTTCATAGTAAAATTGTCATTATTCTATTTAAAATGAGTGCATGAAAAGTTAACCACACATGATGAAAACAAATGAATATATTTAACTGCTAAAGAAAATTTTACACCACTTACCAATCTCTCAACCATTAAACCCAATGTCTTAGGCCACACAATTTTAAACATTAAATTTAATAAAAAAAATGTAAAAAAAAGGACAGGCAGATGGATACATAGAGAGACAACTGCATCCATTTATAAATATTGGTAGTAATGATCATAACTTCAGCAGGTGAAATCATTAATGATCAAAAAACTGATTGAAAATATCCCAAGCACCAGGAGAAGGCATGGTGGGTGTAAGAGAAATGAATTGGCTGGGACTTGTTGTCAAGAAGGTGTTCTCCACATAGCTCCTGTTGCCATGAAACACTGGACTGAGTTCATGCAAGAAACTCAGCATGTTGGGATCCACTGAAGGTGAAAAAAATCCTGGAGAAATGGGTGGAAGTGATGCTGGAACTGGAGATAATATTCCTGGATAAACACTTACTGCAGTTTCACTTGCAGAAATATGATCACTAGTATTAGCACTAATACTGTCATGTAGTTGTTGTTGTTGTTGATGATGATGATGATGATGTTGATGCTTGGGAGGTTGCTCAAGTGCAAGGTGAGTTGCAGGAGAGAGTATGGAAGTAGAGGAAGTACCAGTAAGTCTTTGAACTAGTGACATGAAATCACTTGGATTTGTATGAATGATCTTTGGAGAGGCCATGTAGATGATGACTGGTTGTTTTGGTAAAACCTCATCGGCAAGTGACTTTTTGATCTTGTGGGAGTCCTTGTGAAGTCTTAGCGGGCTTGGCCGGGGACCTTGGAGTTCCCGGTGAGGTGGTGGCCGGCCGGAGAAGCTTGAGGAAGAGGAAGAGGAAGAGGAGAAGTTCATTGGATAAGAAGACTAAAGACTTAGTATTGGCACAAGGAAGTAATAATGATGAAATATATGATGTGAGGTCTTGTTTGATTGGTGAGAAGTAATTGAAGGTTGACAAGTCTATGGAGTGATGTTTTTGTATTTGATTAAATTAAAATTGTTTGTCATTGTTAGAAAGAAATGGTTTCTCTTTTGATGAGACCAAGTTGGTTGGGTGGTCCCCCATAGTTTACATATCATGTGTTTTGACTTTTTTTTTTTTTTTGGCAAAATGAGCACAGCTCAAGAAAAGAAAAAGAAATTATTATGACCTGAAGTTTCCAATCCTAAGCAGGATTGATAGAGTGCCTCTTGCTAAGATAAGAGTAAATGATAGGAACCATGGAAAGATAGGAAGAATTGGGCCACTAGATCCAATTGTTCCCCCTCAGACTGGTGATTGGAAGAAAGGCTTCAATTAGGATATTTGATATTGAAAATATAGGTCCAAATCTTATCAGCGGCATTCAAAATTGAAAAAAGATTTTTAGCCATTAAAGCATGTTTAGCGATAAACAAATTTCTAATACCGAAACCCCCCTCATAAGTGACCGTACTCCAGCCAATAGAATGGAAGCCTCTTCTATTCGCACCAACACCCCAAATGAAATTCCTAATAATTCTAGAAATTTCTGTGATGGTGGAATCAAGAATAGAGTAAATTGAAAGTAAATAGGTGGAAGGTTTAAAGATGAATGGAGTTAAATATGGATAGAGATGAAACCAAGAACAACATTAGATTGATATGTGTAGCATTTGATACCATGTGATATTCCTCTCCTAAAATAAACATATTATAATCTCAATTGGATACCATACTATTTATGGGTTTTTTTTTATTAAATTTTAATTTGTATTCTTTCGGGTACCTAACATTAATTTATTATTTCTAAACGAGTACTTAGGAGATTCCAACTATAATTTATTGATGTGTGTGCCAAACTCAACACGTTAACACTAATTTGACACGAGCTTTGCTTACTTGGAAATGCCATGTCACTATGAAAGCCATGCCTTCAGACACCACCAACTCAGCATTCACGTGATCATCCTCAATACAGAAGTCACGGCACCCTGCACACCACCAACTTAACTTCCACGACATCTTTCTCTTTAGCTACATCATCTTCCTTTTTCACCTTGCACAACACCAGCTCAGAATCTGCATCATCATCCTAGAAGCCACAACACTTACACACCGCCAACTTAGCGTCCACATCATCACCATCCTTTTTTACATAACAATGTATCATTTTTAAGCAAGCAAAACTCGTGCCAAATTAGTGCACTGCAGCATTGAGTCTAGCAAACACATCAACAAATTATGACCTGAATCCTCTTGGTACCTCTATGGTGATAACAAATTGATATTAGGTACCCATAAAGATACAAATTGAACTTTAGCAATTGAAAAAATTTGGAGATAGTATAGTATCCAAATCTTATTTTTGCTCTTCTTTACTTGTCTTGTTTATTAATTTCTCCTTTACTTGTGAATATCAATAACAAATATATATATATATATATATATATGCTTTTGTGTGACATTTTGTTGATAGTACCACAGCTTGCAGTAACTTTGTGTTGTACCTGTTGGTATGTTCGTCTTTTGTTGGACTAAAGTTGTATTGATTTTTTATTTTAATTAAAGTGGTTTATTTATTAAAAAAAAAACACATTTTGTTGATAAAAGTCAAGAGATGGGATGTTTGGCTTAATAATAAAACTTTTAATCAAGTATGGCTTTGGTCCCCATGAGTTTCATCATGGCAAGTAATTTCCTGCATGGATGAAACTTATATTACCTTTGGTTGTTTCTTATGGTCATTTGTCATTTGTCATTTGTGATGCTTCCACTTTCCTTTTAACAACACGTTGAATAAATATTTAGTGGTAAAGAGCTTCTTAAAATTCACTTAAAACTTCTAAAGATTTTTTTATAAATCAATTATTTTTCCCACCAAGAAAAGTTTTCTCAAACTTTTTAGGTTCTAAAAGTTTTTTGTCGTCTCTCTCATAAACCATGAAAGTGAATACAAACAAAATAATATAATGCTCATAATGTAATAAAAAATCAAAATCAAATAGTCAATTTAATCCTGAATGTTCCTACATAATTTATTTACAAACTCATCTCCCCAATAATTCCGTTGAATGAACAGTAAAAAATTAGGATGAGTGCAACTTTATTTCTACCGGTAAAAAACTAGGATGAATAGTAATTTTTATAAACAATACTGTCATTGTATTCAGCTAATGTTAACCGTCCAATTTTATTTTTACTAATAAAAATATATAATAAATAGTTATTTTTATATTTTTTTTAATTAGAATCATTTGATCAATATTACTACGTTATTAAGTCAATCTCATTTGTACCGGCACTTCAACCTAAAAAAAACCCCTCTCTCATTCTATCTCTCTTGCTAATGTCATAATATAATATAGAAAATTTTTGACAAAAACACTAGCATAACTTAAACAAAGTTTTTAAAAAAACTAAAATCAGAATGTTATTTTTTATATCCTTTGACGGCAAAATTAGGATTTGATAACATAATTTTATGCATCATAATAAATTTTAAAAAAATTAGCAAAATTAGTTATAACATAATTGTCATCAATTTTATTAAAAAAATAAAAAACAAAAAAATGAATAATACCATAAATATATGAAAAAAAAAAGCAACTTCCATAACCAAATTACCCAAACACCTCACCATAATATATATATATATATATATATATATATATATATATATATATATATATATATATATATATATATATATAATTAATTAATTAATTAAATTTTATTTATTTATGCCATGACAAGCATCCATGTCCTCCACAGTCCACCTGTCAATTTATCAATTTATTAAATAAAAAAATTCTAAGTTAATTTTAGTATTCAGTTTCTCCCATCTGTCCCATGTGCTTGCTTTACAAAATCAACGGCTGTGATTACATCTAATCCATTCACTACAAGGGTAAAATCGTCATTTTATCAATACAAACCACGGTAGTAATCGTAGACCAGCGAGCTCCGAATCATCTTCTCCTCCTCCTCCTCCTCTCTCTCTCCCTCTCTCTCTCCGCCGAGGCTTCGATTGGGGAGCTTTTTAGGGTTTCGAGAGGCTCTATTTCGGTTTTTTTTTAATCTCTGGGAGGTGTTTCGGTTGAGGGATTTGATCTGGTGGTGTTGAGGAAGGAGCGATGAGAAGGCGGATGGCGAGAGTGCAGGATCTGATCGAGGAGTTCAAGGTCCGGACCGTCTATTGGGCCATCTGCATCTTCGCCATCTCTTACTTCTTGTCCCGTGAGTTGTTGTTACCTGTAAAATTAGTTTGATTTGTTATCCAGATTTTGCTAGTGATTTCCGTTTGCATTATGTTTCTGTGGATTGATTTGTTTATCAGAGTTTTAATTATGATAATTGAGGTGAAATTTTGTTTATTTTTCTTCTACTTTTTTTTTTTTTTTTGGAATGCCGTGATATAGATAATTGGTACTTAGAAAGAACGCAATAGATGAATAGATGATTAGGAAGTTAGGGAATGAAGGCATTATGAATTGGCTTGATACTTCATCCATGGATATCCCCATCCATGAGAATATAATATCCCACTATCCAAACGCACCCTTACATTTTTTTTCACATCCAAGGGATGAAACATTAGCCTTGGAGGGCAAAAAGGTGGTTTCTTTTACTAGTATGGTTACTTGGCAACAAATTTGATTTTCATCTAGTTTGTGAAGTTTTAGTAGTGTGCTAGTTATTCATATAAATGCATGCATGGCGAAACTGTTATTCAGGAGAAATTTATCTAATGGATGCATTAATTACTTCTAACGTTGCGACAAAAAAATGTGGAAGTCTATTTTCTGTTTGCATATTGTCTTGCCCAATATCAAAATTGGACTGCGTCATTCAAATTAACGTTTTTTATTTGCCTTATATTTCTCGGTGGGGTTTTTCATCGACACTGAACTTCATGATGTTCTTGTGCCTCACAGATACTAGTAAATCAATGTGGACAAATATCCCCTTATCAATTCTCATTCTTTCTGCATTTCGTTATCTATCATATGAGGTGGAGCTTCGGTGGAAAGTGCAGCCCAACCAGAGACAAACATACTTATCTCACTTGGAAAAGAAGCAGATATCTATAAATGATTCCCGTCTTTCTACTGCACCAACGACAAGATGGAGAAAAAAGATTGACTCACCCCTTGTGGAGGCTGCCATTAATGATTTGATCAACAAGATTTTGCATGACTTTGTTTTAGATCTATGGTATTCATCTATCACACCTGATAAGGAGGCCCCAGAACTTATCCGCACAATAATTTTTGATGCCCTTGGTGAGGTTTCAGGAAGGGTTAAAGAGATCAACCTTGTTGACTTGTTAACAAGGTGCTTTTCTGTTATATGTGTAAGCTATCATTGAATTCTGTTAGGCTTATTTTTGTTAAAACTGAATTCTATTATTGTTTTTTAATTCTTCTGTGGATTTCAGGGATATTATTGACTTAGTCGGCAATCATCTAGACCTTTACCGGAAAAATCAGTCAGAAATAGGCGCAGATGTCATGGGAGGACTGTCTTCTGAAGAAAGGGATGTAAGATTGAAGCGCCATCTAATGGCTGCTAAGGAGCTTCACCCTGCTTTGATGTCTCCAGAGTGTGAATACAAGGTATGAGAAATCGTTTAGCCTTTCTAGAATCTTCTGTGTACTTCCTACAGAATCATATATTTACTTAATGTGAATTTCTAGGTTCTTCAACGGTTAATGGGAGGACTTTTAGCTATTGTCCTGAAACCCCGGGAGGCTCAATGTCCTTTAGTTCGTTGTTTCAGTCGAGAATTTTTTACCTGCTTGGTTATGCAGCCTGTGATGAATTTTGCCAGCCCCGGGTAAGCCATTGGATCAATTGTGCAATTCTGCACATGAATATTATTTTTAAGGGCTTCCTTTTTTCTGCTTAGTACAAAAGCAAAGAATTAATTATTCCATTTTTGGAGTTCTATTACATTTTGAAAGTCTAGTTGTAGTTTGGCATTTCTAGTTTGAAAGCTGAATGTTTCTTTTGTTTCCAGGTATGTCAATGAAATAATTGAGTATATTCTCCTTAACATTAAAGACACCAAACCAGAAGGAAGTACCAACAACTCCAGTAATGCAACTGGTTCTGTTAAAGATTCTTCGGTTAATATAGGAAATCCTCATCCTGAACCAGAGTCGGATATGACTATCACTTCCCATCAGTCAGGTAATACAACATTGGCTGAGAAGGATGTGAATGCAACACTTAAGACTTCTGAAGATATTCATCCATACACATCACACGAAGATTCTGCTCATCATGCACAGCCTCGGCCTGCTGAGTGGGCCATGATGTTAGATGCTGCAACAAAAAGAAGATCTCAAGTCCTTGCTCCTGAAAATCTTGAGAACATGTGGACTAAAGGAAGAAACTATAAGAAAAAGAGTGCCAACCTTGTAAAAGCGGATATGCCATCTTTACCTGTGAAGGCAATTTCGGAAATTTCAAACATCAGTTCATATGCAGGAATCACAGCGAAGGAGATGTTAGAGGTGAATGAGAGGACTGCAGTCATAGAGGATAAGTATGTGGTTCATTTAATGCATGGATCCAGTCAAAGTTCAGAGTCATCCATAGCAACAGACAAGGCTTCACATGTTTCTGAATATCTGGTCAGGGAGCAGCCTACCCAGGGAGGCCATCTTGGTGATGGGTGTGAAGAAACAGACATGAAATCTGCCAAAAGCAAAAATAGCCAACTCAAACGATCAAGTAGCAGTCCTGATATTGATACATTGATCATGGGTAACAGTGGTGAGCCACTGTATATCAAAGACTTCTACAGCCCCAAGTTTAGTAGCCTTAAAACTGATGCAAGAGCAACGCCCACACATGGTGAAGGATTGTCACATGTGCCTAAAATCAAGTGCAGGGTGAGAACCTTTTACAGCATTTTCTATACTTGCCTGTGCATTGATTTAAACAAAGAAATCATTTGCTTTCAAAATATAGTATTGCTTGCCTCTTGGTTAATTAGTTTTCTTTTGCTTTTCTTTGGGTAGATACAATCTATACTCCATTACACTTGGATTGCGCATGACAAATAAATCACCTTAGTGTTCTATTAGCCATGCTTCATTTGTTTTTTCTTTGAGCATTCTTTGCACTTTGCAGTACTGATTTGTCGAGCTTTTCCCCTTAGATTTCCTTGGAGTTGATTCTAACAGCCATCTGTAATTTCTGATCTCCTGTGCGATCCTTTCATTTTGGCATCCTCATTTTTCATGCAATGTTTATGTTACTAGAGATGTCTGGCTTCTAATGATTGGTTTCCTTCAAAAGTGCTAGTATGCAATTTAAAGGCCCTCATAAACACAATATTTTTCCCCATTATTGTTTAAACTACCAAATAGATTATTAAGTGATTAGTCAAGACTGAATACATTTTTATGCCAACATAAATTACTAGCATGAGTGCCTCAGTGCATTAAATTTTGTTAGCTTTAAAAGTTAGTTATGTATGTTTCCATGTGTTGTTTAGCAGTTCCTCTGTTGGCAAGTTATAATTGCTATTGCTAACATTTGAGTTTTATTCATTCTCTAGAATATAAAGTCTATGCAGCTCTAAGGTGGACTTAGGTACACCTGCCACTTAATTTTATGTTTAGGGCCACAGAAGTATACGTGTGCAGCATGCACTTCAAAGCAAGGAGTTTTGTTTATTTATTTATTTATTTGCAGGTTGTTGGGGCATATTTTGAGAATACTGGATCAAAATCTTTTGCAGTATATGCAATTGCCGTAACTGATGCAGAGAACAAGACCTGGTTTGTTAAAAGAAGGCAAGTACATATTTCTTATATTACTTATGAATTTATATGGTTTTAGCTATGTGCTTTTTCACAACTATATTGTAAGCATGGTTGTGGTTATGTAGTGCCAGTGTGCGTTATGAGTTTTTATTCAATCTAATTAAGGATCACATCTTTCTGTGCTGACAGTTACAATTCCCATCTCTCTGTATATGCCATATATCATTCCTGCCTGTTTTCCTATTTTCCTATTTTCCTGCTTTCTTCTTGATGTTATTGGCAAGTGTTCCTTGGTTGGTCTTCCTGCATGGCTCTTTAGATGAGGTAGATCTGACTAAGCAAAAGGAACGATGGAGGCTCAGTTGATTATGTTCAAGAATTTCCATGAACATGATTTATATGGTTTCCGTCTATAACTGACATCAGTTCAATAAGTTCCAGCATAAGTTCATTATTTTACAATTTTTACTTGCTACTAAATGTACATTTTCTGTGACCTAGCAATTTTAGCTGCCCTCATAAATTAAATTATATACAAAATTTTATGTTTTGTTAATGGCATTGGCTGACTTTTCCTGTTACACCTATTTAAAATTTCTTCTCACAGATATCGAAATTTTGAACGACTCCACCGGCATCTTAAGGATATACCTAACTACTCCCTACATTTGCCCCCAAAAAGGTTCCTTTCATCCAGCATTGATGATTATTTTGTTCACCAGCGATGCATTCTGCTTGACAAGTATTTACAAGTATGGACTGTTGTTTTTGTATCTAATTTCTTAATCAATAATTTATTCAACCAGGTTCTCATTTTTCTTTTTGTTTTGGTCAGGATCTTCTTTCAATTGGCAATGTTGCAGAGCAACATGAAGTATGGGATTTTTTTAGTGCTTCTTCAAAGGTATCCATTCCAGATATATTAATTGCAAAACTTTTAATGAAAATGCTTCCTTAGTCAATGACCTAATGTTGCTGATGAGTTCTTGTGTTTTTTTTTATATATATTTGAAGAATTATTCTCATGGAAAATCCACATCTGTGATGAAAACTTTAGCAGGTTAGTTGGCTTATATATATATATATATATATAAAAAAATTTCTTGATTCTAGTACTCTGTTTATTTCGATTCCGTAATTGTATGGAAAGTATGTTCATTTGTTTCTCATTCATCCTATATGTGGTGATTAATGTGCTTTTCTGGCTTATTTTTAAATGTTTCTGCCAATTAAATATCTTATGTTTGGTGGTTTTCATTTGTTTAACAGTCAATGTTGATGATGCCATGGATGATATTGTTCGTCAATTTAAAGGTGTTTCAGATGGTCTTCGTCGCAGAGTTGTTGGTTCTCCAATATCCAATATAACATCTTCTCCAATAGCTGAGAAGACCTTGACACTATCTTGGAATGAAGAGGATATAAAAGGACGTAGTCCTAGCAACAGTAATGTTGGAACTTCACATAGTCTGTCTGATGATGAGGTCCCAAACGAAGGCCTCCCTTCTGCGATAACTGGATGGCACTCAGACAATGAATTGAAGTCGAAAAGTTTTCCACCTCGAATTGTTAAACAAGGGGAAAAATCAGTAAACTTGGGTCTTCAGAGAGGTCATCAATCAGATAAATTTGACAGTGTTGCTTTGAATAAGTTTTTATCAACCAAGTCTTCTGAAGTTTCTGACCTTTTTGATGATCTAGATGGGATCCCCCCTGAGGTAATACTCATTTTACTAATTAGAAATGCTATGTATTTTTTCTCAGAATATTTTGGGGACAAATTCTTCTTTTTTATTATCTATAAATAAAAGCTATTTCAAGTCTAATCCTTTTCTCTGTCTCTTACAGTGGACACCTCCCAATGTAAGTGTGCCACTCCTGAATCTAGTGGATAAAGTATTTCTACTTAATCGACGAGGTTGGTTAAGGTTTGTAATGACAATCCTTTTCTTATACTCTATTAGTTAGTAACAACCATCAAGGCACAGTGAGGAGAGCATCGCGTAAAAAGGTTATGCAAGTTAGAAAGTGGCATTGCCTTATTTGAGAATCTTTTTATTTTTATTAATGTTTTGTTTTTTTTTTGGGATAAATTTCTGGATTATCATTTTCCAATGAAACATCTATTCATCTCCCCTAGCCATAAATCTGATCTGTCAACCATAAATCGTATCGTCAGAGGAAATTCGCATTCTTCCTGAGAAGTCATGTCATGGAAGCTGAAGATTGAACTATGATATACTCCCAGAAGTCTTTAATAACTATCTATATACATATTCTCTGTGATTTTGTTACCTGCAAATCACAAGCCTGGATGGAGGGTATAGCATGCCATCAGGGGTCAAGAATATTAGAGCAGCTAATAGTCTTATGTTGGTACATATGGATGTTACTATATCAGTTTATATGGATGTTACTATATCAGTTTATATGGATGTTACTATATCAGTTTAGGTCTCTCATCCTATCATCTTAAGCTTCTGAATCGGGCCTTGAAAACATGTTTAGTTTGTATCCAACATAATATCAGAGATTATTCATTGGGTTGTTCGGTTTTTTGCAATATGGTTAGTAAAAATAGACCATGAAGAGGGTTTGTTAGAGTAACTAATAGTCTCATATCGGTTAACTTGGTAAATATTGATCTGAATATAATAAGCACAAGGATTCTGTTTAGTGTTTATATCATAAATTTTTGTTCTCTACATTTAGGAATACTTTCCGAAATGCAATCATGTGAGAGTATAATATTTCATTTGAAGGTTGTATACTTTTGATTGAACTCACATAATGAATTTCAAACCATAACACTTCATCTGTTATTTGTTTTTGCAGAAGACAGGTCTTTTGGATGTCAAAACAAATTTTGCAGTTGATGATGGAGGATGCAATTGATGACTGGATTTTAAGGCAGATCAATCTCCTGAGGAGTGAAGAAATTATTGCTCAAGGGATTCGATGGGTTCAAAATGTAAGCAAAGAAATGTAGTTGTCTTTTAAACATATTTAAAAAAAATTTTAGGAGTAATCATAGGTTCCTTGCCTTTCCGTCAAGGCATGCATTACCTGAAAATTTTCTTAAGAACTTCCTTAACTAATTCGATAATCACGAAGGATATCAAAGAAGTATGTTGTTTTGTTTTGGAAAACATATCCTTTGGATACCTAGGAAAATAATTTTCGTTTTTAGGGCTAACTACTTCAGTAGACTGGATGTAATTTTGTCCACCTGTGAAATTCTTCACTTATTCATGAACATGGGAATGAACAACAAGTTTTTTCAGTGTCTTTGAATTCTTTACTACAATTCTGTCTATCAGGTTCTATGGCCAAATGGTACATTCTTTATAAAGCTGGAGAGTGGTCAAGCAAAATCAGGCGATGTTCACCTTGGTCAAAAAGGAATCCCAACTTCAAGTAAGAGATCTGGTGTTGGGGCAACTGGATCAAGCTCTTTTGAGGCCCAGCTTGAGGCTGCACGCAGAGCAAGTGATGTGAAGAAAATGATTCTTGGTGAGAGAACCATCTTCAACACAAATTGATCAGTCATTTGCATATCATTGTTCCCCCCTTAGTCACTCTCCATTTTTCCTTCACTTCTATATGCTTCTCCTTATTTTACTCTTTCATGAAAGAAAGATCTAATTTTAGTCTGAATTTTATCAGTAATCAGATTGCATCTCTGAGCTGGACATCCTCAAATGGCTTAAATCATTATTAGACTAGTGTACCTTCCATTCTCGTTTTGTGAAGTAATTTTCTGATTACAGTTCAATATTATGTTTTTCTCTTTCAAGGCTGGTCTAGTAGAGAGCCCGAGCCACATTGATCATTTTTCTTTCTTGCTTTTTGTTACTTTTTGTGCATATTCATGGATGACCTGCACTTAGCATCTTTTACCATGCAGATGAAACATGCAATTAACAATTTGTTGGCAGGTGGAGCTCCAACGACGTTAGTCAGCTTAATTGGTCACAAACAATACCGCCGTTCCGCCAAAGATGTCTACTTCTTTCTTCAGGTCTGTTCACTGATGATTTAGTATCCAAAAACCATAACTGAACCAATATTCGTCGTTATAAATATTCACATTGTTTCCATGCAGTCATCCATCTGCCTAAAACAACTTGCGTATTCCATGCTCGAGCTGGTACTTCTCTCGTTGTTCCCAGAGCTCCGCGACCTAGTCACAGATATACACAACAAAGCACAATATCAACAACCCTTGTAACAAAAATTTCCGTATTTCAGAATATCATTTTGAGTTCTTGGAATGTCACTACAGACGGCCGCAGATAACCAGTTGAAGCCTCTCTCCGTCGTTTTCATCTTTGTGAGTCACAGTAGGTGTCAGTGATCGATGGACCGTCTTAAATCTCTTAAATAGTTTGAAAATATCAAAGAAGAAAGGTTGGCTTGTATTTCTCTTTCTAGTTGTACAGTTGTGAGTTAAAATCATGTAAATTTTCTGTTTGTGGTTACACTATGAAAACATACAAGCTCATGTTTACATGCGCTATGTATTAAGTTTTGAGCTCTGCAATTGATGTCAGGTAATCTTTTGTTGTATTTATTCAATGGTTAGAAATTGTATCGAATTTATTTATGAAATTCATGATTTTTTTTATAATTAATTTATTTACTTGCGTCCAGGGAGTGAAGATGCTCTTTTGTCTAGATAAACAAATAATTTATTGTTATATATTTCAATGGGCTAGGCCTAGAGGCTGAACTTTGGGCCCAATGGGCTCCAACGTTGGAATCTCTAAAACGTTGGCGCTGTCACCCAATTATTTATTATATAATAAATTAAAAATTAAACTGTTAATCATTATATAATTATTGCATTTTAATGTTTAAATATTATCATATATAGCTTTTTTTAAAACCATCTGTGGGTGTTTTCAAGGAAAGGTGCTCATTCTTCATTTTGGCTTATGAACTATGCACGTTTATTTTGGCCCTCTTTAATTGATGTGGTCATACATGCCTGGCATATCATGTTGTCCCAACATTTTATTAAATTTGTGACATCTCTCTCTCTCTCTCTCTCTAGATATAAATATATATATATATATGCATTAATGCATATATTACAATGTGTATGAATGTGATTCTTCATGGAAAATGAGTAATGAGTGGATTCTTCTGAAAAGTAAGTTAGCTAACGAAGTACCACTTTATACATATGTGAACAAAGAAAACCATGGGATGGTTTGAGGTTAAGAAAGTATGTATAGTTAGATATCATTCTCATTCTCATTCTCAAATGAAAAAGTGGAATTGAAGGACAAAATTGATATGAAGCTAGCTTGGAAAGAATGGTGTACTACTTTTGATTCATGATGCATGTATGAGGTGTCAAATAATTCATAAGCTTCATTGAAGATGACATATATATCTCTCTCCTTTCTCACCTGGCTGTTAAGCACAAAGTTGATGGCTCTTGTACTCCAAATGAGTGGCAAAGTGATGCAAGCTAACACACATTCTGTCTTTTTCCTTGGCTAGCATATCAACAAAGCATCTTTGGACCATGCATGCATGCATGCGCGCATGCATGCCAATAAATGTGAATTGAGTTAAGAAAACTTAAAACAAACCATGAAGTAACTATTATACACACAAAAACAATATTTATATTTATATATATAAGTGTGTGTTTGTTTGTATAGTGTTTTAAAGGCAAGAAACTATGCATGTATAGTCTCATTTAATATCTTGCTTGTGGGTCTTTCAATTCATTTGTTGCTTCTAATCAAACAAAACATGAGGGTTTTCATTGCCACCTTGTTGATCTTCTCTTATAGGTAGTGGTTTATATACTTGACTAGCTTACTATTATGGGCTAAAAGGAGAAAAGACAGATGATAAACAATCAAAGATAAATTATGGAATGATCACAAAGCAAGAAGTGATAAGAAACCAACCGATACATCCTTCTTTTTATTAAGTGTAAAAATATATATATATGTCTTAAAGATTAGTTTGAATTTTGTTGGCTTTCCAAAGCATTTGGACTCCAATATCTCATTCCAAGCATCAATTCATGCATGAAAGAAACATTTCAGAAATGATATATAGTTAATGGAAACAAAACAACATGGTATTTGAAAGCTCAACATTATTAATTTATGTGATAGAGATTGTAAGATTATTTGAACTCCCTCTTCTTCCTTCTTTTTTTTTTTTAGTGGAGAAACCACCAAAGTCACATCCATTTTTTTCTTTATCCCATGAACATTGAAAAGGAAGAGAGCAGTGTGTGTGTGTGTGTGTGTAAATATATATATATATATATATATATATATGTATCCATTATTATTTTGGGAAGAAGCCATGCATATATTAAAATATATAGATGATTACATACATGAAATATAGACGCATGAATGTAAGATGGATTTATCATTAGATTCTTCAAGCATTGACTTAGCATGTCACACAAGAGATAAATCCATGCTAGGTCCTTATTCCTCTAAGCTTTCTAGCAGAAAAGTATATAAACAAGTTGCACACTAACAGTGACGCATTGAATGACGCCTCCATTAGAGACAAGAGATATGGAGATGAAATTTTGTCCATTAATGTACTAAAATAATGATGCCAAACCTTTTCTTCTCTCCTTCTTCAATTCCCTCCTCTTCTCCATAAAAAATCTCAACAAAATAACAATTATTATTATTATTATAAATTTTAAAATATATAATACAAGAAAGCATGGGTGTGATAATTAATGTTGTCTCATTTAGTTTCTTTCAGAATTAGTCTTTGAGTCAAATCATGTTTATTGTCATACGTCTTCACAAGAAAATCACATTCAATATGGTATACCAATTGGTCTAATGGTTTAATTGTTCATACATCACAATAATAACATCTCATGAGGTTTAATTAATTAATTAATTAAAAATATCTTCCCATCTTAATTGAATTAGTTACTTTATATATATTTATTTATTTATTTCAAACAGTACAAGCAAAATTCATGCAACTAACTAAACCAATCTACCTAATTAATAATTATCTCCAGCTTTCATTGACTTAATTCATTATTAATTATGATTAGTGATTGATAACCAGCAAGCGCGGGAGAGATTAAGAAAGAAGCAAGGCTGCGGGCAGTCGGGGCAGGTAATGAACGGCCGGATGAGTCGGTCACGAAATGGACGGCCAGATGAGCTCCATCGGGCAGCCCTGAAAGCGACGTGGCGCGAAGGGTGCCGCCTCCGAGCGGCCTCTCTTCTCATTGGCTATTGCTTTGACCTATCCCTCCTCACGTGGGGCCCACACGTGCCGACGCTGACAGCGAACCCGAGCCGGGTCCCACCAGGATCCGCTACTCGTACAACAGCACGCAACACCGTCCATCCATTGAACCATAGAACGCCACGTCATAGAACAGGACAAAAATACACGAAAGGCGGGAAAGGACATAAGTGACACGTGGGAATCGGGATTGGGATGACGTGGTGGGGCCCTGGCACTCCCGCGCGCCTACCACCAATAAGTGCGCGCTGGTGGGCTACGTGTCGCAACCACAGTGATGTGTGGCCCACCTAACAGTGACTTTTTGGGTGCATGTATAAAAATATAAATACGTGTTTTATTTTTATTTATTTATTATTTATTTATTTTGTATTCACTGTTACGAAAGTACGTGAATAGCATGGCGTGCTTCTTTAATTTTGTTTTTCTTTTGTTCGTGGTTGTATATAAATGTCTCATTAATGTTTCATGTTATTTATTTATTTATTTATTATTATTATTATTTGAGTGAAAGGATGGTTTGGTGATGAAAAAATATGAGTTTTTTAAATTTATTTTTCACCTAAAATTTAATTTGATCTTGTATTTTAAAGATATTTCATAGAAGTTTTGAAACAAGTTGTTTATTGTCTTCTTTATTATTGAGTTGGTATATGTATTAAAATACATCCCTTTTTAATATTGTCGTATATGTGACATTTCATACAATTGATATCTGAATGTTTTAATTTTTTTTTTAGACTATTTTATATTGGACACCAACAATTTTGTTATATCTTCAAGAAAAATACATCACAAATAAAAAAAAAATACATGCATCATAAAATATCATGTCAGAAATTATGAAAATAATTAAAAAAAAAAAGAATATTTCAAAAGATATGTGTATTCTAATCTGACTCAACAACAACCCATGGAATAATGAACTATTTTATTTAAACCCAAATACAAATTGAATATTTTGAAAGTGCATTGTCCAATTATATATAATGCATCTAAATTAAAGTTTTTTTTTAATTCTTGTACATACTTATATATGTACATCGACTTGTTGCGTATATGTTTTGAGTGCGTGCATTGAAAACAATGTAGCAGTTGAGTTAAAAGAAGATTAGAGGTTACAACTTAATTACACAAGTTGTGAGAATGGTCTGTTTCAGTGTTGTCTTGATCAATGAATTGTAGTGAAGGACAAGATTGTTTTTCAACATATATATATTAAAATTAAAATTAGTTAATATAATCATGACCATTGGCTAAAACAAAATGCAGCATTTGAGCAGTTGGAGGGGTATGAAAGCATTTAATTATGATCAAGAGTAGTGGACATAGTCCTTCATGTTTGCTTGGTTTGGAAGTACTAGTGCAAGACCCACACAAAGTGAAAGAAACATTAGCAAAGAGTTGAACTACTTAGATAACTACTATATATTTCAAGAGAACAATTTATGAAATAATGCAATGTAGGGTAGGGTAGGGTAGGGGTAGGGGTAGGGTACCCTATATATGGAGGAACCCCATCTTATCCATTTGACACTGAAAGTGTCAAGGAAATGAGCAACTTAAGCACATGCTAATGATCCATCTAATTAAGGTTCCAAATTATACATCTCTAAACCAAGCATGGAACATTTAAAATAATACAGCTAGCTAGATGATGGTCAAATTATTTAAAAGCATAGTTTCTTCTGTGCTTCATTCTCTCAGACATGCATTATCATATGTTTTAGCTGCATATATGATGAATGAAAGCTCTGATGTAACTTGGGAGGAGCAGTACAAGCACAAATAAGTTTTGGAGACCCTATACTGTCTCCACTATGCAGGCAATCCATGTGCAGACTAGCAATGAAACTACTACATCACTGATTAGTTTTACCTAAAATGGAAGACCAGGTAGAGAGTCTAAGGAAATCATCATCTCACCATCAACATCTTAACTGCCTGAACTATATATATATTTATATTAAGCTCAATCAAGAGTCAAGATCACATATATATATATATCTTGAGTGGTCCATAGAATATATATTAGAGTAGTTCAAGCTCAAGCTTGTGTTTGTCATTGTGTTTTACACATGTTTTGAAGTGGAAACTAATCAACTCTCCTTTGTCTTTCTTAATCTTCAAGTGATTTAACAATCTTTTAATGAAAAGAAAGAAAAAGTAATTTTCTATGTGATTTGATGCTTGTGCATCCAAATCCTCAACTACACTCGCTTCCAGTTATGGCAAAACTAAGCTCTTCCACAAGACTCAAAGCATGCATGCACAGTGTGATCAAGTTTATATTTAGCCAGTCAATTTAAAGCTCAATGTCATGTATGTATAGAATTAAATCTTATAACTATATATACACACAGATACACACATAGGTTGGTGTCATGGTGGTGGTTGGTTGCGTCGCTACTTTGCCTTCAATTGCTTTATCTTCCCATCAAGGCCTTCAACGGTTCAACCACAAAAAATATCAAATCTAATTAAATTGAGAAAGAGCTAGTGAGCAATAGAACAAAAGATATAAAGACAAGAAGAAATAATTAATTTGCTTTTTGATTCAAAAAAGAAACAAAAATTAAAAGTGAGATATATCTACATCTCTCACTTTTTGCTCAGTATATATATAGTAAAACTAACTATAGTAATATAAGTAATATTTTCATAATTACTATATATATATATATATAAATTAACAGTACAAATTAAGGTCAAATCCAATGGACAGTGCTCTTTTTTGATCCATTCGTAGGTACACAAGCTCTCCACCAAGGTTGCAGGTTGCATGGTGTGATTAAAGTATAGTAATGTGTTAATAAATAGTACCCCTTTAGGGAAGAAAAAGGAATAAAGATTATTTTAAGGGGTAATAGTGGTGAAAGATGGGTATCTTTTCTTGAGTCCTTTTAAGCAATCCTTCTCTTTCCTTTCTTTTCCTTTTCATTTAGAAAGAGAGAAAGAAAGCAAGTGAGGAGTTGCAGGAATAAGACTCTGACAAGAGTTTTATTTTTATTATTATTATTATTATTACTATTATTAACACTCATAAATATACACATATCTACATATAAATATATATATATGTGTATATATTTTTTTTTGGCTCTCAAGTTCTTTCAATTCTCTGAGATGGAGAGGAAGAGATTGTTTTTGGAGGAATCCTTGTGAAAACTCCGAAGAAAAGATAGATCTACCTTCCTATTTCTCTATCTCCATTGTTATATCACCTTTCACGTGCTCATGGTCATCTTCCAACCTCAAGGTATATGAGATCATCACCAATGAAATATATTTATATTTATATATGATGAAGATGTTTGCCTTTCTTTCTTTATATGATTCATCTACCCCCCATGTCCTCCTCCCTTTCTTCTCTTCTCCTACCATTGAAATTGATGGAGTTTGGTGATATGAGTTATTCTCATGATGTTGGCCTTTTTCTTTTCACTAAGTTTGTCATGAAACCTTTTAGTCTTCATGAACTTCTCTTCCGACGACTCTTTGATTCATTTTTTCTTTATCTACACATATATACAATCCATGATATATCAGACTTCACTTCAGTCTTTGTTTTTCTTGATTTTCAGGACAGAAGATGATGATACAAATACTGAAAGTTTCAGTGCTTCAAAGCCAACCACCTACCATCCTTTTCATTTACTTTCTTTACTGAAATGATAAGAATCTTATTATTTTGAAGATTTATATATTTTCCCATATATATATCTATATATAAATTCTGTGAGGAGAGTTGCTATATAGTTTGGAATCACTAATCAAGTTCATATATGGCGACCTTCTTCCATGGTGCACCGGAGATCCAATCAGACAGCTTGCAAACACTTCAGTTCATGAACCCGGGCTTCTCCGGTTACTCCGACACGTCGGCGCCAGCCAACATGGTGCTCCTTAACTCCTCCACCTTGAATTCTCTCAATTCAGTAAGCCTTTCTCAATCTCATCAACAACACTTTGTTGGAATCCCTCTCCAACCCACAACTCAAGAAACAGCTAACCCTCATGAGATCTCAACCATGAATGGATTCATCCCTAGACTTCACTACAACCTATGGACCCCAACTCCAACTAACAACACCATTGACATCTCAACATCCTCCATGCCTCTAGCTCAGCAAGGAAGCTTGTCTTTAAGCTTATCTTCACAGCAACAAGCTCCTTATCATTATCATTCAGAACCTGCAGAGATTCACACTACTCCGGCGTCATCATCAGTGAGCTTTATTAATGGCGGGATCATGTCAAGTTCTCAGAGTCATGTCTTGATGGGTTCTAAGTACTTGAAGGTTGCTCAGCAATTGCTAGATGAAGTAGCTAGCGTTGGCAAATGTGGGGTTGTTGAAGGAGATGATCAAACAGTGAAGAAGAGCTCTTCTTCTAAGGTTTCTGGTTATAGTAGAGATCAATCAGACAAGAAGGAAGAAGGTGAAACAAGTGTGAAGAGAGCTGTTGATCTCACTACTGTGGAAAAACAAGACCTTCAGATGAAGAAAGCCAAGCTTGTCACCATGTTAGATGAGGTGAGCAATTCATTAGATAATTTTATTTGCTTGGTTGACATCATGATACAATGATTAATGAATTAATTAATTACATGTATAACAAAATCAATTCATTAACAATTCAATAATTTTGTTTGTTTTGCAGGTTGAACAGAGGTACAGGCAATACAGCCAGCAGATGCAAATAGTTGTGTCATCTTTTGAAGTTGTTGCAGGGCAAGGATCAGCAAGAACATATACTTCACTGGCTTTAAAGACGATATCGAAGCAATTCCGATCCTTAAGAGACGCCATTGCCGGCCAGATACGCGGAGTTAGCAAGAGCTTAGGGGAGGATGAATGCTTACTAGGGAACAAGGCGGAAGGCGGCTCAAGACTTCGGTTTGTCGATCATCACCTCCGGCAACAACGAGCTCTCCAACAGCTTGGTATGATGCAACATAATGCTTGGAGGCCTCAACGTGGCCTGCCTGAACGCTCTGTTTCTGTGCTTAGAGCTTGGCTCTTTGAGCATTTCCTCCATCCGTGAGTTTTCATACATCATAACTATTCATGTTTTTTTAACTTGTTCACTTGTCAATTATATAATGAGACTTGCATGGATTCATGTTAGATATCCCAAGGATTCAGATAAGATCATGCTTGCCAAACAAACAGGGCTAACCAGGAGTCAGGTACTATATATACATATAATGAACTTCAATACTTCAACATTATATATATATATATATATATAGTGATTGATGTGAATGTATAATGTAGGTATCCAACTGGTTCATCAATGCAAGGGTGAGGCTGTGGAAGCCAATGGTAGAAGAGATGTATATGGAGGAGACGAAGGAGCAAGAACAGAACAATGCTGATGATAAAGCAATCAAGGGTGATGCCAATGAAAACTCAATGTCCAAATCAGGGAACAGCCCAGGAAGAACAGAACAAGATGATAACCAAAAACCATCTCCGATGTCAGTGAACGTTCTACCACAAGCCATTTATCAGAACAATGAAGCAGTATTAATGCATTCTAAACTAAAGAAGCCAAGGAGCACTGATGAGATCTCCGGTGAGCAAGGGTACTCAGTTATCACCGGAAACATGAATCATGGAGGGAGTTTTGGAACATATCATCATCATCATCATCATCAGGTTGGTGAGTTTGAGAGGTTTGAAGGAGAGCCATTCACACAAAGGTTTTCAGGTAATGGTGTTGCTCTAACTCTTGGACTTTCACACTGTGAAAACTTATCAATGTCTGGAGGACAACCAACTTATATTCCATTTGGAAGGAGGCTTGAGATGAGTAGTAGCAGCAGCAACAACAACAACAACCACCACAACAACAATGATAGCAATCAGACAATGGTTCATCAATCAAATGGTTATGATAACATCAATCTGCAGAGCAGGAAGAGGTTGGCAGCTCAGCTGTTACCAGACTACGTATCATAAAAATTCTTGCTGTTACTTGTAGGCTGCATGGTAAATGAGTGAATTGGTGATTGTAAATGCTCTCTTTATCTGTCTTTTTCTTGTCTTATATATGTAGTGTATAGGAGATGTTTCTGATCAAAGGAGTATACTTGACAGACAGATACATTTATGTTTGATAGGCCATGAATGAGTGTATATTTACTTGTTTAGTTCTCCCTTTAGAACATATGAGAGGAAAACAATCATATTTAAGCAGACATTTCATTGTTTCTGTGTGTATTTATTTGCTTGGTTATATACAGATCAGTATCATTCATGAGACAAGATTTTGTCATGAGAGCTCAATAACCAATCCTGGAATTCATCTATGCCTGTTCATTTACAAATATTGATCCAATCTGAACTCTTTATCAAGCCAGTAGTACGCCCACCACAAGAAGGAAATACAACAAAGCTGCTAGTGATTCAACAAACAGAGCACACACTGAAAGAGGAAAAATAAGATTACAACGGAACAGCTGAAAGTAAATTCCAACGAACTTGAAAGGAATGGCAATCAGAGCATCTACATGTACAACAAGAGGTTCTTAGTTTACAAAGATCGGTGACCTCTGCTCCATGGTCAGTTGAATGTCAGTTTGGGTGAAGAGCTCCTTCAGACACCGGTACGCCAGTCATGGCAGGCGAAACTATCCTGCTCTCAGCATTACCTCAAGATTAATAGCACATGATGTACACTCACCCCAAGCGATCAGAAAGGCCCGTTGCAGGGATCGAACATTGTGGAACTAGAATTTGTGGCATTGAAGCATTGTCGATTCCAACTGGTACTATGTGACCTCCCATGGTTGGCTCTAGCAAACGCACAAGCGATAGAAATATTTCCATCCGTGTCACATCTCTATTTGCCTGTACAGACAGATGCACAGGTCAAGCTCAATAGCAACTATTGCATCAAGATAACCAAGGAGATGAATTTTATGTTTAGACCAGCAGGGTTTCATTTGGATCAAGGAACTACAGGTCATATGGCCGAAGGATTAACAATAAGGATTGTCAGAATGGACATGGTATGATTTGTCAGCAATGAAATTTCCAATAAGACAGGCGGAAAATTAATACCTCAACAGCAAAGCGGGCCCAGATTTTGTCATCACGAGCTTCCATTACTCCCTTCAAAATAGTCAGTCCTAATCCTCTTATCAAGTCAGCAATTTCTAGAAACAAACCGCGCTCCTCACAGAGCATCTGGAGTGACATCATAATTCTTGTTAGTCGTGAACACGTGGTGCTGAGTGTCCAAAGGGAAGTGATAGAAAATGATGATGAACTCAATTACCTCCACAAGCATTTGCCGAGGGGGGTTCAGATCTTCAACGATTATTGGACAAACCATGGATTGATTTCCAACTTCAAATGCCCAGGTAGCGCCACCCTCAAAATTGTCTTTTAAGAGTATGCCGCCTTCCTTGTTGACAATCTGCACATGTACTCAGCACTAAGGTTTCCCACCAACATGTAACATAATAAGATTCATAAAATTCAAACATAGATTTCAAGCCTAAGGATGTGATAAGAGCTTCTTACAGCAAGTTTGACACTCAGCATCTGTGGGCAAACCAGGTGCAGCCTAAAAAACTAATGATATAGCTTGGCTGCCTATGCTAAAATTTTCATCTTATTAATAAGGTAATCAATTTTCATATGAAAAACTAATGGAACGCACAATTAACAACTTCAAAAAAATATGGCATGTTATTTGTAATGGCAATAAATAAACAGTGAGGCATGTTCTTCATAGCATAAAAGCTTTTATCAAAACAATCCAAAACAGTACATTTCACAAAATTGTTCATGCAACAAACTTGAAGATATTGATGGCATTTCATCGACACCATTTTTAAATCATGGTGAAGATACTGGCTAGGAAACATGTTCAGGTAATCATAGAACATAAAGAGAAGAATCATTACATAATATTGATGAGAAGCTCAGCACAATGATTTTACTGAAACTTGATTCTCGCATACAAAGAATGAACCATACTTATCCTTCTTTTCAATTTTGATGATTTGTGACATATAGATCCTCAATTTCAATTGAATTTGAATCAGAACACTGTAACCATTAGCATAGCAATAGAAGACAAATAATGTCATGATCAAGGCTCCTAACTGATTCAGCAAACACTTTCCACAACCAAGGCCATACCTTGGGTTCACCAGTTTCCTTCAGCTTATCAGCATGTTTGGTGACACTTTGCAAGAAAAGCATGTGCTTGATGGTCTTTTCCAGTAAAGCGTCTATGCTACACTGCTCACGGAGAAAAGAGTTTATGGCAAAAAATAAGGGGAAAAAAAATAAATAAGCCCAAGATTTAAAAAGAAGCAATAAAAGTACCTTTGCCCCATTAGGTACAATTTCACGAAGCTCTTTGACACGGTCCTGGATCATCTGACGGTCTTTGGGCCGAGGTCTGGGACTCTCTCCCGGTCTAGATCTCTTTCGGGTCAACTTGCCAGTATCATCTACCTGTTTGTTTGGTGCACTTGTTGCACTAATACGCTTTATGTTCTGACCATTTTCAATGCAGGGAATTACTTGAGATTTGTAGCTTGCATTCCTTGTATGACAATCTTCAGTTTTATCACTACTGCAGGCAGATTTGGCAGCACCAGAACTTGCAGCTTCAGTCCTTAATAGCATTGGTAAAAGACCCAAATAATTGTTCTCCATCTGCTCTGATGAAGACACCCAACCAGATGCAGGACTGGCACATAATGAAGAATTGCTGATATTTGTTATGGAGGTCTTACAAGATACATTATCATCTGAGTTTTGTTTAGCACTAGACTTCGCTTTTGAAACTACTGCATCCAATAGTTGGTCATGATAATCCTCCAAGAAATTACCATTGCAGGAATTTTCATAATTTAATGAATCGTAAATGGAGCCTGTATCCAACTGAGTAAAGCAAGTTGAGACACCTGTATCCATTTCAATAGCATTAAACTGATCACCCTGTCCAATCTCATCTAAGCTCGCATGACAATGATTTGACTTGTATTCAACACCCAACACATCAAACAAGTCATTCCCTGAACTAGGTTGCAGCAGCACCTGTGAGGAGTGTTGAGTCACTGCATTCACATGACCAGACTTTTCTGAAATATTATTCTGACTGTTCACCAATACCCCAGTATCAAATTCAGTATTTGGGTATTGTCGCTCTTCTGTGAAAGGATCTGAACTGTTGATCCAGCAATCTGGTAGAGCGCCAAAGCAGGAGTTATAAGAGGAACCTTGTTTACCAAGTTCAGTGGGAAGTATATCAGCAGCTTCAAATAGATTATTATCTTCTTCCTGCCCTCTGGAAGTTACTACATTCTGAGAACCTTGCTTCACAGAGCCAGAATATTTGGAATCCTCAACAAACATAGGTTGACTATTTGCATCTTTTGTACCGTTCTTGATATGGGATGGCCCAGTACGAGCAGGAAAAAATGGAATCTTGAGGGTCTCCTTGATTCCAGAAGGAAGTGAACCAGTTTTTCCAATAGCATTTGCATCAACCAATGATTTCATCCCATCAAATAATGCTATATCATCTAAATCTGTCAATGGAATGGAGCTGATAAATCTGTTTGACCTACGCCGAAGTGGTTCCCTGTTATTTACTGGTGACCCCTCCAGTGAACCACTATATCTAGATGTCGGATGATCTGAACTGACAAATGGCATGCCAAATTCCTTCTGAACTTCCATAGGTACCCTTTCTAGTGGGTTATTCAAATGAACTGGATTGATAACAGGATCAATGATTTGTTGGCACATTTCACTATGAACAGTTGGAGTTGATACATCATTGGCTGCAACTTTTGATGCACCAGATTCTAGTTTGCCATGCACAAGTGAAGTATAAGAAGGCTGGCTAACAGATACCCTTGATGAACTTCTGCCAGGTTGAGGACTGCATCCATCAGCAATTGATGGCAAGGATCTACCCATGCCTTCACAAACTTTTTTGGAAGGGCAGTTAGCAGTTGTTATTGCAGGTGATGCATGCATTTGACTGTTTTCCCCCTGAAATACTCCCAGCACATTTTGAGTGGGATAACATGAAAGGGCTCCAGGAATATGCCCAAACTGCGAAAACAAACACCTGACATGGCTTACGAACCCAATGTTTTCAATAACCTGCAGAAACATGAGACAAAACCAGTACCTTGTCATCACCTTAAATACCAATTAGAGACAAACACAATGAATGACATTTAAAAACTTGGCACGCATTACTTAGAATGATGATGGTAACTCCTTGACAATAGACAAAATAGGGCAATGTGTTGTATGAGGACCACTATGCCAGACAACAAACAGAAGAGATTACTATGCTTATGTAACTAAGTGTGTGGCATATAATTATGCAATATCATCCTCCCAGCACCTGTATTATTACTTAGGATTGTTGTTGTTAATTTAATCCAAGCTTAAAATTTGATGACAAAAACTCAAGTACTTAGCTTCCAATTTACATAAAGTTTAACCTTTCAAAATTCCTGTTTCACCAGCTGCCAGTAAGTCTACTAATGATTGCCATATGATATGCTGACTATTATTTAGAAAAACGCAATCCAGTTCATTCCACAATACATGTAGATGAAAATCAAGAAAATTAACTTGGTTTGTTCTGCCAAGATTGGTCAGTGCATCTCCAAAATATGTGTCACAGATGCAAGATCATACACATTATGAAATCAGGTGAATATTCTTTAGTACATTTTAAAAAAAAAATCAGAAACATAATTAAAAGGCTTACCGACTGGGTGGAACCAAGTTGCACAACACCAAATGGAAGCACAGGGATGATTGCAATTGTCTGTAGAACAAACAATTCTATAAATTTAGGGAGTCCACATGAATAGAGTATTATTAGAAAAAAAAAAAAAAAAAAGCTTTTTAACCTGTATGCCTGCCAGAAATTGGGGTCTCATCTCACCCAAGCACTGCAAGAAGAAAGAACTGCATATAAATTTCTTGGGAAAATACAATAGAACTACCAATTTCACACCTCACAAAGAAAGAAAGGAAGAATGAATGAAAAATGTATCACAGCCTAATGAAAACTTTTAAGGCACACAGTGTAAAACCACATTTGCATACCAAATGCAATACAAACATCAGGACATCAGAAGAAAAGTCATTAAAAAAATAAATAAATATCAAATGCAAAATTAAACATATCACATTTGCTTATTGAATTTCCCTCATACTTCTCCTGTTAAGGCAATATTTGTAAGCAAACTTAATTATTCTATATAACTATTAGTTTCAACCTTCCCCTTCATACACATCTTCAGTAAAACTAAGTAAAACTCAAGCGGTTCCTCTTGTGTTGCCTCAAAAAAGTCACAGCACAAATGGGCCATGTGCTGTAACTCATTACCGCACTAAAAACCTTAATTCATATGTATCCTAAACCATTTATCATTTTTTCATCTTTTTTAAAATTATCTGTATTTTTGTTATCTGGGCATAAAGAGTGTTACACCAGAAAATCCGGCAATGCAACAATCTCGACGATAAACTCAAACAAGACGCCCAGTGAGTTGGATGGATGACAACTATGTTTACAACTAGCAAGGAGACAAGATCAAGGAAATTGGGGAGTAGATCAAGGAGAATAATTCACATCCCTTAAATTATGCATGCTTGTGTGGAAGGAATAGTTATACACTATTTAGCTATAAAAGGAGTTGTATTGTAAGAAGGATGGCATGTAATAAGACTTTTACAATTTCCCTACTCTCTCTGTTACTTCCTCTGACTCATCTCTCTCCCTCTCTCTCTCTCTCTCTCTTCCTCTATCCCTTTCTCACCCTCTCCTTCCTGGGAGCTAGTGATAGCATCGCACCTTATCAAAGAGGTTTTAATAACATTTCTGACTCAGGCCTCTATGCTCTTCCTTCAAATAACTCAAAAATAATTAGTGAGCAAAACTTAAAAACATACATCAGATGTAGATCCATCAAGCAAATCTCGAAGAATCCACCAGTGGTTTCCAGTCAGAGCAGCTTTCCCAATTATTCTGTAAATAAACACAAACAATTAAGTTGTCATCTGAGCAAACAAACATCACAGAAGTAATGAAGAACATTTGACAAGGAGGATAATATACACACCCATCCCCAACTACATGGACCTGGGATGCCATCGTCGTCTTAACCAGCATGCTCAATCTGTCCCCTACTACGCCCCTGATCTCACTAACCCGATCATTTCCAGAACTCCTAGCAGCGCCACGTTCCTTGAGAAGCATGTCCATAGCATCAAACCCAGAAATATCGACAGGTCTTTCACAATGGCCATCACTCCAAACCAAATGCCTAGCAAATTTCAATCCAACCCCCCACATCAGTCCAAAAAGACCCAAATGGCAATCTCAAGCCAAAGTTTGCCATTTTCCAATGTTGGATCATCACAAGATTGCAATTTTTCCAGTCCAGAAGCATAATAATAATCTTTACAGAAAAAGGAAAAGCTAAAAAGACTATAACTCTCAAATAGAACAATAAAAAAGCATACTTTTTTTAGCAGGAGAGATCCTGTCATAAATACAAATAGATGCGTAGCTATCACACTTCCTTTAATAACTTTGCATAAAAAGGAAAAAGTAAATGGCATATCCCTTCACATACTCGCGAAAATAGGGGGAAAAAGAGCTAAGTTAATATAACACAAAACCCTAATCAGCTACTTCAAACGCAAAAGAGCATTAAAAAATAAAAATAAAAAACAGTAAGGAAAAAGCGAATTGGAGCTCACATGGGGTTCCGGGAGCCGATCGAACGCCAAAAGACAGCGTAGGACCAGCCGATCTCGACACAGAGGCGCCGCAGTGCATCCCTCAGCAACAACCCCATCGATCCGGACAGAAATCAAGCAACGAAACTCTACCCCAATCGGAACACTAACTGTTCCAGGAGCTCAATAGAGAGAAGAGAAAGACGAAAGAAGAAAAAGGAGACAACTTTCAAGTTCCAAAGTCAGCGCCAGCGGGTTGCAGCCATTGTTCAGCTCCCACGGCACGAGCCACGACCCGCCTGCTTTGCCCTCAGTCCCCCGCTCCTTTTCCTAGCCGGCTCAGCCCTCCCCTCCGCCGCCGCCGACCTCCGCCGACCCATGGGGACGAACAACCAGAGAACGGGAGAGAAAAAACGTAGTATAGAGAGAAAAAAGAAGAGAATCCGTAGAAGGCCTCTGCGGGAAAATGAATTCAGGCACGAGTCCCGCGGAGGGCCATCATTCTCTCCTCCACCGTGCCGGGGAGCAGAACCAGAACCCGAGGAGAACTTATAGAGAGAGAAAAGGTTCTCTAGAGAGAGAGACACAGAGACCAAGAGCTCGAGCTCTCCCAAGATCGCAGCAATGGCGGGGCACCAGCTTCTTTCTCTTCTCTCTTTCTCTCTCTCACCCTCTGAAATACAGGGATGCGTTCTGCTGCTCCGCAGGAACACCAAACTCTGCTCCTCCAACCGATCTGAACCGTCGGATTAGAACAGAAGACATAATGCTGGTCTAGTTTAAGCAAGCACAGAGAACTCTTGCGTGGAAATTACAGCAGATGCCACTGTTTTTGTCGGGTAGCGGAGGGGGGAATTTCTAAAAAAGTAAATACAGCTAAATGCGAGGGTTATAGTGCTTAACTTTCGGGAGTTCAGGCATGTCTTGGCTTGAACTGGAACTACTTCTACTTAACTTTGTTTTTTCATCCCAACCCCTGGAAAAATATTTAATTAAAAGCTCATACGTTAATGAAATTTTTATATTACCTAGTGTATTCTTTTTATGGTGGGGCTGTAAGTTTAGAATTTTTTTACCAGTGTGTTTGTGTTGGGTTGGGGAGTTGGTGGGCTGGTCTCTGACATTCACCACCTTTTGTTTAAATTACTTGGAATTAGCTGAAATGTAGGGTTGTTCTTTGGAGCTAGCCATGGATCTTTTTTTAAGGAAAAAAAAAAGTGTGTGTGTTTGTGTGATGCTTTTGGGGTTTGATTTGTTTAATTAGAAGTAGGGTTTCAAAGTAATGTGATGTTTGTTAATGAAAGGAAGATATATGTTTGTTTAGGAGATTGAGTGGTAGTGCCTCATAAGATCAACAAATTAATACATGATACTTTTGTTTTTATTTTTTATATTTTCATGTGTCACTAGTTCTCTCACTTTCTCATTCTTTGATTGATTTGTTTATATCACCACCCCCCCACATTCAATTTTTAAAAGCATGCATTTTTTTTTTTTAAAGACAAGATCTTGTTTTACTAAGTGGAATGAAAGTGAACTGTTGATTTTTCTAGTTTTCTGTTTAGATTGGCTTTTCAGAAAACCAATGGTTCTTTGCCTCGCATATGCATATATATAACAAGAGAAACCAGAAAGCTTTAATCTTTTCCACTCTAAATTAAGCTTTATATATATATATGAAGGTTTGTAAGGAGAGAGTTGTTGGTATATGAGTCTCATAAGATAAGATAAGAGACTTATATATGGAGGTCCTAACTAGATCAGCCACATTGCAAACCACTAAAATATACAAGTTTAAACTTATCTTAACTAAAATAAAACTGATTAGGAAGCTAGCTAGTTGGATTATGTCCTTGTCACAATCCGAAATGTTGATCATGTATGTATCACAAATCACAAGAAGTTGGGAAGATGAAACATCAGAGAGTTGGGGGCCTTGAAGTCAAAAAGAAAGGTTGGCCGGGGAAAAGAACAAGGAAAGTAACGTTAGGTTTTAGTGCACAGCATTTGGCCACCTGCATGCTAAACTGTTGCACCTTTGAGTATAATTTCATCAACTTCGAAGTTTGTATATAAATTGTAATTAATCTTTTTGTTAATAAACATTAAAATCTTCATCTTCATCATCAACAACTTTGTCTTTTAAAGTACATGCATGCAATGCAAGCATGATAGATCTTGTCCTAGCTTCAATGCCATTCTAGTGTTTCATTCTTGATGCTCACTTGAAGACTGTTTTGGTTTCATCCAGTTAGAGCAGGTGACATGATCATGAACTCTTTTTTTTTTCCTATCTTGTTTTCTTCATTCACTCAAACATTATAAATCAACTAAACCTCTTGTCATTTTCTATTTGGTTGAATCAAGGAAAATATTCTATTCCTCAATGAATCAAATGAATGAGAGAATTTTAGATCTCTTCTTCTATATTTCCATTACTCTCTTATCACATAACTCAAACATTAACATGAGACTTTGAAATAAATTAATATTATACATAGTGTGTATATATATATAGTATTCATCATTGTGCTTGATGAGAGATGAAGGGAAACTTAATTAGGAACACAAACAAGGGGACAAGGAGAAAGGCAATTGATGAGAGTGGGGTGGTGCAATTGGCCACCAAAGGAAGACAAAATCAGTATGAGAATCTTGACTCTTTCTATTATATGTTCCCTCCCCAACAAAGTTGAATTATTAACATATCTTCTCTTCTTTTTCCTTCTTCTTCTTCCTTGAGCATTGATAAGATTTTTTCAACCCCACATAAATACTCACCAATCAGTATAAAGATCATGGTAAGTTCACTGACTTGATTACAATTAAAAAATAAAAATAAATACTTTTTAGTGGGCAAAGAAAAGGTTTTTTATTTTGTATATTCATTTAGCTTTACTTATTTATCAGTAATTCAAATCATTATTTTTTGGGAGGTCTTTTCTTATGTCGTTTTTTTGTGCTTGTTCTATTGATGATCATGGTTATCTCCGGTGTTTAGAACAATATATTGTATTTTTTTTCTTTTTTATTACTTTTTTTTCAAAAAATTATAAGTGACTAGTTTTTATTTTAAAAAATCAATAACATGGGTTTTTCATGAATTTTTGTTATAATATGATAGTGAAGCAATAATTAGCAAGATGACAAAGACAAACATCCTTCAAATTCCATGAATGTTTGGGATGTAACCTGTATTTATCATTAAAGTAAAGAATATGAATTTCAAACCAATCATATAGAATCAAATATCTTGGGAAAGGCAAGCATAACTAGAGCTTTTAACTATTTTTTTTTTCTTAATCATAAATCACTCTTGCAATTTACCATTAATTGTCTTTTACGATCTAAGTACTTCTTTTTTTTTATAAAGTAAATAAATCATATTTATTAAATAAACAAACAGAAACAGACAAAAGAGTCTACAAAACAACGCCAACAATGACGCAACTACTAAGAATTAAAACCATAGGAAAAAAAAAAAACATAGCCACTATGAGCGTTCTCCTGTAATTACATCTTAAACTTTTACTCAAGTTTAATATTAATGAATTGTGATTTTTTTATTTTAATATCAAAATATATAATAAGAGATGATCATATGGATATGGATGTGAATTGAGCATGTGATGGATTTGGTACAAATGTAAGGTTAGATTTGGATGTTGTGGAAAAGGAATTGCAACAAGTGATTGATGGTATCTCAGTGGTTGGTCACTCACATTGTACTCTCTTTTAACTTGCTTCAATCACTAGTCATCCTCTTCTTTGTCTTTGGCTCTGAGTGATGGTATGTCCACTGTTGATAAACATGCCAATATGTCACATCTTCGTACTATTTATTCCCATTCTCATATCAAATGTTTAACTAATAAAACAAATACACTAAGATCTGTATAAAAGAATATTTTAAGGTCACAAATAACTATTATTTTATAGGAATTATGTTCTTTATTAATAAATAAAATATTATATTAATTTATTGATTTATTAATAAATAAATATTCATTAATTTACAATGAGTTCTATATTTTATACAAACCCGAAAAATAAAGGCCATATATATATATATATATATATATAATAAAATTGCATGTAAGCACATAAGGAATAACCTAAAGATAAAAAGATTATTGAAATGATAGATACAAATGATGATTGTTGTGTTTTTCAATAGAATCCTTAAAAAATTACTTACTATAACATGAGAAAAATCTATGAAACACGGTATGGTATGTATTAAGAATGAAATTAAATTTAATTGACTAATAAAGATGAAACAAATAACTTTAAATGCATATTAAGAAAATGATAAATTTTAAAAAATAAAAATAGTCCAAAAAACTTCAATATTATAAATTTTATATGGTATATTTCTGTATATTTGATAAATTATTAATTTATATTTTTGTTGGATCCTAAAGAGTTTTAAAATAATTATTATCTTATACAAAATTTAACGAAATTATTAATTTAGCACATTGGCCCTAGGTAGGACAAGGGAAAAAAATATTATTTCATCCATTTTATTAATTTATCAAGTATCCATTCATCAATTTTACTGTATATATTATAGTAACCATATATGTCAAACTTCCAAATAAAATATGGTTCTCTATTAATATTTATTAAGAGGAAGGGATGTGTTTGTTAAATTTAATGTCTTGATCATCCTTTGGATAATCACTAATTAATAACTAGTTAATTAGATAAATTAAGTTGATCAAGATGATCAAGGAGAACTAATTATGCACCATGTTTGAAGAGTTCAAAGTCATATTGAAATATTTTTTTAAAACTAAATTTGGAGGCCCAAGCAAAATCTTGATGGGCTCATACAAGCAACCAACTTAACATTGATCAATTAGATAAATGTCAGGAAAGTAAAGTTTTGCAAGGTAAATTAGATGATTAATAATTATATTTTATTTGCATGCATTTTAAGATCAAGGTTTGTTTTATTCAAATTTTACTAACGTATGACATGATTGGATCCAAATACTATATACTTAAGCAAATTTTACAAACATTGATCAAGGTTTGTTATATATATATATATATATATATATATATATATATATATATATATATATATATATATATATATATATATATGTTAGTCTTAAATAAATTAAGATGAATTTACTAACTAATAACATTCTTCATGTGTTTTGAGACACGTTATTGGCTCAAAACTTCTTGTATTTTATTAAATCATTGAGCAATATACAAACATGTATAGATAGATGTTAGTCATTATGCTAATCTAAGCCTCCTTTTTGTTTGTTGTAATTTAAAGTTGCCTTTTGAATTCATCATCATCATGCATTAGTAATATGAATTATTGTTTGTTTTCTTTGCACAATTAAGTTCACATTATCTACTCAAAATAATGATTAATACCAGACATATATATATACACACACAATTATTAAGTTCACATCTTCTCCTCAAAATAATGATTAATACCATACATATATAAAAGACAATGGTATTATATATGGAAATACGAAGACAACATTGTATACCATACCACACACCCATATATATATATATATAACCCACGTCAATAGTCAATTATTTCTAGTTTTCAAGATACAGTAGTGTAATCTCTAGAGTCATATCAAATCGTTTATAAAAGCTTTAATAGTTATAATGTATTAATAACTTGTATATAATAACAATTTTTCTAATTTTAACAAGAATATTAATCTAATACATGGCATCCTTTAATTTGATACACTTAGAATAATTGAAGCCTAAATTTTAATATTTTTATTTATTAAAAACCTATATGATGAACTATTTTAATTTATAGAGATATATAATATCCTATAATAAAAAGAGCGTCGTTTTCAAATTGATATAATGAATATGTTTTGTGCATCTTTATTAACATAGATATATATCTTAAAAATAGTATTTCCCCCCTATGTATGCCAATGTACCTTAACTAGTTTATGTATTTTGTCTTTTATCTAATATAAATGATTTATCTATCTTTCCAAAGTTAACAAAAACAAAAGAACGACACTTGTGTCAGTATATAATCATTATTTATAAACATGATTCTTTAAAACATTAAAAAATGATAAGACTTTGAACATATACCTGTATGTCTTGAAACAATTATGATTGTTCGATCTAATGAGTAAATACGTTTTTATGATTGTTCGATCTAATTATAATGAGTAAATATGATGATTGTTCGATCTAATTATAATGAGTAAATATGTTTTTATTAATTTTTGTATATATATATATATATATATAATGTTATCATACAATAGTAAGAATTCAAATATATACCTAAAAGTAATTTAAAAAAAATAAAAATAGATAAACCACTGCTTTATTGAATAAAAGACTGAAACACCCCAGGGTACAACCAACAGAACATATGAGTTCTCACTAGCAGTGAAGAGCTCAAAAGAAGAAAAGTACAAGTAAAGAAAGAAGTGCAGCTGGGAGAGCGAAGAGATCCGTTTGAATTCACAGGACAGTTCAAGCTGCAAGGTGGAGCGAATTACTCCTGATCCATGTGCGAGTCAGTATTACCGGTGCTATCTGTGGTTCTTGTGCTCAGGAAGTCGATGGAGCGCTTTATCTTCTGGAAAGCTTCATGGAGAATTTGATGATGAGTCAATGAAGCTGCAGAAAACCATGTAATCAGCATATTAGAAATTTTGAATAAGATAGTATGAAAAGGTAAAGCAGAATACTGAAAAATACGATTGTTTCGTTCTAGCCAAATATTCCAGATAATTGTTCTTGCAAGTAGATCCCACATCGACCTATAGTTTAAATGTAATGAAGGTAACCAGAAGGTCCATATGCTTGAAACAGAGGGAGGTAAAGTTTGTAGCTCAAGTACGTTAGAGAAATATGACCTAAAATAATATTGTCATACACAAAATATGATTATTCAAAAATTATATTGATCGAATATACACAAAAACACTAGTCAAATATATTATAAATATATATAAAGCTAATGTCAAAAAAAGGAGATGCTGAACAAAGTCAGGGAAAGCATGCAGCTTTGTTCATGCAAACTCAAAGGTGGTGCTGCCCAGCAGCCTTGTGGACACTTTGGTCCAAAACAAACATCATATAATTATAAATAAATGTGTGTATATTTATATTATATAATTAATATATAAGCCAACCAACCTATATACACGCACTGTGTCCAACTTGCATTGCTCTTTATATGAACCACTGGTGCTCATATTCCTGATTAATTAATTTTCTGACCACCTGGGTCACCTTCCTTGTTTTTTCCATTCCTTTCTTTATTTTCTTTCCTCGTGCTCTTATTCCCACATATCTCCTTTATTTTATTTTATTTATTTCGGCCTCTTAGATATTCATCTTAATTGGTCTTCAATCATTCATTCTTGATTCATTAATTGAGGAATACTATACTCGATCATCCTTACGTACATATATACATATGAGAAAGAGAGACAGTGCATGCATGTATGTGTACGTTATATATCTCTGTTAGTTCCGCCGGTTAGGGTTTGTGAAATAAGAGGAACACTCACTCACTTAAGCACTCAAGAAAAATAAACACAAACCACAAAGAGGAGACACAAGACGTTGGTAACCCAGTTCGGCATCCACTTGCCTACATCTGGGGGGCCATGCCCGGAGATCAACAATCCACTAAAAAGGGGTAAAAGATAGAAGAGTACAAAACACACTTGTCACTCTCTCACATACAAAGAATACTACCCTCTCTAGATTGTCCGGTACCTCCCTACTCCCTCTTTCAAGAGTCGTACCCAATCCTAGACCAAGGTTGTATATATAGACGCCTCAACGTCCCAAATATAGCGCATACCCTTTTTAGAATCTCCGCGGCTTCTAACTTTGGAACCTTCCGAAATTAGATGTCGTAACTTATGTTGTAACATTTGTTGCGACATTGGCCCTGGCTGTTGGCTTGGCTGAATTCTGGCTCCATTGCTAAGCGACCTCAAGACACCCTATCTGAGTCGATGTAGCTCGATCACCTGATCCGAACCTACCAGCAACTAACCTCCCTCTTCAGCTCCTCACCACACAGCCCCCTCGCAAGGGGCGCACGTCCTATGTGCGTCTTCATGGAACTTGCCAAACTTAGTCTTCACTTCACCCAAGTTTGGTCTTCAAGGATCTTCAATCCATCATCCAAATCTTGCCATCAATAGGCGCATCTTCAAACATACCCATAATAGACTTCATATCTTCTCTATTATGGTTCTTCAAATCTTCAACAAGGATCTTGAAATCTTTCCTTCAATAGTCTTCAAGAATCATTCCATTGATAGGATTCTCTTCATTTAGCTTCACCCATATTTAGTCTTCAATCAATCTTCTAAATATGGTCTTGATTTGGATCTTGTCTTCAACTTGATGCTTGCTTGATCATCTTGCCTAAAATAGTTTTTCACAAGATCTTCATACAATCTTCATGAGAGTTGCTCCTTCTTTCCAAAAATAGCTTCTACAAGATCTCTCATGATATTTTCCACCTAGCCAAGTATATTTGCCATGTCATCCTTCATTCCATGTCTTCATCCATGCCACGTCATCATGCTTGCCATGTCATCTTGACTAGGTGTCAAATTATGCCAATCATTAAAGTGCATTTGCACTAACAATCTCAATGTTCAGCTAATGAAGCTTAATTTGGTTAATAACCATTGTTTACAAGCTTAATTAAATGAAGTTAAGTCTAGTATTTATTTTTTATTATATATGTATATGTTGAAGCGCACTTTACCTAATCAGAGGTTTGTGAGGAGGAAGGTGAGAAGAAAGTTTGATTACTAATTAAGAATATTGGCAAAGGAAAAATTAAAGTGCTTTTCAAGTGGTATTTTTTACTTTAAAACTGATTAAATTAAAGCTCTAGCTAAGAAGATGTAATTATTTTGCTCATGGATGTCTTCATCAATGCTTCTATACAGTGAGAAGTTTTTAATAGAATTAATAATATATTCATGGCTGGCCACTAAAGGAATTCCCCATGAGGACTAATTTCTACTCATGGTGTTTGAGTTATGGACCAAGAAAGTGCATGGCAATTAAGAATATGCTTGCAAACATTCCTAGCTTTCCAGCTCATTCATTGAAGGTCAAAACTTTAATTAATTTCATAAAAATCAACTTCAATAACATTAAAGCGTCAGTATATATATATATATATATATATATGATCATATGTTTATTGACATGTTAAAAGTATCAGCCCTCAGCTTGTTGAGCTCCAGAATTGCCGATCATTCCGGAGACCCAGAACCCCCCTTGGCTCGAGAGTAGTCGTCTTCTTCTTCGGCCTGGATTGGCCTGTGACTCCTGCTGGACGTCTTCGTTGGTTCAGACCTTTATCTCTTTCTTTTCTTTTGCTGGTTTTATTCTTGTACTTTCCTCACCTCTGGTGAATATTTTCTTTCTTTCTTTGATGTTTGGTTGTACTTTTCTTTACTTTTTTGTCTGTTCTTCTGCTTTTCAATAAATTAGTGGTTTATCCATTTTTTATAAAAAAAAAATGTTAAAAGTATCATTCAAATGGAAATTAGAAGATTACATTGCATGGATAAATTAATGCTTTTCAGAGTGAGAGTGATCAGTTATAATCAATTTGGAGATCATCAAGTGGTGAAGCTAGCACATGGCTAGAGGTATCCTCAAGTATCCTAGGAAGCTTTTGATAAGCAAAAAATAAACAAGTTGTGAGGATTCATAGATAGTGCTTGTCAATATCATATATATACTTATTAAAATTGATCACAAGTCTGAAACCTAAAGAAAAACTACAAGCATGCATGTCTCATGAGATTTTCTCTTGTAGGAAAATTAACAGAAGAAGACATGCATGCATGCAATATTTCCTCCTAAGTGTAATCTAGCTGTTTTCATCAATTCGAAAATTAATGGAAGATATGTATAGCTAGCAGGCAGTAAAGTGAATATGATCAAAAAAAAATTTCTGTGCAACAAGCATATTTAGAGCAACAGAGTACTGGCACTAGTGTATAATGTGTTATGTATGTGCATATATATTGTCTAATAATTACCCACAGTTTTATGAAGCATATATATAGATGTATATATAAAAATTTGATCATCATATTAAGTGAAGTATGACTTATATAGACCAACAAATTAAAAAGACTTTTTTCTTGTAATTAAGAATAGCCTCTCTGTCTCTCTGTCTCTCTCTCTTTCTCTGTCTGAGTTATCGTCACATCAGCCAGCCAACATAAGTAATTCAAAGACAAAGTATCTTTTGAAAGCACTAACCGTGTATGACTAGGAGTCTAGGACAATATTAATATTCCCATGGGTGCTACTGGTTGACGCGCCACCTTAATTCGATTTCTATTTAAGGATGCCTTCATCTCCATTTACCTCCAAACCATTCTCTTCCTCTATCTCCTCCTTACCCTCTGGCTAATTCATTTGATTCCAATAATATTCCTCAATGATCTCCATGGAATTAGAAGCTCAGCAAAGTACAAGCTGTGAGAAGATTGGATTCTCTCCATGGTGGATGTTCACGTTCTTCATCACTATCCTAAAAAAGTTTCATGCAAAGGTGGCAAGGCTGTTCACAAAGCTGAAGAAGATTGCTGAAGAAGATCCTAGAAGAGTCTATCATTCTTTTAAAGTAGGACTAGCACTCACGTTGGTCTCTATCTTCTACTATGTCACCCCACTCTTCAATGGTTTTGGATCATCATGCATGTGGGCAGTCCTAACAGTAGTGGTGGTCATGGAATTCACTGTTGGTAAGCATTAATTAAACCTCATTATAATCATGCATGGTATATATATATCATCATGCAGGATAATTATATAACTCTTTTCTAGAAACATTACTCATTAACACTTGATGATCAGGTGCAACATTAGGCAAAGGTTTAAACCGAACTTTAGCGACGGTGCTTGCCGGCTCATTAGCACTTGGAGCTCATCACTTAGCAGAGCTTTGTGGGGAGAAAATGGAACCAATACTTCTAGGAATTCTAGTATTCATCCTAGCTTCAGCTGCCACATTCTCAAGATTCATACCAAGAGTGAAGAAGAGATATGACTATGGTGTAACTATATTCATACTGACATTCAGCTTGGTAGCAGTGTCAAGCTATAGAGTTGATGAGGTAATACCATTGGCTCATCAAAGAGCTTCCACCATTGCTGTTGGTGTGGCTACCTGTCTTTGCACCACCTTCTTTGTTTTCCCAGTCTGGGCTGGTGAAGATCTCCACAAGTTAACTGCCACCAACCTTGAAAAGCTTGCATGCTTCTTACAAGGTATGCATGTATCTATCTATCTGAGGGTGAACCACACATGCATGCATTATATACATATAATTAATATTGGAGCTGTTTTTGTAGGGTTGGGAGATGATTACTTCCAAGATAAAGCTAAAAAGGAGAACAAGGTGGGGGAGAAGAAGGATTACTTCCAAAGTTATAAGAGTGTTCTTAATTCTAAGCCAACGGAGGAATCTCTGGTGAGTTTTTGTGAATATGAGATTTGTTAGGGACTTGCATGTAAAGAAGGGGAAATAAAGTTAATTAATTATTGTAAATTTTCAGGCTAATTTTGCAAAATGGGAACCGGGTCATAACGGATTCGGGTTTCGTCACCCGTGGAATCAGTACCTTAAAATCGGAGCTTCGACCCGACGATGCGCTTATTCAACTGAGGCTCTTAGCGCGTTCTTAACCGCATGCGACTCTAAACCCAAACCCGATCCGAACGATGAAGTAGGAACTAAAATCCGATCCGCTTGTGCCGAAATGAGCTCCGAATCCGCTAAGGCGTTATCGGATCTTGCAAGCTCCATCCGAACAATGTCGGCTCCCACGTTGGCGCGCCAGCACATGGCGGCGGCTTCAGCCGCCGCCGAGAAGCTGAAAACCGTGTTATTGTACAGCGGCTCGGTGGCTGAGATAGTACACGTGGCGACTATCGGAGCTATATTGGTGGAGATCGTGAACTGTGAGCACGAGATAGTGGGAACGGTGGAGGAGCTCTCTCGGCTCGCCGGTTTTAGGAGAGCCGAAGCCGTTAATGAAGCTCCGGTGAAGCCGGGAAACGAAGAGCAATGCCCTTCTGTGGTTATCACTATGAGCGGGATTAGAATTGTGTAATTTTATTCTTTTATTTTATATTTGATAAAATAGTTATTCAATAAAAATAAAGTGTTATTTACCTGTCTTTTGTTATACTTTTTAATATAATAATAATCATTGACAACCTAAGACTCTAGGTGTTTTTTTATTATTTAATATTTCCATATTGTTTGGCTACTAGTGTTTTGTGTTTGGTTTGGATTGTATTTTCGTACTTTTATAATGTTCATTATATTTTTTAATCTATGTGGTTCAACCAATTTTTTATTAATTATAATAATAATTATTATTATTTTTATAGAAGATAAAGCACTGATATAATAATTAAATAAGTTAACACTCCCTGTGTTTTTTGATTTTTGGAGGATAAAATAATTCTTCCAATGAAAAAAATGTATTTTTAATTAACAAAGAGAACATGTAAATTAAAATATTTAAATAATTATTTCTATCTGAATTTTATTAGTATTGATAAAGGCCATGTAAGTGCAATGTATTCTTCTTTCTCACAAATAGATAATTTTTTTATTCATTTATTTTTGTATAAGCCTCGCAACTCACAATCAATCTTCAATATTGTGAGAGAAATATAATTCCTCAACTTCTCATTTGGTATGGGAAAAATTTTCTTCCTTTTAATATGGAGATATTGATATATAATATTATTTTCAAAGGATATGAACATGATGAGGTTAGAAGAATGGGATGGGAAAAAAATTACATATTACCTTGCTATGTTACACATTTTTATCAACCAAATTCTCAATGTGATTATATCTTATTAAATTAAAATGAAAAAAAGAGGAAATAAAGTGCTTTGTTATGTTAGTCAAATATATATAAAAAACACACAACTAAAATCTAATATTTATCAAGTTAGAGCCATCAGTGTTTGGGCAAGAATACACCATCAATAGATGAATCCACATCATCATGTCAGTAGATCTGAGTAACTATCACAGAGAGAAAAAAAAATCAAACTTTTCCTTGATCAGGTATATTAAAAGAAAAACCATTGAATATAATAAGAGACAAAAAATGAGACCACCAGCAGTGATGTAGGAAAACAGAGACCACCACCAGTTTCCAGTGATGTCAATTGTCAAACACTCAACAACCCAAAATACCAGAATAAAGAACCTGAAAGGAAGTTCAGGTTGAACCAAAGTGGATCTCGGTGTTGTCCCTCACTAAAAAAGCCTTTTTTTCACATCACCAAACTTGCCACATTCTTTCATAATCTTATGATAAGCATGACATTACCATAACTCCCAACCATTGGTTACAGCTTTGAAGCTTCTAGTTAATATTAAAAAAAACAAACAAACAAACAACAGTAAACACCACTTTTGTTTTTCTTGTTAGTTTGATTCTTTTTGTACTCTCTTGTCCTTGGGGTTCATTGTTTATTTTCAGGCCACCATCACCATCATATAAGATCTTATTCATCGTGGATGAGTCTCCTGTCCTTTCTGTTTGTTGCCTTCCACTATTGGAAGTGAGACCTTCTAAGTGTATTGTCCACCTGTGCCACCATTTGGAGATGAGAACAACTCTTGAGACCATGAGCGCCTGCTAGAGAATGCCACATTCAATGTGCTAAAACAGAAAAGAAAGCAAAACAAATTAATTGGATAAAAAAAATGAACTTGTATATGTAGATTAGTTATTGTCAAAAAGAAGTGAGTATTGGTACACATGGACGCATTGCTACAGCAGCTATGGTATGATCTCACTTGATGGAAATCTAATTTTACAAGTCAAAGATGATCAAACTATTCACAAAATCTGAAGATGATGACTGGTATTAATTCTGAATGAAAAAATTTGCTACCATCCGTATATGGGATTCTGAACCTGCGGTGGCAAGAGATGCAAGTCGATGCAATGTTGCTTGTTATAGTCTCTTGTGCCTGGTATGGCTCCGGTGGATAACCTTAGGATCTCGTTCCCTGTGAGACAATAGTGCGCGAGTGCTAATCCACCGTCCACAGCTTCAGAGAAACTTGGCATTGAAATCGATTTCCTTATCCTCTTGGAATGTCCGGGATTTGCGGTTGTGTCATCATTGCTTAGCAGAACTTTGTCAAGGTCTGAGGTCTGCAGGAACCGTTGAGTGGCAGCCTCCCATGATAAATTGTATCTCTCCTCTGGGGTCAGGGGATGAGGTTCATTTTCCAGTGCTTCTTTCACTCTTGCCACGAAATCCTCCGATGTCTTGTAAGTCAAGCAGTTGGGAAATGCCATGAAGAACTCATTTGATGGGTGGTCTGCACAGATAACAAACTTTCCCATGGCAAGAGCTTCAGCTGTTGCTGTACAGAGGACATCACTGAGACTGGGGTTTATGAAAACCTTGTACCTGAAAATACAAACAACAAGAGATGATCTTCAGTACGAATATTAACTAAAGATGCAGCCCGAATGTGTACTTCTTATGGCTACCTACCCATGAAGTGAATCATCTGCATGATCCCTTCCCTTAAGGAAGTTAAGATTCAGCTCTAACTTTTTGGCAGCAGATTGTACTTCATGTGAATCCTCGCCATTTCCATACACATCCAATTTAAAACCTTCCAAATCTTGTTTGTGTTTTGCTAAGAGATCAATCAATTCCCTGTAGCCTTTTGCCCAGACCATCTTACCCAAGAAATATGCCCCTTTGGAAAATGACTGTTGCCCGCCATTTCTCTCAGCTGCTATTTTCTCTCCAATCTTGAGAAACTTGGGGTTCACACCATGAACATTGCAAATGACCGACTTGGGCAGATCTTGGGTTGCTGCAGAAAGACGAAGAACCTGCATGATTGGCATTCTAACTAGTCAAAACTCAACTAAATGCCTTCTGCTCTTGCTAATTCAGAAAGCAAAATAAGAATGTGCATGGATAGAAAAAATAAGAAGCTATACATTAATCCTCAACTTTAACCAGAAAATCTTGACAATTTCTTTAGCAAATGTAAAAGAAACCAACAGAAGCAATATATTATTGGAGTTTAGAAGTAATACCTTATGGCAGTATACTCTGGTGACCCAGTTGTTGATGTGCTTGACAAGAAAAGCTTGGAAAGCCCCATATTTTTCCCTCTTGATGTACTCCAAGTAATTTGTGTGGACAACACCAACAACATGGTTAAATTTGTCAGTCCAACGCGTACCATGATGGTACCAGTTTAGGTGCTCTGGCTCTTCGAGTATTGCAATATCAGCTTCCTTGGCAGAAATGAATTGCGAAGTGTCTCCAGCAGGTATTATGCTCCGTCTTTCTTTTGAGAACTAAACCAAATAACAGAGATATTATCATATTGTTAGAATTACCCATAATAGCACAAACCAAATAATGAACCAACTAACAAGTACCTTTCCTGGATAAAAGGATATATTGAAATCAGCCTTAAAACCAACTCTCTCTTCCACCCAATTACGAATGTAAGTTTCCTGTTCATCTGGAGAGCTAAAAGTCAGGCTGTTAGGATAAACCAACTCCTGATCTGGTTTGCATAGCCAAGGTACCAATAAAGTCACTTTTTGTTTTGCAGATTTCGATAGGTATGCTGCTCGAAAAAGAGGATTGACAGCAGTTCCTGTCATCCATGGAAGACTGGCAGTTGTCACTATTGCAATATGTCTCTTCTCCTCATCAACTTCAGGCTTTGTGAGATTGGTCCAAAATCCACCTTCATAGTGATGTCCTGTACTTTGCAGTACACTTGCTATCCTCAAGTCAAGTTCATCATGGACATTTTCATTTTGGAGCAAGGGTATGTCTTGCGCAGAAAGAGAATGAGATATGAGTGGATCTTTCCGTCCACAGCACAAAGCTTCCACTATTTTGTCACAGATATCTGTAGGACAGAATCACTCTCATAACGTAAGAATCACATCACCCAGTTTAAGGCTGAATAATGTTCAAATAATAAACTATAACAATCATTGCTAAACTAGTGTGTGTATGTGTGTGCACACGCACGCGGGTGCTAATAAACTACCACAATTCCTGCTAAACTGGTGTATATATATCACCATCCCTAAAGGTCTCCTCTGAGACAGCTATATTCTGAACACAAACGACAATAAGCAGTCAGCACCGAGCAAGCATCCTGTAAGATTTCAGCCAGCTTAGCCCGACAGAGAGGAATTTCAACACGACAAGATGGACAGGGTTCATCCCGCCAGTGAAATCACAAATTTCAAGCACATATTCCTTAATTTTGTTTTGGAGATAAATACGTTGGTTCTTATTTATATCACATCACTAAAACCACAACTCTGGTACAAATTGCTTAAAAAAGTTATGCATATTTTTTAACCCGATAAACTCAAGATTTTAGTACATACTTTGATGAACATGGCCAACTAGACCAAATGTCAACAAGTATCACCAAGCTAGCTAAAGCATGCTAAATTCCAGCAGAATGGGTCAAACATGACTACCCAAGATCAATCATGAGTACAGATGTGGTCAACACCTAAATCAATCCCAAAAGCAATCACACTTATTGGTTCATTTTTCATGTGGCAAAATCCTAGCAGCCTCTGTATCAAACATGAAAAAAATTCAAATTCCTTTCAAAGCACAATCTCTCTGATTAATTAAGAGATGAAAAAGAAAAAGAAAAAGAAAATCATTGAATAGGTATTGAAGACAATGCTACTTTTTTACCTCTTTTTACACCAAGTTGATCCAAAAACGGACCAGATTGCTTGACTAAATATGCCAATAGTTCAGGGACATCTAATGGTGGAACATCCTGAAGCAAATAACAATAAGGATTTATAAACTCAATCAATTATTCAATAACCAAAATCACAAATAAGATGTTTGACAACAGAGAATGAAGGGTAGACAGCATTTGAGGAAATAAAAAAAAATGAATGATGAAGTGTTACATACAGTATCCACTATAAAATGCTAACCTTAGAATCTTCAGGCTCCTTGCAAATTGATTTCTGCAAAAATATGAGACAATAATAAGAAATCTCTTAATGTTATAGATCAAATTAAAAAAAAAAAAATCTAAACTGTGCCAGACTAAATTCAAATTAAAATATGGGGCATGTGAAACTCAAGCATCATTTATTTGCGATGAGCAGACTAACAGCAAGCATATAGGGTAAGACTAACATCTAGCATATGAAAAAAATTGAAATTATGGCTAAGTTTCTTCTTGCAAACTTACAACAAACATAGCCTCATTTTGCCTACTTGCATAAAATGCAGGAAAAGGAGTTAGCGTAGAAAGTCATGTTGAGCATATCTCTAGATGGTTGCTATCTAATGTACTTTATGAAATGAACTGAGGAGGAAATAACTACGAGAACCATGTAAAACAGCAAAGCAAATACAAGATCTAAGATTACCAATATTGAAAACACATGTGGCATCCATGAAAGAAAAGTACTCGAGACAACAGGACAGAAGGAGAAAGCACAACAAGGGGAGCGAAGCGTGACAAAATAGTACTGCTTTATTCAGCATCAAGATCCAACTAACTATAATGGCTTTAAGATAGTCAACAAACTCAGATGACACTAACGCAAACAGAAACCAATGTATACTAGTATTGCATCCCTGACAATATAAGCACATTCATTAAAAGGGAGACAAGATTACGAATGTATTCCAGTATATATTCATTTGTTTATCAGTCTTCCTTTCTTTCATTCAAGCAAATCCCAACAAAAGAATTCTCTCTAATTTTCTATTCTTTTCCTCCGATTTCCCTTAATCCAATATCACAAATAGGCCGCAAGATTCAATATTTATGCATGTCCAATGAATAAAAACTTATAAGCCAATGGTGGTTCAAATTCAATGAGGGGAAAAAAAAGAGAACGAAGATAAAATTCATCACCAGGCTTAATTTCACTTTCTCGACAAATTCGCTACTTTTACGTTCGATATCCAAGAAAATATCCTTCGAATGGCTCTTCCGCTCGAATTCTTTCAGACCCGTCTTCAAGATTCGGATAAATTCCCACTCCGTCTCACCCTCCTTCGAGCGAACCCCCCTACCCTCACGCTTCAGCCTACCTCGCCCAAAATCCCCAAATCCTTCGTTCTCATCCATGGAAACAATCGCGTCCCTAATCCCAGAAAAATCAAGCTGGAACCGGGACCTAGGATTCCATCTCTCGAGGACCTTCCGGCTGAAATCCGGGGATGAGTAGGCTCGGCGGATCTCGGAGAGCTTGGGCTTTATACGCTTCACGAAATCGAGCTCCGCTATGGGGGCCTCAGCCGCAGAGACAGAGAAAGGAGAAGCAGAATTGAGGAAGTTCTCAAACTCAAGGTCCGCGAGGCTCTTGAAGGTTCTTGCGCGCGTCCGCATAAGCTGCAGGTCGGCGCCGGCGGAGTCACGGACCTCGCGCCAGCCACGGGAGATGAAGGCAAGGGCCTTCTCCGCGGGGTCGAAGGTTGGAGGCCGAGGCTCCATAGCAAGGTTGATCATGAAGACGAAGGAGATTAGGGTTAGGGTTTCACTTCCCTGGAGCTTGGGATCGTGGCGAGGTCTCTCACGGTCTGAGAAACGGCGAAACCGCGGGGAAGATATAAAGGGTAGACATGGGGCCCACGACGAGGAGATTTCCTGCTGACGTGGACGACTTGACGAGATTTCGCTGCTTCCGTGGCGGACTTGATGAGTGATTTGATGACGTGGAATATTCGAGTACATTCTTTTTCTGGTTCCAATTATTTTTTAATTTTTTTCTTTTACAAAACGTCTTACAAACAAACTGGACTAAAAATTAATTATTTAACCCGTCCACCCTCCACGGAGAATGAGGAATTTAAGCTGTGAGCACACATCTACAGCTCGAGACTTATTGGTTATTTCATCCTTATTTATTATAATAAAATTAAATACATACAATTAGATTTTTTTGTGGTGCTAATTATTTTGAATCTAATACTGAATTATATAAAAATATTAATTTTAAAATTTTTAATTGGATAATAATGTGATTGCTTATCTATATAACTTTTATTTTAAAATTAAAATTTATTTTTGAATTATTAAGTTTCATTATTACAGACGTTGAAGATTTTGCATTGCTTGAGAGCTCCATTGTTGGAGTCTTCTTTCAAAGGTTTGACCAAAACGTAAATTAAATCAATCACGGAGATATATGCCTCCAAATAATCCTCAGCCGCATGCTTCTCAACGGTGGTTAGGAACTTAGGAGTTGATTTATTGTTTGGATTTTATAACCCTTCAAATTGAGATGAAATATATTTTAAATTGATATTATTGGACAACCACTAGATAATAGATGTAGGGTTATTAATTTACACCGAACCAGGCCGGAAAATCCAATTGTCGACCCCAAATGGATCCGGTCAAACCTAAAATTAGGGGAATGGAATTAGGGACAGAGCAGGGATGTAAATCCCCTTTGGGGATTGGGTCATGGATGGAAATTTTTTCCTTACTCGGCCCGTATTGGAATATATAATCTGAATACTATATATATATAATATTTGAATTTTTATTTAGATTAAATAAAATATATATTTATTAAAAAATAATATATTTAATATATTTATATAATAAAAAGAGAATATATAGATGAAAAAAATCAAATACATGTAATCCCTTAATCCAAGTAATCCCCTTGCTAGACACAGAGGGAGAAATTTTTTTTTCTATACCCAAGCTCGAGGAAGGGGGTTAAGGATGGGTTTGGCTAACAGAGATCAAATCCGGGGAATGAATCCCTGCCCTTGTTGAGATTCATCTGTTGACATTCCAAGATAAATGAATGGTGTAAAGTTACATCCTCAATACTATAGAACTATATATTATTATATATAACACAATTAAGCCACTATGATTGATGCACTGTTGTACCTTTATGTCATTGTGACAATCACATATAGTTATTGGGCTACTCTAGTAAAAAAAAACCTAAAATTAATATTTTTCATAATTTTCATTAACTATAAAAATTCAGTTTTTACAAATAAGTTAAAATAATATACGAGAGCGACGTGGATTTTACATAATATTTATTTATTTTACAATTTTAAATTTTAATAATTTGAAAATATACATTAAAAAGCGTCGAATATAAATTTTGGATTAAAAACTGAAAATTTAATGGCGGGAAGAAGGGAACAAGTGGCGGGAAGAAGGGTTTTAGGTGGAAAAAGGTGACACTTTTCTGGGAGCTCTTCGCGATGATGCAACCAAAGATCAGCGCTTTCTTCAAGCCATCTGATCCCAAATCGTTGGAGAAGTGTGAACATCCTGAATCTGATCTCCAGAGGTATTGATTTCCTATCAGTTCTTTATGTTTTCCCTGAATTATTTGCTTTGATTTTGGAATTTGTGATCAAGTATCCTGATTTAGGGTTCTTTCTCTAAATCCGAATACTTCTATAGGGAAAATGAGGAATTGAATCTAAAATCAGCGAAATCTGGATCAAAACTTGCATCTGCTAACAAAATTTTGAACAAGAAGAGAAGTTATGCTCAGTATCATTTGGAATTAGGGCAATCTGATTTTCCTTCTTCACACTTGCAATGTGTGTGGATTGATGTATGCCAAGGGAGAAGATAATGATGAGAAGGTTCACAAGGAGTTCCACAAGGAATATTATGAGGGTGTTCGATTCAAGGTGATTTTTTTTTTTCTTTCCTTTCATAGATGATCATGGTTTTGTATTGGAATATAAAAATTTTGTTTTTCTGAGGATGATTGTGTTCTGATACTCTGCTGATGAAAAGGGATGGCGCAACGAGAGGGTTGTCGCTGAGCACCGCAATGCAGGAGATCGGGTTTTGATGGTTGTCGAAGAAGACTCGCTGGTGCAAAAGCGCAAGGTTTCGGTGATAGTTTCGTGTTCTTTGTGTTGAGATTGAATGAATGTTATTTGATTTGATTTCTTTGGATGTTTGCAGCTTCAATCTGTTCTTAAGTTCATCGAAAAGGAGCTCGGGTTTGCTGATGGAGAGATTCTTCATAAACTCTGCAAAGTATATTTCCTTTTTTTTTAAGCTTCATCCTTAAACATTGATTGACAATTAAATCTGTGGTTCCTTTCTGTATTGAGTTTTGATATTTTTCTTGTAGGCGTACCTTTATATTTCAAATCATCGAATTGTCGGTTGTCTTGTTGCTGAACCAATAAAAACTGCACATAGGGTCATTGTCTCACATCCCACTGCCAAAAATTTGAGTGATACAACTGAAAAGTCTGATTCCCAAAAACCAAATAAAACTCTTCTTCGATTCGGAGAAATTGGTTTTAATCAGGAAGTCATAAAGAAATGCAAATCAACAAAGAGTCAGGAAACAGATCAATGGGTGAATGGAGCAATTCTCAGTGAGGAGAAAACCGTGCCAGCTCTTTGCGGTGTTAGAGCGATTTGGGTTGTTCCTTCTCATCGACGACAAGGAATCGGTTCAAAGTTGTTGGATGCCATGAGGTAATTCAAGTCTAAATGAAATACCATGCTGTTCATTTAAGATCACAAATGAGTGATGATAACATCCATATCAATTTGCAGGAAGAGTTTTTGCGCCGATAAACGGTTAGAACATGCAGAATGTGCATTTTCTTCGCCAACGTCTGCTGGGCATGCATTAGCAACCAGTTACACCCACAGCATGTCATTCTTGGTTTACATGTCTGGAGATGTTTGATGGAGTTTTAAATATTTTGTTTTATTAGAAAATTTTCAAGGGGATTAACTGTTAAAATTTTCCAACTAACAAACTGTCAGCTAATGTGAAATTGACATCCTGTGTGAAATATGAATTCATATTTGTTATTGTAAGAAGAAATTCTATCAGAGCAACAGAAATGCTGAAAACACATGAAAAATTTGTCAGGATTCCCTGAAAGTGAAGTTCAGATTTTTGTATATCTGTGCCGACAATGTTATCTGATATCACTAGAAACCTTGTATTACATTATGAGGTGATCAAGAGGCCTGATATGTTTAGTCAAAACACCTTTCCTTACCACTAATTTTCCATGAATGGAAACAAAAGAATACTATACAGATATTACTCTTCTGCATCTGTAGCTGTTGAGGATGGCACATTCTTTTGTTTTACAAATTGACCTTTGACTCTTGGCCGTTGTTCAGCGAGCTTTTTCCTACTGTAATATCTAACCTGTTCAAGAAAACAGAAATACTTGTGAGGCAAATTGAAGTTCTAGTTTATAATTGATACTGGATGATTCATATAATTACCTTCTTCTGGAAGCATCTGTCTTTTCGTTTCAACCGGAATTTGATCAATGCAGCTGCACGGTGAGAATGATTGCATTCTAGGGCTTCCTTATTCCAGTTCTGGAAAGAACTCTCATTCCCATTTTCAAGAGCATTTCCTATTGGCATCACACCATCTGTTGTTTCCGCACTACCATTACTTCTGCTACGGTTTAATATATCTTGGCTACAGATTTCATTTCGGTTAGCTTGCTCCTGAGGACATGGCAATGCTCTGTTTTCTAGTTCCACGTCACTTGGATGATGTGAATGATAAGGCTGATGACACTCTCCAGGATGTGGAAATTTCATAGCAGAGTGATCATTATCAGCATGATTGTCTCTAGGACCAGATTGATGAGAAGAAATAGGATATCTAACTCTATCAACTGTGTTCGAAGTATGTGGTGATAAGGAATTCTCACAATAGAACACTGGCTGTAAGATGGCACTATACCCAGGACAAAAGGTCTGATAATGTGTTGCTCCGACAGGGATTTGTAATGGCATAAACCCTACTTGATGATGATGAGAAGAAGAGTCCTCACCAGAGGCAGAACAGCCAATTAATGCATTTTCTCTAGGTGAATCAGAAGACGGAAGGGCGCTGGTATCCTTGTAACAATTGGTAGAGAGATCATAGTTCATTGGAACTTCACCTACATTGACCTGAGGGTAGGGCAGCTTCCCATTAAGAAAAAGAGATGTGTCCTTGTCACTATGATCAGTACCATTATCTGTTAATTGTGGGAATGTGAGACATTGATCAGCACATTCATTGTTTCCTAAGTCTAAGGCCGAAGAACTCAGTTTCGGAATGGAAGGTTGAATCTTCTTATCACCGTATCTGCAAAAGAGAGATGAGTATTTTACTTGTTGCAAAATCAAAGAATGTTCAAATGAAAGATGCTCAAGAGGTTAGTTTGGTTAGTTCCGTTAGTTCAAAATCACATATACTGCACAAGTTAAAGCTACTGAAGTGCTAACATGTTAATATCCCTAAAGACAAAGGAGTGCAATATGATATGATCTTCGTGGACATGCATAATAAATATTTCTGGTTGGTCTCTTATCAAAAGGTGGTATATGCAAGTCAAAGAAGCTCACAAGTTCAATACTCCTGAGTGGTTTCAAAACAACAAAGCTCATAAAAGTTCGAAGGCCAACATGATTCAGATCAAAGTACCTTGAGAATGCTGAAGAATCTGAATGATTTAATTTATGCCTATCTCTAAAATCCCGTCTTCTCAGAGAAAGCTCCCAGAGCGGCGGTGAACCAACATTGTGTTCAATCTTTTCTCGAGATGATTCTGCAGAAACTGAAATACCTTTCTTTAGAGAATCATATTTTCTAGATTGATAAGCTGCATTTACTACTGACTATTGTTTCTATAAACCCGTCCATACCTCTACGTATTCCATTGACATGCATATTTTGACAATATGAGCCAAGGTCGACATTTACTTCCTCAATACATCGCCTAGGGCTTGACGCTTCCTCGTTGGACGGTAATATTTTGTATGAATATTCAGCCATCTGGTCTTTCTCAACTGAATGACAACCTTGAACAGGCAAAGTTCCTTCAACAACAAAAGCATCTGCAACAGATTTATCTGTAACACATGATCATCACAACTGATAATTGAATTGTCAGACTTCAAACTTGAGATCAGCAAAAATAAAACAGTATCAACCTGCAAAATCATGATTAGGCGCTTCTAGTTTAGCATCTTCATCACTGTTGGAATTCCCTCCTTCCACTAAATGAGGATCAGTGAGCTCTTGCACCCTCTCAGTTTCCATGTCAGGTTTGGTACCAGCATTCTGCTCAAATGAGTAATATTACACAGCAGATAATAATGGACAAAGGAGAACACTGAAACACAGGTAAATCACAGAGCTTGACTGAAACAACAACTCTTACAAGCTCACCTGATCATACTTCCCTTCCCCACTGTTCTCCCCGGTCTCCGATCCCTCACCAGCATTTACACTAATGCGATTACTGGCCGCATTATTCTCCGAAGCATTCACTTGTTGGCTCAACTGAATGAAAGCTTGATATCATCAGTGAACCAATCCAATAATTCCGACAAGAATTAGAGAAATGAACCTGAATATCAAAAGAGATTGATACAACAAAATAATGCACATACAGAATGCTTTCTCCAAACATGTTGCCATAAATTCTTCAATTCATTCTTCCTAACTGGCTTCACAAGAAAATCCACAGCTCCTTTGAGCATACACTTGAGCACCACGTTCACAGAATCATGAGACGACATCACTGAAACAATTTTTTTTTTATTTAAAAAAAAATCACATAAATTTCACATCACAAATAACGCAAAAACAATAAAAATCACAAATTGAACATATTCCCAAGATTCACAGCTTCAATTGAAGAGAACCAGAACCTCAATTCTGACAATTAGGGCAAGGAGCGATTTTACTTACTAATTACGGGAATATTCTTGCAATCCTCGGAGCTCATGATCCTGGAAAGCAAAGCGATGCCGGAAAGCGAAGGTATGTCAACCTCAGCGAGAACCAAATCAAACTGAAATCGCTTCTCCGTCATGAACTCCCAGGCCTTCAATCCATCGCCAACGGCCGCCACTGTTACCAAAAGAGAAAAACACCATTAAAACAACAGGAAAAGCAATACCACGATCGATCGAAAGGGAGAGTAGATGGAGAGTACCATGGTATGCGCATTTGCGGAGGAGAGCGGCAACGATGTGGCGAGTGGAGTCATCGTTCTCGACGAGGAGGACACGGAGGGAGGGGACGAGGGAGGAAGCGGTCCCAGCGGACGCGCCGCGGGCATGTGGAGCTAGCACCGCCGTCCGATGAACGATGGACGGTGGATAAGGGCTCGGCCGCCATTGATGGTCCGAAGAGAAGCGAAGAGAAGAGAAGCAGAGAAGGAGGAGAATAATATCTCGAGAAATTGGTGCCACGTCAGCGAAATCAAAAGGGAAGCCAGGGGCGTGTGATTGATCGACACGTGGCATCATCTGAAGCCACTCGTTCAGCTTGATGATCTCGTAGCTCCATGGCGCCAACATCTGAGATATTTTTTTCGGTTTGCGTAACTTTCAAGTTCCTCCTCAAAACACACCACGTCTCTGATTTTTTTTAAAATTTAATTTAATTATTAGATTTTCATTAAATAAATGTATAAATTTAATGAATGATTTTTTTTAAGATGAAAACAAACAATTTCAGGGTTAGAGTTTGTTGATTTGGGGGAGTGATTTGAAGTGGGGAGGTAGGTGAAGTCCTATTTTCTTGCAGCGAGAGGAAACGATATCATTTTTAGCAATTTTGGTGTTATTTGTCAGAAAATGAGAATATAAATGGAGAATTTAGGTGTTATGTGAAGTTCTATTAGTTCGAAAAAAGACTTTGGAAGTGGAGGAAGTAAGTTTTTATAGATTGGCTCACTTTTTTAGCTTCAGTAAAAAAACTGCCAAAGTGAGTTTAGTTCAAAATTTACTTGGAGGAAGTATCACTTCTCTTATTTTAGGACAAATGAATATAAAGTGGGGAAAGTCAGCCCACTCACTCCACTTCCCCCAAAATAAACAATAGTGTATGAACCGAGAATTAATTATTCATTTGGCACACTAACTAGAAATTTATTATTGTTGTTATATCTAGTTAAATTTAAACTCGATATTTTTTTAAATATCTCATACTCACTTTTGGTATTTGGGCCTAATCTTTTTCTTATAAAATTATAATTATTATTTTTATTTATTTATAGTAAATACTATCATAAAAATAATGATATTATTATATTCAAATCTAAACCTTGTCCAGCCATTGTGTTGCATGATGACATCCACTGAAATGAATATCTAGGACCAAAAAGGAGATATGAGATTCAATGGTTCAGAGAGCTCAATGCTGATGTGGCATATTTATCTTTAAAGTAGTGGCTAGTTTTCCAATTTGACTTTTTTTAATGGTTTTGTTTTTATTTTGAGACAAAAAGTATATAAATAAGTATTTATTATTTAAAAATGAACATAGCCATTTAAATATTACTAGATTCATGAATTCTGCCTCAAAAAATAGGAACAATGAAGGGAAAGGATAAAAGATACCAGATAACAGGAATGAACATACTATCTAGAAAAGTGGGTAAGATAATTTAAGAAAAATTAAATAAATAAATCCAAATAGCATGATGTCTGAACCCAATTTTGAACCAAATAATTTTTTTTAAAGATAAATATCTAATTATTGTGTGTGTGTGTGTGTGTGTGTGTGTGTGTGTGTGTGAGAGAGAGAGAGAGAGAGAGAGAGAGAGAGAGAGAGTGAACCCTTAATCTCTGATTCTCTTATTTGGGGGGAGAAAATGAATTATTATTTTTTTATTATAACGGTAATAATTAAAAAAAATGCGACAAACACCACTTTAAAAAAATGTCAAAAAGAGAGATAAATAAAAGATAAATATAATGATGCATTAGTTACGATGATTTAACGATAATTTATAAATTTATCATGGGATGAGGTGAGATAAATATTTTTACTGAGTAGTGGCTTAATGACCTTTTAGGTATAATTATGCACCAAGTATCTATAGTATTTTTATATAATATTATATAATATTGTGGCACGAGATTTAAATTTCGATCACTCATTTATCACTCAAGATAATTTTTCACTAAACTATCCACCGGTTGTCTAACCAAATAATAAACTTTATTATAAAAAAATTATATATTAAAAATATTATTATTTTTTTAAATAAATAAATCATACCCAGTGGTCTTTGGGTCAATTGGCACCAGGTCTTTTACGCAGGGTGTTTGCCTTGAGTGTTGATCATGGCTCCCTGAGTTCGATCCCCATCACGCGCAAGGTGAGGGCACGGTTCGACGGTGTGCGCTGTTTCCCAACGTGCTCGTTCTTGATCAGACGTTTGTCACCATTTTCATAAAAAAAAATTATAAATACATTACAGTAAAATAATAGCAGTATCCATAAACTGATCATAACCACTAGTAATGATTACAATATTAGACTTAAAAAAAAAATGAAAAACATAAAGGAAGAACATGATACTGTCCAGTTGACAAATGATATATACCAAATTAAAGCCATCTCGTCAACACAAACATCTAACACTAATTAATGAATTTGAGGTACATATCTGAATGCTTTCTTTAATTAAAAAATGAACAGAAAAAGTCCAAATTGTACTTAATTATACAAAGTGAAGTTTTTAACTTGTGCCTCTTCTAATGGGGAACATTAGATAGCGAAATAGGAATATAAATTAATTCTAATATGAATCAAGAGAATTACAACTGTTATTAAAAATGTAATGAAATTTAATTCTATTAAAGTTAAAAATGCATCTTTTATGTTTGAGCCATAGATACAAAGTCAATAAGTGATAAAGCAAAGGACAAACATGTATGGAGATGCATCATTTACGATGACTTGACTTACCTCCATATATAAAACCTTTTTTATGCAACCCTGGAGGGAAGGATAAGAAGTATTTTTCATACATAACTACTATAGGGAACCCATAGAAAATAAATTGTAATATGAGAGGTTCGAACTCAAAACCTCTCAATCACAATCATGGTGGTGATGAATCAACAATTTGAAGTGCCTTTTCTTGCATATTCTTGATGAACCAACATTTATATATAGATGTAGGGGGATTTGTTTGTGAAGTAATAAGCCCCTTTAACATCTCTTCATCTACAAAGAATTCTTGACGTGAAAACAAAGAGATCAATGGCTAATCTTTGAATAGGAAAAAGAACAGATTTGCAGGGTCCTAAATGAAAATGGCTAATTCTAAAAAAAACCTTGTTCTTTGGAAGATCTATCTCGTGTTTGGTACTGCATGGTTCCACTTTGCAAGAACTCAAAATTATTCTCTTGAAGCTCATTCTCTTTATGATAAATGATTTTGTTGCCCTAAAATGACCTAGCCTGATAGAGAAATCCCAATTCAATAGAGCTTTCGATACAATTAAATAGATTGCCACATGGACACCATATTCTAGGAGCCTAAACCATGTGATTGACTAAATCCTCCTTTATCTGTTGCGGGTTGAGGGCTCCTTTTACTTCCCCTTCTGCAAACTCCGATTTGTATTTTTCATATTGAAATTTTTTATTAACAATAGTACAAGATCCATTTTGCATCATATCTAATTAATTCTTTAGTTCAAATAATGTCACTCGATTATTATCAAACTGATTGCAAACTTTTTTTTGTCCACCAGGATCCCACCAGAGAGCCTTTTATTTCTAATAGACCATGAACTAACACAGAATCATTCTCAACAAATCCATAAGAAATTATCCCATCTTTTTCATCGGGATGAAAACCAAAGATCTTGAGTGACAGATCTGTTACTAGTGAGTTAATCCACAGTTCCTTTGAACAAAAATATTATATACCAAAAACTATCCTTAATAATTGTGAGCAATTTTCTTTATTGTGAACATATATATATATATTTCAAAGTGTTAAGACATCATAAATAAATATGTACATTGAAAACGGATACACAATTACTAATTTCACAGGGGTATATATGTTTAAAAAAACTCATCTTTAAAAGAAATTATAAATTTTCAGAAGGTCTGAAGTGCAAAATAACAATCACCATTGAGTCATTGACACCACGTTTCAAAGCTCGTCGAGAAGAACGGACATTCACCTCCCGCTATCCCCGCCCCGTCCTCCACGCAAACCCTAGCAATGGCTGGTCTCGCCTTCAATCTTCCAATCAGAGAAGGAATGAGACCCATTGCCCCTCTCGCAAGGCTACTCTGTTCCCACAATGACCACCCAACGAGGGACCATGGAGGTGCTCGCCGAGAAGGCGACGTTGCTGCGGGAGTCCTTGCAGAAGAGCCAGTCTAACACTGAGAGCATGGTAGCCATTCTTGGCTCCTTCGATTACCGCCTCTCTGCTCTCGACACCGCCATGCGCCCCACCCAGGTTTCCTCGATTGTAGTTTCTCGGTTTATGACAAAAAGATGCGATCTTGTGAATGTTTTTAGGTTGATTTATGCGTGATGAGTTGCAGGTGCGGACGCGTTCTATTAGGATGGCGCATGATAATATCAATAAGACGCTGAAGGTTGCTGAGGTTATCCTTACTCAGTTCGATCTCTGTCGGCAGGTTTATTGTGGATTGATGTTGGTTTTTGCTGATTTAGGGTTAGATAAGGGATAGAATGGATGCAATTAGGGGAAATTTTGGAATTTTGCAGGCTGAGGCCAAGATAATGAGAGGGCCGCATGAAGATCTTGAGAGTTACTTGGAAGCTGTTGATCAGTTGAAAAAAATTGGCCATTTTTTCAGCTCCTATAAGAGCTTAATGAGTAGGGAAGGAGTGCTTAACCATATCAATGGTTTGCTGTCTAAAGCCATTCTGAAGCTGGAGGAGGAATTCAAGCTGCTTCTGTCTAGTTACAGGTCTGGTTGTTTCCCTTTTATGTGGATAACCTTTCATTTTGCTATCTGTTTCATATGAATTTAGGAAAATTGGATTGGGGCCTTATGATGAACATTTTTATTCTTCTATGAAATCTGATATTCTTTGTAGTATACTTGCTTGTGAATGGTGGTTTTTTTAAGAGTCATAGGCATGATATGTGGCTCAGCAGTGCATTTTCACTTTGGATCACTTAAGTGTTCTGGTAGCCATTGCTTAGTAATTAGTTTAAGCTCTTCGTTTTGGTTTTGTTTCAGCAAACCTGTGGAACCTGACCGCTTGTTTGATTGCCTTCCAAACTCTTTACGTCCGACACCTGCAGAACATTCAGGTGATATAGGTAAAATCAATGCAGGTGCAAGCAATGCTGAGAATCAGTCTAAAAGCTTGGAGAATGGCATTTACAAGCCTCCAACTCTCATTCCTCCAAGGATAGTGCCTCTGCTGCACGATTTAGCTCAGCAAATGGCTCAAGCTGGTCGCCATCAGCAATGTCTAAAGATCTATGGGTATATTTCTATTCAATCCCTTGCATTATTCAGAACTTTTGAGAGAGGTAGCTAAAGGAATCTCTAGGGGATATTTGAATGCCAATTATGCAGGGAAAAGTGGGGGCTAACAAGCCCAATTTTTCTTTTCTTCTTTTGTCTTAAGGTAGGGGGAGTGTGATCAACTTGTGTGCTTGTTTCCTTGTTTGGTATTCAGGGATTTTCGTGCTTCAGCCTTAGAACAGAGCGTCCGGAAACTTGGTGTGGAGAGACTGAACAAAGATGATGTTCAGAAGATGCAATGGGAAGTCCTGGAGGCCAAAATTGGGAACTGGATTCATTTCATGCGAATTGCTGTGAGTTTTAATTGTAGTTAGCTTCTTGCTTGTGATTGTTATCTTCAGTCATCTAATTATGCTTAAACTAGGTCAAACTGCTATTTGCTGGCGAAAGAAAAATTTGTGATGAAATCTTTGATGATGTTGATAGCAATCTCAAGGATCAATGTTTTGCTGATGTCACTGCCAACAGCGTTACTACTCTGCTTAGCTTTGGAGAGGCTGTTGCCAAAAGTAAAAGATCACCAGAAAAGTTGTTTGTGCTTCTAGACATGTATGAAATAATGCGAGAGCTTCATGGGGAGGTATGCCAAATGCTTTTATTTCTTTCACATCAAAGTATCCATTCAACACGTGCATATGCTTGTCAAACTAAGTAGCTGATGTAGAATATAACCATTTGGTTCAGAATGTGGTTTCAAATTCACATCTGCTTGTAGTTTGATTTGTTTATTTATGCATCTAAATTCATGAATTGATTTTTTTGTGAAATATAATGGAGATAAATAGTAAGGAGTTTTACTGGGGTTAAATGCAACTGTTGCTATATTCTGATAATCTCCACGTTTTCACAGTAGAATGGCGTTATGATTTTCTTTATAATTGTCATGTTTGGTTTTATTGGTCAGATGCAAACCATTTTTGAAGGAAAAGCTTGTTTTGATATGCGGGACTCTGCTCTTTATTTGATTAAACGCTTGGCCCAGACTGCCCAAGAAACCTTTGGTGATTTTGAGGAGGCGGTTGAGAAAGATGCATCAAAAACAACTGTTCTTGATGGCACTGTCCATCCCTTGACCAGCTATGTTCTTAATTATGTAAAATTTCTATTTGAGTGAGTATTTTCCTTCCCTTCTGAGATCTAAATGCCAGAGAATCCGGCTGAAGAGCAATGTTTATTTATGGCTGTATCTATTTGGTATCTACAGCTATCAAACTACACTGAACTTGCTTTTCAAGGAGTTTGACACTGGGAATGAATCAGATTCACAACTAGTTGTTTTGACAACACGGATAATGCAAGCTCTCCAAACTAATTTGGAAGGCAAATCAAAGCAATACAAGGACCAGGCTTTAACCTCTCTATTTCTTATGAACAACATCCATTACATGGTCAGATCTGTGCGCAGGTGTGTCATCCTCGAGGAATTGATCATCTCCTGTAAGGTAACATTTCATAATAACAGAGTTATCTATGTAACTACCATTGTTTCAGGTTTGAAGCAAAGGATATATTGGGTGAAGACTGGGTTCAAAGACACCGAAGGATTGTACAACAACATGCTAATCAATACAAGAGGGTTGCATGGGCTAAGGTTTGCTCTGTCTGATAAAGCTCAACTGAATGTACAATTTTTATGTTCCATGGCTAAAATTGGTGCCCTTTTGGACTTCGATGCAGATTCTGCAGACCCTCACTTTTCAAGGTGCACCTTCTGGTGGTAGCGGTGGTGTAGGGGGTAACGATTCAGGTGGTACCAGCGGAGTCTCAAGAGCGACAGTAAAAGATCGGTCAGTGACTCACTTTATTACTCTATTCCTTTCTAAGATGAATTGCAATTTGATCAAATCAGTGCCTTAAATTAACAGGTTCAAATCTTTCAATGTCCAATTTGAGGAGCTCCATCAAAGACAGTCCCAATGGACAGTACCTGATCAAGAACTCCGGGAGTCCTTGAGGCTTGCCGTCGGTGAAGTCTTATTACCTGCCTATCGATCTTTCCTGAAACGTTTCGGGTATGGTCATCCTTCAGTTTTTGATATGCTCATGCTTCATATTGATCCTTCCATTTTAATTTCTTTCTATCGATTAATCAGGCCAATGATCGAGAGCGGGAAGAACCCAGTGAAATACATCCGGTACACCCCAGAAGACCTCGATCGAATGTTAGGTGAATTCTTCGAAGGAAAAGTATGGAACGAACCGAAACGCTAACCAAACCATACTTGAATTATCTCCAATTTTAGTGTCATACTTGAATTATCTCCAATTTTAGTGTATTTCTCAATGTTCATGATTTATATGAATTCTATCCAATCATACAATTGGTATTCTTTTCCCAAGCTCATATGTATAACAAAATATAAAGTAGGCGCAATGTTTGGTAACACATCAAACAAAAAGGAAGACATGGAACTACCTACTTTCCAGGCCACATTCCCACACTTTTCAAATTATTTGAACTTTAAAGAAGCCCTCTTTATTCTTCCCAACAGCTCCCACTGCACAAGCTCATCTTCTTCTCCTACTCCTCCTCCTCCTCCTCACTATGTCTAAAGACTGTGAGTGCGAACGCCACGAGATCCACCGCCGACTTATCTGGCTGGTGGTTGCCTTAATTCTCATCATCCTCTTCATCATACTCATCGTCTGGCTGGCTCTCCGGCCGACAAAACCTCGTTTCATCCTCCAAAACACCGATATCATCCAGTTCAACCTTTCCTCCTCAGCCACCCTCTCCTCCATCATCCAAGCCACCATCTCCTCTCACAACCCTAATGAACACGTTGGCATCTACTATGATAACCTCAACGTCTTCATCTCCTACAAGTCCCAACAAATCACTCTCCCCTCCTCCCTCTCTCCTGCTTATCAGGTATGTAAAAACTCTTTCTACGTACTTGCATGCATGCATGCACATGCATGGCTTCTTAATACTTATATATATATATATCCTGGTTTAATTGTTTACAGGGACATGGGGATGTGGATGCATGGTCACCATTCTTGTACGGTAACACAGTACCTATAGCTCCATCTCTCTGTGAAGCTATTGTTCAGGATGAGAATGCTGGATTGTTGTTGCTGTTCATCAAGATTGATGGAAGGTTGAGATGGAAAGTAGGGTCTTGGATATCTGGTCATTATCATATCTATGTGAATTGTCCAGCCTTGCTAACTTTTGTTAATGGCAAAGCTAGTGGGTACTCACCATCTCTTAAGTTCCGGCAGGTTTCTGCTTGCACTGTTGATGTATGAGCTTTAGTATAATTACTTAATTAATTATCTTCTTGGGTTTCAGGCCATTAGTGGCCAGTGAAAGCTTGAAGTTTGTGCTTGGGATGGGAAAGGGAAAACAGTATATCAGTTAATAATATAGAAGTAGTGCTCTGTTTTCTTTTTGATTAAGTTTCTTATTTCATTTATATATATGATTTAATCATCAATCTTTTAGTTATAGTGTGAGTGGATTTTTTTTTTTAATAAAAGTAGATCCCTAAAAAAAAGCAGGAAAAGCATCATGTTTGTAGTTTTTAAATGATTTATTAGTGTCATGGGATTGGAAATATTAAAATTTTTAGAAAGTTAAAAACAAAGGTTGGTATCTCTTTTGGCTTGTTATATAAATTGAGTGGTGGGAAACTTAGCTTTGAAGATAGCTTAGTTGAGTGCACCGACCACCTTCTTCATTAAGTGGGTTGGTGTCTCTCTACTTTCATATAATCATAGAATCATTTTTTTTAATTGAAAATTCTATATGATACTTTTGTTCTTTGTTAATTTTATTGCCAAAAAATACTTCATTCTTTGGTTCCATATATATATATAAAAGACAGTGGGATAGATGATATTTGGCTTGTATGCCCAACCAATGTGCATGGTCTGGTTTAATATAACAAATATTGCAGTTATGTGTCATTCTTATGTGAGCTTTTGTTTGTGGTCCTTATTTTGTGGCCATGTTTTGGAAATTATAAGTGACTCCTAAATAAATTAACTAGTTCAAAAGAATCTCATCTTTCTTTTGCTTTCACTATGGTTACACACACACCACCCGAATCATCAATAACAATAATAATAAATTTATTCTAACTATTTTAGATTGGTGCATGTGTACTTTCCTTCCGCATTGTTCTATTAAAGGCAAAAAAAAACCATATATTTATCTAGCTCGTTTTTTTTTAAATAAAAAAATAAAAATGGGTAAACCACATGTTTATTGAGTAGAAATGCAGAAATAAAACATTTGGAAGCACTAAAAGAAAAGAACAAGCACACACTAAAAGAAATAACCTTCATCAGAGGTGAAGGAGACAAGTGAAAAACAAAGAGCATACTAAAAAACTAAAAACCAGACAACGAGACTGGCGAAGTCAACCAACTGGAGACAAATGCTTGTCTAAGCTGCGGGGAGGAGGGGACTATTTCTATCCATGCTGTGCTCCGATTCACCAAGAAGATCTGCGGCTCTTGCGCTCATGAAGTTGATAGCGCGCTTTATCCTTTGCGAGGCTTCAGAAAGAGATTGTTGATGAGCGTGAGTATTTGTGGAAAACCAAGAAAGGAGAGTGCTAGCAACTTTAAAAATGATAGAATAAAGAGGTGATACACTCAAATGAAAAATGCGGTTATTTCACTCTAGCCAAGTATGCCAGATTATGGCTCTAGCATTGAGGTCCCACAAAATTTGATTTCTAGAATTTAAGGATGGTAACCAAGATGTCCAAAGTTTAGAAATCGGAGGAAGAATCACATGTGAGCCGAAGGTAAGAAAGAAGAAATTTCAGAATTTATCTAGCTCGTTTCATTACATAAAATTTTCACTAAATATATATTTTTTATATGTGTTTTCCCTTTCTATGAATTTTCACACGGAGAGTTTTTATTATTTTTTTTCAGCTCTGTCATGGTCAATCTCAAATTAATGAGGAAAAAAAAATTGTTGTATTGAGAAGCTCACAGTCAAAAGTTAAACATAATATCTTGAACATAAATCTGAACACCTCTTAAATCGAAAAAAATATATATATATATTAATAAAAACGTTAAGGTATTAAAATGGACCACAAACATGAGGTGGACTCTATAGGTACTTCTTGTATTATTATACTTTTTATTTTCAGTTGTCCTATATATCATTTTTAATTTTTAATAAATTAGTGTTTTCTTTTAAATAGACCCAGTCTCCTTTTATACTATACCTTCACAAGGTCCACACATATCCATTAACAAGAACATGAAAGTGACCTTTTATGACTAGCTTGAGGCTGATAATGCCTTCTTCTCCGGCCAGTGATTGCCGGAGTGTCTTCTGTGTCCTTTGGACTCTAAGTCCAAGTTTTAGTCAAAGTTCCATTTGTTGCACTCCATTGTCTGTCATATAAACATTGTATTTTACTCTCTAAATTAAAAAAAAAAGAAAAAAGAAAATATGCAATAGTTTTATCTTCAAATTGGTTTAATCAAGCGTACCATAATTTCTTTTTATTTCATATGTCAATATATAACACACTTTTTTTTAAAACTAATAAATGCTTATTTTTCTAATTTAAAAAAAAGTTTATTTAATTTCTCGTCTATTTCTAGAGTGTCACAGTTACGTCAAGCTGACAGATGTAAGTCTAATTAGCACATCTTTAAACTGTATTACATGCTCCTAATTAAGTCCTAATAAATCATTTCCAACAAATTCCAACTTAAATCCTTTAAACCACCAATAATATTCTAAAAAATTTCTCCCTCCACAATAAATATATATATATTATTTATGATGTGGGCAAATCTCACTAGTGGTTTTTCTGTACGTATCTGTCCTATGCTTTTAGTTTTTATTTTCAATAAATTTGTGGTTTATATATTTTATTAAAAAAAAAAAAAATGAGGTGAACAAATTTTTGTTATTATTCATATTTAAAATTTTGATGTCCCTGCATGAGAGTCAAATGCCTGGCTTAATTTTAGGTCCACCAACCTCAAATCTTTTTATCATGGCCATAAGAATACTTCCAAGCTTTTAATTAATAAGCACGAGTTTCATGGGCCGCCAGCAGGAGGTGGTGCCTTTAAGCTCTGTTGAAACTAGTTATATGTTAAAGAAAAAAAAAAAAAAAAAGGGAGTTTCTACTTTGATCTTATGTTTTATACAAAGGTTAGATATTGAAGGTTTGAATATATGTTCAAGATTCATGGCTTCAAGCCAAAGATAATTGGGTACATGATGATCAAGCTTCCTGTTCTAAGGAACAACACTATATCTTATCACTTTTCAAACTACGTACCAATTGCCATGTTTCTCTCTTCTGATTTTTTTTTTTTAATGTATGGTATTACTTTATGTAAATATATTTGTGAAATGAAGGAGAGGTTGGTGAGATGGCGATGGTATTAAAAAGTGTATAATGGTTTGAGTCTTCAAAATTTGGTGAGCTTGGATGACAATTTTTTTTTAAAATTTTAAATCATGTATATCAAAAGTTGTAAATCATGTGCATCTTCTCTTTTGTTGTTTTTTTCCTTTCTTGTGTGTTATATCCCTCATCCCTGATAAGAACTCAGCCTTGTTTTCTTTTCATATGTAGTTGTTCATCTTTTTTTCTAAGTTTGTATTGAGTTGTACCGTTTCTTTCAATAAATTGATGGTTTATCCATTTTTTTTAAATAAGAAATGCATAAGTTAAAAATAAAAATAAAAAAAATTTAGTAAAACATAAACTCCACTAATATTGGAAATAAAAAGATCTAACTATATACAATAGAATGATAAACAATGACGCCCTAGATGAAGATGACAAGGATTCTCCTCCAGAGTAACATGGGCCAACATAATTTAGGATTTAGTTGGATCCCAGATTAATAGACTGTATTTCATAATTGTTTGTACATGACCCTGAATTTAAAGGTTTTTTTCTTCTCTTCTTATTGATTTTTTTTTTTTTGAGTGGAATATATATGGTTAAATAATTATCCATATGAATTTACAATAGGATAAATCAATTTGCCGGGGAAAAAAATAAACTGGGCCCAATTTAAAAAATAGAGTTAATAAAAAAAAATATATTATTTCATTTATATAGAAAAAAAATCACCATTTTCCTCCTAAATCTTCGCTTGGGTAGAAAGAGAGGCGCAATAAATTCAAATGAAGATATATCTCACCGTCCAATAAATGACATCTCTTTAAATGCATTTAATGACATAGTTGGTGTACCGTATACATGAACCAACACTTGAAGGTTGGTGTTTTTTTATTATTATTGTTTTTATAAATTTTGGATTTTAGGATTTTTTTTATCTTAATTAATTTATATAAACATAGAAAATCCCATAATTAAAAAACAAATAAAATTGGTTAGGAAACCCATTAATTATTATTATTTTTATAAAAATTAAAGCACATTCATTTAGATAAAAACCATAATCACAAAACCATACAAAACTGATCGTAATTTAATTTTTAATTTATTAGAATCATTTTTAGTGAATTATTTGAAATATCGAGGGAAAGGAATGATAAGAGTAATCTAACCAATAATTTTCCTTAAGTAAAAATTTAATTATTTTAAACACCTACTTAATAATAAATATATAAATTATTATTATTAATAAATATTTCTAATATATTATTATTTTTTGAATAATATATATTATTTTTTCTAATAGAGTAATTTTAAAATTAACCATTTTTTAATATATATATATATATATATATATATATATATATATATATATATAACAAATTAAAGGCTCAAACCAACCCGTCATTCATTCATCCATTCATTGCGCGCGGTTCCCTCGTACTTTCACTATAAAAATTAAAATAAAAAATTGAAAATAAAATTATAAATAATTAAAGAAACTAAAACTGAGAAAATCTCTCGCAGTAAATACACAAAAAAAAAGCTATTTAATAATTAAAAATAAAAAAGAAAAAAAAGAAAAAAGAAAAAGCTCAGCGAGAAGGAGACGCCGCCGGGGTATAGAACTCCGGCGAGGCACACGGCGTGGCAAAACCCATCAAGTCATCGTCCTCATCTTCGCCATCGATGACGATCTCGAGTTCCACATCATGGCCCTCTCTCTCGTCCTCTTTGATGGTGTACAAAGCTCTCGACGGCCCAGACATCACCAGCCAGAACGATAGATTACCGCCATTCAGATTCTCCACCGCCGTCTTCTCCGATTCGATCTCCTCCATGGCAATCGCCGGTTCTACTCTGGATTTCCTCTTCAAGCGTAGGAGATGCGCGAACAGTGCTCTCCGGCGGACCAAGACGACGCAGACGAGAATCCCGATGAACGGAAGCACTACGAGCAAAGGAATTCCGAGCTTGGAGACGCTTCTCATGGCGGTCGGAGATCGATCGAGAGATCGAGAGAAAGAGAGAAAGAGAGAGAGATGTGATTCTGTGAATCTAGTTACAGTGATTTTAAAAATTGGAATATTTTGGGGTGTAATTTAGGGGTTTTGGAAGGGGTAAATTTGTCAATATGTATATATTTAAATTTTTGAATACTTTAAAATTTTTAGAATTTAAATATAATACATGACTTTTAGAATTTTGTTTTTCATTTATGATAATGGGCCTCAGGCTTCCGGGCTTTTTACAGGGTTTAATGTGGGCTGAAGCCCAGTTGATTTAGTGAATATTGTGAATTACAGTTATATGCTCACTTATAAATTTTAAAATTATGCATATATTTAATTATGTGTATGTTATAGAATTATAAAGTTTGAATTGGAAAGATAACACACCCGAGGGCACATCATGTAAGGATATCCCACGGTGTTGTTGGATTTGCGGATGTCATCATCGTATAGAGAGTACTAAAGAGTGTTAAAATTAGTAAAAAATAGTCAAGCATGATAATCAACAATAAATCTATAAAATTTTCTGTGTCCATGTGATGTTTTGTTTCGTTGTTTGGTTTTATGCTTTAATAAATTAGTGGTTTATTTATTTTCACAAAGAAAAAAATTGTATAAGTAATAACTGTTAGATGATGATCTGACCGCTGTCATGAAAAAATCCTTACAAAACAAACTTTAAAAGGCACACATTGAAGTCAAATGCTCATAATCAATCAATAATTAATAAAAATAAATGAAGCATCTTTTATTATTTTTGTTTTACATTATTTTTTTAATTATTTAACAAAATAAATTTATCCTTAAAATTATAGTTCTAAAATCAATTATTGCTATCTTAGTGAGAGCATAATTTTTTTTCTCTCTCAAAAAAGTAGTTTAAATGATTTAGTGCAATAATACAACATTAATTAACCCAAGGATATATATATATATATATATATATATATATATATATATATATATATATATATATATATATATATATATATGCGCTTGTAAAAAGGAGTATTTATGATATCTATTCTGATAATTTAAGAAGTTAATTAATGTACTACATATATATGCTTAGATATTTCGGTTCTTTTATTTGTATCTTTGGGAATATGCACTATTAGCAAATCAATACTTTTCCTGCTCACTGTTATACCTTGTTTGGTATTAAGTAAATGATGCTAGAGTATTCAAGTGAAGGATTAGGATTCTTTCATATCGCTGCATCTCATCCCTCCCCATTTTGAGAGGAATCTTATGCTTTGAGCTTAAAATGACAATTTTATCCCTTGATATGCTTCTTTTTCTTTGGCTTTGATGAGTGAGTTAATGGCTATTTATATGCTCCGAGGAATTGAAGAAGCTGAAAGAGTATATATTAATATAACTAACTTTAACATAATATATTGTTACTTCTTTAAATATTTTTATATGATAGTTATATGATAGTTATATGAATTAATATAACTAACTTTAACATAATTAAACCATTTACTCACAACAAGTAAAATATATAATAGTTGTATGAATTAGTTTATTTAAATATTTTTATATGATAATTGAAAAGGTATAAAATTAATTTAATTAAGATATATAATTAAAATCATTATTCAAATTATTTTATAATCTAATAAATTTAATTATAGTTAAATATAATTTATTATTTTATATAATATCATTTATTTACTATTAAGGGTATACATGTAATTTTAACGCAATTCTCTTTCATATTTTTCCTATTCCGCACTTCCATTCTCTCCAACCAAACAATGTTTTATTACTATTCTTATTCCCCTCATTTCAATTCCCCTTAATCTCATTCCCCCTTATTCCATTCCCTCTAATTTTATTCCGCAAACCAAACGCACTCTTAGATACTCTGAGTAAGGTTTGTCTTTTGTTTTGTGCTTTTAACTACCTTATCTAGTTTTATTTATTAATTAATTATTAATTTATATGAAAAGAAAAACTTTAATGCTGTAGCACACGAAGTCCTTTTGCATGATGATCATGATTCATGACAGACTGACAATATGAGCAAGATAATTAGACACTGATAGATTCCGTTCAATTGGCCAAATTCTCTAATCACTGAAACATTCAAAGAATAATTTAAGTAGGTAGGTACATGCACTAGTGCATTTCAATCAAACCACTTGCTTACAATGGAGCAGAACCATCTTTTTTAAGGGGGCACAAAGTTTTGCTGAATCTTAATTATTCTCAACAAAATAAACATATAAGCTCAAAAATTACTAATAATCTAACACATTTCTTTTCCCGCTTTCTGTTTCTGTTTTTTTGCTTATACTTATTCCTTCTATTTGAATAAAGTTGAGATTTATCTATTTTCATAAAAAAAAAAGCAACTAATAATCTAATATTAATGGACATGATCAATGGTGATTAATGATAATAAATGTTTTGTTGCAAAAATTAGTTGTAAGACAGTATTAAGAGGAAAGCTTTGTGTCTTAATTTTGGTGATTAAACATGACAAAGATTGATGTTTTCATGATTAAGTTGATAATAATGCACATGGAGTGCTAGCTTCTCTCAATGGTGTAGTATGTACTTCTCTTTAATCATTGGACTTGTTGCATCACAAGCTGTAACTTTGGAGAAGACTTGATATATATCTTCAACATTATTAACAAGACTTCTTCATTGGAGTTTTCTACAAGTCAAGACATTTGGTGATAAGTCAATTATGAAATCATTATATGTTAGTACTATATATATATATATATATATATATGATTTTATTCAATGGTTCAAAGTTAGAGAAAAGGAAAACATATAGGCTAGCTAGCTAGCTATATAATTAAAGGGAGTGTTTTGCAATATAACAAATACCTTATTTCAAGGTTGTTAATAAATGTGGTTTGCGCACCTCAATTCAAATAAATATAGCTTGATCATGATCAGATTATTATTATTATTAGTTAGAGAGTCTTGCATTGCACTAAGAGACTCTTAGGATTGGATCCATGAGAGAGAAGACATGGCTTAAGATCAAATGCAAGTTGATTATTAACATTAACCCTAAAACTATAAACTAGCTAGCCTTGATACATATATAGTTCTTGGTCCCCCATGCATGGTTTGCCACAGTGAGACAGTGAGATATATATATATATATATATATATATATATATATATATATATATATATATATATTTGTGTGCAGGAAGATTGCACCCAGTCAATCATGCCTGCATGATAAGAAAAAGCTCAGTGACCTCCATGAAATCCTTTGAGACAACAACCCAACAAACACCAAAAGCACAATCCTCTGATCAGGAAGCATCATCATCTTATCTCTTATTATTCTCATTCTCTCCTTGGAATTCTATGTGGCTCTCCTTGCATGCACTCCCCTTTTTGAACAGCCTCTCCTCTTCTATATCTAGCTTACCATTCAACTTGGTTCATACAAAAGATGTTAAAAAAAAAGGTAATTAATGATGCACATGACTAATGGAGCCCTATATATGCAACAGGCCTTCTCCCTTGATCTGAAACATCACACACAAAGATTGCTCATCTCCTTGGATCCCCCATTCATCACTTTCCAATGATGCCATCCCACTTTCGTACATGCATTTCTGCATTACTAATATCTATATATATATATATATATATATTTCATAGTAGATAGTAATGAGTGGGATGGATAGTAGTGCTTATGGGTGGGATAACAGTCCCTTACTTCCATGCAAGGAAGAGGAAAAGGAAAAGAAAATGGACTGTGACCATTCCTTTCTTAAAGTCTGCAAAAGATCAAGGAGTGTGGAAACTTTGTCTCCATGCTTGTTGTGTCTTTTGCAGTTGCCAATTAATAATTAGCTCTCTTTTCTTTCTTGTATTAGGCCTTTGATCAAACTAAAGATGATGGGCTTAATTATAATGTTACACAATGAATGATGATCAAAACCTCCAATTAACTAAACTCTTCACTTATTTATTTACACGTAGCCTTAGCGTAGTGTACGTGTGCATGCTTGCATGCATGCATGTGTATGTGCATGTATATATACATACTTCAGCTCAAAACCTAATTTATCTAATGAGGTGTATAATTTTACTCTTAAGGATGAAAGAGTTTTTGTCTTGAGGCCCTTCAGAACAGATGGCAGCAAAGTGTAAAGGGAGAAAGGCCAAATTCAAAGGCCCTTCAACCTTAGAAAAGAAAAGACCTTCTATTCTCTTCTTTAACTTGAATATATATATATATATATATATATATATAGAGAGAGAGAGAGAGAGAGAGAGAGAGGATGTTGGTCTAATGAGTATGTCTGTGATGGAATACAAAAATAATACAAGCTTGTCTACAGTTGCATGCTTTTCTTTGCTTCTTTTATAAAGACAACCATAACTTTATGACGTTTCTCTTTATCTCAGAGCAAAGCTCGAGGACTTGTCTTTCTTATCGCTTGAGGGCTCCACCTCCACTTCAATAATGTTTCAAGACTACTTGAATATATAAATTTATATTTCAAGGACACAGTGGAGAGCTAGCCTTTCTCTTATGCAGTCTAAAATTAATGGATATTAAAAAAATGAAAAGATAAATGTGATCTAAGGATACATGAATCTCTCCTTTTCCAATATAATTAAGAGGGTCCCTCATATTCCTCAATAAACATTGGAAAAGCTTTCCTTATGTGTGGCAAAGAAGCATGTCCAAACCTAGAAACCATTTATGAGAGAATTTTGCTAGAATTGGGAGGCATGCTGCATGTCTTTACCCACAAATAATTGAACAAAGTTGGCGGCCTAGAAGTCATCCATAAACATTAAAGTAATAAATAAATGAAAAGATCTGCCTCAAAGATTTAAGGCATCTTTTATAATGACACTAATGGAGGAATCACATAGATTTTTCCTTTTCTTTTTCTTCTTAATTAATTTCTTTTCTTTGTTTTTTTTTTGTTAATGGTTTTCCATTTTAATATTATTCTAATCACTCTTGACATAAATCTAGGAGAATGAGAATCCATTTTTTATTTAGTTGGCTCAATAGTATGCATGAAACCCATGGGCTATGGACAACAAGTTTGCAGCTTTTTAATGAGAGGAATATCATGAAATGATCTTGGACCTAATGATATCAAGAATCATATCTTGGCTTGAAATTCCAACTAGTCTAGTACCATATGGGACCATTTGAAAGTAATTTCAGTCTTCTTAATTATATACCCATATATAAAATTTTTGTAAATGAAAGGTATATAACATAGTGCACACTATTCCTTAGCCATCTTCAAGGACTACAAATATATTCTTTCTAATAGGATTAAGATGAATATATGAGCAACTTGCCACTTCACATGATCAATATATTGAAAATAGATAAGTCCATATATATATATATATATGAGAAACTTTTGGAATGAGTTTCACACTTGCATTGCTAGCTAGTACTTGATTCTATTCTTTACTTTTCTCTTCATGAAGGAAAAAAATTATATATATATTGGCATGACTTCCATCTCATTATCCAAGGACTAATGTTTTTTTGGTTTTGGTCTCTAATTAGTCTTTAATCTTTAATTATGTTCTACGTTAATTTTTTGTCATCATGTGTTATTGTAAAGCCTTAATAAGATCAAGTATAGTGCTTGCTCTTTTGTAATAACAATTTTGTTAGTACAATGTTGTAAGTGGAAACTAATCATGATAGCTATAGTGAAACTTATCTTTTAATTTTAGGTGGAAAAGAGGGTGGCTTTATTTGTTTGAGTATTTCCATTAAGGTTGATAAACTTTTTCTTGTGCCAATTAAAGTATGTAAGTTTTGCAAGCTCAAAAGCAAAGCTTGTGAAGTGGATTCATTGCTATTAGGGTTTGCCTTTCGGCTCACCACCAACTTAAAAAGTGGAAGCTTGGGCATTAGTGGCATAGATTTAATTTTATATCTTTAATCTTTATGATATGTAAAGGAGGACATGCATTATTATTATCATCTCAAAAGATATTGAATTAATAATCTATACTCACAGTGGCTTGTCTAGACTCTAGAGCTAGAAGTGACATCTTAACTCTTTGTTTATTTTTAAGTGATTGTTAACCTTAAGTGCTTCAATTCTTTTCTATAAATATCATAAACTTTGTATTTCCTTTTTTATTATCAATATTATCATCACTTTGTTAGGGTTTAGGATAAAACTCTCTTATTAAATGTAAAAACACTATCTTCATTTTCTTTATTTATTTAAGACTTTTATATGATTTAATATCTTATTTTAATAAACATATTTTATTTAAGAAATACAAAACACATTATTTTTGTCTATAGATCATGTCCTTTGACTTCAACTGAAACACGACAACCATGAGAGAACATTAATCTTATGTGGACCTAAAAAAGTAGGCTAGATGTTCATATGGTATTACCATCGAGATATCACCTTAGAAAATCATTTTTTGGAAACCATTAATCAATTTTATATTTTGAAATGCATTTATCTTTTATTTGTTATTTTTTAGGCCTACAATCACACATGGCGGTCAGGGCCTTTGGGTGTAGCTATATTTATGTATTTACCTGTTATTTAATTAAATTTGTGATATATATATAAGGGCAAATGCATGGTAAATTTAATTAAAAATAAGAAAGCAAAGTGTGTGTGAAATGCCGGCAAGCAAGGAATTGGGAAAGGAATCAGTCAAAAGAATGTGGTATAAAAAGAAAGGAAAGAAGAGAGAATAATTAAGGGATAAGAAAAGCTAACACTCACTTTCTACAAACCTTTTTCATCTCTTCTTTAACTTTTCTTACCATACCATTCACCTTAAGACCCATCCCCATAATCCCTTAATCTCCTTCCAAGACCATTAACTAATGTTAAACCATGTCTTTATTAGAGTTTGGAGAATATATGTTAGTTTCCCAAAAATTCTCTCACCCTTCCACACCATTAAACAACCATTACTTTTGGCTACTTTCATTCTTGCTCCCATTCTTTCAGTGCTTTTTATGGCCATCTTTCACTAGATTGAGTACACTAATAATTAGTGCTTATAATGTTGTTGTTGTTGTTGTTGTTTTTTTTTTTTTTTTTTTTCTCATATATATATTAAAGTGACAATGTACGTACGTTGAGTTGCATGCACATGCAAAGGATCACGCGTCTCTGCATTCCCAAAGGGCCAGAATACGAGGAGAACTTTGTTGTTTTCTTGTGTATTAACAAATGATCAAAACAAATATCATCGCCATGCATCCATGTTGCCTATACACTGCTTGGGAAAATAAACATGCATTATCTCTATCTATTTCTCTATAAATATATCACCTTAATATTCTGCGTATATATTCTATTAGTGTTCTAGGAAATTAGTTCATAAATAAATTTCTATTTTTTTTAAAGATGTAATTTACATGATTGATCATTACAATTGAACATATACAGTGTGTGTGTATACTGTATACATATGAATAGAGATACTTTTCTGTGACATGCTTGATGTAAAATAAAGAAGATGGAAGGGAAAGAGAGATGCAGCTTCTCTATGAAAAAAGCAAGGAAATTAATGTACAAAGAGAGAGGGAGAGAGAGAGAGGAAGAGTGAGAGCAGAGGAAAGTAATGAGAGGCTTCTTCCTTTTGAGAATGGAGAAAAGGGATGAAACTAAAGAGGGTTGCCAAAAGGTGGAGGAGAATAAATTAATGTTGAGAGAGTTCAAAAGGAAAAGGATAAGCATGTGAGAGTGAGAGTTGATGAGCAATTTGCTTCAAATTATAACTTGTTAGTGCTTGAACACTTGACACATAATTAATATATATATATATATATATAGAAAAATAAAATTTAAAATAAATTATAAGGATTTGATCTTTTTCTCCAAAGCCACACACAGACAAATTCCCTACTTACACATAGGTTTTGATTTCAAGTATCAAAGAGTAGAGAAGATTATCTTTCTAGGATTCTAAAGCAGCAACTTTAAGACAGGATGCTCATCTTTATTTTGTATTAAGTCTTTTTACTCCCACTGTTTTCCAAAGATGGGAGAATGTTTGGTTGTGAAATCAAAAGCAGGAAAAAGTGATTCTTTTTCAAATCTCATCACCAAGCATGAAAAGTAGTGCATGCCCTTTTGATATTTCTTAAGGAAGATTGTGCCTTTGCCTTCTTAAAGTGAATCCCCCTTTGCACTACCCTTAAGTTATGAATCTCTCTCTCTCTCTCTCTCTCTCTCTCTCTTGTATATATATATACAAATAAATATATATATACACACCTTGTAAATAATGCATCTTCTTCATTTCTTTTCTGGTTTAAAAAAATAGTGAGATGATTGCAGTGCCTTTCATTTTGGAAACAACTCTCTCATTCTCCAATCAAACACTAAAAGACTTGTCTCCAATTTGAATCATTGCTCACACACAATATAATTCAACTAGCATTTTGATCACCACAGAAAACATATAGAAGGTGTATATATATATATATATTGTTTTTGAGCTATCATGAAGTTTGCCAATCCCATAACACATGTAACTTTGATGAAAATATGATAGAGATACAAGGTAAGTACATATATGCATGCATCCTTCATCATCTTTCTCTTTATTATTATTCTTATTATTTTTATTATATATGCACATCTTTCTCTTTTTTTTTCCTCTCTCTCCAGCCAATCATGTAGGGCCTATTGCGCACCTTATAACACCAATCAATAGCAAATGGATGCTCATTGTTGGGCAAAGGAAAACAGCATTAGTCGCCATGATATTATCTAAGTTATTATATGAGCATGTGCTTTACTACTATATAGACTTTACCTTCTATTGGTTTCAATTATAAGTTCCCACAAACAAAGTTTTATTTTAACATAAGAAAAATATAGCAATAAAAAAAAAGTTTCTTTAAAAAAAAAAAAAAACTTCCATTAATCACTTGCACAAAGATAGTGATAATATACAGGTGTTCTTGCTCTTCTTCTACCTACTGATATCCATTCTAACTTTAATCCCACCAAACTTCTTCTTTCTCCATCTCAAACTTCACAATATAAAAAAAAAAAAAAAATTACACAAAGATTCACCACCACAGATCAAGAACATTATAATAAAAAACAAACAAGGAGTGATCATAGATCACAAGTCCTCTGGCAACTGAAAGAAGCAAGACCTATCCACTGATTCAAGAAGACCAACATCATCAAGAAAACTATCTCCACCGTCTTCTTCGTCTCCGGCACAAAGATTCAAATCCAAACAAATACTTGAACCAACAACATCCTTCTCACAATCATCATCTTTCTCTTCTTCACTCTCTGACTTATGCCTCACTGGAGGAGAGCAAGCTCTTGATCTTGAATCAAAACTAACACAACTTAATATAACAATTGCATCACTAACACAAACATCATCACCACAAGAACTTTGCACTTTTCCTGTCTCAATGGCAGTCTTGATACCCATCTGTGAGTTATAATCAACTTGCTCTATATCCTCCAACAAGAAGACACGATGTGGGTTTCGACGAACCGAGTCGAAGAACTTCTCTAAATAGCTATGACTTTCTTGAGATCTTGATCTCTTGTTGCGGAGATCATCACTTGAGCCAGACCTCGTCGACGAGAAGTTACTGAGTGATATAGTTACTAAGTTTGTAGATGAACCAAAGACTAGGCTGGCAAGCTCTCTAGCTATTCTAATTTTTCCTTCTTCATCACCACCTTGGAAGAACAACCAAGTCTCCTCCTTGTGCATTCTTGATCTATCTCTTCTCATCATGCCAGAACGGCATTGGAGGATGGTGCTAGCTATATCAGGGATGATACCTTTTTGCCATGAGACTTTCTTCTCCAATGCATTGCATAGTGTCTTGAGGTTCTCTGCATTGAGTTCCTTGAACTTGCCAGGGAGCTGATCCATTTCCATGGTGTCACTGGAAGAAGCTGAGTTAGGGTTATTGGGTATGGTTATTGAGGCATGGGGGAAGGAGGAGGAGTTCAACTCCAAGCATTCATCCATGGCTTCCGATGACCAGATTTGGTGATGATGATTATTCTTTTGCAAACCGTAATGGTGACCATGAGAAGAGATTGAGGATGAAGACAGTGAAGCTGAAGCGAAATGTATTGTCATCTCAGAAGGATGTTGCCGGTGTAGTTTGTGGGATGAAGAAGTAGAGTTAATCCACTTGAACACTTGAACATTATTACAATCCTAGAAGAGAAAATAAATGAGATTAATTAAAAGAAAGCTTTACTTAATTAATTAATGTCTATAATATATAGTATCATTAGTTTAATAATTACCTGATCATTGGTGGTGGTGGTGGTGGTGGTTTCTGATCTCTTGCTTTCTTCTTTGTATTGTTGAAGCCAAGAAGGCAGGCTTGTGCTTGATATATTTGCTCGGCTTCGGCTTCGGCTTCGGCTTTGTGAATCAGTACTCTCAAACTTCACAGAATAATCAGTGCAGCAATTGAGTTGATCTCCAGCTCCATCATCAACCAAAGTCCAGAAAGAAGCTGCATCTCCATTCTTCTTACTCTTCATCATCTGCTGGTTTTGTGAATTACAGCTGAAACAAATATAATAAATTAAGAGGAGGATATAGTCTGAAGTTTTAAGTATATAATATATATATTTATATATATTTGAATTATGAAGATCAGCATGATAAATTCATAAATAAATGAATAATTAATTAGAGAAAAATGATTTACCTATCATAGTTAAGACTCAAACCCAAGCTTCCAGCAGGAACAATGAGAGGTTGAAGACCCCAAAGAGTCTCTAATGGGAGTTGCCCTGCCCTGCACTTCATGTAAGTCTGGTAAGTAGCAATCCCCATAAGCCAAAACCTTGGAGCTGCAACTCCTTCATGACCTCCTGCAACTCCATTAATATTATTAATCCCACCACAAACCAACCTCCCAATCTCCATGGTCACATGCTCCACAGGACAGTAAGTATATGATGAAGTAGTACTCCTTCCACTTTTCTCTCTGTACTCAGCTGCCCACTTAAGGTCACCCAAGTAAAGCACAACACCTCTGCCAGCACAACAAGCTCTCACAACACATTGAAGTTCAACCATCTTCTTCTCCACTTCATCTCTACACATATTGGCAAATGAGAAGAGAGGAAGGGTTATGAACTGCAAGTTTCTCAAAGTCTCAGGCACATCTTCTTTCTCAACTCTATCCATAACTCCTCTCACTACTCCTTCAGTGATGGTTAAGCACTCCCCTACAATCACAACACTTGTTCTTCTTTTGCTGACTAAACTCTGAATAACAGCCCCAACATCCTCACTCCTCACTGCACTTGCTGTTAAGAGAGAAGAAGAAGAAGAAGAAGTAGTAGTAGTAGCAGTAATAGTAGTAGAAGAGGAGATATCTTTTGGCTTATTAGGGTTAGGGTTTGGGTTTGAGGATGTAGGTGAAGAAGAGACATCTAAAGAAACAGCTTGCTCAACATTGCTCTTCACTTGAGTACTAGAAAAACCAGCTTCTCTCATGACTCTGCTGACACTAGGATCATCTAAAATGGATATGATCAGCTGCTCTAATTCTATCTTCACTGCTAAAAGTGGTTGTTGTTGAGTTTCAATGGATCCACGGCGCTGGTGAGCTTGAGCTCGTTTAAAAGCGGCAACAAGAGCGTTAGACAAGGAAGGTGGCTGATGATGATGGTGAGGACCAAGCATCGGTCCAGAAGACGAAGAAGCCGGAAGACGATTAAGCGCGACATTAAAGCAAAGCTCAAGAGCCTTACACTGGAGAGGATGAGATTTGGATTGAAGGCAGGCAGCACGGAGAAGGCTGGTGGTGGAGGAGAGCATGGCGTTGGCTACATGGAGAGGAGTTACTTGAGCATGGCCTCGTCTGCGAGCTAAGTTCACTGCTTGTTTTACTATGTATGCTGCTTCTGGTGTTAAGGCTTGTTGCACTGTGCAACCTCCTGCTCTCATCTTCTTGTTATTGTTGTGCTATTGAAGAATAATAAGAAAAACAAGATGAAGATGAAGATGATGATGAAGTGAAGGAAGTTATAGTAGGTGAGAGTAGTAGAATCTAAGGAAGAGAGGTTATGAGAGGGAAAATATGAGACAAGAGAGAGAGAGAGAGAGAGAGAGTGAAGAGGAGATTTGAGGGGAGGGGGAGATGTAGGTGAGGAGTCAATGTCTAGGTAGTCTTTGTAGTTGTTGTTGTTGTGATTTAAGTTTGGGGGGATGATGAGAGGGAATGTAAGAATGAGTAGGCAAGTATGTATATGCAAGTAGTTATCTGCTTTTTGAGTTTTGCTTTTGTTGTTTTCTTTTTCTTCTTTATCATGCTTTCTTGGCATTTTTTTTTATGTATATATTTTTTAAATTAATTTTTTGGGAGTTGAGGAACAGTGAAAAATCTCTGGATATGTCATATATGGACTGTTATATGCTTTTCTTGCTGGGGAGGTTAATTTGGGGTCCAAAGTTGTTGTTTTTAGTGGAAAGTGGTATGCATGTGTAGCTTTCCATCCTCTCTCTCTCTCTCTCTCTATTATATATATATATATATATATATATATATATATATATATGAGAAATTAAAAAAGCAAAAAAAAAAAAAAAGGAGAAGATGAAGAGTAATGGGAAATAAATGGATGGAGAAAGAAAATTTAATTAAAATAAAAGGGGAAAGAAAATGGTATGATTGTGAATGATATTTGATGAGTTTGAAAGAGAAGAGATGAAAACATGAATGGAAAAAAAAATGGGAAGAGAGAAAGAGAGAATATGGATCATGTGAATAAAGGGATGGGAAATAAATTGGAGGGGGTGCACTATGAGTAACAAGCAAATGGGCCTCTTTTTAAAATTTTCACTTTGGGTCTTTTAATGGGCCCACAAAGACAAATGGAAAGGAATCGGGAACTGTGTACGGGCCTCTTTGCCACTCGACTCAAAGAACAAGGAATAAAGCTCTTATTTCTCTTCTTATTCAATTCAATGTTGCCATGTTTATGTATATATATATATATATATATATATATATATGTTTAGTGAATAAAGATGGAATAAGAATAATAATACAAGATGAGAGAGATTAGTTTATTGCATAATGATGTGCAACTTGAAATATTATTAAAGTTCAATCAAAATTTATTCTTATTTTGATGTTTGAGATGTGACAACATATAGATTTTCGTTATTCCAAATTAAACATGGAATATAGTTAAGGGATTTATTCTAAAATGAGATGAGTTGACCAAAATCTTTTAACTTAATTTATAAATAATAATAATAATATTCCTTAACTCAAACCTTATCCAACTCCTGTCAGGCAAAATGAGGCTTATTAAAATGGATAAATCATGGTACTATTAAGAATAATGGAGTTAGACTTTTTTTTAAAAAAAAATTTTGATAAATCATTATTTAATAAACACAAAATAACTGACCAAGAGTGTAAAAGACAAAAATAACATCTATAGACGACAAGCAAAAGAATAGATATATAGAGAGTATAAGAGAGACACTGAGGAGAAAATAGAACATTTATGGAGGGTGGAAAGAGAGCAACTATAAAAACAACCAGAATAGAGAGACAAGTGTTTGATTTTTAATAAAAGAAAAAAATAAAAAAGAAATAACCACAAACTTACTAATTAATTCCACTCCCTAGTGTTCTTTTACAAAGCTAGAAGGGCCATTGAATAACATGGAGAGAAAGCAGATAGTGTGTTCTATTATCTACACAACAATGCACTTTTCTTGTCAAACCAGTCTTGGTCACAGTCAAAAGCTCCAAAAGACAGACTTAAAAAAGGGATATCTCTAATTATTAGGAGGACAAAAGTACAGTTCAATGCCATAAAAGGAGTGCTTGTTTGAGAGAGTAACAAACACACAGTCAAGGATTGCAGCAAAAACATTGCAAAATGGCCACACACAGAGAGAACAAACAGATCAAAGAGCAGCTGTGTCATGCCCAAATCCCAAATGACAAACAGAAAAACAAAAGTTTCAATGTGGTAGAAAGGAGTGAGAAATGATGGCCTTGTCAATGCAAAAGGTGATGGAATTAGGTACAATGCAATCAAAGACAACTTCTATTAATTTCTTGCAAAAATCATATCAATTAAATAATTGATCTGCTATTTTCAGATCAATAAACTATTATTCTGTGGGGAAAAAAAAAAGGTTTGATTTTCCTGCAGGATTGTTGCATCTCATATTGCTGCAAATTTTATTATACTGAAGTTCTAACTTCAGGATGAAGAATAGCAAATAAACCTGGAGAAAAGGTAGAACGTTGAGTATCGATAATGTTTGATCTCATGCGCCGTCCTCCCTCGAAGGCTTCCCTGATATTATTAGCACCGTCACCTCTGCTGCAAATATTGCCTGCAAGAGAAGCAAATTCAATAATCAGTAGTGTGATAGATAATAATGCAAGAAAATAGTAAACAAATAATTATTCAGGCAGTAATTTTACGGCTTGTATTTGTTTCTTCAGTGTTGCATATAGACTTTTGAAGTAAAGTTGTCCCGGCAAAAACCATCATGCTGAGGTTCCTGATTTCATCTTTATCGGATTGCTCTAGAGGTCTGAAACCAAAAGATCTAGTCCATGTCTCTAGCAAATCAGGAATGGCGGGAATAATCAGCTTCTTGATGTCTAATGAATAGAGCACCTGCAGACATTTCAAGAAATAAGATTTGAGTTTCAGATGGATTATTCCAGTCTAGAGAGAATTTGTATTGAAACAAAATAATCAAGATTGTTAAAAGTCAGTTTAGAAGTTTTTTGTGTACCGATTCAATTGCTTTGAGAAGGTGCCGACACATGCCTTTCCTTTGATACGAAGGTTGTGTTCCAATGAAGGGCATTTCAGCTAATTGTGTCCCATGAAACCTATAAAAATAAACAATGATCAGAAAACATAACAAGAGAAAATTATAACTGTTTTATATTAACAAAAAATAATTAAAACTGCACAGTGAATAAACAAGGAACTGGATTTGTAAGACACTCAAATAATCCACATTTACAGTGAATAGGAAGTGCTTTTAATATAATGATTATGCATGCATTAAGATGCAGTCAAACCTTAATGTAGCAGCTGTAATGATTTCCCCATTCTTCTCCAATATTATGGTGTAAAATCCTTCATAGTTCAGACGATTAAAGTTTGACCTGCACACAGAACAGTAAAGCAAGTACTAGGCTATTAGTTTTTGATGGAGTTGTAAAACATTTTTCTTTTTGTGAATTGTGTTCATTAAGAGAGTAATAAGTTCAGCACACGGAGTAAAAGATAATAGTAGAAAGAGATAAGGCCATAGGTGAAGTAATAAACATCACTCATGGAGTACTTAAAGAGCATAAGACCAACATAATCTGTCTCGCTCATCTTCATTGTCTCCTAAATAAGCCCTCTCTAACCTCGATTCATAATGACTGCTGAAGGATTTAGTTATCAGACTTCGAAATATAAATAGATCAGTACTATTCCAATGATGGTCATTTCTATAATAACTTTGCTATTCAAAAGTCATTTTCTGTATTCAACCTCACAGTATAATACATGCATGAAAAATCAACCAAAAAAAATACGGACTATTTCTTAAATTTAAAAGTGATTGTATGTCCATAGGAAAAGTGCAGCAGGTACACAGCTAATTAAAAATTAAAAGGAGGTAGAGCCCAAAGCCTAAAGTACTCACCCACAGTTGTAGACAGCTTGGGAAATCTTGTCCACACCAGTTCTTTGATCCACCAGAGGGACAAAACACTCATGAAGCACAAGGAGAGCTAAGGAAAGCTTTGCATTACATTCCATTTGAAGAGAAGATATCTGCCTACAGATGCCTCTCTCTTCTTCATCAAGACGTCTCAATAAAGTCCATGACAACCCCCCTTCAATAGGATTTGTAATACCAACAATATCAGATAGTTGAGCAGCAACCTGATATGCAAGGAACAAGTACAGCCAGCAGTTCAATTGGTCAGGAGACTCAGGACAAAACTATCTATGGAAGAAATCTGTCCTATAAAATGCTTCAAGGAAGACAAACTACCAAACAATATTCTGAGAGAGGATACAGACCTTCTGACAATTGATTCCACAGAGAGATGATTGCACAGAGTCCATCTCTCCGATGGCATTTGCCCAAGCACATTCTTGGTGATCTGGGAAGTAATAATGATACAAATTACATACTGAAAAGATTTAGACGATATTATAAAAAATAATTCAAGATGAAAAATGATTAGTTAATTTTAACATATGAATTAATGTTAGAAGCAATTTAGTTATTTCAGAATCATTGCCTGAGATTTCAGCCAAGTTACTTTGAATTCTATGTTTAATTAAATTTATCAGTATGTTTTAGGAGTTTTGATAAGTTCACAAATCTTTATAAATAAAAAAGATAAGTCTTCTTACAATTAGCCCATAATTTATTCTCAGTTTTGTAGCTTAATGCTTTATTTCAATGTGCGATTGTCTTTTTCTTCCTAGTGTAATCATTCAAATTCTTTAGATGTAATTAGCTAGCATATCCTGCATCAAAATATTAAAATATTTTATTTTTAACTGACAATGAAAAAAATATTAAAGAGCAAAATAGAACAGTAATGTCTGCTAGTAAAAGCATGAGGCACTGCTAAAAACTCACATTTACAGCCACATTGCTTGCATGAATGTAAGGTTAAAACCTCGCTTGCTACGTAGGATCCATCCTCAGCCACCATGCAAAATGGACACCTACAGTATGGACAGTACCAACTTCCCTCTGGCAGTGCCTGTAAGAAAATATAGACTCATTCAGTAAATCAAATTGGATTTGTACATTTCCTAAATAAACAACAGTGAAATTTCAGTTGGCCAAAGCATGCGAGTCTTGTAGATTATATCAATTCACCGTCTCACAAAATGAGGAAACAATTGGTGATCATGCAAGTGGAAAGAATAAATGGGAAATCATATATTTGCTATCAGATAATACTGAAAATTGTAATTACTAGACATGATCCAACCAGAAAAGTTTTTAAAATGGACATAAATGAAATGAAAGTTGTAGCAATTACTACCTTGAGCATCAGACAGTCTTGATGAAAAGTAGAAGGACAAGCATCACAGCATATCAAGTGCCCACCATCAGCACAAACACCACACGTGTCATCGCTATCATCTTCATCACTAGCTCCCAAAGTTTGGTGGCTTGGTTTTCTCCTCCTTTTTTCTTTCTCCCAGGCAACAGTGAGGCATTGCATCAATGATTTCCCAGACATGCGGCAAATATGATCCCAGGGCTGGTGAAGGTTGCTACCAGCATGCAATTCAAATTCTGATGGTGGTATGACCTCCTCACAGCAATGACACCAAATGCCACCTCTAGTTATTAAACCTGTTGCAGTATTAACCCTCCTGTTCCCTTTAATGTACACAACCTTTTCATTTTCAGTCAGAGTGCCTGAATCTATCAACCATGATAATATGCTGAATTTCGGGTGACATTGATTCACCTCATGATGATTATTCTTCGCATTTCTCCTAACCGTGAGACCACATCCACGGCTCTTTGTTTTCTTCTTTACTCCTTTACCCTTCCCTGCCTTCCTTTTAGTTTTAGATGATGGATGACATTTCTCAGTAAGAGAAGGTTGTTCCCCTATGTCTTTTGTTGAAGCAGAACTCCTAGTGAACATTAATGCTTTCACCTTCTTAGTGCTCCTTAACATGTAACTCTCCCGTCTTTCATGAATTTTCACATTTTGGTTTTCAGATCCTTCTGCATTAGTTTGCTTTGATATTAGTGTGCCATCTGATCCAGGAGGTCTGTTTTCCTGAGTCACAACATCTGATGAATTAGAAGTTGCTTCTTCCTTATCCTTGGTTGCCACTCCATTGACTGCCATATGAGAATCTGATAAGTTATCATCAGCACCGACCTTTTTATTTAGTTCCTTGTCTGCATCAACATGTTTCCCATTTATGCGTGAAGATCTCCTGCTTCTAGGCTGAGCAACATTACTCTGCCTTTTCTCATTAAGGCCAATGTTTCTACGATTCATTCGTTTAGTTTCACCAGTCCTGCATCTTTGGCTTATAGAAGAACAAATCTTCTCATGCAACCTGCTATCACTTGGCTTTTCCTCATCTTTTCTGGTAACTGGGTTGTCCAAAGATTTGGTCAAATTTAATAAGCTAGCTTCGGCCATTAAATCTGCATCAAGCTGTGCAAGAAGACTCAACCTCCTAACTTCAGGTGATTTACAGTCTCTGCTCTGCTCATTGCTTTGATTCTTAACCATAATATCCATAAACTCACATTCTGGCATGCAAGCAGTTCTCTCGGCAACCTGGGCCTCAGATGTGTTGCATACTAAGTTTTCCACTACTGAAGTGTTAGGCATTTGTTTCATTGTATCACTGCTGACTCCATTAACATTCAAACATGAATCATTGCCAGAAGCTTCTGATACATATAAATTGCTTTCAATAGGGCTCTGTCGACAACCAATTAGAGATAAATTCTCCACCATAGGCAAACTTGCATCTCCATGCATGTCATGGTTGCTATTTTTATCATTGAACACATCAGAAAATCTGTTTCTCAACCATTCATCCACAACAACAGTTCTATCTCTCGCATCAATCCCCTGCAATGATGCAGGTTGGGATGCTTCTTCTAATATCAAACTTGGTTCAGTAGCCTTGATATTTTCCATGGCAGCAAAACTCTTATCAATTCCTCTAGTTCTACAATCACTATCAGCAGGAGGAGCAGCAGTGGAAGCAGAAGCAGCAGCAATAGTAATAGCAGCAGGTTGTGAGACTGATCTGCTGTCAAAAATAGAGATCCATGGCACATAACTACTATTACTGCTCTGAGGTGTAACAAATGCCATATCCTTATTATATTTGGAAGTTCCTTGGAGAAACATCTCATATGCTTTCGAGAAGGAGAAATATGAAATACCACCAGGGGAAATATAGATATGATCATCAAATTCAGGTCGAGGCACAACCTTCCAACCAAACAAGTGCAAGAGGCTCACAAGATGCCATGGAGGGGGTCCAGGCTCTGAGACATGGATTCCATTGCCATCTGCAGATGAGGCACTGGAAGGGTTCTTATCAAATGTAGCTGAGTTCAACTTTCTTCTTGTTGATCTTGATGTTGAGCTGCCAATCTTCCTCTTCTTATTCTGTGAAATACATTCATGATCATCCTTGTTCCTCTTCAACACCCTGTTTCGATTGGAAGAAGGCTGGGTAGAAGGCTCTTTCCATGTGGAATTAGAACAAGTGTGTGCACTGCCTGGATTGTTTTGATTGCTGAATCTCTCTATGGGATTTGGGTAGAAATTTTCGGATGGTTTAGAGAATGTGCAATGATTGCCCACTCCAACAGTATTAGTTCCAATATTCAGCACCAGGAACTTGCCATTCATTGCTTTGTTCCCTGACTCTGATCCATTCTGCATCCACAGGGGCTCCATCTCACCAAAATCTGCAAAAACATATTAAAAAAACAAATCCAATCTTATTCAATCAAAAATCAAAACTATGGAACAATGCAAAACTCACTAATCCACAATCAAGATCTAAACATCTCAAAAGATCAAACAACCATGAAATAAAGTTTTCTTTTCCCTTAACTAAAAAGAGGATGAGAACACCACACTGCAATCTCAACTCAGTTTAATAGAACTACATACAAGAATACCAGTACATCACTTTCTTGCTATAGGGCAAGATCAAACTTTGACAATCAAAAAGATTAATCAGGCATCAAATATATGAACCTTGCAACAAAAGAACCATCTTTGATGAGAAAACCACCCCAAGATCAAATTCTACCAAAAAAAAAATGCACTTTGCACCAATGGATGAACAATCCAAGCAATAAAATATAGCCATAAACAAAATCATTGTGCAGCCCAAGAGAATCACAAGAAAAACATCAGAAATAGAGATGAAATGCCTAGGATTAACTACTGTTCATGGTAATCAATATACTCAAAGTATATTTAAACCTATCATCGGCATTACCATGTTGAATTGATAAAATTTAAAGTAGAGATGAAGGTTTACTAGCGAGGGTGAAGAGAGACGAAGAGAGGAGAGAAAAAAACCATGAAATCCTACCAAAAAATAAAACACCCTTTTCCTCGTCGGCATCAAACTCCGACTCAAACCCTACTCCCAAAGATCGAAAAAAAACGAAAAAATACAAGATAAAAAACAAGGTGAAGAAATCAAAACCCAAGAATCTAATAAGGTCACAACAGAACACGGCTTACAGGAAACAGCATTACGCCGGCGAATTTCCGGAGAACAGGAGCAAGGAAGCTCTGGATTGTGTGGAAGGATTGGAAGATGAGAGGCGATTAGGGTTTTATCTCTCGTGTTTCCGAATATAAACTCCAGCCGATTTGGATCAAGATGGAGGGAAGCCGAGATGAAAGGATCGAAATATATACGCGAATCTCCAGCGCGGTTTTTCCTTATATGAACTGAAAACGAGAATTGGCGCAAACGCACCGAGAAAACCGACTCGAGCTTGGAACCCACCCGAAATTTGGGCCCACGGCCCCATGGGCCCCACTGGATAATTAAAGCTAATTAATTAAGTTATTTTTAGTGAATATTGGATTTATATTAGATTGTATTTTATTTCTGATAGCTGTTTGCTATCTGCTGTTGTTATTATTGTTATTTTTTAATACACGGTATTTAAAGAGTTCCCAGTTTTTGTATGAGAAAACAAGGAAAAGAATTAAGCTGAATTAGAAAATCAGTGTATAAATTTCTAATTCATAGGTGAGCAATGGTGGCAATTAGTTAATAATCTTTGTAGCTTCAATGGATCATTATAGTAGTATATCTGCCAATAATAATAATAATAATAATAATAATTACAAAAATGTAAAAAACTTCACATTTAAGAGAAAATGTACTGCGTAGAAAAGTATATTATACAGTTTGTATTTTTTTATTATATTAAATTATATTTATTATATTCATGTCATATAAAGTTGATTTTTATATTATATTATTATTTAATATAATTTTAACGATGATACATCGCTTTAGCATAAATAAATAAATTATTATTTAATTAAATAGAGAAAATCTAGTGTTTGGATTGGTTTGTCACATTGTGAGAAAAAACTCAAACAAAATATACAAGATAATTAACTTATACACCACATAGGATAATCATATATAAGCTTTTTCTAATTAATCTAATTCTACAACATTTATTATTATTATTTATTACTAGCCAATTAAAAATTTTAATTTAATAATTAACATTTTTTTAAAAAATGGATAAACCACTAATTTATTAAAAAAAAATTATCTTTTTTTCCTCTATGTTTTGTATCTACTTTCACATATTTTATCTTTTCATTAATTTAAAATATTAATATTCTCCTTATTTTTTTTTCTTTAAATATTAATTTTAAAAAAATATAATAAGCGAGTCTCTTCTTTATTTATTCATTTTTAATAAAATAAATAAAGCACATTTTATTAAAAACAAAAAAGACTCTCCTTTATTGAAATTAACTTAAGATTATAATAGAGATAATACTAAATATTTTTTTAATAAATAAGATTTATTTATTCTATTTCCTAACAAACTTATCCATTTCATATATATATATATATATATATATATATATATATCATATCTGCTGCACTACTTACGACCTGTCCTTGCCGTCCATCGAACATCCAAAAAGCAAAGAAAAATTAAAAAAATTAGTAATAATAATAATAATAAACAACCACTTGAAGTTAGTCTCGTTAGCCTAATTGGTTAGCTAATTCCTGGAATTATTTAATTAGCCCCTTATCCTTTGGGTGCGCTCATAACTATGCTACTTGTACTTCCCACGGCCTTGCAAAATCCAAATTCAAAAAAGAGTCCACGAGGCCCAATTGATTCAAGTCAATAATACTCAATAGGACTCTAATATTAGAGATGATCAAAGTGGAGATGATGTGGCCCAGTTAAAATCCACTAGATCCCTGTTATCTCCCTACCTTTCTGTTCAACAATGGCCATGGCGTCAGCGCTGCTTGGACTCCCTCTTTCTCCTCCGGCCAAAACCAAGACATTTCTCCACATTCATGTCCAACCAAAACCCTACCCATCTCACCACTACCAAAGACCCCACCAGTTTACAACTCTAGCTCTTCAAGAGACCAAAGAAGGGGCAGACACTGCTGAAGAGACCACCAAAAAGTATGGGCTAGAAGTTGGATTATGGAAGGTAAAAAACAACTTCACAAGTTTGCTGGAAAAATTGGCTGCTTGATTTGTGTTATCATGTAGTTGTTTGGATGTATGTATCTATGTAGATATTTAGCACAAATGAAGGGAATGATAAAGAGACAGGGAAATCAAAGACAGATCAAGCTAAGGAATTACTAGCTAAGTATGGAGGAGCCTACCTGGCAACATCAATCACTCTGTCCTTGATCTCTTTCTCCCTCTGCTATCTCCTTGTCAGTGCTGGAATTGATGTTCAGGCCCTGCTAGCCAAGGTCAATGTCCTATAATTTAAGTAAGATTGAGAAAATTAAGGAAAGGAAATAGTCTCAAGTTTGCTTTGGTTTTGCCTGCAGGTTGGGATTGCAACAAATGAAACTGGGGAGAAGGTTGGGACGTTTGCACTGGCTTATGCTGCTCATAAGGCTGCGTCACCTATCAGGTTTCCTCCAACTGTGGCACTCACCCCCATTGTTGCTAGTTGGATAGGAAAGAAGCAAGTCAAGGAAGAGGATAAATGACGTCCAACATTTCCTTTCTTTTGTTGTTACTGTTCTCCTTCCTCAATGATGCATGAACATTAATATAGAGGGCATGTCAAGTGCTATATTACCTTAATGCTGGAGTTGCCTGCTCTTCGATTTTGAAGATGACACACACAGCTTATTTTGGTGCTTTGTAAGAAAACAGCTCTCTTGTAATCTAGTATACAGAAAAACTTGAGATTATGTTCTGTTGAGTGGAGAGAGAATATGTGGAAGTATGTTATTAATTTTGAAATATTTTACAAAACACTTTCTTTCTCACACTCTAATTTTATCTCACTATGCACTACTTCTCACTCCTTAGCACTAACTCACTCTCACTCTAGATGCTTGCTCAGATGGCTTCACACTCAAAGGCTTGGATGGCTAACTTGCTTACATTCAAGTCTATTTATACATGTTTAATGGCGGTTGATGAAGGCTCTAGAATTGCTGAAATCTTGAAGCTTCATAAGTCGGTTGAGAAGCTTCAAGGATGCTTCCAAAGTCGGTGGTGTTTCTTCAAGGTTATTCTAGAAGCTTCAAGTCTTTATCACTCCCCCTCAGCACCGACTTCTCTTGAATTGATGCTTTCTTGTATATTTCTAACTGTGCTCGTAAATCTTCAAATTTCTTTGTACTAAGACCTTTAGTGAAGATATCAGCAACTTGCTCTTCTGTAGGTGTTAGCTTCATGTGGATCTCACCTTGCAGCACTTTTTCTCTTAGGAAGTGGTAGTGTACTTCAATGTGCTTGGTCCTTGCATGAAATATAGGATTCTTTGCTAAACATACTGCTGACCGATTATCACAATGAAGTATTACCTGCTCAGTTGGTTGGTGAAGATCTCTCAGCAATTGCATTAACCAAGAACTTTCTTGTGCTGCCATAGCTGCTGCTCTATACTCAGCTTCTGTGGTGGAGAGAGATACGGTAGGCTGCCTCTTACTGCACCATGACACTGCTCCTGATCCCAGACTGAAGATGTAGCCTGTAGTTGATCGCCTCGTGTCGCAGTCTCCAGCGTAGTCAGCGTCACAATATCCAATCACTTGGCATTCTTCACCTTTACGGTATAGAATTCCGTAATCCACAGTTCCTTTTAAATATCGAAGTATTCGCCGTACTGCTTCCAAATGTGGCTTCTTGGGATTTTGCATGTAGCGACTTGCAACTCCAACTGCATATGCCAAGTCAGGTCTAGTAAGAGTTAGATAAATAAGGCTACCTACCAGTTGTCGATACATCCGTGGATCTTCCAAGTCTTTTCCTTCTCCAGCACGAAGCTTGATGTTTGGCTCCATTGGTGTAGACAGTGGCTTACACTCCAGCATCCCATACGTCTCCAATAGATTCTTTGCATATTTTTGTTGACAGAGGAACATACCTTTCTTTGTCTTCTCAACTTCGAGCCCTAGGAAATGCTTCAATTCTCCAAGTTCCTTCATCTGAAACCGGACTGAAAGATTGTCCTTCGTTTGCTGGATCTCTTCAGTAAGGTCTCCAGTTAAGATGAGATCGTCAACATACACCAGAACTATGGCCATCTTGCCTCCTGTGTGTTTGACGAATAGGCTCGAATCTGATGCTGTCAACTTGTAGCCACTTTGTACAAGAAATTCTGCAATTTTCCCGTACCATGCTCTTGGAGCCTGCTTCAAGCCATATAGTGCCTTCTTGAGCTTGCATATGTATTCTGGATGAGTCTTGCTCTCAAATCCTTGTGGTTGATCCATGTAGATGTCTCTATCAAGCTCTCCATGTAAGAAGGCATTCTTCACATCCATCTGCCAAAGCTTCCATCCTTTGCTTGCAGCTAGTGCAAGTAGTACTCGCACCGTTGTTAGCTTTGCTACTGGACTAAATGTTTCATCATAGTCCAGGCCATATTGCTGTGAAAACCCTCGTGCCACGAGTCGAGCCTTGTATCTCTCGACTGATCCATCTGCTCTAGTTTTCACCTTGTAGACCCATTTGCATGAGATTGGTTGTACTCCCACTGGTTTGGGTACCAAATCCCATGTCTGGTTTTGCTTGAGGGCTGTTATTTCTTCCTCCATTGCCTTCCTCCAATTGTTGTCCTTAATTGCTTCTTCAAAAGTTGTTGGTTCTTCAACTTCCATAACTAGTGCAGCATTTGCATACTTGGGATTGGGATGCCTTATTCTGGATGATCTCCTTAAAGGTGGAGGCATTTCTTCAGGAAGGTCTTCTTTCACTTCTTCATGAACTCCAGTCTTCCATGGGCTCTTGGTCTTTGATGACCTTGGACTTGTGTCTTCTTCATTTGTTGTTGGAACTTCTTGAGCTTGTTCTTGTAGTTGTTCCTCTATTGTTGCCTCAATCTCCTTTACATTTGGTTGAACTGAGTCTTCTGAAGGCCACCAAGATGAAGCTTCATCAAAGACCACATTCCTGGATGTGTAGATGCGCCCAGATGTCGGATCACAGCATCTCCATCCTTTTCTCTCATCATCATAGCCGACAAAGATACATCGTACCGCCTTCTTGTCGAACTTGGTACGAAGATGATCTGGCACAAAAACATAACACACACATCCAAAGACTTTGAAGTGACTTACTGTGGGTTTGATCTTCCATAGTCTTTGGAATGGAGAAAGAAAGCCCATCTTTTCCTGTGGAAGTCGGTTGATGATGTGAGCAGCCGTTCTCATGCATTCGGCCCAAAATCTTCCTGGCACGTTCTTGGCATGTAGCATGCTTCGGCATATTTCTGCAATATGCCGATTCTTCCTCTCAGCTACACCATTTTGTTGTGGAGTGTTGGGACAAGTCAGTTGTCTTCGGACCTTTTGTTCCTTCAGATAGGCATTAAACTCTTGAGATAGATATTCTCTTCCATTGTCGGTACGAAGACATTGTACCTTCTTGTTGAGCTCACTTTCCACCTTCTCCTTGAACTCCTTGAACTTGGTGAATACTTCAGATTTTTCTTTCATGAAAAATACCCATACGTACCTCGAGAAGTCATCAATAAAGGTCACCATGTATTTGGCACCACTTATAGATGTTTGTTTGATTGGGCCAAATACATCAGAGTGCACTAGCTCCAGAGGCTCCTTAGCTCTAAATTTAGATTGCTGGAAGGGAAGTTGATGGGCCTTACCAAATTGACACCCAGCGCATACTGTATCAGTCCGTACTTCTATGTCGGACAGGCCTTTGACCATAGTCTTCTCGACCATCATCTTCAACTTGTGGTAGCTTACATGCCCCAGTCTTGCGTGCCAGAGATCAGACGTCTCGTTCTTCCGGGTCCTGTCCACATAGGCTGATTCTGCAGACATCACATAGATAGACTCCAGTTTGCGTCCCTCCATAACTGGTGTGCCTGATGCCTGTAGATTGCGGTACACCTTAACTTCTTGTGGCCCAAATACCACATAGTTTCCTTGTGCTGTCAGTTGTGATACTGACAACAGGTTCTTCTTCATCCCGGGAACGTGATAGACGCCCTGCAGCTTAATTTGATCTGAATTGAAGCGTGGAGAGATAAGTGTCTTACCGATGTGGGTGATGGGCAGCTTAGAATTGTTAACTGTCACAATCACTTGCTTCCCCTTGTACTTCTCAAGGCCCTCTAATTTCTTGATGTCACCTGTCATGTGGTTGGAGCAGCCAGAGTCGATGATCCAGTCGTTCTCATAATTGATCTTCTTCTGCTTCGTTATTGCTGTTAGAGCTACCTCTTCTTTCTCTTCTTGCTCCTCCACTTTGGTAGTGACTACTGCAAATGCTGCTTCAACATCCCATTCTTCTTCACTGTCATATCTTGAATGACTGGTTCCTTGGAAGCTTCTTGAGGTTGCTGCATTTCCTTGACCTTTCTTCTTATGCCAACAATCTCGTGCATAGTGTCCTTTCTTTCCACAGATATAGCATCGATCATCTCGACTGTCACCTCCCTTGGACGGACGGTTGTTGTTGCGAACTCCCCCTGAATAGTTAGTCTTCTCCTTTAGTCTTCTCTGTTGATTGGGCTTGTTCTCCGGTGCGGGCTTCTGGCCTTTTCTCCGGTTGCTGAACAACGCCTCTTCTTCCTGCTTTAGCGAGACACCAGCCATCTGTTTCGCTAAAGCCTCCTGATTAGCAAGCATATTTTCTAACTCCAACAAGGTTGGTTGAATCGGCCAACCTCGAATGGCAGCCATAAACCCACTGTACTCAGGTTTAAGGCCATTGATAATTATCCTCCTCATTCGCTGCTCACTAATCTTTTCTTCAGGGGCAAGTTGAGCAATCTCGCTGCATAGTGATTTTACCTTGGTGAAGTATTGACTGATTGTCATACTTCCTTGTAAGGTAGTCATGAGCTCACTTTCAAGTAATTGAAGGCGAGCATCATTCTTTTTGGAGAATAGTGTAGCGAGAGTATCCCATGCAATTTTTGGAGTAGCAGCATCTCTAATATACTCTAACAGCTCATCTTCAACAGCTGTTCTAAGAACAAACATTGCCTTACCTGCTTTGATGCGCCACTTCCGCAAGGCCTCATCTTTTGACTTCTCTACCGCCAGAGCCTTCTTCTCCTTGGATTTAGTGTCACCAGCAGCATCTGATGGCATCGCTTCTTCAACAGCGACATCGGGTGGAGTCGTCTCGGACCCACCTACAACCTCCCATAGGTCCTGTCCTTGTAGATAGGACTCTATGCATGCCTTCCAATTTATATAATTATGATTATTTAACTTCTTCAAACCACCAGTCGTACCTGCTAGCTCCATAGCTATGTCTGGGTTACCTGACGTCCAGCAAGCCTCCTTAGCAGAATACCGGTACTCCACTTACTCCGACTGGCGAGCTTCAACACTGGTGAACTCCTGATACTATGCTCGGGCACTGGTCAGTAATTCCGGCAGAACCGTCCCGACAACCTGGCTCTGGTACCAGAATTGTTGAGTGGAGAGAGAATATGTGGAAGTATGTTATTAATTTTGAAATATTTTACAAAACACTTTCTTTCTCACACTCTAATTTTATCTCACTATGCACTACTTCTCACTCCTTAGCACTAACTCACTCTCACTCTAGATGCTTGCTCAGATGGCTTCACACTCAAAGGCTTGGATGGCTAACTTGCTTACATTCAAGTCTATTTATACATGTTTAATGGCGGTTGATGAAGGCTCTAGAATTGCTGAAATCTTGAAGCTTCATAAGTCGGTTGAGAAGCTTCAAGGATGCTTCCAAAGTCGGTGGTGTTTCTTCAAGGTTATTCTAGAAGCTTCAAGTCTTTATCATGTTCTTTTCAGTAATGGGAATATAGTTGCTAAAACAAATTATCATCCTTCATTTAATTCCCAGCCCATCATCAGCTGCAAAAGGGTTTTCGGCGGCTAAGAACAATGTTCTGGAATTGAAATGCCTCATTTCACCAAGTCTGATTTCCAATTTTAAGTCTTCGAGTCTGTTTTGGGTGGTGTAACTTGAACGCCAGATGAAGGGGTTTGAGGCGATGCCATGCTATGGCCCTCGTTTAATGCATCTAAATTAAGTCCGTCCATCCAATTCCATGAAGCATCCGCTTTAATCAAGTCATGGATTTCAGATGCAAAATCTTCAGAATAATATATAGATAAAGATTTAAAGGAAGAACATAATTAGAAGGATACATGGTGTTCTCCACATGTCTGTCATGCTGACATCGGCTTCTGATAAAAGCCAGTAGTCAGTATCGTGCTGCAAAGCAAAGCAGAATAAACGTTCATTAAATATCCTCATGAATCAGAACCATAACAAAGGGCATAGTGGCCTCAAACCAGATATAATCTACAGGTGTTGATGACAATGAGAGAATCAATGTGGTTCAATCAAACAATGGGTACTGTTTTACTTGAGCTTCATATGTGACAGATCATTGGTTCTTATTAAAAATGTAAGGGAAGTATATGTGGCTTTCAACTTTCAGAATTGATTACCCGATTCTATATTTTCAGTATGATGGTAAGGAGAGCATCATTGTAGTACCAATCAACTTAAGGTGGAGCATTTCAGCTACTGAAATAGGTGAGTGATGTAAATCTATGCCTAAAATTAACTACAAAATATCTCGCAGCCTTCTCCCTGGGGAAGTAGATTATATATCTTGAATTAAAGAACAGCATCTGTGTACATACATTTTCTTGTAGTATTAGAAATTCACCTTATGAGATCTCACTACCTTTCAAATGATAATGAGCAGCATATATTGGGTTTATAAGTTAAATCATGAGACTTACATGGATCTCTGAAGGAAGAATTCTCCTAATACCACCAATATAGTCCTCTGAAGTAGTTGTATTTGAGAATGCCTGCTGGGGATCATGAGCATTTTGTTGCTCAATTGCATTCCCTGTGATATTTTCTGTGACTGTGGATACAGCAGACCGCTCAACAGACACCAAATTTGATGCAGGTGGGTGCATCTCCTCAAATTGACTGAAAATGGATGGAAAGTAAGCAAGAATACTCAGGCCATTTTCAATCACAAAGCATAACATGGTATGTTACATATGCTGAACAAATAGGGAAGTGGAAATTACCTAACAAGGTAAACATCTATCGGACCCATGTTGCTTCGAAGGACAATTCGATATCTTCTCTCATGATAGTCACCGGTTTGCTGCTTATAGAACAGGAATTTCTGTAAGGAAGCATAAAGAAAAAAAAAATGCAAATTATATATTGCTGCCTCCTCACCTCATCAGGGTCTGGAACTTCCATTGTAGCGCCATGAGGTGCTTTGATTGCTATTAGAGTTTCATTCTGAGAGAGTAAATAATGAGATCTTCTTGAAGGCAATTCGACATTATGTGATGATAGAATTCCATCAAAGTAGATTGATATAAAACCTGAAAGCAGGGTATCCGCTTGATGTCCTCTTCAGTTACAAAAAGCCACCTAAAGATTACAAGGAGGGATTAGTGGGCACACTATGAGAGACATGCTCAACTAGCTTAACAAGTTAACCTGGAAGTGAAAGATCACTCACCTTTGATTGTTTTCATCTTGACTAAGACCCTTCACCTTTTCTTGCATTTCACTGCAAAGGATTTTTAGTCCGGCTATGATAAAACATGGTAAAAAAATAATGTACCATCCTGGCTAAGTTTAACACTTTTAACCTTATACGATCATCTAAGTCGTGCTCCTGAATGGAAAGATTTTCAACTTCTCCCTGGATTAATAGAAAATAAAACAAAGCAAAACAAACAAATTCAGATGAGGCCATGATATTTTCATTATTGCTGTAAGGCATACTACAGCCATATCAGGCCTCAGATGAGAAGGCAGGGAATCATAGCCAATCTCCAATGTACCTGCATTACTGAAACATCATCATCTCCATTCCCTGTAGACAATTCGTCAAGACCCCTGTCAAAAGATCAGCTAATAAGTTGTTATACATAATTTCTTTCAGGTGGGATTCTCAGGAGAATGGTAACAAATAAAAATCATCAAGAATGCCAATGAAGAACATTACTTCCAATGAATTCTATTCTTGATTGCCTTTTCAATCAGTCCAATTCCTTCCAAAACATTTGTGATATCATAAATCCGTCTCTTCTTCACCTGCACCGTGAGAATGAGATTTAGTAGCTCTAGCTCACACAAAAATAGTAGATAGGCAGATGAATGGTTATATGGAAACCTCCAGAGTTTCTGCTGCAGTATTCAAATCAATTGTGTGATCCGGGGCCTGTTTGAGCAAATTGACGAACTTTTTTGTCAAGAATCCTAAAAAAGAGTTCCAGCACGAAATCATTAGTTCTGATTCTTGGGTTAGGACTTTAGTAATGGCTTTTGTTAAACCGTAACAAATTTTGCCTTATATTTATCTCATTTTATCTTATTTGAAAAAAGTGAAACCATCAAGTTGATTATTGTCAAAAATTTCATCTCAAACTAGAAACTTTAATTACCTAGAGAACAGTCATAACGGCACCCAACCGGTGTTGAATGAATGTTACGAGGGGAACCTGCAAAATTCAAGAATTATAGTCAAATGCAGTCTTTATTACCCAAGAAAAATTAAAACAACATGAATCCATTCAAATCACAATGACATGAAGCAAAAGCATTGCAGCAAAGACAAGCATCCCCAAAATGTGCAAGTTGGAACTTCAACTGTGGAAGAAGGCAATTGTAGAAGAAAAGGTAAAAATTCACACAGAGAGAAAAGCGACTCTCACCTACATCTGACATAGGAGTTTGAGGTTCGGAATTATTGTACTTTGCAACTTTGGCCCTGCCATAGATTCTATCCCCCTTGCTTGATACTGGTGTAAGGAGGGGACTGCTAACTGCGATACCTCCTGAGCTAGGAGTCAACTCACTTGATCCAGCAACTTTGTCATCTTCAAGTTCAAGCTTTCTCTTCGACTGCATATACAATACTACATTCATCAGATGCAAATAAAAAACAACAATTTCACACTAAATGTTTCTGAAATGGGTCACCAAATTTCATCTGGAAACCAGCAAAAGATGCCAAGAAACTATATTTTGTACTTTCAAGATAATATACCAAGAAACAATCTTCTCCAGCTAACATTTCAGATCAAAGAGGATGATAATACATCAGATTTACTTGTCTTCAGCTTAATACGAGTTCAATCTGAACAAATTCCAGGTATGTAACTAAGGAAATTCAATTCAAGGAACAAGAACACATTATGAGTAGAATGCTCATGAAAACTGAATCGCTGGAGCTGATTTTCCAGGATATACAAGATCTAAGAAGGGGAAGCCCCAACACCGAATAATTCAGTCTAAGAAAACAAAGCAAGGAATAAATCTCCACAAATTACTCACTGGTGTCTTAATGACGATGGCCTCCTCAGCCATCTCGCCGGCGCCCACCCGCCGATCATCGGGATCAGAAAACCGATGATAATCGTCAAGGTTCCCAAATATGGACCTCAAGGGAGCGCGACGGCTCATCGGCTTCACGATCTGCAGCTTCGAACCCTGATTTCCAGCATCTCGTTCACCAGCCATCAAGCCCCAAAGAAGTCAGACAAGAGTACCAAAGAGCAAAACCCGGCTTCCGATCGACTCAAGCAGCGATATCTGGAGTAGATGGCGATCGGGGAGAGGGAGATCGGGAAGCGGATTAGGGTTTGGAATGGGGATTGGGGATCTGGGATTTTGGTGGCGGGAAAGAGAGAAAACGAGGGAAAGTTCAGAACGACAGGGAGGGAAATAACAAATAAAAAAAAAAATTAGAAAACTAAAAAAAATATATATTTTTTTGAATTTTAATAGGATGACGTAAGCAACGTTCGAATCAACGGTTCGCGCCTTTTTGAGTTTTGATGGCGGGGAATGATTTCGTGAAGCCACGTGTACGGTGATGATGCGGCTTTTATTCAATGTACGATTGATGAACCGGAAAGTTGGTAAGTGAGGCTTTCATTGACAACCAAGCACAACGGGCCCAACATTAACAAGATTAGACCACCACTAAATTTAAGCTAAGTAGATAATTAATGGCTGGACTCCATCTAAACATCTATCAAACAAACTCAACAACAGTTAACACACGATGTTAATGAATAATTTATATTAATTTTTAATATCTTTTAAATTTTTATCAAAATAATTAGTAAAATATGAACAAGTCAAAAAAATCCGCACATTTTATATATATATAAATATAAAGTGGATAAACCATAATTTACTAAAAGAAAAGAACAAGTACAACAAACAAACAATAAGAAAACTAAAAAACAAAACCAACCAAATTATAAGAGGCTCTCACCAAAAGTGATGCACCACCTATACCTATGCAAAAAAACATTGCATACTTTGTCGTAAAAAAAAAAAAAAAAAAATAGTAGCATTGCATACAACATAGACTGATGCAAACAAGAAGGCCATCAGAGGGAAGGCAGAGATAAAGGATTTAGTATTTTACATCTGAATAAATGAGAGAATGTTCTACTTTTTTAGCACTTCATCAAGGTCTGCATCATTTAAGTCCAAATCCAGCATTCCATACATGCGCATGTATTCGATATAATGGTCTGGTGGCTTTATCGCCTTTGGAGCCTTTGGAGCAACACCATACAGCCTCTCGAGGTCGCGAGCAAGCCATCGAACATAAGTTTGGTCTAGTGGAGGCATAGCCTTCACGAAAATCGCATCGGGTTCCTGAGCTTGTTTCTCAGGCTTATTCCCCATCTCAAGCTCCAAAGAACTGGAGGTGAACTATAATAAAATAGAGTGTTGTCAAAGATGAAAATAAAAATGTATAACATGTAGGAGAAAGCACAAGAAACTTGATTATAAAAATGAAAAATCGGTTTCTTTTTCTAATGAACTGTGTTTTATTAACTTTATTCAAGAAAAAAAAATGAAAACTCATACTTCTGGAATCAGCAATCAACCGAGAGAGCCATGGCATTTCAATTTTCAACACTTACGCTAATATGATTCATGCAAAACAAATAACAAAATGCAGTAGTTAGTGCTGACAGATGAGCATGGTTAAGACAGTAATTCATGCAATCAGACTAATGAAGTAATTTGTGCCTACAATATTTGGTGATAAACATGATTCTTGCCTCATTGACTGGGGATTCATGATGGCAAACAGCACCATGAGGTGTTCTGCAAATAAAATTCAGGGAATCAATCATTTGTGATGCCTATTGCCCAGTAAATTCAAGTCATAAAGTTCATTTGCCTACTTGCAATAAACTTCCCTAACTTGCATTGAAGCATAAAGCTAAACATGGGGAACCTAGCTAGCGACACCTTGACAAAGCGGTGCTTTGACCGATGGAACTACAATCCCGGTGAGGTTTATGATAACATACATAGGGTTTGTTTCTTAATGAATTCATTGGGAACTTCTATAATAAGGTCAAGCAGCCAAGAAGAAATGTAAAGAACAAGAATTGCTGAAACTAGCTCATTGGAAGATCAATCTGCCAAAATAACCACGAGCAGCTACAATGTCAGTAAGTTTCTTGCTCTTGACCGAATTCGTCACATCCTAAAATAACTGACTCTAACATCCTTACCCTTGGCCATGAACCTTCTTTGTATTTTGGATCAACTTAAATTCTTCTATTTTTTATCCAAACCAAAGAAAATGAAAAGAATAAAAAATCTCATAGGCCAGTAGTGTCCATAAAAGTTTTCCTAATTACAGTAAACTTCCAACTTAAGAAGATGGGTCTACAGTCATCATAACATCAATTTTTTTAAAACATTTCTTCTAATTTCCATGCTCAATTTTTTCTAAGTACATAAGCAAGGGCTTGAAATAGAAAATCATGGAATCAAGCAGATATTAAGCATCTACAATGTTTAGGAACAGAAAAGCATACAATGGCACATGAAATTTGATAGGAGGATTCTGGATTTAACCAACCAAAGAACATTAATACACAATGAAAAACTTAACAGCATGAGAACACATGGAAAAATAAAATAAAAGTAGACCCATCCAACTAATATCTCATATATAAGAAAAGCAAATGCTTAACAACCTCCATGATTATGAATTGCCTTTCACCCTCTTGAACGTTTATAACTCATTAGTCAAAAAACTTAAAAAATCCAACAAAGAGATCACATCTAATCAAACCAAACAGGAATCCTCAGCAAGCTTGACAAAATCAGCAGACTATCACTAATAAGTCCGAGTTTTACTCGGAGCCGGCAAACTGGTTTAATCAGTAATGGACTATATGTTGAGCAATGTTACTCTGTAGTCATAAATCATTAATTCTAGCCAAAATACTGCTTCTCTATAACATCGTATGGCACTTAATCTGCATTAACTATATAACAAAACAATAACTCCAACAGTAGAAAAATTGAGTATTAATTAATTATCCATAGTTTATTAGCTGGACAAGCACATAAACTTCTTTGGGGCTTATATTGGTTAATCAAAGATCAAAGGAGGCTATCAATTAGTTTTAATCTCTTGTGAAAGAACAACAAGCTAAAAAGATATGCTCAAGAACATTTCTCTATAAAAAACACTAGTTTTTCTGGTCCAGAAACCTACTTAATTAGCATGAATCATATTAAAAAAGAAACAGAAACACCAACAGAGCAAAATTATCAACAAAAACAAACAAGAAACCCTAAATGTTGAAATTTTCAGTCATCCGCCATGAATGATAGGCCTTTGAGGGTCAATTGGGATTATTAGGACTAGATTTACATCCTGGAGCAAGATTCTCGGGAATTAAATGAAGACAAAGCTCTGAATCGAAAGGGAATCGAAGAAGAACGATGAAGGACGGAGGATGAAGTACCTGCGTCGCCGATTACTCCAAGCTTTCAGCCCAGAGCTTCTCCTTTCACGAGGTCCATAGATTGTATCCTTTCCTCCAACTCTCCAAGCGGATACGGGCACGCGGGTCTGTAACCCGTTAAGAGACAAAGCTATAAATTATTCCGTTTTCGACATTTATTTAATTTCATAAAAATGATTTTTTTTTAATTTTTTATAGTGGATAACATTCATAATCTCTTCCTATTTCCTTCAAATTTACATGTTTTTATATTATTCGATAAATAAAAACTTTTTAAAAATAGAGTATAAAACTAAATCACTCCGCGCAAGGTGAGACCACGAGTGTATTGATGTAGTAACTCCACCCCTGACTTATTCTTCGGAGAACGCTTGTTGTCTTGTGTCAAAATTATATATATATATATATATATATATATATATATATACTGTAATAAGGATAAAAAAGGGAATTACACCAATGTACTTTATTTATATATTTAAAAATAATAATAAATGTTGTAGAATTAGGTTAGTATTAGAAAAAAGCTTATCTATGATTCACTATATATATGGTATCCTGAAGTCTCCTTACATTGATGAGATCCATAGAGTCAAAATGAAGTGTTGGAGGTGGTGATGCCACTCCCTTGGCCTGCTGCCATTTCCTCCTTCTCTCGCCTTGCTCCTCGGCTCCCTTCCTCCTCCTTTCTCAAATCCGGGATCAAAGTTGAGTTCGTTCATTCAATTTTTCTTTGTCTGTAGTCCTCAAATCCATAAATTACTTAAAAAGTTGAGATTTTTTTTTTTTTTGCCCCTTGAGAATCGTGCAGCTTGTTCCCAAGGCGTCAATGGAGGATGGAGAAGCATTGCTGCCTTTGCGGAGAAAACTGGCGTCCTCCCGAATTTGTCTTGTTTCCGGGTGAGACCTCTGTTTGGCTCTGAAAGATTCAATCTTTCTTTTTGGAAAGCTGATTGTTGCTGATCTATTGTAGTTTCTCTACTGAGTTGCTTGAGGTGCGCTCAGAGGCTCCCTCTTTCCATGTTCTTGTTGTCCCCGGGAATCCAGGTTCGATTGTCTCATGTTTGATGTTGAGAAAAATTTGCTGGTTTTGGAATTGATTGTTGCGAGGTGGGTGCTGAAAAAAGCGCAGGCATTGCTTTGTTTTACAAGGAGTTCATTGAGGCGCTCTATCAACTGTTTGATGGGAATGCATCCATAACAGGCAAGTGATTTGCTGACAATTTTTGCATCTTGAAGTCGTGTCTCAATTACGAGTTTTCCCTCTCCTTCTGAGTCAGTGTTGTATGCCATTTGCAGCTATCAGTCATATTTCACATTCAAGAAAGGTGAAGATTCATCACCTTCTTACTTGAAGCTGTTGGTGCCCTTTTTTTCATCTTGATTTGAGTATGTGTGGTTGTAGCTGATTTCTTATATCGTACCAGGATTGGGAACATGGAAGGAGGTTCTCATTACAAGAGCAAATTGATCACAAGGTTTTGGGATGAAAACAAATTTTTTTCTCGAGTTTGATTGTTAATTCTCTGTTTTGCAAGCAACTGTGTTCTGTTTGATGACTTCTAAGTTCTAAACTAGTTTCTCTGCAGTTGGATTTTATAAACCAAGAGCTTCGGATCAGTGAAATTCCCCTCATACTGGTAAAAACTTCCATTGGCTAGGTTATTATATCTATTGTATTCTTCTTAATGTTAATATGTCAGGATACAGGCATATTTGACTGTAAACCAACATTATCAGATCCTGGTTGTGTTTCTTTCTCTCTTAACTTTCATATATCAGCCTTTATTTTTTCGAAAGTCTATAGAAAGAGGTTCAAAATGTAACTCGGTAAAACTTTTAAATTATGAAAAGTCTGGAGTTTCGTCTGGATGATATTTTGTCTTCTTTTCTTGAAGGTCGGACATTCAATTGGAGCGTATATATGTCTTGAGATTTTCAAGAGACATCCAAATCAGGTATTAGTGTTCGTGTAATCTAATCAGACGTTGTCTTGGAGCTTGTAATGCTAGCTTGACTCTTCCTCTGGGAATTTAAGAATTCAATGATTTTTCTGGAGTTGTTGCAGGTCATGTTTGTTGTAGGTCTTTATCCGTTTTTGGCTCTGAATAGGGATTCCTTAACGCAGACTATCATTCGGATTATCGCAGGGTAACTTTTCTTTTATATAGATTATCCTAAACATGTTACTGGGACCACTTCAGGGTGTTGATTTTGTTTTAGCGCATAGCAATAGGCACCACAAAAATCTCTTACAAGATTTGAAGTGTTTAATAACCAGAATTTATTCATGATGTTGTTAACTATCACCAAAACCTTGTCTTTTTAGTGAAGTTATTAATTCGATCCTGCATGAAGGAAAACTAGAATTTCAGCCTCAAACCTGGTGAAAGGCTGTGATAACCATTTTGAGAGTCAGAGCTTCAAGTGCTTGGTCCAAAGTATGAATTTCTGGTTCAAAAAAAAAAAAAAACAAAAAAACAAAAAAACAAAGGCTTTGGCACCTCTTTGATTTAAGAAATAATTCTATTGGTCAACTAATATGATCTATTTGAAGTACTGCTCATAGGCTCACTGTCAGACTTCTTAAAGTGAAATTAACTGCCACTTGCTTCATACTTTTTGTTCTTCAGGTCCACATTTCTAAATGTTTCTGCTAGTTATCTTCTGTCCTTATTGGGGTCATTTCCAGCTCAGTTTCTGAGAACTCTCGTTAGAAAATTGTTGGGCAAATCGTGGTCTACAACTGCTGTTGATGCTGTATGCGATAACATTTTGCAGGTGGACATTGTTATTATTTTGTAAAATGAACTTATGTTGGGAGAGTGTACTTGTGTTTAAATTCTGACATTTAGGTAACATGTTTTTATTCCAGCATAACATAAGAATAACTCCCTATTCTTTTATAAATTTGTGCAGTACCATACTATGCGTAATGTCCTTTACATGGTCTTGACAGAATTTGCAGAGGTATTGCTTGATTTATCAGAAGAGTAGCATGTTAAACTATCTCTCTCTGATTAGATTAATGCATATGTTTGTCATGAGAAAAGAAGTTGCTTTTTGTAGTTTACTGAAGAGCCTGATTGGGAATTCATGAGAGACAAGAAGAACCAAATTGCACTTTTGTTTGGCACCGATGACCATTGGGCCCCTTTGTCATTCTTCAAATTGGTAAAGCTCACATTCTTTGCGTCATTTCTAGAGAAAAGAAATTTAATTAAAAGAGAGATACAGCTTATGCGTATCCCTATTTTATTTGAAAATTATAGTTTCATCAAAGATCGCTTGTGAGATATCTAGATTCACACACTTCTCTGTTCACTTTACTGATTACTCCTTATTTCGGAATATTAAGACAGTAGTACCAATTCAGAAAAACAAGAAAAAAAAAAGGCAAATAGCTGCAGTAGATGCCAAGAATTTATAGTATCACAATCCGACGTCAAGAATTTGAAACTATAAGATTCTGCGCGTGATATTTGTTCTGTGGGAGATTGCAGGTTTCAGAGAAGGTGCCTGATCTTGATCTATCAATTGAGAGGGAAGGTCACTCCCATGCCTTCAGTTGCACAGAGGCTGGATCATTATGGGTTGCGCGCCATGTCGCTGCCTTGATCAGTGGCAAATTGAAGATTCAACTCAATGCTAATTCTCAGATGTGATCAGTTACACCTCGATGCAAGTACGCGATTTAATCAGAGAACCATAATTGGTTAATTAAACTATTAAAGCAATTTAGCTCATTTTATATTTATTAGAACTGGTGTTGATACATTCTACAAATGCAAAGGAAGGATTTCTCTGTTTATCTATTGTTGTATTTCTGTTGGTTAACAACAGCAACCATCATTGTTTATCTCAACAATGCTTTCATGTCATATGATAAGGCATGACATCTCTAGTCTTATTTTGTGTTCTCAATAAAACTAGTTTGTTAATCAAATTCTTAAATTCCAATTCCATGCAAATTTAATACAAGAACAACAGATTCATGCACCCAATGAGATCAAATTTCCTTGAACTACTCAACACTAGTATTTGTTCTTGATGGCCGCCGTCATCAAGAACAAGTTGCTATTGCACCGGCTGATGGTTGAAGTCGGTATCGGTTGCAGATGTTATCCCCATTTTAACATTGGGTAAGTATTTACCAACGATTAAATGATTTATTGGTATCCGTGTTTTCGTTAGAACTCTTTACAAGTGGGGAGAGTATATTTCTGTAAGTGCAAGTAATGGTTGTGTGTGAATGTCCCAGCACTTATGTGTGCACAGGTCCTATCTTTATTTATTCCGCCGTGATTGGTGCATGCCCCCTGTCTTTCTTAGCGGTCTAGCTGCTTATCGTAGTACCCAAAAAAAAAAAAAACATTAGGTAGGTGTTTGGATTCCCGGTATAAAGATAAATTTATTTATTTCAGGATAAGTATCCAAAGGAGAATACATTTTATTTTATTGGTATTCGTATTTAGTTCTTTATTATTCATGCCATGATTTGGTGTTAACCTAGTAAATGTTTCATTTTGTAGAACATAAAAAGGGGAAACAAGGATTTCAATTTATTAAAAATAACTTTGAGCAGTGTAAACAAACTATGAAAAGAAGTGATCGTCTATAAATTGATTACTATGTTCAAGAATTTCAATACTTAATTACAAAGAGAGAAGTGAGAATCTCTCTGGACATAATGAAATACATAGCAAACAACTAAGTTCATCTCTTAATTAATTCATTAGTCACTACTTTGATTATAAACACAAACTGATGAAGTATAGCTCAAAGGCAAAAACAAACTTGCAGGATTATATACATGAATATCATACAATAAATATGAAAAAGAGAAAAGACAAGTCAAGGAGTTTGAGTTGGACATGGAACATAAGAACTAGAAGGAAAGGAAGAAGCAAAGCCAACGACTAATTCAAAAAAGGCTTCAAGAATGAACCCATGAGTACTAATCTCATTGACATTAAGATACCAAAGTAAAAGTTCTCCAAAACTCTTCCAATCTTCAATCACATGTGCCACCATCATCTCCTCCATGGATGTCCTAAAGTCTCGGACCGGGTCTTTCGAGTTCATCACCATTGTAATACTCTCTTCGGGAAAACGTCTTACTTCTTCATCGCCTATGGTTTTCTCTAATATCAAACTCGTACTGATCCCCGGCCGGAAGAAGAGCCTTTTTGACTTCAAGGCATGTATTGCTGCCTCTAAAGACTCCTCCCATTGGTTCTCCGACATTGTTGAGAAGCTCTCTGAGTTATCTTCTGATGTGTTGGTGAAACAAGAGTAAGTTGAGTTAGAGTCATGGTATATGGAATTGTTCATAGGACTCTTGGGAACATTCTCTTGATCTTCATGATCAAATGCATGGAATGAGTTTGTTCTTGGGTTCATACAAGATGGACAAGGCCATGAAGAAGGTTGAGAAGAAGAGAGTGTGGTGTTTCTAAGTCTAAAGAAAAGAGAAGTGAACTTTAGGATACTTCTTCTTCTTCCTTTTCCCATTTGAGGCTTTGTAATTGCTTGGATGGAGAGGAAAGAAGAGTGTGGTGTTTTAATGGAAGAATGGGATTAATTTATAGGACTTTTGTTTTTAAAGGGAACATGGGAGGGAATAAGGGTGGGTAATTGGGTGTAGGATTCAATGCACCAATGTAAATAAAATAAACAAGTTTACATAAAACCAAGTTTATCAAGAGTTAAATAAATAAACAATGAGTTTAGTGTTTTTCCATTAAAAAAAGTTTGGAATTTATGACTAGTTTTTGATGGTTTGAGAGCATCTTTCAATTCCTACATTATTCTTTTGGTTAATTATTTTCATTTGACTGCATAAGCACATGCTAATTTGATTTAAGTATAATTAATGAAGGCATGGGTTTGGATATATACTTGTTAGATGATTAATTGGGTTCCAATTTTTTACAAAGAAAAAGAAAAAAAGATTAATTGAGCCTAACAAGAACAAGATTAAGAACATGATTAAGTGGCATTGGTTTTGGACACATCCAACGGATTCTAACGTTTTTGGAAGGTAATGGGGAAATAAATCAAAGATATTATTCTATATTCTTCTTTCTTTTTATTCTTAATCAAGACTTATTTGGAAGCTAAAATGGGGAACAATTATATATGGCTCTAGTAATTAAATACACCTTTGGATGGATAAATTATATATAGTTCTAAACTTTTTTAGAAGAAAACAAAACTTAATTTGAAAGTTAACATAAAAATCAGTTTAATTGCAACAATAAAATCCAAGAAAAAGGAAAAAAAAAATCATTAATCTTCCTCTTCAGAATCAATCTCTTAATATGGAATCTAATAAATATAACAACAAAAAATGGCATAAAACAAATTGAATATATATATTTTTTTTAGTTTGTTTTGGCCCTGTGTTTATTCTACTTGTTTGTTTTTAGTTTCTTTGTTTTCATTCTCTTTTTTAATAAATTATGGATTACCCATTTTATTAATTTTTTAATAAAAATAAATAAATCATGAATTTATTAAAAAAAAAATTGAATATTACCACCCTTCACTGTTTTTTCCCCCCAAAAGCAAAACATTGAACCAAAAAAAAAAAAACATTGAAGATTAAAAGCAGAGCTTTATATACAAACAATTAATAAAAAAATCCATCTTCTTCATGACAGATTTAACATAGAAACCAACAATAGTTAACCAAAAATTATAAGCATATAAATTTCCATCAATCCAGTAACATAATCAATGAATCAAGCTATCAAAAAAGTAAAAAAAATCAGGCTTTGATGAGTTCCAAGCCAAACAAAACACCAGCATGCTTCAAACCTCCATCTTCATTAAAAAAAGTATTCTTCATCTTGACAAACGTTTGACAAGTCAACAAGCTATCAGACCCAGCCTGGTGTCCCATCCCCACCACCCGGTCAACCTTCAGCGCCGCCGCCACCTTCTCAAGCCCCCCATACAAACTATGATCACAATACTTCATCATATGCTTCACATCCCACCATTCTTCTCCAAAGTAAATCCTCACCATCTCCAAAAACTCCTCCAAACTCTCCGGCAACTTAGCTCCACCACTCAACATCTTGATCAAGTAAGCAAAGTCATAAGCACCATGAAAAGTCACCCAGTTGACTTCGGACACAGCTCCGACAATCCCATACTCAATGAGAAGTGATGCAAAACGTTGTGAGTCAACGCCTTGAACTATGTTTCTAATAAAGTCAATGCCGGAGCTCCGGAGAAGTTTGATGGAGTCCGGTGAGTACACGTCGGTGAAGATGTTAAAGTCACGGAAGTTGAATTCCCAGACAAGGTGGTGCTGGCCGGAGAGGTCGGAGAGAGTGAGGCCAAGTTGGATAAGGTGGAGGATGTCCACGTTGGATTTCATGAGAGAGTAGCGCTCGGAGGTGGAGAGAGCTGCCGGGTGTTTGTCGGAGTTGAAAACAACGCCGGGGAACTCGGTGTCGAAGGAGATGAGAGGGTAGTTGGGGATGGCGCCGGCGATGAGAGCTAGTTCTCTTTCAAGGTTGTGAGCCCACACTTGGCGGATGATCATGTTGCTTGGGTTTTGTGGGCGGTGTCGCCGGCGCCGGCGCCGGCGGTGTGGTGTTGTTGTTGTTGTTGTTGTTGTTCCATGGAGATGGACATTGGTCTTGTTGTGTTACAAAGGTTTATGTTTGAGTTGAGGATTATATAGAGAAGATTCATGTCCATATATGTATATGTAAAGATATATTGTATGTATATATATGGTAATAATAAGAGATTTTGTAGGGGTATATATGCAAAATGAATAAAATAAGTTAGGAAAGAGCAAGGTAGGAGTGGGGATTTGGATGGTGATTTGGATTTGGGTGGAGTTAAATTTGGAAGGACTTTAAACAGTGGGTTTGTTGATTGAGGAAGTAGCCTTAAGTTGACTAGATTGGGTGTGTTGAAATTTCTAGGTAGGAAAGTTAGATGGGACTTAATTTGTTTGGACAGGAAGAGCCGGCTTTGTTTTTCTGTATTTTATTTTATTTTGTTTTGTTGAATATTAAGGTTAGACTGTTGACTTGGCAACTGTAGTGGGTTTCTATGTACAACATATATCTATATCATAAATAATAGTATTCAAAGATTTGAGCGTTTCCACTTTCCACATGCCTAATTATCCGTGCATTATTGTTATTATTAATATTAAAAAATATTTATTATTTTTTTACCAAAATTATCCTGTTATTCAATTCAACTCTCTTATTGAAATTAAATATGAGAGAGAAAAGTGAAAACATAAATTATGGGTAATTTTGAAAAAATAACTAATTTTTTTATAATATATTATGAATTAACCAAGTTTTTTTTTGTACCGGAGATTCGGTTAACCATGACAGATAAAAAAGAACGAAGAGAATACTTAAGAATTTATTAGCCCGGTTTAGACATCACATGAGGGATTAGACTCCTACCACATATATATTATGACTGTGCATTGTTATCAAATTAATTTTATATATATCAGATGTGCATAAACGAGGGGTTCAACCCACTTATGCCCTTATTGTGTATGAGGTGAACTTTAAATTTGGTTGGCAAGACATACATTCTAGAAGACCAAATCTTACTTCCAATGAGGCACAAGGCAATACAGTAAAATTCTAACATGCAGAGTATGCAACATTAATTTTCTTTTAATAAGAAAAATAATAGTTATTATAATAGCATTCTAATCAGCTTTGCCATGGTTGAAAAAACTAAATCTTTGATTTCATAATTATATAAGTTATAAGATAAACACTAAGCAAATATCAAACTAACTAAATAATGATGGTACGAATCAAAGGAAAACTAAGAAAGACTGGACTAAACAAAGATAAACACATGTTTATTGACCCCAAAGCTAAAATATTCAATTAGATAAATTTTTTATTAAAAAAAAAAACCAAAACCAAAACAAACAAAAGGAAGTTGAATTAAAGAGATGAATGAATTACCTAATGAAGATCACTATAGGTTTGATATCAGCAGAATATTCCTCATTGCTTGACAAGATTGGTCTTGTTGGGATTACTTTGCATGTTCCAGGAAAGCAACATGATGGTTCTCATGCAACCAGTCAACATGGACACAAAGCACACAACATCATCAACAAAACAAACAGTAAGAGATAATTTCAACGCTTCAATAACATAAACCTCAGCTCATAAATCAAAAAGCATAAGATAGTTAACTGATGCAATTACCTCCATGTAAAGAGATATTTCTAAAAGATGAAAAAAAGTTAACACATGCAATTGATGAAAAAATCTCTGTTGAAAACATGAAGGTAAAAAAACAAGCACTGCAAACGCATGAATCCATAAAAACATGGAATTTAAAAGCCTAACATGAGAAATGAGAAAACTAAATAATTTATGATAGTAAATAAATAAAAAATATATAAATAGTTAGTTCAATTGGATCAATGTGTTTGATTTGGTCATACTTACTATTCAGCACGATATTTTCTTCAAACAACTTAATCCTGATTACAGTAGAGTACTAATCCTAATCCTACTCTAAGTACGCTATAATAGTCAAAGTCATGCATTAAACCATAAAAGAGAATCTTCATTTCGGTCTTAATCCCAAAGCCATCTCAATCCTGGCCAAAGAAAGTTGAATGCCACCTTATCTTTCAACCGACCAATTTTCTTTGGAAACGGGAGATGGAAGAAACCATGGTTTTTTGAAATCCAAAACGGTAGTCAAGGCATTGAAGTCCTTCAAATCACTCTAAAATGTAAATTTCTCAGATACAAATGAAGAGCGTCTTCCTGGAACTTTTTCTTCAATAAATACAAATGGAGCGCGTCTTGTTTGCCTTTGCCTTTGAGATCAAAACTTGAGTGTTTTATGTAAATAATAATAATAAAACCTATTGATATCATCATGATCCCACCCACATCAACATTGGTTCCGTCTCTATTATTGAACTAATCTTTCAGAACAAAGAGGTAAAAATCTCTCTCAAATGTATGGTTCTCCTTAAATATTGAATCAGAGGATCCCACATATGCCATCCAAAAGGAACCTTAGAGAAAATGACCATCTTTCGATAAAGAAATGGCTTTACAGCAGGGAGTCATAATAGATTAGATTAGTAGTCATGCATTAAAAACAGCAAATTCACATAACGATCACAATCACAATTGCAGATATAATTAGCACAGGAATTGGTCACTACCAAATCATCATGATACAAGCAGGAACAATTTATGTCAAAAAACAATTGCATTATTACGTGGCTACGGTGGAAAAAAATTATATGAGGACCCACATACTAGAGAATATTATAAGAGGGTACCTAAACAGCTGCTTTCATCTTAGGGCCCGTTTGGTGCTTTGCAGTCTGCAAAGTCTTTCCCTACAATTACTTTGTCTGTAAAGTAACAAAACAATGTTTGGTATGTATAATAAAAATTGTAATTGAAATGCATGTAAAGTTAATTCCTTCGTTTGGTATGAATAGATTTTTATGTAAAGTTGCATGCATTCTCAATTTTACCCTTTATTATTTTAGTTAATAAAATTAAAAAAATATATATATATAAAAGTTAAAATCCCATCACCAAACTCATGTAACATGAAATGAATTCATTAAAACCATACAAAAAACTAAAATCTAGTTCTAAAAATATAAAAATTTAACAAAAAAACATAAAAAAAGTAAAAAAAAAATATCAGAAAATATCTAATGAGTGATCTCTCTTGCCCTAGAGTTTTTAAAAGAAAAAAAAATGAAGGAGTTTTGCTCTAGGATTTTCAAAACAAAAAAAAATAAAGAAAACAAATTATTTAAATAAGGGTAGTATCGGAATTTCACTCGTCTAATACTTTCACAGCCATTGTGTAATCCTTTTCACACCCTCCCCCCTATGAATCATTTTCCCTAGTCAAAGGGAAAGTAATTACATGAAGACCGTTACTTTATATAGTTCGTATTAAAAACCAAACATGTGAAAGTCTTTCACAAGTTTACTTTCCCTTGTAAAGTTGTTACTTTCCCACATACCAAACGGCCCCTTAGAGAAAAGTGTGAAACATAACTTAAATCTAAATTTCAAATTAAGATGGATACATTAAAAGATATTCTAAACTTCACTAATATCAAAACAACTCACTACGACAATATAATTTTTCTTGACAGTATATAAAACAGTTAAAGGCATGGAACCAGAAAGATTAAGGAGTAAGCCATATTAGTCTATGCCATACATTTCTACACTCACAAGAAAAATGTATATAGAGTCCCATGAAGATGGAAGTAATGCCAATTGTATCAAGTGATTGAAGATAACAAGTTGTATCAAGTGATTGAAGATAACAAGCCACCTAAGCTCAACGTACTTTTCAAGAGCAAGAATATTTTAATAATAACACAAATGTACTTGTGATTGGCATCATAAAAGATTCTAATGCACCTATCTAGATTGAGAAGGCAAACCACTATCAATTGTCCGTTTGGTTTTTTTTTTTTTTTTTTTTGTGACAAATGTTACAAGGGTAGTTAATCATGTTCTACTTGTGCCGTTTTGATCTAGTCGTCTATGTACTGATTTCTTTTTAATAAATTACAATGTATTTTAAAAAAAACTGGCTAATCATGTTCTGTATATAACTACTCTGTAAAGTTATTATCAATAGAGAAGAGAATAAGAAAAAAAAAAAACATGATTTAGTCCCAAAGAAGTGGCCAAATTAATACCACAACCAATATATAGAGGTAGTGAAAATTCAAGAACCAAACAGTGAATTAAAACCTCAAACCTCATTCACACAAAAGTTTGAATTTTGTTAAGAACATTGACAATATATTCCAGCAAACCAACTGAAATCTTTGATTAAGAATTCCTCAATTTACTATTACACCAGTAGCATTAAACTAGTAAAATCCACATTGAAAACTCATGCATTAAATATAGAATAATAAAAGAGAGATCAAATCCAAAAAGACACCAAATATATTTACCTACAAACAACCAACAATCTAACAAAATCATGAATTGAAGGAACAAATTCGCAGCAATCCAACGTCACCATAATCAAAATCCACGAAATTTCGAACTAAATCACTGAAAACAACAGCATTCATGGATAAATCGATCGAAAATTTTGGAAAAATACCTACGAAATCGCCAATGAACATCCTCAGCTGCGAATGAGAAAACGAGGGTTTTGGAAATCGAGAAAGAGAGGGAAGCATGTGATATATGGTGTGGTTCCTTTTATATATAAATCGAATTTATAGTCTCTTATTTTAAAAAGCTTCGCTCAATATCATACGTTTGATTTTGATCGGACGGTCCTCGTTTACGATAAATGAAGCACTTTCAGACTATATAAAGGAATGATAGTGTATAAGAATCGCACAGAGCTCTGCAAAGAGGCTTCTTCAAGACGAAAGGAAGCAGTGGAGTAGGGTTTTCATCAGCTTCGCCCGCTTCGAATCTCGAGGGGTTCGTTCGTTGCGGAGTTCTATTGATCGTTCTTCTTTGAGGTATGATTCCTGTATGCTTTTTCCTTGATTTCTTTTCTTTTTTTCTCGGTTTTTTTTTTCATTGATGAATTGATAGGTTAGGGCTTTGGATCGTGTCTGTTGATTTTTCGGTGAAGGTGAGATTTGAAGATTTCACTACCAGTTCTCCATTTCTTGTGTGCTTTTTTTTTTTTGAATGATTGTTGGTTGATTGATTTGTGTTATAGCGATGGTACTCAATGAAAATTTTCATTTTTTCTTGAAATCGATGGAATAGGGGGACTTTATTATTTTATAGAGAGTAGTTTGAGGAATTTTTCCGGAAAATATTGCAAAAATCTATTGGAATGGTTTGATTGAGATTTGGTTGGGATAATACTGGAGATTGGGTGTGACACTGACGATTGGGAAGTGGAATTGAAGCTCTTGATTAGCGTTGATTGATTGTCTTCTATGATGGATGCTTATTGTTGGATAATACTTAAGTGCCTGTCACGGGTGAATTGAATTACTCTATTTATTGCATGATAATGACTCTGGAGTTTGGATATGAAGTTTCTCAATGCACATTGTTAGTTTGCTGTGATACACACACACACACACACACACACAGGCACATTTATATGTGTATGTACATGTATATTTGGGACCGTGCCCACATATATGGTTTTTATTAGATTCTAGTATCACATACTCTCCAATCTTTGGATACTCAGACATCCATATGTATGTCATGCTAACACTGGGGAGTTGCTATTTTTTGTTATAATATGAGTATGATAAATGTGATAATCAAATGTGAAAAAAAGTCAGTACTGTGCCTGTCTACATTACTAGCAGTGCCATCTTTATTTCATGTGCTTCATTTGAATATTATTATGGCATGTCATTGATTCTTTGAACTATTATCCTGTTGTCTCTGCCAATCATAAAGGTCATCTGAAGCCTTATTTGGTGTCTAGTTTTGGTTATCTTGATGGTATAGTACAACGTAAACGTTGAGGTAGCTTTTTATCAAGTTGTTTCAGCTTACAAACTCTACAAGCTTTATTTTGTAAATATTTAGTGCATGTCGTAATAGATTCCCTGATGAGTAAGGTGACACTTCCATTTTGAAACAAAACCGCAATGCCTTTATTTTTACCTGGTCATAGGTCTCTCTAGCTTTGAGTTTCAATGTTCATTGATATACAAATACTTTGATTTTATGTTCTATATAAAGATAAATGCTTGGTCTGAAGACTTGATGACTTATTTCAGATGTCATTGTATGTTGGGCATGTCCCGCCTCATGTTCGCCGAGATGATATTGAACGGGTTTTCCAGAGGTTTGGACGGTGTAAAGTGCAGTTAAAATCTGGATATGGGTTTGTAGTCTATGATGCCATAGCAAATGCTGAGAAGGCTCTTCGAATGATGAGAGGTAAGATTATATGTGGAGAACAGCTATCTCTCGGTTGGTCAAACAGACAACCTAAGCCTCTTAAGAGGGCTGATGGAAGCATCAGAACTTTTGAACCCTACAGCAGAAGGCAATTCAAGGAAATTCATGATAGGGTTGGGCCTGGGCGTGCTCAAGGCCAAAGGGATTTTGAAACTGGTCCTTCTCATGCCCGAGCTTTTGACCATAGTGGGAATAGATCTGATTATGCATCTGACAGAGAAGCAGGAAACATTGGTAATAATATTGGTTATATTGAAGAAGGAAAGGGTTTCAGTTCAAAGGAGGGGCTAGCAAATGAAATTAACCCAGTGGAAAATGATCGATGGGGAGAGCCAGTTATTGACCCGTTGATTGGACATGACGGGGAGAATCATAATGATTTTGATCGTTATGAACCTTATCACGGCTTAGACAGAAGTTACGAGGACAAAACTCAGATAGATAGCCTTTTCAGTAGTCCTGAACATGCTATTCCTCATGAAAAAGTGCAAAGAGAGCGTTCTATTGAAAAAACTGATATGCGTCTCATAAAACAAAAAACTCAGCAGGTTTGCTATCGTTGTGGAGTTGTTGGTCATATTGCACGTGAATGCCGGGAAGGAGATGCCAGGCGAGAGAGGTTTGGCAAATATAAGCATAAGAGGGAAGAGGTAAATTCCAGGAGTAGCGCTGCAGTAAAGAGGCCCAGATACAATTCATTGGGAAAGCCAGTTGTAACCAAGGATCCATCAATGTTGGAGAAGCATGGTAGGGACAGAGAGAAATCACAACTCCCAATAACAAAAAAATTGGTCAGTGAAGATGAGAGATCTTCAGAAAGCAAGGAAAACTATCGGAACAAGCACAGGGCAGAGTCTAGGATAAAAAAAGAAAAAAAGGATAATCATGGAACAACGAAGAAAGCACTGAAGAAAAGGAGAAAAAGGAGATCTCAGACGTCATCACTTTCTTCTGATTCTTCAACTGATAGCTCAAGGTCGGACTCACAATCTGCAAGGTCCATTTCTGATGCAAGGCAAAGGTCAAGCTCAAGGTCCAGATCACCTGCACCAGAGTCAGCAAATTCTCTTTCAAGATTGGCTTCCAATTCATCTGATTCCAAATCTATGAGTTCCACCAAATCACGACCAAGATCTAGAGTGGGTGGATCACCACATCTGTCTATTTCACTGAATCAGGAATCACCTTTTTCCATGAAGACTGAGCCTGTTGATGTCCCTCCTGAAATTTCACCGAATAACAAATTTGACTATGTTGCAAACACGGAAAAATCTGAACTAAAAGGTTCATTTTTGACATCTAAAGATGAAAATGCATTAGCTTTTACTGATGTTGATAGCAAATCTTATGGTCACCATCCAACACCTGATGGTGTTGCTGCAGAGAGGTTTGAACAGAAGGAATGGAATCCTTCCATTGGAATTCTGAAAGATGCTGCAAGTCCTGGTAAGTTATCTGAGAACAACATACAAGGATCTTCTACAAGGGAGCTGAATAGCTGTATGACCATCCCTTCGTCAAGAGTTACAGCACAGGAACTTTTTCTGGCTTTGAGACACTATGGACTAGCAACACCGGATGAGGATGAATCAGGCATATCCACTGAGAAATATTTTGGTGCTGCTCGCTTGTGGCCTTGGGAGATTATTTACTTGCGGCGCATGAAAAAAGGTGCAATTTCAACAGAGAACTATGCTAGGCGACTTGAACAAAATCGACAATTTGGTATAGTGGACAAATACATCAGAAGCAGTAGTGGTTGGGGAGAATGTGATCAAACAAATGCTGATCAGGTCTAAGATGCTGATACCATATGTTGATAAGGCTGCTTACAGCAGCACATTTCTATGCTTAGGTGCTAATATTTCAACTTTGTGGTACCCACCTTTAATCAGGTACATGGAATGGTTCTAATCATATGGTGGTTATCTAGGTGTAATTTTGAAACAAAATTTGAGTAACTTCTAAAACCACACCTTGTGGAAATTCTCTACTGTCACCTTGTCTGTAGCCTGATCTATCTAGAGAAGCCTGCCTGGAAACCTCTGATTTGCTTGTTTTAAAAATCATTGGTTTGTCATGAATCTGTTGAAAGGGTTGACATGGTATCCCAAAGCTTTATTTGCAAATCATAGTTTACCTACTTCGAATCCCGCTGACTTAATTGATTTGCTGTAATTTATCTGATTCCTATTCCCTGAATTTCAACTTTTTGAACTGTGGCTGTGTAGGCTATCCGAGTAACTGCTCATAAGTTACTCGGATGATGAACTTCAAGTATATCTTGCTGCAGTTTCTAGCTACCAATGTGTTTCTTGTAAATCATATTATCATTTACTTGGAGATAGATTTGAGCAAACTATTATCAACACTAAACTTCCTCTGAAGTGCCCAATTTTGAACAAAGATGTGACTGGCTTTTTACATGGTTTATTCATTCTCTAATTTCTCCAGCCTAATCTTTTTTATTCATCTTTTAACTTCAGTTGGAAGACTCGCGGTAGCTGGAATAAATTAACGGTATGAGGTTCCTCCTGTTAATGCAGTTTGTTTACTTAAATGTTCTAATATGACTAATGTATATGATTGTGACACTGGGAGCTGGAATGTTCCTCACTATAATGTTGTTTAGAATTCTTTGATCTTCTGAATCAATTGGTAGACGTCATTCAGATATCAGCATCATCAAAGAGAACCTCAGGCATCAACAAGTGGTTTTAACGAAGTTTATAGAACAGTAGCACCCGTATACTATTCAAATTTTATTTCCTTTTTTTCCTCATATTAATTAGATATACATCAAAATTAAATGAAAGCCAGAGTGACAACCACCACTATTGTAAAAGCAAGCACATGCTGTCATTTGTCTGGAATGTGCATGCAAGCATCAACTGGTCATTAGAATCATGTTTTGAGATGTCACTTGATATCTTTGTTCCCATCTTTGCAGCATCACTGGAGAAAGGTAAAAAAGCTATCTTCATATGATCTTTCGAGAGTATCAGACTAAGTGATATAATGAGGTGCATTCATTGGGGACAATGTGACCATTTTTAGTAATGCGAGCATTATTTTCTCTTTTTACCTTTTAAGTTTTTATACTGTTATTTTGAAACCTTCAAGTGCTTTCAGGCTCACTTAAAACCATTTTCTTTTTTTTCTTTTTCTTTTTTTTTTGTTAGAAAGAATCTATGAAATTTAAAGAGGTCCTCCAACTACATGCCATTGGCATGTGTATTCTATCTCTTCTTGCTTTTATATTGAATGATTATTAAAACACTGTCAGAACTTTGCTGAACTATTGTTGTGTACATTTTTTTAATCTCATGCAATTTGTTGTTGATCTCTAAAATTAGGAAACAATTACCAATTTGTGATGTTTTGAATGTACTGATATTGTGTGTCTAGTTTTGCTTGAGTGAAAGTGCGTGCCCATGAGAAACTCAATACATGCTCTTTGATAATTTTTGTTACTAGTTTTGTTTATAACACTGTTCATGGTTTTTGCTGACAAAGAACAGAAGTGGCATCGATGTGGATTAGACAAAGATGTCCCTGAGACCTTTTGGGTGTGCTTTGATAGTGATGTTTGTACATATCATATATGAGATAAGTTGGCCTACTCCTCCAGTTGGATACAATAGATTAAAGAATGATATCATTGCTTTTCTCTTTTTTCTTTTTTGTCTTTCTTCTTATTTAATGTGTGAATTTGTTGTTAATTTTCGTTTGGCTAACCATCAACAGATATAATGGCTTCGCATTTAGTAGTGACATGAATGTTTGGATTGCCTTGGAGGGAAGAGAGAAAGAAGAAGGGGTGGAAATAAATTGGTATTAATCACCTGATGGAATCCTCTTCATTATTCTCAACTGTCTCAATTACTCCTGCATTCATTTAATTAGGTAAGATGTTTTCAGTGATGAAACAGAGCAGAGAGATAAGAGAAGATAACCATAGACTTAGCCTGGTTTACATTAGCAAAAGTAACAACAGAAAATAAACATACAAACTAAAAATTCAATGCATGTCCCTGGGAAGACTAAAATTTTTTCTTTCTTTTACGTTCACTTACCATGTTTCTTTTAGTCCTTCAAGTAGAAGATAGTCTTGTACTTGAGGGACTAAAAAAATTGGGACAAATTTTTAGTCTTTTCAGGGACTAATACTGAATTTAGGAAACTAAAATAGATGGACGGCTGCATGAATCTCAGCCTTAGTTCTTCCTGTTCTTCATGTTGTTGTTGTTGTTGTTCTTGCCCTGTAGGAAGTCAAGGGGGACAGGGTTCTTGCACTTTGGGCACCTGGGATCCTCCTCAGATAGCATTACATACATGAGGCACCGAGGGCACCCGGCCAGCACCATTGGCTGTGCCTCAGGGCTGTTGTTGCACGATGACACACAGGAGCTGGGCGGAGATGCTGACGAAGACCTGTTCGGTGAGTCATCATCATCTCTTGCCACCCTGGACGTATTCCCTCTCTGTGCAGGTGACCTGTTAAACTTCATGTCCACTTTTGGACTTTTCCCATTGTTTCTACTCATCTTCTCTTATCTGAAACATGAAGAAAAATACAACAAATTAGTATGAGAATTAAGTTAGGAAAATTCAGAATGTCAAGTATTGTGGAATATTGTGAACCTAGAGGAGGAAAAAAAGGGTTTAGTTTGAATGTGGTCTTATGGTGTGCAAGTGATGTAATGCAGGCATGATGGTCTGGGGTGTTGTGGGGGATTGGTGGCTGGTTTCTCTAGTGCCATTTTATAGAGGGAATGGGACTGGTGTCCTAGCTCATGCCCTTCTCTTTAATACCAAACAGGAACTTTAATTACCTTTATTACACCTCTCTCTCTCTCTCTTTCTCTGCCTGTATGTATGTATGTATGTATGTATGTCTGTGTGTATGTATGTATGTATTTTGTTTTATTTCCTTTATATGCTGTGAAAATTTTTGGTCAGGTGCATTGCATTGAAACCTTTGATTTGTGGCTGGATGGTTTAGGCGGATTTATATATATATAGTCATCGAACCTAGGTGAGGTTTACTCTGCCGGCAAACCGTTTGGATTTTAAGTGTAGTAAAATTTTTAGTATTAATTTCATCATGGTTGTTAAATACAATGATCTATCAAAAATTGAAAAGGAAAAAGGTAGGAGGGAGGCAAGCAATGGCGTATGATTTGGGGTTGAAGTTGCAGTTCTGTTTCATTCATTGTGTAATTATTTGGTGAAAACAACAGAGAAAGTGACCACTATTGATGATACATGAAATATCTGGATTTATATTGATAATCTCTTTCTTACTTTAGTGGCCAAAAATTAAAAATAATAATAATTTATAAAGGTGTGCAGGCTTTTCAGAATGAAATGAGGTATTGACAGAGAAGACGGAGGACTATCCCAGCTGTGCCTCTTAATTTTCTTATGATTTTTGTGTATTTATAATTTTTTTTTTGGTTTATTTTGAAGTTGTTGCAAATATTAATATGTAGTAAATAAATGGAATTAAATGAATCTTAAATATATTTGGATTTCTAGTGGATGCCTGGTGGCAAACATTAATGTCATTTGTTTGTTTTTTAATTATTATTATTATTTTTTTATTTTTAGCTCTGTAAGTCTTGAGTTGACATGGAGTCCTCTTATGAATTACGAGGTTGTTTCATTTCATGTCTCTCGTAGTTTGTTTATGTATTATATGTAAAATGTTCAAATATTGAAGGGTAATTTGGTCATTTGGAGGACAATAGTTGAGCTCATTACTTGGTGCATTGAAGCCCTTCTTAATGGTTGCTATCCGATCAAGAGTTAATGTGTTGAGCTGGAGAAATTAGATGTGCTTTTTAATTTTATCTCACCGTCTCTCACAATTTCAATTTAATGCCCAACATTTACGGCTTCTTTAAAGTAATTATTATTATTCTAATCATTTACATATATATATAAAGTAGTCTAACAATTTCCTATCATACAGTAATCATATATTTTTTGTAAGTCTGTATATTTTGAATCTCATGATTTTGTCATGCAAAAAAAAACCTTTCTATTTATTTACTAATTCAAATTTTTATCCAAAGTCTTTATGTATTGCCGGAGCCTATGAAAATGAAATATGATGAAGATAGTGTTGATGCCTAACAATAAAAATATAGGTAGTCTTTATCAGTCCAGTTTTTTCCTTTCTGTGTTTTATTTTCTCTGTTTTATTCTTTGGGTACATCATCTCCGGTGAGAATTTTAGTTTGTTTGCGTCTTTCTTAGGGGCTGTTTTTCTTTCTGCATTTGCCCTATTGTCTTCTATTTTTTTTTTCTCCAATTAAGTTGAGGTACTAAAAATGTGATTAGGCTAAAGGGTGCAACATTCTGATGATATTGCTGAGCTTTTACAAAACATACACAAATGATGTTTCCCTTATGCAGCTTAATCCAATTGGCAAAGTTCAGATGCATGTCTCCTTTATATGCTCTCTATTGATGAATGCTGAGCAGTGAGTGAGCCGGATAGGACTGGCTTATCATTGAAAGCACCATTGATGATGGCATGCAGCAGCCATGGAGATGAGATGAAGTTTTGCAGTAGCTTGCAGGTGTGGGCATTCATACACCATTTACGTGTTAAGTTGGATGCCAACCAAACTTTGGATGCCTGTGCCTGTTCACAATTCAACACACCCATTTAAGAACATTCAAACTCTTCTTTCAATTTCCTTCTTAATGGCTCTTTTGGATGGAAGAGCTAATAAGCTTGCAAATCAAAATGGTCATCTTCATAGCCACTTGCAGAGGAAAGAAAAGTATTGAAAACCAAGTTGGCAAGAGTCAACTGGAGACCTGGAAAACATTACTTCTCTTTTATGATTCATGGGGCATGGCTCCTGTCGGTGAAACCTCGAGCATTATTATTCATATATCTGTGTGTATACATAACATCATGAAATTATGATACTAATCTTGTGATTGAATTAAAATTCAGACAAAAAAGAAATAAGGGCTATGGTCCCGGCTCAGAGTAACACGGGCATACACGACATCTGCACCTACTCATTTAGAGCTTTTAGCTGGCCGGGTCAGCGGTATAATACACAAGTCATTCACAAGTACAAATATTTCGATGAATCTACTACAATGAGTTTCACTTAGGAGTTATATATATGGTATTACATATCACATAATTAACAATCCATCCGGGATTTGTGTGTAACAGCAGTAATCAGATTTTTGCATGAAGGAAGCCTTTAACCGGAGTTTGCATGATCTCTCTCCCTCTCTGATTTTTCTCTGACTATCAACAATGTCACTACAAGTACATTGAATGTGGTCATCAGTTTCAAATTGATCAGAGTAAATCAATCTTGCAGTGTCTGTTGCTGCTGCTCTATCTCACTGGTGTTTGTTGAGGAAGAGTTTCTGCTGTCATTTGATTTGTTCATGTTGCTTTGGCATTGAAGCAGTTGTTGCTGCAGGGTCTGCACCAGCTCGTTCAGCCTCTGAATGTTCTTCTCTTGAGATAAAATTATCTGCCAACAGAAGACATGGTGTTCCATTACACAGATAAGTGTCAAATTTGTTATTATGTGTAGACAAAGGATCAGACTTAAAAAGATAATCAAAACACTGGAAATATTGATGGAGATGCCACGTTGTCGGTTCTCATCCTTCATTAGTTATAAGAATAATAGCAGTATTCATCAGTAAACAGAGATGGATCAACCTAAGATTATCATTTCATGACTACTAAGAAATTCTTCCATTTTTCAATCTTTCTAGTTTCCGCCTATAGAACCAAAATCAAAGATTGAAATGATGCTGCAGAATTTCCAGTGCTGATTATTGTTTGAGTTAAGTACCAAAATGAGGGTTTCTGACATTCATTGGTGCTATAAGATAAAAACATCAAAATGTGAATTTAAAAATGCCCGAAACAATATAGAAACATAATGGATTCATTCAACTTGAACAAGGCAAGTCATTTTTCAAAGTTACAGTAGAAGCAGATATGGCATAATCCAATGCCAATCGTGCAAAGCTAAATCTTATAAAAGTAATAGAGGAAATAATACCCAAAAGCTATATGTTGATTACCAAAAAGCATAAGAAAAGCACAGTCATCCTATATGCAGGACATGTGCTAAATGAAAGAACTGCAACGACTCTCTCATGGCTAAGTGAGTCTCAACATCCAGTTTGATTAGCGTAGCACTCAATACCGCTGCCTAAAGATCATGGAGGAATGGCCTCATTCCCAAAAGCAGGAAGCTAAGTTCCATCATATCAAAGGAATGTACACCATCACTGAAGCATGGAAAAGTTCAAGAAACACCCAAGTTATACAATCAGACGAATTGGAACTCCCAATTGCACCAACTTCACAAAGCCAGGTTCGTTAACTTAAATAATTTTACACCAAATAACAAAGTAGCAGCCATGAAGGTAAATCACATTATCTGATCATAGTTGATAAGAAATACAAAAAGGATGACCACTCTTCAACAAACCACCATTAAAGCTATGATACTTATACTTCATATGAAAGTGATTCCATGTGACAATTAATTCATCAGTCACAACTGCCAGACCATGAATTCTTACAAACCCATCCTCAAACTATACAATGGAGATTCAATTTTACTTTCTACAAAAAGTTGTGATTTACAACAAGAAATAAACAACTTAACAACACAGTGATAATTAGCCAAAGCAATCAATCCAGGACTCATTTTTGAAATCCCAGATACACCCATGAAACAAACAATCAAGAAGTAGGTATTAGTCGAACAAAGTAACAAGCCAAACTAAATTGCAGTCCCAAAGAATATACAAAGATTTAACATTTGAAGATGAACAGGCACTACTCTACGAATCAGATGCCAACAAAAGCATTATCTTCAAACTAATTTCACAGAAACTAACAATGAATCAGAAAGAAGCTAAGCTTATTAAAACAAAAAGAAACGAATTTAAAACTGAAAACACAAGTTGAAGAGAAAAAGGCTCACTCTTTCTTTGACGGCCTCTTCCCTTTCGGCAATACGCTGCTGCTTCTGAGAAATCGCAGGCCCAGCCTCCAACTCGTTGGCAAGCTGCTGTTTCCACTCGAACTGGGACGTGATGATAAGGATAACCAGCAGGAAAACAAGCACCATGGGCCTCGACATCTCTCCTGCGCACTTACCTCACAGAACAACCTAGTAACCAAGGAAATTTGAATAAATAGGTTTGGAACAAACCCTAGGGTTCCATAGATGAAGAAAAAACCAAGCTTTGAGATCTTAATTCAGGAAAGTAGAAGGAACCAAATACTCACTGGGCATCTCAAGTGATGGTGATGGATCTGGGGCACAGACGGAGCAGTGATTCTCTTCTCTTGCGATGAAATCGATGATCGTGCGAGGATGGAGATGGAAACCAAGATGAGGGTTTTGAGAACGCGCTTCTCTGAAGGAAGACGATGACGAAATGGGGAGTCGGTGAGGCTTCAGGGCTTTGAATGGTCTAGTCTTGATTTTTATTAAAATAATAATAATAATAATAATAATAATAATAATAATAATAAATAAATAAAATAAAATAAAATAAAATTATTAAATTACAATATTGTGAATAATTTAGTAATAAATTTAAATTTTTAAAGAAAAAGTTTTTTTTTCATCTGCTTATTATTGGAAGATAAAATTTAATTAATTGTGAGATTTTTTAAAATTTACATTTTTAGGGGGGATTTATCAATGATTATGTGTTATGCCTTTGCATTCGAAGACTGAGTATGAAGGAGAGGATGTGATTTTAATTATATAGTCATATGTTTTTTAATTGTCACAAATGTTTCAGTAGATTATTAATTGACTAGGAGTATTAAATATTTAGCATAATATATATATGTTTATTTTTTTGTTTTTTTCTGTTTGTGGTCATTTGTTTTGTACATTATCTCTGGTGAGAGGATTTCTTTTATGTTATTTACTTGTTTTTTTCAATAAAATTATGATTTATCCACTTTTATTTAAAATAATAATTATATATATATATTAGAGGACGATAAATGTAAATTAAAAAAACTACATTATTTGACTAAAAAATAAATATGACTAGAGAATCATGATAGAATTAAAAAAAAATTAAGAAAATTGAAAAAATCCAAAAAAAAAAAAAGTTTATTTTTCAAAATACAAAATATTTTTTTTATCAAAAATGGACAAGCTATGTAGGATTTCAACAAGTATCTAATAAGAATATTAAAATAAAAGTGAATTTGAAAATTAGAAAAAAAACTAATAAATAATTTCTGTCCATAATTGAGCAATCTGCCAATTTTGAGGGAAAAAATTGTTACTCGGATTTTAAATAAAACAAAATTTAGTAAAAAATAAGATTAATAAAAAAAAACTAAATATTTTTAAGATATTTTAAGATAAACAATCTTTTATTCCTCCATTACATCTTGGTAGTTCAATTTAGACTAATTTTATATTCTTTTACATCAAATTGTGTTTTCCAGATGTTTGCAAATTTGATTAAAAAAAATTATGAATATTATTAGTTTTTAACTCATATTATACTCAGTCTTCGGAGAAAGTTTTGTCTCACAAATACCTTTCATTGCTTGTTTTTTTTTTTTTTTTTGTTAAAAATAAACCTCAATATTATTAAAAGAAGAACAATAGTATATGAAATGCAATTTAAGAGAACGTAAATATTATTATAATTATGTAGCAAATAAAAAAGGTCAATAACTTTTCGTTATCAAAATAAATCCATAAAATGAATATTTTGAAACTAAATAAATAAGTAAATTTAATTATTATTTATTTTCGGCCAATTATTATTTATTTTTCGCGCCCCAAAATAAATCCAAGAGTCATCTTCCTCATTGCGTTTTCTTCACAAGAAATCCAGATCCATTGATCGATCGAGAGAGAAAGAGAGAGCAATGGGCAACGCTCAATCCCCATCATCGAAGAACCCTAGATCCATGACGGCGAGCAGGGCATTCAGCAAGCAAGAGCTCGATGATCTCCAAGCCCTCTTCGTCTCCCTCGCCTCCCAGTCCCAGAGCTCCTCCAAATTCATCTCTCCCTCTGTCTTCCAGTCCTACTTCAAAATCCATGGCCCTCTTGCTTCCCGGTTGATCGATCTCATCACCCAGAACCGCCGCGACGGCATGCTCACCTATGATGATCTTCTCATCACTAAAGTAAGCGGAAATCCATTTCTCAATTTCCATCAAAACTCCTTGAATTTTCTCAATTTCCATCCGTCACTTGCCAGGCGACGTACGAGAAGGGAACGAGGGATGAGATCGAGGAGTTTGTTTACCAGCTATGCGATGTCACGGGTGATGGCGTGCTTTCAAGGTGACGAGGTGTTCGACTACTTTTGTTTCTCACTTTCACGTATGGAATGGATTTCTTGAGATATGAAACTAGCATGTTAGGTCTGATTTGGAAGCTGTATTGGCTTCTATCCATGATGCTGTTTTCTCTCCGGGGAACGTTGGATCGAGCTCGAGCTTGGATCGGGATGTCCTACAAGTGTTCCTCAATGCGGCAACGTTTGCAAAGCAGGGAGAAGGGGAAGACAGTATGTCTTTTGCTGATTTTAAGAATTGGTGTGCTGTTTTGCCGTCGGTGAGGAAAGCTCTTGGAAGTTTGTTGACGCCTCCTGATCCTAGTATGTTTTCCTTGAGCGTTCATTAGTTGCTTTCATTGCTAAAATCATGATTTTTTTTCTGAAAATCCTGATTGAATTCTCTTAACATTTGATCTTATATATAATTGTTCCTGGTGTTATCAACAAAATGCCCATTACCAGTACTGAAGGTTAGAAATCATGACTGTTTTAGCCATCCTCTGTCTTCTTATTTCTGTAGCGGGGTTTTTGCCGACACATAACCATACCCAAAATAGTTCATGTGTTTGGAATGGGAAAAAAAAGAAATCATCTTGAGTCAGTTCAGGTCATTATAAATGATATCAGAGCTTAATCCTTTCTAATAGATTGGGATAATTTGTTGACCCTGTGGTGTGATCTACGAGCTGGTGAACCAAGCAGAAGCAAGGGGGCATGCCATAACCAACACTAAATTAGTTTATAATATTGTGCAAGGAATGAACTAAATAGTCCTACATTTAATAAGGGAGCGAAAAATCTCAATCATATGTACCACTTGGACCTAACCGTGCGAGTCATGACTATGGAATAGATCAAAGCAGCTAATGTCTCACATGGGTTGTGCTTTAATGACTAAAATATTTTAACTGTTTGTTATCATGACAAAAGCAGATTTTGGACTTTATGTTAATATTTTTATCCTTATCTCCATTGTGTACTACAGTAGGTTCAATGATGATACTTCTGGTTATTATAATTGTTTACTACATTGCTAGACTTGTTACTGAATGAGTTCATCTTGCAAATTAACATTATTTCCCTTACCAGCAGAGTAGTAAAGGAAGGTTAACCACTCCTTGTAAGAAACCATGGATACAAATAACGTAACTATTGCTGTATGTCCTTGCATGAAGTGGATTATGGGCTAGGTGGATGAGTACCTGAGTAAATAAGAAAGGATTTCACAATACAAATTAATGAAAGTAAAACCTCCTTCATGTCATTTATCTGTGAAACCATGTACTCCCTCTATTCTTTTTTATCTGTCGTGATTAACCGAATCTCACATACCAAGAAATTTAGTTATTTCACAAAATTTTATAAAAAATTAGTTATCTTCCTAAAATTACCCTTAATTTATATTTTCACATTTCTCTCTCATATTTAATTCCAAGAAGAGAACTGAATAAAGTGTTAGAGGTAATTTTGGGGGAAAAAATGCTTCTTGATATTAGAAAATGACAGATAAAAGGAAATATGGATTTGTGACAGATAAAAAGGAACAGAAGGAGTAATATCATGCGGGAGTAATGTCATGCTGGCTTACCTCTTGACAAGCTATCTTTTTTCTTGGGCTTATTTGGGTAGTTTTTTCCATATACTAAGTTAGTTCTCCTTCTAGGCAGACCAGGCTTTCAAGTTCCGCAACTACAATATCCTGAAGATATAAGTTCTGATATGCTTATTTTGAGGAAAGAGGATGCATGGCACATCGGAGGAGCACTTTCTCAAAGTGAGGCAGAGGAGTGGAAACTTTTGTATCATAGTGCAATTAATGGCCTGAGTTTCAACACTTTCGTGGGCAACATATCGTGAGTGTACTTTTTGCTCTTTATAGGAAATACTGCAATAGTAGTGTAGGCTGATTTTGCTTCACCTATTTTTTTCTTTAACAAAAACTGCATTAACAAGGATACTTGAAAAACCTCATCAACAAGAACTCCTTATCATTGGCACCTTATACTAGGCCACAGTCCACATCTTATGCATAACATGTGTTGGCTGCCCTTGTATCTCCAGGAGTGGAGACGGGCCAACTGTTCTTGTTATAAAAGACACTGAAGGTTGTATATATGGAGGATATGCTTCTCAGCAATGGGAGAGACAGAGTGCTTTTTATGGTGACATGAGATCCTTCCTGTTTCAACTTTACCCTAGGGCATCAATATTTCGGCCAACAGGAGCAAACAATAATCTGCAATGGGTAAGGTTTCTTTATAAGACAATGGTTTTAAACAAAATAGTTTTTGAACGGCTCTAGACACAAGTGTGTTTGCACACTAATTACTGTTTTAGCAAGAAAGAAACATCTGTTGTATGGTCTTTTGGCTGTCTGAAAAAATGATTTGCAGAAACCAAGTCAAGGGAAGTTAATATAAGATGCCAATTGTCATGGAAGTTGGTGAGAGAAAACTGGGAAGAAAAAGGTAGTCTGGTCTTGTTTCTTGCTTGATGGTTTTCCCACTAAGTGTTCCGAGAACTTTTATCCATGAAATCATTAAATACTCTTACCAATCTATTTGGTCATGGATGCATAAAATTACCTAAATAGAAATATCAGAAATCTGATAGCAGAAATGAATATAAATATGAGTTGATATTTTCTTCAGGTAATCTGACTCCATTTTACTGTAGTGTGCTGTGAATTTCAGCTCAGATAGTATTCCCAATGGCATTGGGTTTGGAGGACGAGAAAATCACTTTGGCCTGTTCATTTCTGCTAACTTTGATCGGGGACACACATTTTCTTGCACCACTTTCAACAGTCCATGCCTCTCCAAGTCAAGCCAGATACTCCCGGAAGTGATTGAATGCTGGGGAACTGTGGTGAAAGGATTGCAGAATGAGAAGGCAGAGCTCCCCAAAGGCACAGTCCTGGAAAGATTCAAGGAGGACCGGAACATGCTCAAGATGGTTGGTCTTGCAAATGCCAGTGAGTGAAGGTCTTACCCCGGAAGGTACTATTTCAAATTTCATAGCCTAATGATCAATCTACACATATCACCTTTCATTATATATATATAGCAGTAATGGCCGGGTCTTGATTACCTTTCACTTGCCTTTTGGTTCTTTCCTTGCGGACATTTTCTACTTGTTCTTCTATTGTTATTGCAGAATACTACTACTGACCACATGAGGGATAAGCATGGGCAATTTATAGTAAGTCTTCATAGTAATGCAAACCTGAGTGTGGATTTGCTTTTATTTTTTTACCCCCTTGTACATAGACTAGAAAGCTACCACTGAACTTGCACAGGTCATGTTGCATGTTGATTTTGGAAGTTGATGAATGTTTATGATCTCGTCCACTTCTAATCTCTCTATATATTACAAGGTTTGTTAATTTGAGGTGATATCAATTGCAAATGTGGAAGTGAAATGATAGTTTCATGTAGTAGGACGTGAAACTAGGGGCCTGCACATGTGTTAGTGCTAACCAAAATTAAAGTAAAAACTATTCTTAAAAATAAATAACAATATCTTTAGCATTTGTCAACGGTATGTTAAGTATAGACACATGTTTGTTAAGTTTGTTTTACGCATGTTCACTGTGTTTTTTAAATAAGGTGTTTGCAGTCTACTTGTCTATCATAATAATAATAATAATAATAATAAATAATATTTTATAATCATGTTGTGCATGATGCATTATTCAACGGTTGTCCAGGTCCAACTGCATATGATCTTGCTGTCTTTGATTTGTAAGTCCTAAAAATTTTAATTTTTTTAAAAATGTTTTCTTTTTTTAATACAACACTTTTACTCTTTACTAGTAACCTTGCCTCACGGTTGCTCTGTCTCATCGGAGCTTGTTGTGGCCGGACGATCTCGCTTCAGCAAGTCATGCGTGAGCATGCTGACCGTTACAAGAGCTTGTCCCGGTATCAGCAAGCCGGGTAGTACCGAATTGAACCGGATTCGAGAGTATAGACGGTTTGGCATTACCTTAAAAACCTGATATGTCATAAATTGGTGTTTATTAGTGTGAACTGAGCGGTTCAACCGCAAACCAGATGCATTGAGCCCGGTTCACTCATGTGTACCGGACTCAATCTAGTTTTAAATTTTTAATATTTCATTACTTTCTTATTTGTTTAATCGAAACTGTGAAACATTGAAAACTATGAATAAGTAAAAGGATTAAGGATGCACATTCGAAACCTGTGAAACAAAACTTTTTTTTTAATTTGATGTTAAATACGAGATGAAACTTGCTTTATTTAGTATATTGTATGCATTTGATTGAAAAATTAACTTAATTTTTAATATATTATATTTTTATTTTTATTTTATAAATTTTTGTTCAATCATGGAAGAATTTCTCAATTTTTGAAACTTATCTTTGCTCGATTCAATAGTCTGATTCAGCTCGGATTATTTATATTATAACATCAAGGTTGGACGAGCTTACTCTATCCTAGCACAAGCACAATTTTTTTTTTACTTAAGTAGTGTTTGTTTAAGTAGTGTTTGTTTAAGTAGTATTTGAAATTACTTGTAACTTCAATTACTTAATTTTCAAAATCTTTTATTTGGTCAGACGAATTTTAAAATGTTGAAATAACTTCAAACACTCGAAGAGGCGTATATGGGATTGCGCCCAAATTGAGCGTAATTTCAAATCCCAACAAATGTAAGTTCAACCATGCCCCACCATGTGACATACTAACATTCAGATAAAGCTTTCAGCTGGGTACAATGACCTTCATAACCCAATCTTCTATCAATTCTCATCTCTTTCCTTGTTGCTCAGTCTTCATCATCTTCTCCAATCCTCCGTTTATTAGGAGATTGAGATTAAGACACTCGGTTCATAATTGCATTCTTCTCGGATCTCTCTTGAAACTGGGTTGAGATGCAATTAGATATGATTTTTTTTATTATTTCTTGCAAAATTTGCGGTGTTTTTAGATATTCTTGCAAAACATCCTACATAATAACAAACTTCATTTACCGTTCATTGAGACGTGTTCTTTACTCAATGATTTTTTTTTCTTTTGTGATTTCATATGTGGTGTTTTTGAGATATTCTTATAGAATACCGTACATAAAAAATTATTTATTTAGCTAAGAATGATGATTTTTTCTCAATATTTGTTTATCTTTAAAGATTTAGTTGCATGATTAAAAAAAAAATGGATAAACCATCTATGGATCATATTGGATTATCTAAATTTTTTTATTAATGGCCGAAGGTTGGGTTTGTTTCTCTTTCCTATTTCTCTTGGTTTTGAAGTATAGGAATTGTTAATGTTTATAAATATGATAACAAATTTAATAATTAATTTAATAATAAATTAATAGATAAAATTGTGTAATATAATAATTACAAGTAATAATAATATTATTTATGGACATAAATAAAAAATATTATGAAAAGTGATGTGGGGTAACTTTACCATGAGTGGCTACATTACGTATTTTGTAATACCAGATTTACGAATATATTTAACCAAATAGGATTTTATAATATAGCATCTTCAATTACATTTAACTAAATATTAGTTTTAACTACACTGTATTTTGAAATTCAAAAATTTTTAGTTATATTGTAATTTAAAATTCAACATATTTAAAATTATATTAAACCAAACGCTGTCTTAGATGAGCTTGCTTAACTATGGTCAGCATTAAAAACTTTGAGATAAATAAAATAAAGGACTTTTTTAAAAAACAGAGAACTGCCCTGCATAAGAGAATAGGAGCTTATCTATGTTTTCTGATTATGTTTCCTTCAACCCTGTACTGCTATTCTTTTATATTTTTTTATTAATAAATATACAGTAGCTTATTTCCCTCTCAAACTAATGGGGCAGTTTTTAAAGGGATGGTTGAAAAAGGGTGGCTTGTCAGCATTTATAAAAATATATTTCAAAAAAAAAAAAAAAAACGAGAGAGAAGAAGCATGGTATTCTCTGTGATTTTTTTAAAATTTATAACATTCATATTAAATTTTTAAAATTATTTTTATTTAAAATACATTTAAAAAAAATGCAATTGAATATAATTTATTAAAAATTATAAAATATATTAAATAAAATAAATAAATTTCAAAAAATAATATTTCATATTACATAATTTTTTTTAAAATAGATAAGTACAAAACTTCTAAAATGAAGCTGGTAAAACTAAAGAGAGTATTTAACTAAATTTGTGGACCAAAAGAAAATATGAATGTCACACTTTGTTTCTTTCAAATTTGTTAACAAAAAATCAATGATAGTAAGAGTATATGTATGCAGCCAGTGTGTTAAAGATATCTGTAATTGAATGATAAGCACATGCAGCTAAGCAACAATAAATGTTTTTATATTTTTTTAATTTGTGACTACTTATTTTGTTGGGATATTTTTCAACAAACTCCAACTTATGTTATCTTGCATTTGGACTTGTTAAAAGGTTGTTATTTATTTTGTTAGTGCTTCTGTGCATTTTGTTTTCTCTCTCTATATATATATATATATTGAAGGTTTATGCATGCGGCTTTGAAAAAATAAAAAGTCAACGCAAAAATAGGTATTTTTCACTTAAAAATTTTTTTGTACTGTTTCTTTAAGAAAGAAGTGCAAGATGTCCCCTTCAGTCACTGTCAGTTAATGGCTTCCCTTGCCTATTTGTTCATCCTTTGCTGTCTGCTAGCTTTGTCTGGTTTTCAGTCTTCCTCTCCAGCATCTCCATCACCTGAAAACTATTCCATTGGAGATCTCACCCATGAACTCTTAGGATCAGCTCTCAATCCTGGCTTTTTCCACTGGTTAAAGAGCACAAGGAGGAGCATTCACCACCACCCTGAGCTGGCTTTCCAGGAACTCCACACCAGCCAACTTATAAGAAGAGAGCTTGATGTCCTTGGTGTGCAATACTCATGGCCTGTGGCCAGAACTGGAGTTGTTGCTTCCATTGGTTCTGGTCTCAAACCTTTCTTTGCTCTCAGAGCAGAGATGGATGCTCTTCCTTTGCAGGTATAAGATGTAAACTTTTTCATTCATTTGATTAGCAAAATAAATTTTCTTTGGTCTTTGGAACTGATGTTTGATTTGTAGGAGTTGGTGGATTGGGAGCACAAGAGTAAACACAATGGAAAGATGCATGCTTGTGGTCATGATGCTCATGTGGCAATGCTTCTTGGAGCTGCAAAGTTGCTTCAAGAACGAGAGCATGAACTTAAGGTAAAAAAAGCTCTTCAAAGCTTCAATCTTTTGTCTTTATATCTTATTTTTCTCTAGGATTTTGTTAGGGTACTGTGAAGCTTGTTTTCCAACCAGCTGAAGAAGGTCTTGCTGGTGCTTATCATGTATTGCAAGAAGGTGTTCTTGATGAGGTATCTGCCATGTTTACACTTCATGTTGACTCTGAGCTTCCAACAGGTGTCATTGCTTCCAGACCAGGGCCTTTTCTTGCTGCCTCTGCTAGATTTATGGCTAAAATTCAAGGCAATGGCACCAGAGATCCCATACTTGCCGTCTCTTTTGTCATACAGGGGCTTCAGTTGTTAGTCTCTAGAGAAACCAATCCTCTTGAAGGCAGAGTAAGTCTCAGTGATTGTGTTTAAAGTTTATTTTCATAACTTCAGCAGCCACATTGCTAATTTCTAGTTCATCTGCTTCATAAGGTTGTATCTGTCACCTTTGTGAAATCAGTAGGGGATTCAGTTGATTTAGGAGGAACTTTAAGGAGTATGACAAGTGAAGGTCTCATTTACTTATCAAAGAGAATCAAAGAGGTAATTTAAACTCAGTTTCAGGAAGATAACTTTCAAGTTTCAATGCTGATATGTGTCTCATAGTCCTGGTTTTACTAGTAAAAAACAGATCATAGAACTCCAGTCTGCTGTTCTTGGTTGCACTGCTGAGATAGACTTTATGGAGAAGGAAAGAATACCGTATCTGGCGACTGCCAATGATGATGAGATATATATGATTGGGAAGATGGTAGGAGAGAGTATGTTTGGAGAAGATAATGTGCACTTGAGCTCAATGTGTATGGCAGCAGATGATTTTGGTTTTTACTCCCAGAAGATGGCTACTGCATACTTCTCTATTGGAATCAGAAATGAGACATTGGGTTCATCTCATCCTTTGCACTCTCCACACTTTTTCCTTGATGAGCAGGTTCTTCCCATTGGTGCTGCTTTTCAAGCAGCTGTCGCAATTATGCATTTAAATCACCATGTCTCTTTTCTTCAGTCCTGAATTAATTGTTTTGCCAGAGATTGCCATTTTCAATGAATAAGTGTTGGAGATATTCCTTGTCTTTTTTTTTTTTTTTGAATAATAGGCGACAAGCGTCCTGGGTATATGAACAGTGTTAGAGCCCGATATACAATGTATAAACAGTATAAAATAGTACAAACATCCCGGGTGAACAGTATATAAACAGTACTGTCGGTGAGAAGATTTGAACTCATGACCTCCCTTTTAATACATTGGTGTCATACCATTGGGCTATCCAATGGTTAACGTTATTCCTTATCTTTTGGATTTTCCTCTTTGCAGGTAGATATGAATTATATGATCAAGAAAGTCCACTCTTTCTTTGTTTCTTCCAGTCCAGGTATTGCTTTCTTTATCTTCTTCATTTATCTTCATTGTAATCTACACTCTTGATAGGCATAGATGGTCACCTAATTTTCATGACTTCTAAGAAACAGACAAGAGATGGGTTGAAGTTGGAAAACCTCTTCTGTTCTTCATGATCATATTATGGTATTTATCTCCTTGTGAACTGAAGAACATCTTTTTAGGAAAATCTCAGTTGTCAGCAGACTTCCTTCCAAGTCAAACCAAACAAAGGTCTTGAAGAAAACATTTCTTCATCTATCAATTATGTACAGAGGATTGTCCAGGTAGGACTCAAAGAATTAAGGAAGATTATTGTGATTTACAATAAATGAGGTAAATAATTATTCTCAAAATTACTTGGAATAAATGAAAATTACAGCTCATGCCAACAATTCTAGCCAACCTTACCAACTCTACAGACCCTTACTCAAAAGTCTCAGGTAGTGTTTTTCTTGCTCATCTCTTTATACAACAATGATAGTTTTATCAAACAACAAGAAGATGGAATCCCCTGTTAGAGTCATCATGTTCTCATTGTTCTTTATGCTGTCTATATTCCCCTTCTCCATTGCGGTGAGGAGCTTTGGAAATTCTTATCTACATCACCATTCCAGTGAGTCTTTGTCTTCAAGTGACAGGCCTTATGAGGTGAAGTACTTCACACAAATTCTCGATCATTTCAACTTCAATCCGAAGAGCTATGATACATTCCAGCAGAGATATCTTATTAATGATACTCATTGGGGTGGTGCCAAGGAGGCAGCGCCGATCTTTGTTTATACCGGGAATGAGGGTAATATCACTTGGTTTGCACAAAACACAGGTTTTATGTTTGACATTGCACCACATTTCCATGCCCTCCTTGTCTTCATTGAGGTCTGTTTCTTATCTTTTGATGCTTGAATTCATGCATGGTCCCTCCAAAGCTGATGGTAAGTGAGTTGGTATGACTAATATATAGAATTTTTCATGTTGTTCAGCATAGGTATTATGGGGATTCCATTCCCTTTGGTGATACAGAGGTTGCATATAGCAATGCCACTACTCTTGGGTATTTGAGCTCGACACAGGCCCTTGCTGACTATGCAACATTAATAATTGATCTAAAGAAAAATTTGACTGCTGAACAATCACCTGTTATTGTTTTTGGAGGTTCTTATGGAGGAAGTAAGGATGATCATGTACCTTGGTGATTAATTACTATCCTTGAGATCTTGAGAATGCAACTCTAAATCTTTTCTTGCGGCTTTTTGGTTGCAGTGTTGGCTGCATGGTTTAGGCTGAAGTATCCTCATGTTGCTATTGGAGCCTTGGCATCTTCATCTCCAATTCTCCAGTTTGATGACATTATTTCTCCATATGCCTTCAATGATGTTATCACAAAAGACTATAAGGTCTCTTTCTATCAGACAGACTATCAAATGAGCATCACCGGTTGTGACTTGTGAGTAATTAATTTTTTTCACTGTTTTGTTATAGAGTGAGAGTGAAAGCTGTTACAGAACGATAAAAGGTTCATGGAAGGAGATCGATGAGGCCTTCACTCGAACTGGTGGAATTGAGGAGCTTGAGAAATCATTTCATATATGCAAGTAGGGATGCAATATTTTCTTCATAATTGATAAGAGATTTTGATTGTGTTTTACTTAGCTTGATCAAAGAATGTTCATGAGTTCCTTTGTTCAGGGATCAAGTACAAAATGAATGGTTAAGGTCATGGATTCAGACTGCAATTGTTTATGCGGCAATGACAGACTATCCTACAGAATCAAACTTCTTGCAACCTCTCCCAGCTTATCCAGTGAGACAGGTACATCCTCAATTATTTATAATACAAAACATGCACTTCAGTGAACATGTGAATTCGATACATAATATGTGCCTCAGATGTGCAAGGCCATAGATGATCCTAAAGCAGGCAACAACACATTTGCAAAACTTTACGGTGCTATGAACATCTATTATAATTACAGTGGAACAAAACCATGCTTAAATCTCAGTGATTCTGTTTTTCATGGAATGGATGGATGGTATTGGCAGGTACCTGTACACACCTCTGTCATCAGCTTGATGTTCTCAATTATCAATTGAATGCTTGTTTTCCTAATTGAGATTATGCAATGCTATGCATATTTCTAATAATGCAGTCATGCACTGAAATGATTTTGCCAACTCAAGGAAACAATGAGAACAGCATATTTCCGGCCTCTACCTACAATTACACGGGCCTAGCTTCGGAATGCCAAGTAGAAAATGGTGTGCCCCCGAGGCCGCATTGGATCACAACAGAGTTTGGTGGTCATGTGAGTTTATTTATAAAAACATGCATCAAACATTGCGACGTCTGTTAATCTTGTAATGAGTTAAACCATGTCTTGCTTGTTTGTGGCAGGATATCAAAAGGGTATTGAAGCGATTCGGTAGCAATATCATCTTCTTCAATGGCTTAAGGGATCCATGGAGTGCTGGAGGGTAAATTTCAATCATAATTCTCTATCCAATGGCTTATACTGATCATCTATGGTTAATGTTTCAGTATATTGGAGTCTATTTCGGAGAGCATTGTAGCCATAGTTTCAACTCAAGGTCAGTGGCCAACATTTCCCTCGAGTTTTTCGTATTCTTTACTATCAAAATTGATACATAATTTACAACAGGGGCTCACCACGTTGATCTCCGATTCGCAACCAATGATGATCCTAAATGGCTTAAAGATGTCCGGGAAAAAGAGATTCAGATCATGAACAATTGGCTTCAAGAGTATTACACAGTGACTAATTAGAGTTGCTCTGATCTTCTTCTTTCCTTATAAAATTTTCATGTTGTTTTAGATAAACTTATTTAAATAAAAAAGAGAACAATGTCTGAAACATAAACATTGCATTAAAATGAGCGAAATGCAAGTTCTGAAGTTTCTATACAGAGTAGTTATATGCTGCAGATACTAATGCTACACAATCTCAGTGCAAACTCAGAAATATTCTTCAGATCTTCCCTTGAAACCAATCTGGCCAAATGTGAGGCAAAGGAAAAGCCCAATGTGCCAAGTGACCAGCCACAACCTAAAAATTACATTTTTAAAAAAAAATTAGTTGTCAATTCAATCTATATCAATGAACATAAACAATGTATGTATGAATGAAGTGTGTTTTATCAGTACAAACCAGAAGGGAGAAGTGAGAGCAGGGCCAGTAGGCCAGTGAGCAAGCTCTTCTCCAATGCTCTGAAAGAAGAGCCCTGTCAAACTGTTTCCATTGATCGCCGGAATGCTCGACGGCGCAAGCCATCCGATCAACCCGAAACCAATCACATTAAGATCCGTCCGCAACCAATCCCTCTCAAAGCTGCTTTTCATTCACCCAGTTTCATACATCACACAACAACCATGCATTTAAAAACTATGTATATATCAGCTTACCAAGTGAACCTTCCACCAGATGCCACCTTCTGGCTTAGAGGGTTTCTTGCAGCTCTCTGAGACCTTATAAAACCTATATATATGTATGTATATATTAGAGATATGTATATATGCATGCATGCATGCATGCATGAAAATAGATTTTGATTACCTGAGGAGAGAGATGATGGTTTGTGAGAAGAGGAGAGAGAAGGAAGACCCAAGCCTGCAATGCTGGATGTAGCCATGGCTGCCATCTTCTTCTTCTTCTTCTTCTTGTTGCTAAGTATGTGTCTGAAAACAATGGGTCTGCTATGAATGTAGTTTTGAAGCAAAGAGGAGAGATTTTTTCCACCATGGATTCAAGTTTGTGATCTTGATTAGCTTGTGTGGATTGTGTGGATCATATAATCCAATGAATGAGGGACACATGGATGTCTTTTATGGATAGGATAAGTCATGCTCATAAAAATTAATATATATATATATATTTTTTTGTCACGTTGTTTACCAAGTTCCAAGAAATAATAATTAGTTCCTACCCTTTGCTTTCCCTAGATAAACAAAAGTATGCATGTGTTTTCCTATCTCCAAACAATAAGATAGTAAGAAAGAAAGGTTTTCCATGTGAAGTTAAAAAGAAGAGGCAACATGCATGAACATTGAAGATGAGATTAGAGGTTGGTTTGCTGAAAGGGCTACAAGAGTGCATTATTTAATTGTGATGAAGTAGAGCAGGTGGCTGGCATGATGATGATGAATGTACAGAACAGAGGACTGAGTTTGCACAGGTCAGCAGTCAGGGGTCTTCATTGGATAAGATCTTTATATTCTTTTCTTCTCTTTCTTAGCTATACATACATATGATCTGTTTCTTCATTGGGAACTCTGCAAGGGATCTTTGCAACAGTTCACATATACTACATTTGTAGACTTGCAGTAATTGTATATGGTTTTTGCAGCACTTGCAATAATTTCTTTCACTTATAATACGAGTGAACAAATTAATCATTTTAATGGGAACACTAAAAGAAATGAAGGACAGTGGTATTTTTTTTCTTCTTGCTAATTAATGCTTCTGAAAGTGCATTACTATGACCTTCATGTTCAACTTGAATTTTGAATCCAAATATTATATGTATATACACATGAAACAATGTGAGCCACCAGTTAATTAGAATAGGAGGGAATTTAAGTTAAATGACTTTCTGGTTGTCTCTGAAGTAGTGTGTACCTCATGCAAACGTGTCTCACTGACACAACTACATACAACCTCTGTGGATGGTCCTGATGAAGCCACAAACACAAACACACAGACACCTACACATGATCATCAAACTCTCACTAAAATATACCAATCTTTAGCAACTTTAAACCCCCCCATGATTCTTCCTGTCCACACTCACATGTTGAGATCAATGAATCAGCCCCCCTCTTCTGCCCTTTCTCTCCACACACACCTTGTCATTTTCTCTCCCTGCAACCAAATTTCACTTCATAGAGTATAAATGCAGACCTATACATCATCAAGATTCTCCACAACAGTAGTAGTTCAAAGGCCTCTCTCTTATACCACTTGATCACCATCATCTCCCCTCAACCACCACCATCTCATTGGGAGTTAGATATATCACATAATCATCATCATCAACAACAACAACAACAACAACAATGGAAGAGATCAAAGAAGCCATGTTTGAGAAACCATTAACTCCAAGTGATGTAGGGAAGCTCAACAGGCTTGTGATTCCAAAACAACATGCAGAGAAATACTTCCCACTTGCTAACAATGATTCCTCAGCTGAGGAGAAGGGTTTGTTGTTGAGCTTTGAGGATGAGCTTGGCAAGCCATGGAGGTTTAGGTACTCTTACTGGACAAGCAGCCAGAGCTATGTACTTACTAAGGGATGGAGTCGGTATGTTAAAGAGAAGAAACTCGATGCTGGAGATGTTGTGCTCTTTGAGCGCACCGTCGCCGGTGACCGTTTCTTTATCGGTTGGCGACGAAGACGTACTTCACCAGATAATATTATTTCACGTGCATGGACTCATGATACTTCTCCTTATTTCTTTCAAAGAGGTATTATAAATATTCATGCATTCTTATCAAACTTTTTTTGGGTTGAATTAAACTGAGATACATATATATATGTTGTTGTTGTTGTTGTGACAGTGCCGAAGAGATTGAGATTGTTTGGAGTGAACTTAGAGTGCATGCCGGAGCAGCAAACGGAGCCGGAGATGGTTCACAGTTCAGCATGTTTCATGAGAGAGAATCCTCACTTGTGAAGCAAGAATGCAAATTAAGGTTAAAATAATAATAATAAAAAAAATCTCCACTTCCTCACTTTCAGAACTTCCACTTTAGAGAGATGTGTGGGACCATGAATTCTGTAATCCCAGTTACCCACCTACTTCCTTTTTTCCATCATGTATATCTTTTTTTTTCTCTCTTTAGTTTGTGTGATCAGATTTCATGAAGAGAATGAAAGAAAAGATTTTACATTTGAGGATTTGCTTGTCTTTAATTTGCTTTCAGTTTCACTCTTATTTTGGCTTTCATTTAAACAAAGAGTGCATGAGAGTTGTTACTGAGTTTGACTCATGAGTTAAAGAGTTGATAGAGAGTTTGAGAAGATGAATTGAGAGAATGGTTAAATGAAATGAACCAAATCATAAAGTAGATCTCTTGTCTGGTAGTAAACAAATGAGAGCATGTGCAAAGGTACCTGCTCCAGGTTAATGCTCCAAAGAGTTTTAAAATTAAGCAATTTGCACACTCATGAGAACTCCAATGACAACTTTATAAGACATAGAATCTAAAATGAATAACCAGACTATTTGAACCTGTATGCTTTCATGAGGACCACTTGATTTTGTTTATTTATTTATTTATTTAATTTGTTATACCTAACAACCAATAGGAGCTTTAATTGGCTTGTCTAAGGACAGAATAATTGTGAGTGAAAAGATGGTAGCACTATACAAGTTATCAGAGTAAGTATGCATGTTTGTCTGATTATATGAATGTGTCTTAATTTTGTCATAGGTTTTGCTAGGTATGGAATTTCAAAACATGCAAAAGAGTGACAAAGGTTAGGAGCCCATCAATTTTATGTAATTGGGATAGAATGAAGTTCATAGACTGCACTGTTTTTTTTTAATAAAAATAAACTACAATTTTTTGAATGACAATGGTACAAGACACCAAACAAAAAATAAATCCACCAACATTAGGGAGGGTTACAATCATGAACAAAATGAGAATATGGTATGTCAACTTTAAAAGACCAACAAGAAGAAGAAATACATAAAAAACTCACCCAATTGATCAATAAAAGTCCCTGTAAGTGAGGCACTCTGATCACTAGCTGCAAAGGTGGTGGGGGTTGGCTCATCAAACTCAGGAACTAGGGATCCCACAAAATTGAGATTTTTTTAATTGCGGGACGGCTTCTTTTAATTTGGTTTTTTTTTTTTTTTGGGTCTCTAGTGCTACAAGAATCTAAACAGCCAACATATAATTAATTTTTATAATAATTGAAAGAAACAATAGTGCAAATTCATTGAAAATGTTGTTATTGCGTTGTAATCAAATATTTCAACAAATTGCCCGAATTAAAAGATTCCCAAGACCGTGTATACTGATATCACCATAGGAGGACGAGACCTACTTTATCCTATCATTTTTAGCTATTAAGTGTCCGGTTATTCTGCTCATTGATAACCTCTCCTTTGAATTTTCCATGTTCATGTCTTAATTTTAAAGATAAGATTAGGTTCAAAACAGAGTAAACATTATCCTTTCATGTCCTCAATTTATAGCATAAATTTCAGTAAACCATGCTCTCAACCTCAAACAGATGCTCAAATGCAACTTAAACCAATTATGGGTGTCCACAAAATGGAGTCCATGGGCTTTGAAAACCAAGTCCATAACTGAAAAAGGTGGAGTGTATTGTTCATCTGACTTTCTGAACATAGTGTAGTGGGAATAAAAGAAAAATTGCCTACTCTTCCATAATCACCAGTTTTAGTACCTACATTCTAGGACCAGTTGTTATTTTCATAGGTTCATAGTTCATATCATATAAATTACAAGTCTCTTTCTCAGTATCTGTTCATTTCTGGTTAGTGCCTATCTATTTCCTTTTCTTCTCCATCTACTGTTTTTACAACTTCTCAAATTATATTACTGCACTTAATAGTTTCTATAGCTTTAATAGCACGCCAAGTTCACTTTATAGAGCACAATTAGGAATCTCTCTTCTGTCTCTTTCTCATCATGTTATTCATCATTTATCTACTCATCTTTTTTGTTTCTATTCCTGTATTTATTCTTTGATATCATCCCATTAAAAGTTCTTTCACACATAGAATGTTTTTGTATAGAAGATATCACAGTTTGCATAACTAGAAATACACAGACTTCACTTTAAAGTGTGTATAATTAACATGTTTCGCATAAAAGGAAAACTAAATAAGAATGCAGCACATGCACGTTCCAAAGCATCAGATACACAAGAAGGAGAAGAGAGCAGGAAGAATCTCTGACAGGAAAGTAATTAAGCATCAAACAAAGCAAGTTCATCATCAGAAACTAAGCTGGCCACAAGGAAAAAGCTCAAATAATCTTGGCAGAGCCATCTGCATGCTCTGCATATTCTCTTTGACAAAGAAAATATGGTGATACATATCAAATCATGTACCAACTTGGTTTGGACTTGGTTCAGTAACATGGAATCCACTCTACCAAGTGGCCAAACATAGCAAGGGATTATCCTCAAACGTTTTCATTGCTTCCATGGTCCATCCCCAATCACCTCCACTTTTAATGCTTCAAGAGATTTTGTGGAATAAAGGAATCAATACTGCATAAAACTGAAGGGCCTGAGTAGTCAAGCTTTTTTGCACTATTTGCCATTGCAACCACAAAAAAAGGTGTTCTCTAGTGACATTATATAAATGTTCCAACCTTTACAGATAAAAACAGACAGATTTGATTGTGATGTATTATTATGTGTGTGTGTATAAATGAGTGTGTGTGGCATTTATATATAAGAAAAGAATAAGATTCTTATGAAGACAAGAGGAAGGCGCGGAGAACCCGGAGAAGCATTCTTCTAGCACACCATTGGTGGATAAAAGCTTCTTTCCAAGCACCAACAATGGTGTGTTTGGTTGGTTGACTTTAATATCTGCTTTTTTCTCACCCATTGTTTCTGTCTCTCATCTTATCATCATCAGTAATGCAGCAGCATTGAGACACAGGACAAAAAAAAGTGCATGATTTTCTATTCCAGGTTGGTCTATACTGTATTTTTCTTCTGTAAGAAAAGATAAAATGATTCATACTCCACATAATTATCATGCTCAAGTGCTCTTAATGGAGTTCTGTTGCATTTCTCTGTTTTTTTTTTCCGACAAACTTAATTTATCAAACAAGTTGACCCAAAATTCATTTAGAAATAACAAGCCAAACTACATGTTAAACACTGTATATACATATCACCTTTTTTACTGTTACATTGACACTTTTGCCAGTTAGCAGTTCTTAGCCTCTCAATCAATAGGAAGAGAGGAAAAAGAAAAACTTTACACCTTGAGAGAAGCAGCATCAGTTGCATCATCAAATTGGCTTGTATTGAGATGATGACCATTTTCCTCTGCATCAAAGCTAGCATGCACACTGTAGAGGACATAAACAAGAACGGCGAGGGCCGAAAAGAAACTGAATCGAACATAAGATGGTCTATCAAGAGAGCCTAAAAGAAACACATTGAGAGCAATGGAAACTGATGGTATCCATGGCATCAATGGCACTCCCCAGAACTCAGGCTTTCTGGCCTGAGGCACTAGCAAATGGAATGCTTGCATGAGAACAATGGCAGCCACAATGCACCCTCCAAGAAGCACTGCTTTTGTTCTTCCTGCTGGACTGAATTGCCAGATCAGAGTGAATACTACTGAAATCGTCGAAAAGCAGACGAGAAATGTAATCGTCGGCACCGGATTTGTCGAGCCAATGACGACGTATCGCCGGTAAATCACAGCATTGGCAACCATGTAGAACACAAACAACGTGCCAATGGACACCAGGTTCAGTAACACATTCAGGTCAGTGAACAGAGCAATGCTGGCTGTGAACACTCCTGAAACATTATAATCAAACAATATTAATTGATTTAAATATCTAATTGTTTGTGAAATGATTACATAAATGAGTAGAAGAATAAGAATACCGAGAAATGCAGAGGCGTTGACCGGGGTGGATGTGGATGGGTTGACCCGGGCCAACCAGGCAGGGACAACATTGGACCGGGCTATGACACAGAGATAACGGGCCTGGCCCAACATGGAGACTAATAATGACGTCAGAATACCAAAGCTGGCCCCCACACCGATCACCCTCGAGACCCATCCCCAGCCGTCGGATCCACTGAACGCGGCGGAGAACGGCGCCTCCGTGTCCATCTGATCATCATCATCATCATCAAAAACAAAGCAAACAGATCAGACGGTGGTTATTCACTGACAGTGATCACAACATATATATAAGAAAGTCCATTATTTCTATAATCGGTAATGCACCAGCCACCCGGAAAAAAGGACCCATAAAAAGAAACTTCGGATTGTATCACGGGACCCGCATGTCGTTAAAGAGAGACAAAACGAGACCGGGTCCCACCCACTGGTTGCAAACGGTTTAAACCCAAAGATCCGAATCCGATATGGATAAACGGGTTCGGATTCATTAACGGGTTTTTATGCGGGGAGGATCCGAGAAGAAGAGGGTACTCACAGCGTCGTAAGGGACGAGCATGGACATGGAGGCGGCCATGAGACAGTAGAGAAGGGAGACGACGGCGACGGAGCCGGAGACGCCGATGGGGATATCACGGGCGGGGTCCTTGACCTCCTCGGCCATGGTTGACACGGCGTCGTATCCAATGTAGCTCAGGTACACCATGGAAGCGCCGACGAACACGCCGGAGATGCCGTAAGGGAAGAAGCCGCCGTTGTTCTTGGCTGGATCGGCAGGGTGAGTGAAGTTCTTGAAGGAACCTCGCCAGAATCCCATGATTATTATGAAAAAGATGAAAGCGAGATGGATTCCGGTGAGGATCATGTTCAGCACCGAGCTCTCTTTTGTGCTGAGATTTAGTTTAAAAGAGAAAAGCAAAAAAGATGAACTTTTTGGGAGTCAAATGGAAGGGAATGAAATCTTCTCCTTTTTTTTTAGGAGGAATCGAATAAAGATTGAATTTTTATATGGATTGGATTGGATTTGGACCTGTAGCAAATGCAGAGAGAGATGAGGAGAACGACGGCGACGGCGAGGAGGTCGATTTGGTTGAAACCTTCCGGCAAGCCGGCGACGGTGATTCTCCATTTGTCGGTGGTAGCAACTCCAATGGCGGTTCCTAAGTAAGCGGTGAAGCTCCGAGCAACGGCGGCGTTGGAGAACACGTACTCCATTACCAAGTTCGCTCCGGTGAGAAACGCCGCAAATTCCCCTAAAAAAACACATTTAAAAAAATCATATATAATTTCTAAAAAAAATAATAATTTGAGGAGATGATTGATGGGTTGCAGGCCCCATGGATTAGAAAATAAATGAATTAAATAAATAAATAAATAAATAAAAGAATCACCGAAAGTGACACGAAGGTAACTAAAAGCACCGCCGGCGACGGGCATATCAACGGCGAACTCAGTGTAACAAAAGGCAGAAAGAAGTGCGCAAAGACCGGCAATGGCGTAAGAGACGACAACAGCAGGGCCAGCATAAAGACGAGCAGCACGTCCAGTAGAGACAAAGACGCCAGCACCAACCATGCCACCGAGGCCAAGACCGATAAGGTCAGGCCAGCGAAGAGCTCGCACCATGTCAGACCCAGACCGAGCTCGAACTCGGCTCATCTCGTCATGTGTAGTTGTCACCGACGTTGCTCGTTGGCCAAGTCTCCGTGGTGTGTCTCTGAGCGCTCGAAAGTAAGCAGTAGAAGTAGAGAAGGAGGAGACGATGGTGGTTTCCTTCATCTTCTCCATCTCTCTGTCTCTCTGGGGACTTTGTGTGAGAGAGAGAGATGGAAAAGTAGATAAGCTTTTGGGGGATGGTGAGGGAGAAGAAGAGAAGCGTGAAGGTGATTATAAAGGAGGAGGATGTGCGTGAAGATAACGGAGAGAAAAAGCATGAGAGAGAGACAGAAGGATTTGGGCATGGAGATTGAAACGGCCCACTTAATTTTTGCCAGAATTAGAAGCTGTTTTTTTTTTTTTTTTTTTTTTGCTTCTATTTTTATTTTATTTTATTTATTTGTTTCTTGATTTGATTAATTAAATGAATAGAAAGTATTTGTTGTTATTCTATTTTAATAAATTTGTGATTTATTTGTTTTAATTAAAAAAATAAATGGGTAGGAAGATTGAGGGAAAGGAATTAATGTTGAAAATTAAATGCATAGTAAATGCATTGCTTTGCATTTGCGTGTGCTGATAGGGTGAAGTCTATCTGATTTCAGTTCGGTTTGTGGAATATGTTTTAAATTTTTTTTTTTAAGTGCTTTTGGTTTATATATTGTGGGTGATACCGTGATAGTTTTGTTCATATTGATAAAGTGGTTATTAACGCATTATTTTTTTTAAACAGTTTTTTTTTTTTTATTTTTTTCATGTAATTTAATTTTTTATGTAAATTTTCTAATATGCACAAAGTTAATCTCTAGACGCACTTTTGTGTTTTCATCCGCCATAAGTTGAGATTTGAACTTGTATTCTTAAGTGGATATGAATATTCTAGCTAAAAACATTTAGTATTAATAAACTAAAAAAATTATTGATATTTTTTTGTTTTGACTAATAGGCGACAAGCGTCATCCACTCAAGAGATTTGTCAAAGAGACATAAAGGAGCACTGCCGGGAGAAGGATTTGAATCTATGACCTCTTTTTTTTATACTTTCGTATCATACCATTGGACTATCCAATGATTGGCAAGTTATTGATAATTTCTTATGCATCTTTATTTCATGTTTGTTTAAAATATATAAATGATTTTTAAAAATAATTTAATTCGATAAAATGTGAATAGACACTTCCACATATAGACAATAAAGAGATTTAATCTAATTATAGTTGTATTAATTTTGATTATTTTGAAATTTTAGAGTTGGTTTAGCAGGTTCTCATTTGTGTTTTTTTTTTTTTTTCCTTTTTTTCTTTTGCTTCTAATTGAATTTGGAATGGGTTGTTTGGTGATGACGAAAGTTTCCACGTGTTGTTCTAAAGTGTAAAAGGGTTTGAATTCTTGTGAAATCATTTATCAACAAAAGTTTTTAAAAATGACAGATATTTCCTAAACAGATATATTTAACAAAAAAAAAAAAAATTTGTTTTCATCAACTCATTTATAAAGCCACAGACCCTATTGTTTTTTAACATTGAGTTCTCAATGTACTTGATTATTTTAAAACATGCTCAAAATCAAACTATAAAACTCACACTAAATAAAATCATAAGTGTTTATTGAACTTCCAGTTAAGTTTTACATTTATATATTTTCTTGATTTCTTTTAAATCAACGCATTTGTTACTTATTTGGTAAAAAAAAAAATTTATGTATTTTTAAATTTTTATTAATATGAATACACATTCTATTTTTATATCTAATTGTAATTAAGAGGCCGGAAGCAATAGGGTAAAATTTCAACTTATTATTTTTAAGTTGGAAGAAAAATTAAATACCAAGTATATTAAAGTAACTTTATAAAATTAATTAAGAAAATATATTTAATTTAATAATAATAAATTTGTAATTTTGTTTGGTGCAGTCACAAAAAGGCAGGATCCCAATATTAGCAGTTTGACTTGAAAGATTGATAAGCTTTATATACCTAATAAAACTTAAAATTCCAAAATTATTCTAATTTATAATTTTCTTATTAAAGTGAAATGCCAATTGTTTGGAATAAACTAATAATACATTAAAGTCAAACTAGTTTTATATATTTTTATTTAAATTTATTAAAATACAGCATCTTCACAAAAGTTTGATTCTCCTTCAGTATTTCTTAAATAATAATAATCATATAAAAATAATTATTATATTCGCATTAAAAAAAAATCACCAAAAATTAAGATCCAAATGAAAAAAAATAAAAAGATTAGAACATATTATCTATTTATTATAAAAATAAAATAAAATTTAAAAACTTTTTACATAAAATATCAAGATAAATCAATGATTTTTTTGTCTATTAACTCTATGTCCTTACAAGGTGTTCCTATTCATACTTAGGGATGAGTTGGGATCTTGTCACACCAAGTGATGGCACTAATGTTATTAAGTTTGTGCAGAGTTCCACACTTTTTCATGTCTTTGTAACATGATTTGTTATTTTTGTATATATATAATTAAAATAATAATAATAATACACTCTTATGTTTTTTTTATTTGTTTATTTTAACTAATTCATATTAATTAAAAAATAAGTTAAAGTTAGTTTGAAATCTATAATTTATAAAAAATTATATTATATTTTTAAAATTACTCTTTATTTAAAATATAATTTAATAAAATTTGTAATTAAACATTTCTCCAGTTCTTTTTACTAGTTCATTTTAACTGATTAAAAAAAGTAAGTTAAAGTTAGTTGCAAATTTAAAATTTATAAGAAACTATATTAATTTTTTGAAGTTACTCTAATTTTAAAATATAATTTAATAAAATGTATAATTGAATATTTTTATTGGAGGTTGTAGAAATATATTAAATATTAAAAGTAAATTTGGAAAAACAATACTTAGTGTTTCATGAATTTTCTAAATGGAGAAGCGAAAGTATCCCAAAACAAGCTCTAAAATGAAACAAGTGGAAAAGGCTGAATGGAATTTGATTTATTGAAAAGGTAAATAACCTAAATGGTTTCATACCTTCTATATTTTGGTCACCCAAATTTAAAATATTATTATTTAGTCCCTTATTTTTAGTTTTTATTATAATTTAATCACACAAGCATACAACATTAACAACGATCACACACGCATACATCAGTTCTAAGAAAAAATATATAATATAGTATATCATACTTGATTATCATTAATGATATATATTCGGGTGATTAAATTGTAACAAAAACTAGAAATAAGAGAAGATCGAAATAAAAACGCACAGACAAAAAATTATTTAAGTTGTTTATATTTCTCAAATTTTGAAAAGGAAAGGTAAAAAAAATTATTTTAAAGGATAAGTAAAAAATAAAAAATACCGGTTGGGAGTAAAGAAGAATGTTGAAAACGGCGAGTCACGAGAGGGTGGAGATAAGAACGAAGGAATCGAAGAAAAAGAGGGGGAAAAAGCGAATGTCATGTTAGTAGGCGGCGTAGTATCGAATCTCGAGGTATTTAATGAATCACCTTCTTTTCCAAAAATACCCTCCCTTTATTTCTGAAATTACCTCCCTTACAACCTCTCTTTATATATATATATATAATAGATATAAACAAAGAGTTGATGATCTCTTCTTCTCTTTTCAGACACATTCATGGAGAACCAGATTATTAGTGCTATTCCCAATGAACTTAAAAAAGGAAAAAAACTATTAATTAATGGATGAATAAATTCCATTTTGGATAGAGATAAGGATAAGAGATAGAGATCAAAGTATTTATATATGTATATAAAGAGAGATGATTCAAGAATGTGATTGTTGGAAAGAGTGCATGTGTGGACTGCCAAAATGTCAGGGAAATAACAAGAGTGGATAAATGGGATGTTCTTATCCATTTTGTAGAGCTTTGAATGGATGGATATATACAACCAGTTTTTCCTCTTTCCAATGACCTGACCTGACCTGACTTAACCAGCTAACCTCCTTCTCCTCCTCCTCCCTCTAATGGTGGAAACTCTCTTAATTCTGTTTCTTATTCTTGGAAAGGTGATGAGCTGGAAAGTAATATAAATTTTTGGTCATAATCACACACACACACATATATATAGATTTAATGATAGCTGGAAGGCAATAAAAATTTTTGATCAAAATCATATATATCATTAGATTTAATGATATAAACAACGTTAGATATGTTTAAAAAAAAAATCTTTTTCTTATTGCTGCTGAACTGAAAAATCGTGATATGATTTGTAACCATCTCTGATACGGAAGTCTAAAACTTATTGTGTTTTTTATACATATTTATTATTATTTTTTATCTAATGGATTTTTTTTATGTATATATCTTAGTCGGTTAGGTAGCAGTTTGTGTGAGTCTTTATATCTGATTCTAGCTATTTTGTCCCAATCAACTTGTACTCGTTGTTTTTTTTTTAATAAATTATGGTTTAAAAAAAACTATTTTATGTTTGTGTGATATTCATTAGTTATTTATATTCTTATGCTTATATCATGGATATTGTTTGTTTGTTTGTTTATATTAAATAAGCATCTTTTCATGCAATTTTGTATTGTGTTCATATTGTTTATCTTTTATTATTGATAATATAATATTTTGATATTGAAGAATCATAATTGATCAGGTTTTGTGATATAAAAGAAACACATGTTTATTGTTTTTTTTAAACTATGTTTTGATTTCCCTTTTTCTCTTGCATGTTTTTATATAATCTCTCATGGTTGAAGGTACCCACATGCATGCATGCATGCATTCATCCTTGCTTTAAAAAAATAATAATAAATTAAATTAAACAGATGCAAAGTGTTTTGCATGCTAGTGCAATACAATTGGCACTGTATAAACATATACTTTTCAAGAATAAATTGCAACACTTGTACTGCAAAAGGATGTTCTTTTATGTACATTATTATTTCTTTAATGGTGGCCAAATTGTTCTTTCTTCCTTGAAGAACTCACCATACTTAATCTAATTGTTTTGACATCCTGGTCATGACCAAAAGAATGCCAACATATTAAACAAATCATTGATTAAAATCAACTTTCAATATTGTAATCAAGATGTAGTTTCATTTGAACTTCTCATTGTCTTGCCTCTACTTTCTTTGGTGTGGACTGCACTGACCTTTGTCCCTCACTGTGTCTTTATATTTGTCTTTATATTCATCTTAATTTATTGTTATTTTTACTACTTTGAATAACTTCAATAAAGTCATCCTCAAGACTATGTAGTGTGTGGACAATTAAGATGACATCTCAAGCTAATTAAATTAAAGTACTCACAATTGTCTGTTTTTGATATATCAACTACATGCGTTATGCGTGTGTACATATTATTCGTGATATATCTTTTTATCATTTGACGGCAAGTGAACATGTTTAATTTTATAACACAAATTGCACAAGTACAAACATATTATCATATATTAATTTATAACAGCAGATGAAGAACTCTTATTTGTTCTTTCATTATGTTTGTTCGGCCTATTTGTCTTATAAAAAATTATTATATATATAAACATGAAAAATGAGATACACAGAACATTGCTGATTGTGGATAGTAAAAAATTGAAAAGTAGAGTTCTTCAATAAGAACCGTTCAATCATTATTACTGAGCTATTCAATTAAAATTATTCGATCATTATTTCTAATTTTCTATGTTATTATTACATTACTCAGAACAACGAGAGACACTGTTTGCTATTTTGATTCATTCCTCTCCTTGTCTCTCTCTACCATTCTGTTTCTCTACCTTTTCATCCTAGCCGGGCATTTGTATATATATGTATGAATCTCTCCCTACATTTAAAAGTGAATATATCCTTCCATAAAATTTTCAGTACTCATAAGTGAAATTTCATTGAAGCAAATAATATTAATTCCTTCTGGTTGAAGGTAAAGTATACATGAACTTTTTTCAAAAGAAAGGGAACACAAAAACATTAATGGGCTGCTTGGGCTTATACAGCCCAAACAATTGCACCAATTAGAAATCCAGCCCAGCAAAAGACACGTCATGACCCACACCAAGATATCTTCCTGTTTGGAACTCCACAGCGGATCCATTTGGTGTCACAGCAAGGGCTTCATAACGGTCCGCCAACGGGTTCCCGCTCAGAAAGGGGTAGTTTCTCTATGGAACAGGAACACCACCACCACCAGGCTTTTCCTCCTCCCAACCAGAGGTCTCCAAGAGCCCTTATCCACCACCACTCTGGGAGAGAGATGACCCACACCATCCCCTCCCTCATCTCCATCTTCTTCATCCTCTTTATCCTCTACCTCACCTTCTCGTCCCGACCTCCGGCCGCTCTCCGTCTCGCCTACCTTTCCAACACCTTTCCAAATACCACTTCTTCGACCCCAATCTGTGACTACTCCTCTGGAAATTGGGTCTGGGACCCCAATATTCCTCTCAGATCTTACTCCGAGTCTTGTGTCTTCCTCGACCCCGGCTTCCAATGCCGGAATAATGGCCGCAATGATACCCGGTATCTCAATTGGCGGTGGCAGCCTTCCCACTGCGACCTTCCCAGGTATATGACTAGTTTGTTTGATATATATCTTATCGTCATTCTCACCATACATATAGATTCAATGCGAGGGAGATGTTGGAGAGGAATAGAAACAAGAGGATTGTGTTTGTCGGGGATTCGATTGGCCGGAACCAATGGGAGTCTCTGCTGTGCATGCTTGCAAGTGGAGTTGAGAACCAGTCTAGCATCTATGAGCTTCGTGGACTTCCTATTAGCAAACACACAGGAGCCTTCTTTGTTATGAGATTCGACGATTTTAATCTCACTGTTGAATATTACCGTACTCCTTACCTTGTGCTCATCCAGCCACCGCCGCCTGATGCTGACACGCAGGTTCGCAAGGTCATACATGTCGACAAGTTGCAATGGCAGTCCAAGCATTGGGTCAATGCAGATGTGCTCATCTTTCATGTTGGTCGCTGGTGGGGTTCTACAAAGATAACGAGGAAGTGAGTTCGGTTTACTCGAGTTAGTCTTTTGTGAGGGATTGGATGTAAGCTTACTCACTTGACTTCATTTCCTTGTGATTCAGGGGACACTTCTTTCAGGAAGGTGAAACTATAAACATGACAATGGATGTGAAGGAAGGGTTCAGGAGATCTCTGCAAACATGGAAGCAATGGGCTGTTTCAAATCTCAATCAGGAGAAGACCCTTGCATTCTTCAGCAGCTATTCTCCTTCTCATTTCAGGCAAGCAAGTTCCCGATGAATTGCCGAAGAAGTTTAATTCAATTCAATGGCCTGACCTTTTTAATTTGTGCAGAAATGGAACATGGGAGACTGGAGGTTCATGTCATCAAAACATAGAACCAGAGACCAATCTCACTGCATTTGAACATGAGCCATGGCACAACCAAGTTATCACTGAAACAATTGAAGGGATGAAAATGGTTAAGCTTTTGAACATCACTTACTTATCCAATCTGAGGAAAGATGGCCACCCTTCAAGTCACAGGGAACCGGCATTTCGAACCGAATATATCGAGGATTGCAGCCATTGGTGTCTTCCTGGAGTTCCAGATACTTGGAATGAGCTTCTTTATGCTTACATCTTGTCCAAGGACCACAAAACCAGTTAGAGACTGATTCTGCAGAAATGCTTTCCATTCATCATATGGATATAGGGTAGTTGTTAAGACTCATTTGTTTGTTTGTATATATAGAGAGAGGGAGAGAGGGAGAGCTAATATGGGACAAGAGGGATGATAATTAACATTGTGACATTTTGTGACTTATCGATTTTGAATAATTGAGGTAATTTTGAGTAACTTGAGCTGAGGTTGTGTTTAATTACAACATGAAAAATGGGTGAAAAAATTAATTTTTTCATAGAATATTTTTATATGGAAAACAAAAAAAATAGTTGTTTGATTGGCATTATTTTCTGGTTAAAAAATCAAAAAATTTCTATGAAAAATTCATATTTTGTTGTTTGATTGCTTCAATTTTTTATGGAAAATGTAAAAAAATCTCTAATTGCATCAATTTTCCCCGAAAAAAATTAGATTTTTCATGAAAATGTTTTTATATTCTTCAAAGAAATTACTTTTTTTAATTTTTTTCATATGTTAATTTAGTTTAATAAAAAGAAGATGTCAAATAATAAATTTTTACAAAAATTCTACAAGAAATATAATTTTATATATTATATAATTTAATTTGTAAAAAATCAAAAACTAAAACATAGATTTTTTTAAAATATACTCCAATATCAATAGATCAAATAATAATTTTTGTGAATATTTTAAAAAATATTATGTTTTAGATTATTAGTATTAATTTGTTAAAAAAATTTATTTTTTAAATAAAAATAAAAATCCTAAAGAAGGGTAGAGATATTTTAAAAATTAAAAATAAAACCAAAAAAGAGAGAAAAATAAAAACTAACAGAGATAAAAATATATAAAGAGGGATATCTAATTTATAAAAAAATTTGATTTTTTTAAATAAATTTAAAAAAAAAAAACCTTAAAAAAGATTGAGATATTTTTAAAAATTATAAATAAAAAACCAAGAGGGAAGAAAATAAACCTATATATATATATATATATATAGAGAGAGAGAGAGAGAGAGAGAGAGAATGAAAAGGGGGAGGGGGGTCACTGGCCACAGGGAGGGAGGGCGGCCACCCCTACCCCTGCCCCCGCCCTCCTCTGTTCCTATTAGTGTCTTTGTTCTCAAACTTGTTGTACTAATTTGATTATTTTAATAAATAAATATCTAATGTTATATTATATGAGAAAAAAAGCCAGCGGATCATATTGCTTAATCAATGAATACAATTGTTAACGAACCACTACTCCCTAGCAATCTAATTATCAGAATATTTATTTACTTATTTAATAACATTCGTTACAATTTTCATCTCTAATAAAATTGCCTCTCAATTTATATTTTTCAAATAGCCTCTTAGTTTTTCATGAAAAAGTTTTCTCTGGGTTGGAAGAGGAAAACTTTTCCACAAAATTGAGAAAAAAGTGATCACGTGACAAACTTTGTAGAAAAATTTTGCCTTGAAAATTTTTACAATCAAACAGCCCATTTGACTAGAAAATCCTTGATGGAAAATTTTTTCCATGAAAGAAATGGCCAATCAAACACAATCTTAATCTTTTCCAATTATTTTTAATTTAATCAAGTACGAAACTCTAATGATTGAAATTAAAGGAACTGCTAAACTTCATTCAGATGGCAAGTTTTTCTGAGAGCATCACCAAGAACTCGAGTTATTATTATGCATTCAGAAACATTTTCAGAAAAATTTAAGATCAGATTATCATAGTCTTAATATGAAAATCAATTTATGTCCTTTTTATTAACCAAACCTCAACAGCATGCATTACTGCAATTTGTCTACACTAATAGCATGAATGATATTTTACTGATAGAATCAAACAGTGTACTAAAGACAAGTTAAAACAGAGATTGGTGAAACTAAATTATAGGATGATTCAAGAAGGAAAAAGACATCGTTAGAATTCTTTAAAGAACTTAACAACTAAAGTCCCATTGTCAATTGAATAAAATTGCATTTGCACCACAAAAGTCCAGTTCACTGACCAAATTCTGGACAGTTGTAGGACATAGAACAGAAAGCCACAAAGAAAGCTGGTGATTAGATACATTTGAACAAATAAATCCAAACAATAAAGAGATGAAATATTATTGCTGTCCTTTAAAAGCTGACGTATGGTTATTTAGACATTTATTTCCTTCTCATTTTTTTCTTCTTGTTTGTTAAAGAGAACTACTCAAAACTGCAACACTGTGTTAATAATCAAATTAAAGACATTACATGTGACTGATTAAAGCCTAAGCAAGAGCTTTGTAGGATGATGTTGATTTCCCAACTACAACAGAAAGAAACCTCAACCAATTACTTACCTCAAGTTTTGGTTTAATGTCACATTTTGTATATCACAAAGAGAGAGGCAAATAAGTTCCAAAATAACATAATTACGGTACACCGTCCAACCAACTAAAATAAATAGAGATTTGATTCAAATTTTCTATCCACTTGGTGATGTATTTGTCAATAATGAAATAGTCAATTTTTCAACTCTAAATCTTTTTCAAGTACTGAGAACTCGATAAGAGAATTATCAGACAAACAACATTTTGCAGTATAATACATGTGAAAATATCTCATTTTGCAGTATTACGACGGAAAAGATCAGTGTGCGTATATATACTTATGGCGACGTGTATAGGAAAAAATTCACAGATATAACTGGTGTCAAGTCTTTAGGGAATTAGAAAGAGTTCATTAATTTAGTCATTAAAGAGGTCAAATATAATTTAAGTATGATGAGGGGTTAAATCCATATGATCAATAATGAAAAAGACATGAAAACCCAATCGTCTAAATTAAGTAGGTTAATGGCGTGCAAGAGCTTCTAAACCCTAAAAACTAGTCTAGATTTTTTCATGCCTCACATCCCCTCTGAAAAGGACATCACTTCATAATCAACTTCCCCCACTAATGCAGCCACACGCCTCATTTTCAACAAAAGCATACACTTGCTGATGCTTTCCAATTTCACAACTTAAGTCACTTCTTTTATTATTATTTTTCCCTCTTTTTAACATTTGAATTATTATAAGCATTTATTTGCACTAGTATATATCTTTATATATTATATATTTTTTTTTGAAATTTTATTAAGCGTCCATCCGTTCAGCTTAAATGCTGAGCTGATATTTTATTTGTAAAACTTTAAAGAAATCACAAAGAAAAGAAAAAAGAAAAAAAACTGTGATTAATTCAAAATTTAAAACACTATTACTGCAAGATTTTAAACACTTGGACTAAAATATTCCAATCTTGGCCATGATTTTCTATGCAAGGAATTAAAAAAGAATTCTACAAAGCCGGCCCAGACATCAGTACTGGTACACAAAAACAAAAGAATAATAATAATTAAACCAAAAAAAAAAAAGAAAGAAAGACGTGACCATTTCAACTGCCTCAATCTTCTTCTATGTCCTTTATTGATTTATAGAGAATAAAATAAGGGTATGGTTCAATATATAAATTTTTTTAAGAGTAGTTTAGTTAGAATATCAAGTGCGTGTTTATTAATATGGTGATGCAGGAACACAACCCAAATCTTTTTCTATTTGTCGGCAAAACTCATCCATATAGAAACATTAAAGGAAATAAATAAATAAATAAGCATGTTTAAGATCAAGTAAGACATCTTGAAAGCTATTAGCCAGCAAGCAAACAGTATAAATTAAATAGAAGCTGGAGTCAATACAAATACAATGAAGCAATAAATGTGTTCAGTTCTACTTACCATGTCAAACCGGTGTGCTCTGACCATACAACTTGGTTAAGGACCGTTTCAATGAACCTACAATTATGTGAGAAAAGGATATAATTATGAAAGATATATATGTCAACTAATACAGGACATAGCATGGCAAGCTCGTAATAATTAGAAAAATTAATAGAGAAATTAATTATTCTCAATTATGAATTACAGGTATATAAAAGGCTCACCTTGGTATCCATTGCCAGAACACAAAACACAAGGCTTACAATTCTATTCCTGTTCTTCACTTCTCCAATGGCTTTGGCACACACTACCACCATTGAAGACCTCCACCTGGACTTGGTGGTGCACGCGCTCCGGCTGCTGGACGGGCCAGCACTTGCTGCCGCAAGCTGCGCCACCACACACCTTCACTCCGTCGCTAGCCACCCAGATGTTTGGCATGACCTCTGCCTCTCAACTTGGCCGTCTCTCCGGCACCATCCTGAGCTTTTGCATGCCATCATCCCCTCGTTCGCTGGCTCTCATCGTTCTTTCTTCTCTGAGGCCTACCCCTTTCCTTTCCTCGCTGGGCAATATGGTGATCCTGGGAACACCATCAAACTCCCCAGAGAGCTCCTTTCTGCCGTGGACATATACCATAAGGGTGTCCCAATTTTATCCCGTGTTATTGAGACAGAGACAGAGAGCCAGTGGTTCAACGGTTCTCCATTCCGTGTTGATGTTCTTGACCGGAAAGATCCTGATCAAAAAATTATGGAAACTCCGGCAGTGGTATCGCCGGGGGAGTTGACACTGAGCTGGATAGTTATAGATCCAGAAGGACGGAAGGCAGTGAACTTGTCAAGCAGGCGACCGGTTACAGTTGACAAGCATTGGTACAGTGGGGAGACAGTGGTGAAGTATGCAATGGCAAATGGAGATAGGTCAGTCGCAGCAATGATCACAGTGACGGTGGCCAGTGAGGAAGAAGGAGCACATGTTAGGGAGGTGAGCTTGATGTTAGAGGATGAGGATGGGATTTGTTTGAACGGGAAGGAAAGCTTGGCGATCATAAAGGGAGCCATGGAAGGAGAGAAGTTTGGTAGGGGGAGAGGAGAGGAGGAAGAACAGGCAAAGAAAAGGTATGAAGAACACATGGAAAGGAGAAAGGAGAGGAAGGAGAGAAGGGCAAGGAATGAGACAAGAATTGATACCTGTTGCATAGCCATTGGAGTCTCCATCTTCTTGGCTTTCATGGTTCTGGTGGTTTTCCGGTAGGGATGATCACAGAGGAGATTCCAGATAGGATCAAAGTCTGACAAACAGAATTCAATGCAATGACTGAGAAAGGCCTGGACAACATCTGCAACAGAAATTAATGACAGTCAGTACATGAATGATTCATTCAATCACTTAAACTTTGAAAAGCAAAAGCAGTAAAACGTTCATGGCCCCACTCATGTTCTTTCTTGTGACGCCCCCTTCCTTGACCTTTAGTTTTCCCCCACTCAGCTTGATGAAGTTGAGAATATTAACATCATGTATGTAAAAGATCTAGCTTGTTTGTCTTAAATTGTAATGAAAACAAATCACAACAAATAGCAGTATAGTTTTGGCCAAGTTTGTCTCCCATTCATGAAGTGAAAATTGAAAGGTCAATGCTGGCCAAACAAGTGTTCAGGACACTAAATACCTAAACAGATCTAAATGCGGTGCAGATATTTGATGCAATTTCTGCAGGGACCATCGCCAATCAAACTAATCATCCCATGTTGACAGTCCACCTGTTCCGATGTCTGAATTTGGTTGTAAGAGCTGGAGTGATAGCTGACCATTCCCAATAGCTTTTATGTTCTTGGCCTTTTTCTTCTTCTTCTTAGTGTGATCAATCACCAGTCCCCGGAATGATTTTGCATCAGAGGCAATTTCATGATTTTTCTTCTTCCTGTTGGTGCCTTCATGGATATTATCTGCAAGTACAAGATCCAAAAATGGTGTTTCTGCATCATCAATACCCTCTGATCTGTTTCCTTCTCCACCTACAAACTCCTTCGTTGCTTCCAGATCCCCGGCACTGCCGAAGGATCTGGGTTTCTTGGCATCCTTAGCACTTGTCTTGTTAGAATTTTTCCACTTTATTTCTCCCTCAATTTCAGGATCACTCTGTTCTTCCCATGATCTTTCCTTCTTGGGTTTTTTTACTGCTTTTGGATTGCCACCACCTTCGGGCTGATTGGGAATCTTTTCCTTGGGGTTCTTTCTGGTACTTTTGGATCCATTCCTCTTGGCATCCTTTTTCTCTTCAGTAACAAGGGAACTGGGAAGAGCTGCAGCTTCATCCTCACCAAAACTTTTAGAAGCATCTCCTCCGGGAAGCTTCACAACATCTGTTTCAGAAGCTTTTCTCTTCATTTTCTTCTTAGATCCAATATCAGTGGAATCATCGCGCGGCCGATCATCCTTGATGTGACTCAACATATCTTCATTAGGGAACAATCTTTCACTGAGTCTGGCTTTTTCAATTGGCCTGCCATTCAATATGCGCAAGTTTGGCAATAATTTCCTAACCTGTGCTGACAATGAGAAAATAGTGAGAACCTATCATCTTCCCCAACAAGAAAGTCACAGATTTCAGTACTAACAAAGGGAGGAATTCACCTTGTTCACTAGCTTATCCTTCTCAGCGACTGGGTTCCCTTGCAAATTGATGCTTCTAAGGTTGGATAATGCAGAAAGAGCCTAGCATTAGGTATTCCATGCTACCATTAGCGGAGAAGGCTAAAAAAATGCATCAATGATGAACTGCAGGAGTGTTTGTGATTAATCATTTGGAAATGCTGACCTTTAAATCTGACCATTTCTCAATTAGGTTATTTCCAACATCAAGGTTGTGGAGTTTTACATTTTGACCCAACTCAGCTGGGAAACTCTGCAGAATGAAAACAAATACCAGTAATATAGATGTTATGCTAACAAGTCAAAGATTAGAGGTAGAAAACATATCAGAAATATTGGTAATCAATCAATCATATAGTAGTCAATGGAAATGAAAGAAAGTGACAAAAAGACAACATTGGCAAACAACACCTCTAACCTTCAGAAAACGTTACTAGGAACGCGGTTGAAACGATTAAATTGGTTTCTAATTATGCCCCTCAAATCAAAAGATCAATGTAGGAACCAAGTAAGATGTTTCTCTGTTTGAAATTTACACAACTCTCATCTTAGGCATTTCTTTGACAACTCTAGATAGAGAATAAATTAAATGCCCACAACAATCAATGCTTTTCTTTATGCAGTATTTCGATGTGTTTAAGCAATATAAAACCTAACTGGCATCATAAGGTGCTTTGAATGATCAGTTATGACAAAAGATGAATTTTCAATGACAACAAATTAAAGCAATTTTTGGTACAATGAGGCTGCACAAATGGAAAACGTTACATTCCTAAGTACTTAAAATTAAATGGCCACACCAATCAATGCTTTCCTTTATGCAGGATTTGGATATGTAGTTAGATTAGATTAAATGACCAATGTAAAACCTAACTGGCATCATAAGATGCTTTGGATGGCCAGGAATGGAAAAAGATGAATTCTCAATGACAACAAAACTAAAGCAGTTTTGTGATACGCTACAAATAGAGAACATTACATCCTGGAGTAGTTACCAATGTGAAGCTATACAAAGTATCTCAAGATGAGTATATTAACTAGCATATAATAATATAAACTGTGCATGATATTGCATATATACGGTGTAGTCCCTGTAAATAATTCATGTACATAAACAGAAAATAATGGCTTAAGATTAAACAGTCTAAAGCAACATGGCATACACTGCATAAAGTAATCTTGTCAATGAAAAAGAAAACTGCTAAATGAATTTTATGGTGGCACTTACTGTTATCTGATTATGAGACAATCTGAGCTCCTTTAGATCCACACATGACCTGAGAGAAGATCTGATCACTTGGATCTGGCAATGGGAGAGAGACAGCTGAAATGGAAATTAAGTTGGAAATGTTTCAATAATTCTTCCTGACACCAGACCAATGGAAAGCTTATACAATGAAGGTGTATGTAAGAGGATCAGGCAAAGAAAGATCAATGTTCTTGCCTTCGTGAGAGCCTTCGCCTTCACCAAAGAGTCACCAATATCACAAATTGGATTTCGAGATAGGACTGCAATGATGAAATTCAAGAAACTGATAAACAAAGTTCCTCAATATCAACCAGAGGTCAGATATATATTAACTAGAGGCTAGTTGGGAAAATATTGGTTGGCTGTCAAAGATGATATTTTTCCCAGTAATTTTCAAAGAAAAATGAAAAAAAAAAGTTACAAGGGAAACATAGCTTAAGTTTGTGTGATCCACAACACACTTAACACATAAATGAATATCCACATAAGCAAATTGCTTAGCCAACACATTATGTCAACTTTGGTAACTTGTGCTGTTTAAAAAAAACCTTTTAGTCCATATCCTATTAGACGACTCCAAGATATGCTTCCATGATTTGGGGCCAGAGATGCATACCTAATGTATTCAAGTACTTCAGCTGATCAAGGTTGCAGATGGACGTTATATTATTATCTGCAGAGGCAAGTTCAGATCCTCAAAACTAACCAATATTTGCAACACAAAAACAACTTAGCATCCAAAACAATAAGCACAAATGATAGCTTACCATTCAAAATTAAAGCTTTTAAACTTGTAAGAGAGCAAACGTCATCCATCTTTTGAAGCTTATTTTTGCCAGCATTTAGCACCTGCTCCACAAAACAGAATCAAACCAGTTAAATTCTATAACAAAATGTTGAAGCTTTCAAATCATAATCTCACAGTGAGTTTCAGAAGGCCTTCAATGCCTCTCAAGCTTTTCAACTTATTTTCCACAACCGATAACCACTTCAAATTAACACAAGAACTCAAAGCCTACAACCAAAAAATCAAGCATAAATCACCAATCCAAACTCGAATACATTTCAAAAGAAGTTGAAAAAACAACACAACCTCCAGAGTGTTGAGACAGTTGGCCGTGAGATCAAGCCGCTCCAAGTTCTTGAAACCACTCAACAGAGCCACCTATCGTAAATCGAAACAAAGCATCAAAATCACCGAATTAGAAGCGGGACTAGAATGGAGCTAGAAAGACACAACTAAAAGGCGGGAAAGTCGAATACGTCGGAGAGAGCTCGATGAGAGAGCTGGAGAGAGATGATGGATGCGGCGTCACGGTTCTGGTTCTCCCGCAAGATGCGATCCATGGTGAGTTGAGCCATGACCGTGCCGTGCTCCCCAGAGAGAGAGAGTGCGCCGATAAACCCTAGCAAAGAGCTTAGACCGGGAGAGAACGAGTGACGAAAACGAAGGTCCTCTCTTCAAACATTTAATATAGAGAGAGAAACAAGATCGCCTTTTTTGGACAAGCCCAGCCCATCTTTGTCAATTGGATTATTCGGCCCATACGCCCCAAATGAGTGTGTGTTCATAAAAAGCCCATATATATATATATATATATATATATGAGTTCATGTTATCTATGGACGTTCATGGACACCATTGAATCTGCAAATATCTGTTGAATCAACATCCAATAGTGCCACATGCCACGATCTCTCTCTAAATTTAAACCCTGCGTATGATGAAACTACCTGTGACTTTCATCACTTTTCTTTTTTTATTATCCAGTGACTATCTTTTTTTATGACTTCAAATAAATAAATAAATAAATAAATATATATATATATATATATATATATATATATATATATATATATATATATGAGGAAAAATCATTTAGGGATGTTCATAAAGATATCTCTAGATTTGAAAAAGCTTGAGAGAGAATAAAGATGAGAAAGATAGAAAGAAATTGATGCATAAACAGTGCCCCCTCAACACAACAGTATTCATGCATGGTACCCGATCCAAATGGATTGTTCTGGTGTGCTTTAGGTTTAGTTTAAGTTTTTTGTGTTTCAATTGTAGATAAATAAAATGAAATAAAATTGAATGATTGAGATTGATTCATTCGCTGTTGCGATCACGATCTACGGTTTATATTAAAATACTGTATATTCCACTTTTTACTGTACTACTATTTATAAACACAATGAAGCTATACACCTGAATGATCCAAACCATTAGCTTCTAATCTAACGGTTGATAATCAACCTACCTAGATTTAATATGTGAGGACGTAGAAGACGCATCATATATATCTATAGATATATATATATATGCCCATTTAATTTCTGTTTCCCTGTAGAGGCATAAACACAAACTAGGATTGTGAAAACTGTATAGTGTTGAAAATCACAACATGCTGAACATGTTCTTGATCCAACACAAAGTAGGTCTAGTTTGCTACATTGTGAGATGCTGATAAAATTTACATAGAATAGAATTCATATGGCAAGAATCATTTATCTACTAGAGTATCAGGTGGCCCTCTGGCCACTGGGACAGCCTCATCGAATCGAATTCTAGGCTTAGCTTTGTCGACAAAAATGACTCGTCCATTCAGAACCTGTAACCAATAATAATTCATCAATTCATGTATCAGGTAGAGAATACGGCCAATGAATATCATTCAAAACATAAATGCTTAAGAAAAAACCCGGACATATGAGATTGTTACCTTGCCATTCATTTCGGTAAGGGCCTTCTGTGCTTCATCTTCTGAAGCGAATGTAACAAATCCAAAGCCCTTCGACCTGTCCGCGACTCTGTCCATCACTACTTTCGCTGGTGAAGAGGAAGATGGTAGTTGGTAAATTATTCAGAAATAGCAGATTAAATAAGAAGGAAAAAAATGGAAATCGGAAGAGTTGAAACCTTCAACAACTTGGCCAAACTGAGCGAAGGCTTCAGACAAGGATTCATCAGTGGTGTAAAAAGAGAGCCCTGTGACATTGTATTGCAACAAATATTAGTGTCTCTAATTCAAAGAAAAACATAAAGCAAACATTAATTTCTCCACCAAATTCAAGTGTAAGAATGGTCATGATTAAGGTTTATAGGTTTCATAATAGTCACAAACATACATATTATTAGATACACATTCAAATTTGCAATATTTCCCTCATGAGCTAGAGTTGCTTTGCTGAGAACTTTGGAGGAACAGAGATGAGCTAGCATTGCTTTGCTGGGAAGTTTTGAAGGAAAAGAGATGCTCGGATGTGCAAATAAACTAGAATAACACACTGTTTTTCTTAATGCTGAATGATTGCGCAATTATCGACTATCAAGTACTACTGAAAAAGTTTTTGGAAAGACAAGAAAAAATCTCCGAATCGAAAATCACCCAAACTCAAGTTAAAGAGAGATAAAAAAATACAACTATAAATGGATTGAAAGACATCACATGTGCATGACCACCAATATGAGATCCACTGCATCAAGCTCCACAGAGTCATCAACAGAGATTTTTCACAAACTCAATCAATTTGCAGGTGAATGCCAATAGCTAATTACTTTGGCTTGAGTACATGACATATCAGCGTAAGCCATCGAAGTATGGATGTAAAACTTTCTCTAAAAGGTCCTTTTTTTTCACAAAAGAAAGCAGCTGTGATGAATGGGGAGCCGTTAAGTGGGTTGAAAGAAGCGCACGTGCCAGGGAGCAAGGAAGGGGCTGAGTTGGACGAATCGGCAAGCACCAGGCGGAGGGGAAAAAGAATGAAGTGGAGGAACACCCGACTCGCGGGTTATCATACACCTGCTGACATGCCAATTAATAATGCGTTGATTGGGTTAGAGAATGAAGGTTAGTTAGGAATGGAGGGTGTTGATTGGCAAGAAAGAAGGCGGTTAGTGGAATTGGTTAAGAGCAAGGAATATATAAAGGAGAAGGAAGAGGAATGGGGATCATCATCGAAGTAGCTCAAGAGAAGGACTGTAGCTGAACTCCGGCCATCTTCTCCGGCGACGGCACAGTAGTATTCTACCCTATTTCTATATCTGATTGTTGTATTCTAATCACTGAGTAGTTACATATATCAGTGAGTATATAGTTCTTGTTAATTCGGTTGAATTTAGTTGTGAACTATGTTTTTCTCAATTGATGTTGTGGATGAGATGATGAGATGAGATAGATCTATGAGATCCAGGTGTTATGGCTTTAGATCTATGAATTCCTTGTTGATTGCTTAAACATTGTTAAGATCTGTGGATTTTCAAGCTGTCCTGACATTGAATCATTGTTGCAATAGAGACTCACTAGTGAATCCATTTAATTCACTACAGCAGCACAATGAATTCCTGTGTTTCAGCAAAAGACATGCTATATACTTTGGAAATTGAATCTTTAAGGAATAGATGCTTATGGTAATAGAATTCAATTACTGTTTTGGAATAAAGATAAAAAACACTCAACCAATAGACTATAAAGAAGTAAACTATTGACTTTAAACTTCCTAAATCTTAGACAAAAACTGAGGGGAAAAAAAAATCCCCAAAATGTTGTATGAATGAAAAGAGCAACCATTACAAATCATAAGCCAGCATCATGCATTCGTATGTTCATCAGCAATAACCAATAGTTCAATTGGTAACAATCATTTAGAGCTTAAGAATCATCATTGAAATTCAACAAATAAGCCAACTTGGGGACATCAAATGAAGAAAAAATCAAAGCTTTGGCACACCTCTACTCACAAAAATCAACGCAAGTTTCAGAGTTAAATCTTTCGATGGATTCAACAGCAAGTGAAATATGGTAACAAGGAGAAGAAGATCATAAACCCTAACAAGCAGAGCACACACAAAACCAAAACAAACGACGAGAAATCACGGCAAAGCTTACCACCGACAAAAAGCTTGGAAGCAACCCCTCTAGAGGAGACTCGCTGGAAGGGAAGAGCACCATGATTAGGTGTTGAAAAACGCAAGCTTTGCCTGCTTCCATTCCCAAGCAAACGCGATATTGCCCTGAAAGCCGCCATTGGTGCTCCTTCGAATCGCTTCTCTTTTGCTCTGTAATGTAAGGACTTGTTAGAGATGGAATTTTCACATTTTAATCCTTTGATCATTTTGTAAGTGCACCCCTTCAAAAGTATGAATTATGAAATATTGAAACTTATAATTTTCTCAGAAAAACATAATTATATGTATATCAGAAAACACCCAAATTTACATATGTATTTTCTGGGATATGAATACAATTTTCTCAACTTTAAAATGGATACGTAAATTTTGTTTATTTTTTACAGCAATCATGAGAAAATCATAGATGTATGTATAAGCAATTTCTCTTTCTTTTTTTTTCTTTTTGAAAAATGGAAAAATCATAAAGTTAATAATAAAAAACAGGGGAGAGCAGAAAAAGAGGTTAAAAAAACAGAAAAAAAAAAAAAATCTCAAAACACCTTCAATTCTCCAATTATAAAAAATAAACAAAATTCAATTATCTAAAAACTTGGAATTTTCTCATCTTAAGCATTTTTTTTTCTCCAATTATCTCGGGAGTGGGGGTTATAAAATACAATTTTTGGCTTCAATATGTGAATCTTTAATTAATAAGCATGAACCATTATTTTTTTATTATTATTATTTTTTTTTTAAAATAAGTGAATAAACCAAACTTTCATTCAAACAAAAAAAACTGAAAGAAAGATAAAAAAACCAACCCTAAACTAACTAAAAAGTCTTCGTTGGTACCAACGACCTTCAGGTCTATTGGTATTCAGGTCCCTGCGTAGGGCTTTCGTCCTACGTAGGGCTTTCATCTTGGGTTACGAGTGGTGACTCCCCGTTTCGATCTCCTGATTGCGCAGGTGAGGGTTATGTGTGGTTTTCAAGCGCCTCGTGCCCCCTCTTTGATTTGACGTTTGTCGTCTTTGTCAAAAAAAAAAAAAAAAAAAAAAAAAGTCTTCGTTGGTAGTGATGCACTTTCCCATTATCTTTACTTATTTGCACAATTGATGAATAAAAGGGATTAAAAAGAGAGAAATAGAAGACCCAGACATGAAAAGAGTGTCAAGATCCAAAAACTATACATCCGGGACTGCACAATTTCATTCACAGTGCATTGATGTGGAGACCTTTCTTTATGAACACTTGTTAACATTGCTGTGGTACTACTTTGGAAAAACCTATACAAGAATATGAAAAATAAGATCCCCCACTTAACATCCTGCTATGTATCATGTGCATTCCATAGTTCCTGGTACACCATCTCAATGAACTGATCATTCTGATAAAGAAAAACAAAACAGAACAAAAACACAAAAGTTATACAAAACAAGAGGTGAAACAGAGCTAAATCAGTTTGATGGAAGACAATTTCATATATGTGAAAGGAATGGAAACAGCTGATTGAAAGAGATACCTGCACAAGCTTGAGAAATGCATTGTGTATTTGTTCTTTTGTAATAACAGAACCTAAGCTGGAAGCTGGAGCTAAAGATGGAAAGGGTTGAAACAATGGAGTTCCGTATGGGTGTTGCATGGTCCCAGAAGGATAGACTGGAGGTGCAACAGCTGAAGAAGATGAGATCAGTTGGGGAAGTAATGAAGAAGAAGATGAAGGTGTAAAAAGAGGTCTGATAAGAGGGCTGCTTGTAGATTCTTTAGAGTTGACATAAGGCATTAGAGGACTAAATGTAGATGGTGGTCTAGTGGCTTGTTGAAGAGTTGGCAGTAGGGACGGACACAAACTAAATGATTGATCAATTGAAGATGGAGGTTCAAATGCTTGATGTTGTTTTCCAGAAACCGCCGAACTTGATTCACTTCTGGCGAGCTTTGCTGCCTGCAGAGGGAAACAGATGCAACACTTAGAAAAGAAGGGGTTTCAGTATCCTCCTACACACAGAAAGTAGTTTCTGCTAACCAAGAGAAAATGGAAGTCATTCATTGCTTAAACCTATTTCAAGAGGTTTGTGTCAAGACCTTAATGCAGCAAATATGAATACCGCAATAAAATGCAGGGTAAGATAGCATTAAAAGGTCCTCGGAGTTTAAACCCATAAAGAGAGCAACTTGATGGGTTCAAATGAATCCAAAATACTGCAAAGATAAACCATATGCCTTGATATTAACACTTCATTGTTGTTGTTGTTATTATTGTCATTGCAAACAAGTCCAGTGCCATGTACACATCTATTGCATACTCCCACACCGGAAAGTAAATCCACATCTAAATTAATAGATTAGAAACATGAATTTTTAAATTAGCAGCATATAGAAGTAGTAGGTGTTTTTGGAATTAGCATATATATTAAAGCAAGAGTTGCAGGACATACACTAAAGAGGTTAGAAATTAGATCCCTGGGGGCATCAGAAATAGTGGCAGCAGATGATGTCAATGGCTCCAAAGGACCTTCAATGGCAACCGAACTTGGGACAGCTTCGAGCTCCTTGAATTCACTGCTTCCAAGGCAGAAGAGGATACAACAATTGGATGAGAAAAGCATATTAGTTTGATGTTAACATAGCATGACAATATGGCAAATGCTAAGTATTACCTATATTTTCAGAAGGTATATATAGTTCACATTTTAAAACAGAAGTTCAGAAGTTCAAGAAAAGACATATGTATGTATGTATGTATGTATAACTATTAGGACACTGAAGTTTTTCACCACCTTGGGCTAGCAGAAGGTGTAGGCTTCAGAGGCTGTTTGGAAAATGCACAAGCTATCCTGAACAGAAGAGATTAGTCAAGACTCAGCAATCATATGCTAATGCAAGCCAATGTAAACTATGAAATATCTGAATTTATCAAATGTAAATGGCTCAAAAAAGAAAGCAACCAAAAAAAAAAAAAAGTCACTACCTGCTGAAGAGATTTGCAACAGCTTCACTTTCCTCAGATTTATAGAACCAGATACCATTAATTTCCTGGGCAACATTGCGGTATAGCAAATAGGGAGGCTGGACATCATATTCAAAATCCCCCAAAATATCCTCCGCTAAGTTCTCTGTTCAAAACCAAATTACTTCACTCATATACACCAAACAAGACAGGCATACTCAACATTCTACTAATATTATCATAAGATGCAGAACAATACACAACAATTCTTAGCTAAAATCCTGTAATCATGTTGAAAAGAAGAACACGGAGGAGAATTAATTCAAACACCAATCAAAAGTTCAAATTTGGCATACCATCAGCAAAACAAAACTAGAGAATGAATTGGATGAGTAATCTCAATCCAAACCTGTGTTTCGACGGTTCATGACAAGGAACTGGAATCTTGGCTGGGAATTCCTAAAACAAACACGATATCATTCAAAAGGAAGCCAAAAGAAGTATTAAAAATTGGAAAAAGAAAAAGAAAAAGAAAAAACTAGTTGCCGGATCTCATCTTACCTCTTGATAACAAAGAGTGATCCCTCAACGTCCCTGCGGCTCTGCGAGGAAGGAAAACAAGACAAAAGACCGAATCAAAGCTACGAATCAGAAAGAAGCGTATGAAACAAAGACTCCAGAGAAAGAGAGATGGAGAGAAGACCCATTGATTGGAATCGAGGTTGAACTTGTAGAGAGAGACATGGGAAACAGTGAGGAGGATCTCGTCGATGAAAGGATCGATCCTTTGAAGGACAGTGAGGTTGAGGGCCTTCGTCCCACGATGGTCGAGCTCCGGGATGAGCTTCCCGTGACCCATACCAAGCCACAGCCGCGCAGCGCTGCGCGCGCGCGAGTGAGAGAGAAAAAGAGAGCTCCGAAATGGACACGCGGTAGTACGAGGAGTTGGGGAGGGGGAATAAAGGCCTCGGGAAAAGCAACACTGATTACGTTCAGATGGTTAACGTGGCGCGATGGGACGCGTGTCCTGTCGGGTTTATGCCACGTAGTAGTTACTTAGATGAGACCAGGCCAGACCAGACCACATTAGACCAAACATGCCCACATTCCTCATCTGCAAGTCAAGTCACTCCTAAACTTCTGGCCGTCGGTTTAAGAATTGAAATTTTTTTTTTAAAGGAAAAGAAAAAAGAATTATATTATCTCTTGTTTAATTCAGTTATGTGTTTAAATTGACTTTTAAAATAAAATAAATAATAATCTACATTTCCGGATAACCAGTTATATAGATTAATGAGGCATAACAGCATGCAATTGCCCGCGATACCGAAAAGTAGGGAAAATAAAAATCTTGGCTTTCCACGATTTTATTTATTAGTATATATATATATATAAGGGCATCCTTTGCATATTTGCCTTCCAAATAATAATAAAAACAAATCAAATTAAATCGTCAAAATAAACAAGATTGAAATATTTATTAACTTTTCTTTGAAAAAAAAAACTTTTTAATCTCCTATTCTTATAATTATTATTTTTTCATGTAACTTAAAAAAAAAAAATTGTGCACCTAAGCTACACATATATTATGAAAATCTTGCTTCTGTGTTCTTAGAGACGATTTGATTTGGCTCAATCCAAGCACATAACAAATTTACATAAGAAAAGCAGCATGAATTTCATTCTCAATTATTCTAGTTGTGTTAGAATGGATTAAGATATGAAGAGCTCATCCACTGCAATAACAATGGAGGTTTTAAAATGTGTGGAACAAGGTCTGTCTGTATCCATTGAAGACTATTACATCTTAAGCAATTATTGAAGTCGGGTACTGATAAGTAGCAATTCAGAGATGCCCGAAGATGATGTATAAACTATACCGCAAGAGAATGTCTGTACGCTTTCGTCTTCATCAAATTCATATATAGCAGCTAGCTACTAAGAGAGAAAGAGAGAGTATCATCATTTTTCACTCTGCGGCCTTGCCTTTGCGTTGACTGCTGCCGCTCGGAGCCCTGCTGCTCTCCATCTCCAACAGATAGCAGATCATGGAGTCAACGTCCTCACCAAAGATGGTATATGCTTCAATGACCTGCAGATAACCAAATCCCATGGCCAACAATGTCTGCATGCTATCGCTCAGCACGGTGTCAGAAGGTAATGCTCTCTCCTGCTGCACTCGATGGCTTCCAGATGGCCCTGTCCCTCCTGTTCATAAATTGCCAAGCCAACTATTACTTCTCTGATCAAGAGGAGCAATCATTCTATTTATTCAATGTTGAAATCCAGACTATGAAGTATATATAGATAAAGAGGGATTCTTCAGCCTACTGTCATGGTAAGCCGAGGGGAACTCACTTGCCCCAGAAGATGATGGTTCAGCGCCAGAAGTAGAAGTCTCGCTGCTAAGAAGTTGCTGTCTCAGTCTGTCTTCAGCTAGATATTCAGCCCGTGATGCTTCCATCACCATTCGCTCAATTTCCTTCTCTGTTAACTCCACATCTGAGTAAAAACTTGCCTCAGCCAGAAGAGCCTGCCAAACATAAAGTAATAACATTGAAACGTTGTTGGTGTTCTGCCACTTTTCTTAGAATCTCTTGGACATGAAAAACTCCAGTCAAAGTAATAGACTTTGATTCGTAAACCAGTCTTTCAATATATACACAAGCAATATTGTTATGTTACAAAAACAATTACATTTTCCAGATAATTTCAAATTTCACTTGTGGTCATGCATGACAAAGAATGAGTAATGAACACATTGGATCACAGCTGACGACTTGGAAGAGAAAGATGGGAATCTTCTTCCAAGAAAAATTATTTATTTCACAAACACTCTACCTTGAATGAAAGAAGTCATCATAAATTGGACCCGCCAAAATACTTGGAGAAAAAAAGGTAAAACTAAGGGCATATGTCAATGCCACTCCTATTTTCCTTGCTCACAAAAAACATGATAATTCCCGTAACAAAATATTCATATTCAAACAAAGAACAAATATATCCAAAAATGGTGCTCTCTAAGTTAATAATAAATAAATAAATAAATAAATAGACACATTGTGAACATACAAAAAAATAAAACATGTAAGAAAATGTCTAAAAGTTTTACAGAAACATTGATCATAAGACACCAAAAGCCATGCACGAAGTGAGGGAAAAAATAGGGTTAATAAGAAACCACTGAAAGATATTTGCTGTGCAGCCATCAAAGACTGATTGTAGAAATGAACAAAATGAGGTGATCAAAGTTGGCATCAGCTTACATTGTCAATCTGTTGGTCTTGATGAGCTTTTATAGCAGCCTTCACCTGATCTTTATCAACGTTTCCCTTCACAAAACAAAGATTAAAATCAAATAAGAGTCACAACTACAGATGCAAACACAAAAATAATTTACAACTAAGATCATCAGAGGTTGGATTAAAGCAAAAGGGATGCGGATCAACAGTGAAGTTGGAATGGGGAAATAAATACCCCTTCCTATATTATGCAATAACTTCAAAATAGATAGTAAAAAAAACAACAATTAATGTCACCACTAAAAGAAATAAGTCTTCTCTCGATGCCGAGGGAAATTCTAGAGAAACAAGCAGGATAAAAATTTTAGATTTTGACTGACCCCACGAAGAGTGTTAAATCCAAGACCAGCTCCAATTGTCTCTCGGCGTGGATCAACAAGAGAATTGTAGTGATTCCCTTGATGAAAACTTAGTCTTATAGGAGGTGTGTCGGTAGAGTAGTTACCATGAAAGATATTGATGGGTTCTGCACGAACAACAATCCCCAGATTAAATTAACAGCAGCAATGCCAACAGTAACATATTACATATTCAGTCAGCATAACAATACCTGTGCTGTAAGAGTAAATATGGATTGGACGATTGTACATCTCAGAAAAGGCTTGGATTTCTGCATTGTTCCCATACGCCTGTTGCAGCCAAATAAAAGTTTTTAAGCTTGGAAGAGGAATTCATGGTCAAGACTTATCTCAAACACCAATTGAGAATTACAGAACCACCCCCAATAGGTATATATATATATATATATATATATATATATATAAAGAAATAACAAGTGATAGATCAGCAAATTGATCATCTCTTGCTAACAGATACCTTGTATTGCAACCATTCTCATCTAATCATATGAATTAGTCCTTAATCACCAAAATTCTCACAAAAGTAGCAGACAAAAAACTAATATTTCACGTAAAATTCATTAAATAAATTAAAGAATTGCAAATTACCTTGTCTCGCCTTTTTCTCTTGCAATAAGATGTGAAGCCTTCAGTGATAAATTGTGAAAAATGATCCCTCTCCCTTTCCTAGGGAAATAAAACATTTGTTATTAGTAATGTCAAAAAAACTGACTAGGAAAACTAAAAGCTTCTACATTATACAATCTAACACAAGCCACATCATATAGATCAATAATAACTTTCCCACACCTGAGCTCATCAGTATAGCATTTCAACCTGGAAAAACATGTGGTGAACAGATTGGATTAATATCAAAATGTGATCAAGTCACTCAATCCTACCAGTATACAGATTGATGACAGAATTTCTGGAAGTGGGATATCTAATTTCATGAAAAGCACAAGGAGTAGATGTGAGACAAGACACTATTCCCAAATATCAAGTGACAGGATGACTAATCAAAGGATTGTGAAACCTTGGTGCATGAAGACTTCAATAACCTCTAACCATGCATCACAGCACTAAATCTAACAAATGCAGTACTGAGAAGTGTGATATCCTTTAATTTTCATGGAAAGCACAACGAGTGAATGTGACACAAAAGATTTTCCCAAATATCAAGTGACAGCTTGACTAATCAAGGAATCATAAAGACGTCCTGCATTGAGACTGCAATATATTCTAATCATGCCACTTTATATTGTTACCGCGATAAATCTAACATGCGTACGGTAGTGTTTGGTAGTACAAGAAATAGAGAATAGAAGCTGGTGAATAAAGAATAAGGGAGTGGAATTGGATACGAGAATAGAATAACTTGGGAATAAACAATTATGATTCTTTAACATTTTTTGGCAGGAGAGATAATATGGAGAATAGGCTATTCCATTCTAGGGGTGAATTAGTAATTCTTCAGAATTCCAAAAGTGAGGGAAGAGAATAGTTTATTCTATTCTCCCAAATTATTTAGTTGTTTAGCTGTTATTCCTCAGACTAACAGCTTAAACTTCCTTTATTCCTGCTCCCAAACACTACAATAGTGATCAGAAGCAATGTGAACATCCATGCGCACATCAATTAAACACAGCAGTCATAGGCGCAAAGCTATCTGAAGCAGCTCATAAAATCATTGGACCTGGAGCTTCAGTTATTAAAACCTATTTTACCGTCTTTATTGCATTAGACTAATTAATATTTTCATAGCAGTTAATTTAGTAAATTTAAATTTAAAAACATATACATCCAGGTCCTTCATCACAACAGATAAAATATTCATGTTGACTTAAGTCCAGATAATGTACTTTGCTTGCATCTAGAGAGTTCAAGTACTGAGTCTAATACACATGGTGGCAAGAAAAATTGACACAAAGATACACCATTACACTATTCATGAAAAAAAATTCGAAGTCATCAATGTCCAAAATAAAACAACCTAAAGAAAGTTAAAAATTAAATAACAAAAAACAAATTGCAGGACTAAAAACACTCTCATCATTCTTCCATGCAAAACTATTCAAAACACATCAAATTTTCCAACAAAGGCTGCACATTAGAAACAACTTGATCCCTTCCCCAATAACAACCAAACTTAATGCCAAAATCAGATATTGTACCATTAAAAGTTCAAACTAAGAAGCCTCATCCCTTCAACATAATTACTTTCTTGGAAGCACGAAGCAGCTCCCACAAGCTCATCAGATTTACATTTTTGGCGTCTTACAAGGAATTGGTTTAATCAACAGATTTTGGAAAAGCTATAAAGTAATTAACAAAAATATATAGAACGCTTTCCTTATACTAACCCATAAGTCAGTCATACCATATAATCGACGCACATTTGTCTGGTCGTATCATATTCTTCAGGATCACCATAAACTTGATCTGCAACAGCACGGAACAAGCAATTCCCATCCCCGATCATCCTTTTGACTTCCAACCCTTTTACTCTTCTAATCTCAAGTTCAAACAGTCGTTCTCTTTCCTGAACCAAAGCAACATAAAATCTAATTATTTACATGAAGTAATATAAAGTTGATCGCTATCATAAAATCTAATTAAAACATAACCTAAGACAAAGAAATAACACCTCAAAAAGTTTATCATTATCATCATCATCATCATCATAATAATAATAATAATAAAAGAGTAATAAGCAGGTGCATGAAGATAGATCTAATTAATCACGTGAACTAATTCATAAACGGTAGCAATAAATTAAATAACTTGAAGAAGACCGCATAGGACAGATTATATCAAAATTAATCATATTCAACAGCCAGCTGCAACACAAACAGTCTATGCACAAGATTTGGCCACAAAAGAGAGAGAGAGAGAGACAGAGAGAGACAAGGAACTTCATACCACATCATCATACGAGGATACAAAACAAGTGTTATGTTCATCTGAGCTGTTATAACCATCACCGTCACCATAAGCCCTTGGAGAAGATGGCCTAGAACCTGTGGGTGAGGACCGGGCAGGTACCAAAGGCCAAGTTGAAGGCCTCCTAGGAGCAGTAGCACCAATCCTGCCGGCATTTGAACTTTCTGTCACCACTCTCCTTGATGAAGAAACTGCAGATGGTTTGGGAGGTGGAACAGGAGGAGGAGGTGGGTATGAACCACCGGTTACAATAGGCGAAGAGCCGATACCCGATCCAACAGGATCATTAATAACTTCAGAGCAATCTCCGTTTTGGCATCCAGTCAGTTCTGTCGTTAAAATGGCGCTTTCATTACCTTCATCATCACAAGATGCCCCCTTCTCAGCATCCTCAGAACCGGACTGCACAGCAGTCGCTTGTGATTGTGAGCCTTCAATAAGAATCTCTTCAGCACCTGCAGGGTGTTGGACTAGGGTATCAAGGCCGCTAGAGTCTGGAAGAAATTCTCTTTCTTGTTCGTCCTCCTTCGAAGGAGCAGGCGGTTGCTGCTGGGAACCCGGGGGCTGCCGATTGGGATTTGATGATGACCCCGCAGCACCCGAGCCACCTCGTTGGACATATATCTTTGTCATCTTGTCCTAAAGAACCCTCAAACCCCTCCAATCCCTTTATTCCGCCACCCTTTCCCCAACTCAAAGGCTTGAATACCCCCAAAAGATCAGTTTGTCCCGAGTTCTGACCTTCGGACAACTGACACCGATCCCTTGGCTGAATGACTCCTTCCAGCACAGCACCACCTGCTGCTCCTTCGACACCAACAGTTTCTGCATTCCCCTAACAATTCTCATGAGATCAGAACCCTCGATTTCCACTCAAACAACCAACAAGAAACCCTCGTTTGAACCCAAATCACAAGATTACAGCCCAAGAACCCTAGAACTTTCACAAATCGCCCTGCCAAAACCCTACACCCATAAATCTCGACGAACGATCCCATATATCAAAAAATAACCGATCTTCTCACAGATTAATCAAGAAAAACAAACAAAGCAAAGCGAATCACCGGAAGTGAACGAAAAGTAACGGATCGAATGGAAGAGATGCTTACCGTGATCTATAAACAGAAGTCTCCGGATCTTCTGGAAAAAGATCGATCAATTCCTGGATGATTTCTAGGGTTCACAGCGCGACGACAAGCAAACTAGCGAAGAAAGAGAGAAAGCGAGATCGATGAAGAAAACCAGAAGAAGGGGTTTGCTTGGCCATTTTATGGTGGAGGGAGCGATAAAAAGACCACTTGGCGATATCTTAATCCTCAGGACCTCAATAACTGGCACAGTCGACGCAAGGCTATTGGTTGATCGAAGGATACGAATTCCAGTAACATTTTGACACGTCTAAGGATTAGTTTAATCATAGATTTCGCGGGAGCAAACTACCAGAGCGCCGGGGATTTTGGCTCACGACGGCTAGGGAGGGGAGAATGGCCACGTGTCGGTTTCTAGTGGATTCAAGGTCCTAGCGAACAATATCACATTTGCGAGTCACGCGTGTGAAGGTGGTTCACCGTTTACCCGGGTAGAGACCTCGAGATTAGATCTCACACAAAGACTTACGATCCCGAGGACCACGTGCGATGCTAAAGCAATCAAAGAATATTGGTTGCGTGGCCATCGTGAGAGGGTATTCCTAAACTGGGCCTGCAGCATAGACTACGGGTCGTTGATGAAAAGGGTAGAATGGGTATTTCCTATATTTTTTCTTTTCGGAAACGACGAGTGGAAGTATGATAAGGAGTGACGGTGAGCTGAGTCACGGTCGGCACCCGCGGCCCAAAAAAGATTCACATGAGCATGTTTCATCTGTCCATTCGTTCAAAACGCTGTATGCTGTTTGATGCCATGCAGATGTGGAACCGGAAGTACGAGCAAATGATCCAACGGTTCATGTCTCATTTGATGTAGTTGGTCAAAATTATATATAAAAATTGGGCTCTGAACAAGTTAGACAAATTCCACCGAGAAATCATCAACACATGGATGAATATATAATTTGGAAAGGCACGTCACTAGCTAGTCTAGCTTTATAAAAAGTTCGTGACGTGGAAAAGAACGAGGCACATGCATTAATTGTTGCTCCACTGGCTAGTCAATTTATGGGTCAACAAGCAGAGGTTTAATTAAAAAAACAACAGTACTTATATCTGAAATTTGTTAATGTATTCTAAAAATACAAGACTAATAAAGTAAACAATAACAAAATGATAAATGGATTTTTTAGGAAAGAAATTAAAAATAACACTTGAAAATATAGAAGCTAGATGGCCTGATTAGCAGCAAGATTAGCAACCAAGCGAGCCAAAGGCAAAGGACACTTGGTAATAATATCCATCCTAGAAGGAAGAGAAGCATGAGCAAACAAAGAGAAGCTCAACAGAGCAAGCTCCTGAAGAGACAAACGAGAAGAAAGAAATCCGTGCCAGTAATAAGGATCCAAATCAAAGAAAGCATCAAAGAAGCTCCTAGTCCCCTTCAATCCAAGCTGCAACAATGTCTCCATTCCAAAACAATAGAATTCCCTTTCCCTCATTCTCTCCCCACTCCAAACACTTGTCCACACCTTCCTCTGCAAAGCCTTCCCTCTAACCATCCTAACCGAGCCCAAACACTCGACCATGGCCTCGGCCATGAGCTCAGCCGTACCCAGTGCTCTAGCCACCATGTACCCAGTGGATGGGTGCACCAACCCAGACGCGCCACCAACCCCAACCACACTCTGTGGCAACCTCGGCAACGGTCCACCCATCGGAATCAAACACTTCTCATCCTCAACAACACTCTTCACTTTGATGCCCAGATGCCGGAGTCTGGCCACCATCCGCTGCTTCACCTCTCGGTAACTCATCACCGGCCGGCTCACCAGTGAGGTCTCTTCAAGAAAGATCAAGCCAGAGCTCAAAGGCATAGCGTAGAGGAACGTGGGAGTTGTTTTGTTGCGTGCTCTTAGATAAGGCTCGTTACCGAGATGGTCGTCTCTCCAGTCCATGAGCACCATCTTATCGAGCTCGAACGGGTGGTGCTCGACCTCAGCCAAGATGCCGTGAGCGAGCTGGTAACCATGGTTTCGTTTCAGAGTGTTTTCATACTCCATGAACGAGGTTGTGAAGCCACTGGCGTCGATGACCAAGCTCGCATTCAGTTCTTTGCCATCACTGCAAAGCACTGTGGATTTGAACTCCTGATGCTCCACCTTGCAAGCTTTGGCTACATGGAACTTGACGCCATTAGAGACACAAGCTTGGATGAGCTTTGACTTTAAGTAGTTCCGGTTGACTCTGCCATAGGGGCGGTCAAGATGCTTTGACTTTTGATCGTTGATGATGACGGTGGCCGACGGCCAGACTTTGTCGAGAGTGTCGGTGAGATTCATGGCTTCGAATTCGTCAACCCAGACGCCATAGTTGTTAGGCCAGAGGAGGAGAGGGGATGGGTCAAGGCAGCAGATGCGGAGTCCATGCTTGGACGCCAGAGAGGCGAGGCGGAGACCGGATGGACCACAGCCGATGATGACTGCGTCGTAGTCCGGTGAACCGCCGGTGAAGTCATGTCTTTCAAGGTCGATGTTGAGGGACTGTGGTTTGTATTCAGGGGTCAAGTCTAAGAAGCTCTTTAGACTGCTGCTTCTAGTGATGGATCTTCTTGTGGGAGTGAGAGTCTTCAATGATGATTGAGAAAAGGATGGAGAGATGAAGGAGGAAAAGGTGGCAAGATGGAGAGATGGTAATTGAATCATGTTAAGAGCTCCCATTTTTATTAAAGAGAAGAAGAAGAAGAAGAAGAAGAAGAAGAAGAAGAAGAAGAATAGTTTGGCATGGTTAGGGAATGGTTTGTTGCAATATATTATGGAGAGAGCGAGACAAAGTGGGAATCAAGAGGAATTATGAATGGTGGGATGCCCATAATAGTAGGTCAAAATTAGATAAAGAAGTGACAAGCACCGGCTTTGTTCCATTGGATTTATCAAAATGGGATCTGCCCAATCCCAAGATTTTTTTTTTTTTTTTTTTTTTATAATAGGCGTTTGGGTATATGAATAGTATTAGAGCCGGTGCACAGTGTATAAATAGTATAGAATAGTATAAAATATCTCGGTTGAATAGTATATAAACAGTATGAGAAACAGTACCGTCAATGAGAGGATTTAAACTTATGACCTCTTCTTTAATATATTGGTTGGTGCCATACCATTGAGATAGCCAGTGATTGGTACAATCCCAAGATTACATTTTTAGAACTCATTAATAAATATGATTAATTAATTATTTAAACTGATTAGCTTTTGGATATATAAATATATAATTCTATTTTCTTAACCTTGGTTACACGTGGAAGGCGATGGAGGTGTTCTGTTTCTGGGGAATCGGGTTGGCTTCCACGTGTCCCAACATGGCAAACCATGCTGGCATACTTATACCTTGATGGCCATTTTCCACGTGTCAAGAAGTCCGAAGTCCTCGTTTGAGAGCTGTATGCATGTCTCCTACGAGAGAAAGCCACGTGGCAATCTCCCACGTTTTTGCAAGAGAGCAACACCTGTCGCCAATGGGGTGCTTCCACGTTGCAAATTGAAGACATAGCACGTAAGTGCTGAAACAAGTAAAGCGCCAAGTGTCAATTAGCTCAGGGTCAATAAACCTTGGCACAGCCCAAAAAGTGCCACGTGGTGATGAAACTCAGTGACATGGAAGCCTACGTGGACAATATGAAAGATGTGCAGTATTTAAAGGGTTGCATATTTGAATTCCAAGTTGAGCAATACCAGTACTAAACAGACTATCAAATATGTCAAATAACAGTACTACGAAGGGTGACCTCACTGAATGGAGCGAGTTCGAAGCTGCTCGAGTTTTAGCCGGTATAAAAACAAAGATTTTGAATAATGAGAGTGATGATGAAACTCGGAACGAGAACAATGACTTGAAGACTAGAAATGGGTTTGATCTAGAACTGGCAATGTCTAAAGAGGAGGTAAGTGATGCTTCCTTGATAGTGTTTAGATGACGAAGGTGGTATATACAAAGGTATGTGTATATTCTTTCGCAATTTAATTAATTGCACAAGTTTTAATAAAATTAGGCTTGAATTTACATAACGAGTACTTTCATTGGTAAAAATTAAACTGTATTCCATTAAAGAAATATATTTCCAAGAGATTTTATTTAGATTAACATAGTTAACGACACGTGGCACAATAGGATCTTGACACGTAAGACATTAGCTATAAGGTCCTTTTGCAGGTTGCTTGTCAGGAAGGTGGTATTATTAACAAAGATGGTGAGAATGGGCTGACAGAGGAACCCAAGTCCAGTGAAAATATTAACTGCTTAAGCAACTACCCCACAGTGAAAACAACCAAAGGAAAGCACAACTTAACAGAGGTAATGAATGATATACATATGAGAATTTTGATTTTTGAATTAATTATTAATTAATTAATTAATTAATTATAATTACCTGATCTTGAATATGAATTAGGCTGAGAAAGAACAGAAAAGGATGAGAAGAGTTTTAGCTAATAGAGAGTCAGCCAGAGAAACTATTCGAAGAAGACAGGTAATGTAATTAACCAATTCTAAAATATCTATTTCTTGTTTCCTTAATTTTCTTTTAATTTTTCCTTTCAATCAGGCATTTCGTGAAGAATTGATAAAAAAAGTTGCTGATTTATCTTTGGATAACCACGATATTAAAATGGTACATTATTGTTATGTTATTCATAGACATGTTGTTCAATTAATTATTTTTGTTTCTTTATATATATATATATATATATATATATATATATATATATATATATATATATATATATATATATATGTTATAATTGATTGTTTGTCATGAAATCAGCAAAGGGAACGGTTGATGAATGAGTATAATACTCTGAAAGACAATAACAAACAACTGAAAGAATGGGTAGAAACACTCTTGTAAATCCCTTTATATGAATATGAATACATGCATGCATGTGATCATCTCAAGGATTTAATGGTTGGCAGATTGCAAAGGCGAAACATTGCCCGGAAACAAGCTCAAAGACGGCAATTCCAGTGACTGGTTATTCTTTTGCTCCTTATCCATGGACTTCATGGTCTCCATTTTCATATGATCTTGGAAATTCTTTAGGATCTTGTGGAGTTTATGTGCCTCATCATGCTTGGTTTCATCCTCACACAACTTCGGGACCTTTGCCAATGTATGTCGGCACAAACATACACGGCTCGGTTCCATACTTTCATCATCAAACCAATGCTTCATCTTCAACAATTGTTTCTGCAATGCAAGATGGAAGTGATGAACATGATCATCTGATGCATTTGTTTCTGAACTCTCCTTCTTCCGATGCTCAAGGGAAGTCACTAGTCCAACCGGCATCGGTGTCGGTTTCAGCTGCTGAAGCTAGAAAGAAAAGAAAGGAACTCACCAAATTGAAGCATCTTCAAGGAAAGCAGGTGAGCAAACACAACTGATATCCATCCAAATCTTGGTTTATGACCAGAAAGAATATATTAATCTGTGGAAGATCATGAGAACATCTCTTTGTAGCAGAATTTATAAGTTTGCTTTTAGCTTGTGGTGTGTCTTTCCTTTCAAGAAGAGTTAGTCATATATAATTCCACTGTCTGTGTTTTTTGGTGGTTATCTTCTTATCTAATGAGAAATGGAAACTTTTTCCAAATCAAAAAACAAGAATATGGTTTGTTGAATTACCTCTGCATTTATGATGAGCAGGTGTTAATTTATGTTCTTTATATTAAGGTTCATAGGAGCAATGTGAGGTGTATGAATTAAAGAAGATATGGGTTGCAGAGACTTTCCAAATTGTTGCATGAAATCATGAAGAACATTACACTAATTAACCTCCATCAAAACTATTTCAAGTGTTTCAAATGAAAGCTCATGAGACTGTGTAATTAGTTGTTTGATTTTATTTAATTAAAAAACAATGGAGGTCTCTTACTTCTTGTAGGACAAGTCCAATTCTGGATGAGTTATAATTCTAATTGAGATTAATTAACTCAATTCAGAAAAAGAATATATAATTTACAAAATTAATTGGGAAATTTATTTATGATTAATTAAAACAAAGCAATTCACTGCAGAAAGGTTTTATTTATTTTTAATTACAATTTACTGATAAGTGACAGCAAAGTGAAGGATTCCGATCGGACGGTCCAGATTATGCCACGCATGAGGTCTTGATTATTTATAGTGTTCCGACGGAACATCAATTCTTACATTAGTTCAGCTTATAAAGTCTATTCTTTCTCTTTCTCTTTCTCTTTCTCTTCACAAGTTCGCAGCCATGGCGATGACCGTCGAAGGTATTCTTCTTCTTCTTTTCTCGATAATGCCCTAAATCTCAGGTTAGAATCATGAGAATTTGCATCCTTGGCTGTGTTTCAACTTTAAGTTTCATCGATTGCCCTAGATTTCCGAGTTTGATTTAGTCCATTAGACTCTAGGGTTCCAAAATTTTATCGAAAGATTTAAATTTTCAATTTTTTTTTCTTTTCCTTTATTTAGATATGTATCTATGATTTCTTACCCGATCTTAGAATTTTGGTTGGTTGAAATTGTGAAAAGTGGCTGATTGGTGTGCTTTTTCTGGTGATTTTGTATGCATTACTGGATTTGGTGCAATTGGCGGTAACGATGAACATCTGACTTCTGATGACAGTGTGAGTTTCAATTTTTGATTTTGCTTGTGTTCTAGTTAACAAGTTTCTGTCTTGACTTTGGAATCTTTCTGCTTGGCAGGCTTGCTGGACTTGCGTTTATGTTCTCTGCCAGCATCTTGTTACAAATACTGGTATGACTTCCTTATTCAAATTTTTGCCTTAAATTAAGTTATTCTAGAGTTAGTTGATCTTTGAGAATACTATGATGTTGAACATATGATTCAGAGGAGCTGAACTGCTATTACTTTCTCTAAGTTTCATTGTGGCTTTTTCTTTGCTGAATCTTATTTATTTATCAACCCTTACATTCAACAAAGGCACCATGTGATTGAGAGCTGAATTAAAATGTCCTGGCATTCAACTCTTCTCACTATTCCTAAGTGACACTAAAATTAAAGATATGATTGCCGGTCATCATGTACTGTATACATTGTGTACTATCCTCAAGCGGTTTCCTTTCCAGCCTCATCTCTGCATTGTTGTGACATTGTGCCTCTCTTGATGTATTGTTTTGAAAATCCTTACTCTGAACATTTTTGGATAATAAATTTTTAATATTCCTTGTGAGATAATGTTGTAATGTGAGTTTTCTATTTTTACTGGGGTTTTTTATTTGATTTCATTAAAATTTTGGATATGAATTTTGCAACCAATGTCGCTTCTGACATCTTTTAGTATACCAGATTGTCCCATGGAGACATTCTTGTACTTTTCTTGACCCTTTGAGCTAAAGCAAGTAAAACTTTGACTGGGTGAGATGTGGTGTGACGTGCCTACAAATGATATGTCATTTTGTTTTTATTCCACTTTGATCCTGAGCCTTTGCTTGCGTTATAAGTGGAAATAGAATATCTGCATGATTCATCCTTTTTTGTTTCAGAACGAATTGCTTGGATCTTCCATGCATAAGCAATTAGAAGTTGGAACTACAAAGCTTTGTTCATAGGAATAATTTAACACAACAATGCACGATATATACATGTATTTTTGCATGTATATAGTGCTTATGCATGTGTGTGTGTGCGCGCGCGCGTGTGTATCGGAAGCACTAGTCCGCAGCATCATTATACATTCTTCAGAATCTCTGAGCTGTGCACTTCATTTTCTTACTTTGCCATGAATAATTTATGAGATATAAGTGTATCATGATGCATATGCACTGTGGAATCTTTTGAAAGTTTCTCCGCGACAAGGCTGTGTAAAAATTCCATGAATTTGTTAATTTGCTATTTTTGTCAAAAATATAATATGGTTTGAATTAACTCCTAAAATCATTTCACAATGAAGACCTGCCCTTCAAGTTTTAGCCAAAATAATAAGTCGACATTCTAATTAATAACAAAGAGAAGCCTTTTTCTTTCTGGTTTCTTTTTGAAATTTTCTCAGGACTAAATAAGCAAGCATTCATGCATTTCCTAATATATTGTTAATATTAAGAAAGGACTTTCGTTTATGCAAAACTTTTTATTTTCGCAGGCATGTGCTCTTTACAATAATTGGTGGCCTTTGTTATCAGGTGACTGGTTACATTATACTTAAGCTATCATAAAACTGCTGATAAAACTTAGAAGGAAAGGCTGACATGATTTGTTTTGCTTCTTTTTCCCAGCTCTCATGTATATTCTGGTTCCTATGCCATGCTTGTTCTTTGGAGATGGGTCCACACGTTTCCTAACCAGCCGGGATGGTGGAGGGTGAGTTAATGTCAATGACCTCTATCCTGAGCATTTAGTTAATGGATTACTCTGTTTTCATTAATGAGCTTCAATCTGGAACTAATAGATCATATTAAGCATATATACACTGTTTTAAATCCTGAACCAGAAACGCATTCAGTATCATGTAGCAGTGAAATCCAAGATCCTTGCCTTGATCGATTATACTGTTTCAAAATTTGTTCTTAAATGTCTCACGTAAGCAATGACTCTCTACAGAGTAAGATTCATTATGTATCCAATTGTCAGTATATGGCTTAGAGCCTGTACCAAATGCTCAATTCTACATGGTAACTTTATGTTGGGTGCTATTTAATTAATGTTCAATGTTTTCAATTTGCAAGTGCTTACATGACTTATACATTGACAGAAAATTAAACAGCTGTTCTTAACTTGGAAACTGATTATTAATCATCTCTTTCTTAATGCAGCTGGATAAATGCTGCAAAATTCTTGACTGGTGCATCAGCTGTGGGTAGTATTGCCATTCCTGCTATTCTGAGGCATGCTCACCTAATAGAGACCGGAGCCATGCTCATCGAATTCACATCCTTTTTCATTCTAGTCTGTACCGTCTTGTGTTTCCACAGAGTCAGCCTTGACGAAGATTGGTAGTCAGGGTCCATTTGCAACGATGACTAGAGGAATCAGAGAATAACAAAAGTCCATGTATCATGTATAGCTGTGGATGTATCAATTCCATGTAGTTGACCAAACTTGATATTAATCACTTCCAACAGATACCTTCAATGAACTTTCTGTTGATCTATCATACAATTTCCTTTGCTTGATGAATTAATATATATATATATATTAATGAAGAATCTAGTGAAAAGAAGTACAAGAAGCCAGCTGGTACACCGTGAGAGCCTTGAACCAATGAATCAGGGCAGGGGATCAACCACCACCATGTATTTTGTGGTGAAAAAACATGCTTTCAAGGGTCCCATAAAACTTGGACGTTCAATTCAATTACGTGTTTTAGTTTTTTTGCCCATTTTGTCAATACACATGCTTTCACAATACCTCATAAAATTATCATGCAAATTATTTAACAGGGTATGCTCAAAATGACATTGTATGTTAACAACTTCTTATCCCTGTCAAATGTTTTTAATTTGCATTCACACTTCACAAATTAAAACAGCTGTTCAGCCAATGACATTCGTAACATATTGATACCGAATCCTTTATTTGCGGGGACAACAAGATTAGATCACCAAGAACACTCATACTTGATTGATACTAAGTTCCCTGCTTGTGAGGAAGAAGGAATGCCTCACATAAGGGATTACATCTCGGCCATTGCAGGGTGTGAGTGTATGGTATATTTAAAACATTGAGTCCTCTACTTGCGGGGAAGACGGGTTGCGTCTCCTCCGTAGAGTGAAGACCTCTGGCCGTGTATTGTTAAAAAAAAAAAAAAAAAAAAAACCTTAATTGTTTTTTCTACTGTTATATAAAAATTAATCAAGATGCAAGAAACCCAAAACAAAACCTTGTCAAGAGGTTTATTACTATTAGTATTTGATCATAAATAAACAAATTAATCATGGTATCCTTTACTCAACTCAACATGTCAAATAATAACAAATCAACACATAATTAATCAATGAAAAACAAATTTAAAATTTGATGACAATGGTTTCAAAACCAACCCAACAACTCTAAGTCTGCCTCTTCAAACATCTGCACATTAGTACTTGTGCTTGCTGCTCCAGCGCCGAACTGTTCATTATTCCGGTGCTCACCGGACGATGAGCTATCTTGCGAGCTTGCTCTTTCAGCCACCATTGGCGCCATCATCGAAGACGAAGCCTCAGTCAATCTCCGGTTATCACTCTCTATACCAGCAGGTCTCCGATCAAAAGACCTCAAACTTCCCGAAGTTACATACACCCGACACAAACTAAACTCATTCCGCAGCTGTAAATTAATAGTTCCACATCGGTTAATTTAGTAACAACAATAATGTATGATAATGAATAAACACAAACACACCTTTGGAGTTGCACTTGGCCTAATTCCGGTATCGGCTTCGACAGCTTTGTATTCATTCATTTTCCATTTGGTTTTGCTACCGAGCGGAGCTCGGCCTTGATAGAACACCATCGTCTTCTTAACACCGATCATTCGATTATTATGATAAACTCCGCTCGGTGAGCCGGTAGCCTTCCAGTAACCGGACGGAGTTGTTCGTGCCGGTCTTCCACCGTGTGCTTCCCTTTCTTGCATGGGGCAAAAAAAGAACCATTGCTCTGAATCTGTGATACTTGATTCTCCAGACATCTCTGCAGAAAACATCACTCATGCTTATATATTCAAATCTATATTTTTCTCAAATAATAATAATGAATACTCACGGGGGAGATGCCAGGGATCAACAGCATAAACATCAATGGGAGGAATAACTCTTTCAATGTCTTGAAGTCTGGTGTTTTCCAACTTGTTATGCAAATAGAAGTTCACCAATTCTTGCTCTGTGGGATAGAAACGGAAGCCTGGTGGAATATTAGTGTTCATTTTCTTTTTCTCTCTTTGTTTTCCTTGAGTTTATGAAGATATATATGCTAAACAAACAAACAAACAAACTATGATAAAAAAGCCTTCCTTCCTTTCTTCTTTCTATCAATCTATCTATGCATGCTCTCATCCATCTCTTTTTCCACTAAAATTTTCTTCTCTTTTCTTTGCTTTTCTTTTGGAGCTGATGCAATATGAAGTTCATATATATACTCATATACATATATGTACTTGTGCGTGTGAGTGACGTGTGCATGTGCGTATTTAGGGAGAGAGAAAAACGTAATGAGAGAGAGAGAGATTGATAGATGTTATGGTGTTAGTTTTTCAAAGGGCGTGTGTGTGGAAAAAGTGAAAGAAAGAAAGAATGGGTCAATCACTCTATTCACAGAAATGATAAAATATTTTGAAGGAATTAAATTTAGTTGATGGTTGTAATTCATAAATGATTCATTTATGTACTTTTGTCAAATGCATCTATTTTTCTTTTTTTTTTTTTTCTTAAAGAATTTATTTTTTTATATTGTAATATATGTCTTTTGGTAGTTAAATATGTATTTCTCTTTTGACAAAGTATTAAGTGTTTGACATCTTATTTTATAATGACTTTATAGTCCAATTTGAAATCATTTTATTAAGTATTTATAATGCTTTAGTTGAATGGTGTTTTTTATTTTTTTTTTTATTTTAGTGTATATCACTATCTAATAACTAACTTCATAGAAAAAAAAAATGATAACTCCTTTCTTAAATAAGCAGTTGAAAAATTAACTCTTTAATGCATTTTTTCTTTTTTATCTTATTTTTTGTTGTTTTACTTTACAATATTGTCCTTTTATTTATCCTCCCCAATCTTTTATAGTTTTAGGGAATTTTTTTTAATGGTCTTTTGTATTTTGTTTTTACTTCAATAAATTTTTAGCTTATTTGTTTTTGACGTATATATATAAGTTGATGCACTAATTACAAATAAAAATCAATAATTAAAATAAATAAATATTTATTTTTTTATCAAGTTTATTTCCCATGATTTGTAGATAAAATAATTTGCATCATGTGACTATTTCTCGGAAATATGCAAAAATTTATACTTCATCATTCTTTTGGTTATCTTAAAAAAACATCAACTAATGTATAGATAGATATACATATATACAGACATACATTTATTGATTTATATATCATTTATCATTCAAGTCAAATTCATAAGAAGTCATGATATTCTTTTTAAAGGGCCAGGGATACAATCTAATTTGCAAGTAACTCAAAGATTCCCTCATACATTAGGGCCCTCCATGGTTGGATAAAGTACTCCAAGAAAAAAGACTTTGAACTTCTTAAATTTTTTTTTTTATTTTTTTGTTTTATGTTAAAAAAAAAAAAAAGAAGTCAAGAAGAAGTCAATGAATAAAACAAACGCGTTTAGGTCTTTGAGCTTTTTCAAGCTCAATCTTTGATCAATTCAAAAGATTAAAATAAAACGGTGGAAAAACAAGTCTAGAAAGATAAGATTGATAAACTTTCTGAAAATCAAACACTAGTTTTTTTTTAAATTATTTTATTTTATTATATTTTTAATTTCATGTTGTTGGATTAAAAGAAGTGCATTAATTTTATGAGTCTCCAAATAAATTTATTACATTTTTATTTCATTTCTAATGACTTTAGATTTTTAATCACTTCACCACTGCAACGACTTAGTAATAAAAAACTTGACTCAGATATAAAATGCTAGATGGGAGATAAATTGGTTCATCCACATTGTCGTAAAAAAAAAAAAAAAAACTTTTAATCATATATACGTATAATTTTTTAAAAATATTAAATTTTATTTAGAATTCACATCATTTTGAATTAGATAAAACACTTTGATGAAAATACATTATTAAGGATGTAGAAGTCCTTTATTTTATATATTAAATGTTAAAAAAAATCTAAAATTACATAGGACCAATATGACTTCGTCTATTCTCTCTATCAAAATAAAATAATAATAATAATAATAATAATAATAATAATAATAATAGTAAGATAGGACTCCACTGACAACAATTGTTATCTTTAAGTATCACACGCTTGGCAGTGATACTAGTGGCAATATCTCATATTGACCTAATAAGATAAATAAATAAATAAACAAATAAATAAAACGCACAAAATACATTTGAGTGAACCGCCATGCTGAATATTTCATACAAGCCCTCCTGATCAAGCCAGTGACCAAATCTAATCTTGATTATCTCCTTTACTTTTGTAGTCCTTATCAAAAAAATTGCTTCTATAACCCCAATAAAGTGGATAGTCACTCAAACATATACTCTCTATGTTCCTTTTTATCTATTATAATTAACCGAATTTCACATATAAAAAAACTTAATTATTTCACAAAAATTTATAAAAAAAGTCATCTTTTTAAAATTGCCCTTAATTTATATCTTCACATTTCCCTCTCATATTTAATTTCAGTAAGAGAATTGAATAGAGTGCTAAAGTTAATTTTGAAAAAAATAATAAATACCTCTTGATGTTAGAAAATGACAGATAAAAAAAACATGGATTTATAACAAATAAAAAGGAACGGAGGGAGTATATATATATATTCACCTATTAAAACACTCGTATTTATTTGATTATACAGTAAATATTTAATATTTGTACATTATTGTATCAGTTATCATAAAAAAAAAACCATTTTTATCTCTTATTTGATGCCTTTCCTTCACTAATGAATCTTCATTAGCTATGTAAATATAATAAACAACTATAGTTTCTTTTTTAAAAATATTTTTTTACAAAAACATATAAATAAATAATAATACTGTATTAAAAAATAAATAAACAATTGCTATTAATATTGATAATCATTCCTCAATCATTAATTTATATATTACTTCTTATCATGATATGTCTTTTGTTACTGACATAAATATTGCTCGATCATTTTAACAAGCATAATAATCCTTCTATAATGTTTGGTTGTATTTTTCTTTCACTACCTATAAATTATTTTAGGTTTTTTTTTCTCATTTTTTTAAATATGTCATATTTAAATATTTTTTTAAAACAATTATTGATTTTTTATAAATCTATATATATAGTTAATAGTCCAACTGCAAAGCCAGAGAACCCTATGTGAGAGGTTAGGAGGTTAAATTCTTCTTTATCGATACTAATAATGAATAATGTAAATAATGCTATGTCCATTTTATTGAATATAACTATATATTAATCTTAACTAACAGCACAAATCCCTTTCATGCTGCCATTTAACACCTTTTAATTGGTTTTTTTATTTAGTTGAGCGAGTCCTACACCAACCCATAATCCCCCTCTCAATATATATATATATATATATATGTTTGTTTTTTTAATTTTATTTTAATTTTGTTTTCATTGTTTTTATCTATATTATTATTATTATTATTATTATTTATATTTATATTTGTTTTATTTAATTTATTTAATAATATTGGAATTTGTGTTTTTTTAGTATTTTTTGTTAAGTGATATTTTTAAAATGATTTATATTATTAGATGAAGCCCGTAGCGCAAGTACAGGCATTCATACTAGTATATATATATATTCTTAAAAAAAATAATAATAATAAAGATGATGAATAATTGACTTCTCTAGTGAGAGAGATGGGAAACTTGCTAAGAGGGTTATGTCCAACAAGCATGTCATGAGACCGCCCTGGCACTTTGTTGGGTCAAGTGAAAGCTGTCGGTTTGTAACGTGAGGCGGTGTTGACCTTTAAACGTATTTATGCACGGGAGGTGAACCAATCAATCATTTTCAAATTTTATTAAGTTTTGGGGTTGGGTCTGGTCTCGACCGCGTCTGCATTCATTGGCTTCATGACCATCACTTTCCCTGGGTCTTTCTCTATTTGACATGCTAATAAGTTATAGGCTTATAGCCCCCAACCCCTTCAATTTAGTTATGTGAAATTGTAAATGTTTATCAAATTCAGTATGATTGTGTTTCTTTCAAATTACAATATGTTATACCAAAGACCAAGTGGTCTATTGACAGTCGGGTTTCTAATAAAACTCTTCATAAGTGATGAGAGTTCGAATCATAAATAAAAACACATTTTTAGGAGTATAAATAGTGGTTGTATGCTGATGATCCCAGTGCCCATGTGTGCTCGGACCCCACCTTTGCTTTGCTGAACATTGTACACGCCCCTGTCTTTCTTAATTGTCTAATTGCTTATTTTGACCATATATATATATATATATATATATATATATATATATATATATATATATATATATACACTCATTTCTAATTCAAGGAATGCTTAGAATGGATGATTCACCTCCGGTATTCATTTCTTGAGAATTTCTAGTGATTATGGTTTAATATTATTATGATAGCTTTCATCATTGATGAATTATATGATATAATCTTAGTTTCAACACCAACGTATTATATATATATTTATATTTTCACTTGTTATTGTTTTGTAAACCTTAATTTATTTTTTAATAAAATTGTGGTCGGTTATACTTGACATTGTTGACAATAGTTGTTGGTTGTTGGTCGGTTCTCATAATTCATGACTTTTAAAGTATAAAAAATAAGAGATTACATTATTTTTATCATGTTATTCAAATATAACAATCAGTTGAATTTATGTTGAACGGCAAATAACTTCTTAGTCTATCGGCATAAGTTCCCTATGTGAGGTGTTTATATATTTACTAAAAAACTGAGTTCGAATCTCAGTTCATACAAAATAAAAGTATAAGTGAATTAAAATATTACCTCTTCACCGGTGCTGATAATAATAATAATAATAATAATAATAATAATAATAATAATAATAATAATAATCATCCAAAGAACTTTGAACGTATGATTTTCTTCCATTTAATTGTTTTATTCTTTTCTTTTATTTTAAATTAGTTAAATCATAAATACATTAACAATAAAAAATAAAAAATATTAAATGAAGAAAATAAAAGGCAACCTAACATTATAAAGATTATAACTTCTATCTTATCAAGCAAAATAGCTTGTCCACTTACATATATATATAATTTTCCAGAAACACATTTGAAACATTTATATTAAACCATCTCAAAATAGCAATTGAACAAGCACTATATTATGATCTTCTGTGTGACTAAAGAAAATAAGAAATAGCCACTTTACTGAGAGGGGAATACACTAGCAGACCACTCTCAAGGAATTCCTATATATTATGGAAAAAGAAACAATAGAAAAAGCAGGGAGGAAGAAGGTCCCATTGAGTTGGCAGTGGATCACCAGCAAACGGTGATGAACTCCAGTTGTCCGCTAACTTAACTCTGGATGGGCATGAAGTGATGAAGAAGGTCAAGATGAGTGGATAAAATTGTATGACTTTGATTAAGATCTCTGAGACCGTGTGCCACTTGAAAGCAGAAAGCCGGACTGGACCTCCAAGGAGCTTGGCAAAGCATTTGGCAGATCAAGTGGTTGAAGGGATTTCGGCTTCAAACTGTCCCTTCTTGTTTGTCAGTGTTGTTTGTCGATGAGGTCTTCGAATTACTGCTGTTAATTGTTACTTTTACTCCTGCATCCATGCAAACATAGCCTGGTTAGCGTAATTTACAAAAGTAAAAATGAGTGAGAGATTGAGAGAGGGAGAATAGGAATGCTCATAGTGAGGAGAGCAGTCAAGGCAGGTAACTCGTCCCTTCAACACATTGCAAGTTCAGAGCTGAGCATTAGTGATGAACAATAGGAAGAGGAGAACACTAGCTGCTAGATAAAGAAAGCCATAACAAAAGCTTGAGTGTGAGAGTTCATTGTGAACTCTGGCACAATTCAAATATAAAGGAGGAGCTCGCTAGTTAATTAATGAAAGTTAATAACCACAAAAAGTAGTAAATAGAGAATGAAGATTACCAGTAGCAAGTCTTTTTCTGAGGCCCTGGATTGTTTGTGCATGGCATGATCTACCTTTCCCCAGCTTCCTCAAGTCTGAAAACCTTGCAAATGAGTCAAAGATTTTTTCTGTGAGGTTGTACATTTGTGAAACTTATGGCCGCTGACACTTAGAGGGAAGTAACATTATTACACCGCAACTACTATATCCTCCTGGTCGTGTGATTTTATGATTCAAGTATACTGAAAGCAATGTGCTATGAATGTACTATGTGAGTTTCACTTCTGATATTGAAGTACAGTTCAACAAGATTTTTATGAGGGTTAGCATTTAGAAGAATCAGAAAGGACAGGGTACCTTGCATCCTTGGCTCTTTAAGGCTTAATCAAGAAACAACTGGCCATATGCAACGGATATTGTTATTCAATGCTCACCATGCCTTTTCACTCTTCTGCTTAAATTTGGACATGAAGAGAGCTACGCCATAAGAATTTGTACTCTTTTTTGCTATTGATTGCAGTATACATCCTGACAATCAATAGGATGATGTTCACTCCTGAAAAGTGAAACAAAATAAGGGCAATTTCTTAATCCATCAAGCAAAAAAGAGAAATTCAACGTCCTGGTAACCAGAAAGCAAAATTTGCAGCAACTTCACAATCAGGTCTACAGAAGAGTTATTTCATTTGACAGATAAATACAGATGGTTGAATGCTCCTGTTGCAGTTTGTATAATAAATAGAGGTTGAATTATTATGACACGACATTGCTGCAGGTTACAGGAGGGACAACTGACTTCATTTACATAAATCTATGAAAGTGCAAACCTCCAAGTGATGAACTCATCTGCGTTCAACCCCAAAACAGATCATTTCTTGGTCGAAATCTAGATCACCAAAAGCACACAGAACCATCAGAGGACAATAATAGAGCAAGTATTTGGCCTCACCTCAACCAGAAGTCACCAAAGATGAAATGGTGGGCACCAAATAGAACCAATAAAATTTGTCAAGATGATACTCAAAAAAACTTGCAGCCTTGTACAGAAAGACATTTGTTCCCTCATCTTATTCCTTCCTGGGCATGCCCCAGGAAACACCAAAAATGATTTTAATCAAACAGAGAACTTTGATAACAAAGCCAATCATCAAAACAATCTAACTATATGGTGAACGCAGAAAATGGATTACAATTGAAATTCAGCAACAGTTCTTCAAAATTAATACAAGGATTATCTAAAGGAGAAAACTTGAGGTACCTGAAAAAGAATTATCAATAACCATATCAAATATCACTTTCTTCAGGTTCCATTAACTGCAGTCCAAGCAGTGCAATGGACGAAAAAATTGGCTCAGGGAGATAAATCATCTAAGCAATGCTCCAAATCATGAAGGATTGATCCAAATCCATCATTGAAAACAAACTTTCGATCTCTAAGTGAAATGTATGGGATAAAAAAAGAAAATAATAATAATAATAAGAACAAGACACCCATTTGAACGCCTCATATAAACAAGACAAGAATTTGGACAGCCAAAGACACACAATAGACACCATGTTAATTCCTAGTAGACTTATATTTAAAAGAGATAAGACATTTGCAAGCATGCTGTGCAGTCACTCACTGCCTCCTTTTAGGACGGTTAACTTGGGTTTGAAAGCAATTAGTTAGAATAAACCCCACCCTTCTGATGACAGCTATAGTTTTAAAGGTAAACATGCAAGATCATATTGCCTTCTCTCATTTTCCAAACTGTTTTTCAACTGACCAAGAAGAATATAATTTTAAGGCCATTCACACAAAAATATGAACCTGTCACATGAACAAGAGACATCTTCTATCACCCATCATATCTGTTTCACATGTGCACTAGAGTTGTACTAGGGTTTTAAAACAAGGCACTGCATCAAAATGTTAGAAAAATTAGGGAAAGAGACATAGCTAAACAGGTTATAAAACAACTAAAGTGTGTGCAAAGATGACTAATGTGGCTGCAAAACTAAGAAGAAAAAGGACATCGATGCTAGCTATAGTCAACTTCATCGACATTTTTTCTAAGAATGAATTCCAACCCTAAATTGGCATGAGGTCAGCATTTGTATAATTGATCCAACCTACTCGTAAAAGCGTATAGGGGGCATATAACAGTATTTTACAAATATCAGATCCATTTTCATCAATTGCACATAAATTCAAATTAATAAATGATGCGGACAAACAATGTGACACATGAGGATCGAGGCATGACGTAAGCATTAAATTAAATTTGCAAAATTTAAAATGATTATAGGAAACCAACCAATGAATGCTCCTTTCCGGAAAAGCAATGAAGCGCATCCTTCCCTAAAAGTTATTTAAGTCATAAACAATTCACTATATACTGAAACGAAAGGTTCCTGGATTGTCTTTTACGAGCTGGTCATAACGATCGCATTATAACGGATAGTTGTAGGATGCCACATCAACAGAATCAAAACATTTTTGGCGCTTGACAAAAAGAACTAACAGGATGCCACATCAACAGAATTAAAACAATTTTGGTGCTTGACAAAAATCATAGCAGTAGGAACTTCCAGTAACCAGTTTGCTAGCTGGACAAATGAACATGAACAAAGAGTTTTGATAACATATAAAGGATAGATCAAACATAAAAACTTGAATCAATCCCAATATTCACTGAAAGTAATCTATAAAATCTGATACATTAGTAAAGCAATATTCTATAGATATTATATCAAAACCATATCAAATAATAAGAACCTGTTTACTAGGGAAACTATGTACTAATTTATTGAATTTGGCAATGCTTGGAGAAACAGTTCTGGTGAATGTCTCTATCTGTGATGCCTTAAATCCATGTCTCACCAATAAAACAAAGAGACCAATTTCAAGGAAAAGGAAGCGACTTTGCCCCGGAGGACATCAGTCAAGAAAACCTGTCTTGCGGAAGACAGCATTCCTCACTCGGCGCAGGTCCCTCCCCTTGAGCGTCCGCCCAACGCCCTCCAGCACCGAGAACGACGTCATTGGAGTCCCCAGTCCAGACCTCCTCGCGATGATCTCGTGCGGCGGCAGCATTTCGTCATCATCACCATCCGCCTCATCAACCTCCCCCGCTCCACCACTGGCCTCGTACCTATGTCTAGCAAACCTCGGCGGAATCGGGATGTTGACTGGGGCCGACTGATGGAAAGGCTTCCCGCCACCGTAATCCGTCTTGGGCTTGGGGATCGCCGGGATCATTCGAGCCGAAGACGGCGAAGTGGAAGCTGATGAAGCAGCGGTCGATGGCTTGCGCTGGAGAAGCTGCGCAGCAGCAACATCGGCACCAGGGCGCTTTTTGTCGTCCTCCACGAGGGCAGCAAGAATGCCGGAGCTCTTCTCTGGGATGCGGCGGAAAGGGGAGGATCTCTGGTTAGGGTTTTCGGTGGCGAGCGTGGCAGCAGATGAAGGTTTCTGTGAGATTATCGGCTCGGGAGAGTCAGAGCCAGACCAGAATAACTCATCCTCATGCAACTCGACGCCGACGCCGGAGTTCCCGGCGATCGAGTCAACACCGGGGCGGGAGAGGAGCCCGATGAGGCGAGACTGGGCGGAGGTTCCTGATCGATGGTTTCGATAGAAATCCATTCAGCACGTATGGTTCCGGAAAGGGAAGAGGCGAGCCAAGGATCTCGATGGCAGTGGCGGCAGCTCCGGCGATCTCCGCCGTCAAAGAGAGGGTGGGAGAGAGACTGGATAAGAGTGCGATGGGGCAAGGGTTTTATAGGTAGGAGGTGATGATGACGTGGCACTGGATTAAGGTCAAATGACATATGAGGGCCCCACCCGTCAATCGAAAAAGACTTCGAAAAGGCCCACGTTACACGTGGCATGAACTTCCTTATCTTGGGATCTGGTTTTAAGTTCAATCACGAGGCTTTTGTACGCTTCAGATTGTGCTCGCCCTGGTGAGATTAAGTGAGTTCTGACCGGGTATTTTAGTTTGTCAAGTTAAAGCGAGATTAAAGTAATAAAGCATCTAATGGCACTGATTAACTTTGTGTTATCAATCTTTTTCTTTGTCTATAGCATCGAATAATGATCAAATAAAGATGATTTTTTTAAAATTAAAAGTAAAATAATAATTAAAAAAAAAAAGAATACTCAAAATAGGACATTGTGAGGTGGGTGGGATCGAGAGGAGATACGAAGAACAATTTATTTGGTAGAACATGGTTTGCAGGTAGAGTTGTTGATAGCGGAGCTTAAGCAATTTATTTATTTATTTAAATAGTTTTTATGGCGTTACTTGATAAGATCGGGACATGTCATGGTTGGGGGTAGTCAAACGGATAAGTGCTATGGTTTGCTATCTTAATGTTATATTTCAAACTTTAAGTAAGATTTTTATATGGAATTAAGCAGAAATTGACAGTTTGGCCGAGTGGTCTAAGGCGCCAGATTTAGGCTCTGGTCCGAAAGGGCGTGGGTTCAAATCCCACAGCTGTCATATCTATTTTATTTCCTATTTTACTTTAAATATGATTTATTCTCTAATAATTTTTTTTTAATTTATTATTATTTATTTCAACCTCCACCAAAGTCCTTCATCGTACATTTTTTTTTTTTACAAGTTTTTTCACTTGATTATTGAGATATACCTCTGTTCAGCTACCCGTTCTACATAATTCTTTCAAAACTTTTTTTTTTTTATTTGGACATCACGATCTCCTTAATTTGTCCAAAAGCTTCTTCAGAAGTATTTTTTTTTTTCCCTTGAAAAATAAGGCAATTTCTTATTCTCCAAATGATCTGAACACTAGTCGTCAAAGCTGTTGTTCTAACCTTCGCTAACAAAGATTTCCCACTGGCTTTACGGATGAATCATCTAATTTCTTTTGCACATAGTAATTGCTTCCTTCTTATCTTGATTTACACCTAGCACCTTATTCCACATTGCACTAAAACACAAATGTTTGAGTTATCAACGTTCCTTTTCATGAATTTGCCATAATACAAAAGCATGTTTGGGAAAATTTGTTGCCAACCACATCTATTTAGTCCAACAGACCTTCAATTGGGGTTGAATTAAAAAACTCAAAGCACTCTTAGTATTGTATATTTGTTGTTTTTCCACTTTCTAAGTAATGGAATTATACTTGTTCTCATTTACATCATGATGTTCATTAAGGAATTCAGAGATTCTTGCCATTGTATAGTCCCACCTAGCTGGCATCACCCCACAGTTATTTCTCCAAAAGTCACACACAACAGCATTTATTCATACATGGCTCTCTAAAACTGATATCAGGGGAGATATCAGTTATACACTTGCCATTGCACCAAGGGTCAAACCAAAAAGAAAAGTTTTTCACATCTAAGTTGATAACCAGCCAATGGCTTTGCTAGCTATCTCAATTTCAATAATTTGAGAAAATTATTCTCCAGTTATTAACTTCCCATTAAAACATTTATTGCACTGGGACTCTCGTTAACATTGATTTTATTCTTTAAGTGTTAGTATAGTTTATTTTTTACAAGAAGCAGTACCTTAGTTCGCCCAACCACCTCTCTACTTTTTCTTTGTTGTTCTTTGTGTTGTCATGCAATGCTTCATGTTATCTTGTTCTTTTATTTTAATAAATATGTGATTTATCTACATTTATTAAAAAAAAAAAGTTAATCTTTTGTTTTTGAAAAGGCACACGAGTCATCCATACCACACCAGGGACAATTCTATACAGAAATTATCCAATGACAGTTTTTGAAAAGTCACACGAGTTATTTATACCACACCAGGTACAATTCTATACAAAATTTATACATTGACAAATAGAATTATAAAAAATTATTTTAAATAAAAATTTAAAAACACAGCCACTAAAAAGAAAATTCCGAAAACAATATCAATTTATTATTAAATCCAAAAATTAAAATCTCTGAAATGCAGGGGTATATCAGTAATTTACTATAAAAACCCTAGTAAACTCCAATACTATATAAAGGATCAAAATCTAGGGTTTCCCTGTCGAGGAGAAGAGTGAGATAGTGCGGCCGAGGATCAGAGAGACGGCATCCTAGCACTGCAACCATGGTAAAGATCTCCTCACCATTCTTCCCTGATTTCTGATCTTGATCTTATATGACCCCTTTTCAGTGTTCCATTGATGTGATCACGAGTTAATACATAGTTTTCTTGAATTTTTCCTTTTTTTTTGGCCAAATTTGATGATTTGGTTGATAAGAGGGAGGTCTGGGGTTGTGTGATTGTTTCTGTTGATCTTTTGCTATCTTAATCGGAGTTTTTCGTTGTGTTTGGTTGCAGTCTGGGCGGAAGAAGACCAGGGAGCCGAAGGAGGAGAATGTGACGCTTGGCCCGACTGTGCGCGATGGTGAGCATGTCTTCGGCGTTGCTCACATCTTCGCGTCGTTTAATGATACTTTCATTGTGAGTTTTCTCTGATTTCTTCGTTGATTTGTATGCACACGATTTTCTCGTTATCTCGATGGTTACTTGAGGTTGTTATCAATCTTGCAGCACGTTACTGATTTATCCGGAAGGGAAACTCTCGTTCGCATCACCGGTGAGAAATTTTAGTATCCTTCCCAGTTTCTGTATGCTTGATTGATGTTGGATCTGTTGTATTTCGTGTGTATGACTATTGGTTTGGTATACTTTTGGGCAGCCTTTGTTCTGAATCTTCTGATTTTGTGCTAATTCGTCTAATGATGTCACTTTTAATGCTATGTTTTCATTGATTATTGTCAACTTTGTCCAAAATTTTTTAAAGATTCTATTTTTCTTTATGTTATTTAGTAGGTTTTCTTGAAGTATAATATGTGCAATTTCTTTGCGTGTTAACAAGCTGTTAGGCATGGCCCTTAAGATCGCCTTCCACTTTTGACATGGAAGCGTTTTGAGTCATAGCCATGCTATATTGATTTCCCAGGTCACAGAGAGTCCCTCTTTGAGACCCTTTTCCTTTCCCATATTGCGGGGCATTTTTATTCTTCTGCGTGGTTATTCCACAATGTGAATAGTTTGATGAATTGTGTCATCTGCCATTCATCGCAACCTTTCCGTGTAGAATACCTTTTGCAGTTTGCTGTGTAAAATGCCTTGTTTGGATGAGGAAGACATTTGTGCAGAACTTTCATTAACTTCTGTAACATACATAGTGGCCTGCATGATGAGTCAATTAGATGTGTGAAGAATGTTCTCTGATGGACAAAATTCTGAGGCTTATTGATATTCTGACTTGCCACATTAGGAATTTTCTTTGCTATTAATCCTGCAGCTCCTTCCAACATTCACAGTGTTATCATTAACTTCTGTAACATACATAGTGGCCTGCATGATGAGTCAATTAGATGCGTGAAGAATGTTCTCTGATGGACAAAATTCTGAGGCTTATTGATATTCTGACTTGCCCTATTAGGAATTTTCTTTGCTATTAATCCTGCGGCTCCTTGCAACATTCACAGTGTTATCATTAATTTCTGTAACATACACAGTGGCCTGCATGATGAGTCAATTAGATGTGTGAAGAATGTTCTCTCATGGACAAAATTCTGAGGCTTATTGATATTCTGACTTGCCAGTTGCCACATTAGGAATTTTCTTTGCTATTAATCCTGTGGCTCCTTCCAATATTCACATAAAATTTGTTTTACAAGCTACAATGTTATCATTGACTGTTTGTGGAAATTAAATGATTTCTATTGTTTGATAATGAAGCATTAATTCGATCAAAGGAATCTGTTCAATATTCAGTTTTTTGTCATTTATAAGTAGTTGAATTCATTTTGACATGTTTTGGCATTGCAAGGCCTACATTGGCTCCAAAAACATTAAAAAAAAGTCTAGTAGAAGCATGCTTGTCGTGGGATTTGTTTGTTATGATGTTATGTGGTTCTTGATATAAGGTTGGTCTATTAATTAATGGGAAACTATGGTGCATATGCACATGGGTTTTTAGGCGTTTGTTTGATGTAACTTATCAAGTTCTTGTCTTACAGGTGGCATGAAAGTTAAAGCTGATAGGGATGAATCATCTCCTTATGCAGCTATGCTTGCAGCACAAGATGTAGCTCAAAGATGCAAGGTTTGTTATTGTCTGCTGATTACACATGTATTGGAAATTTTGTTAACCGTCTCGATTAGTAACTAATTCCATTATATTTGCTGGTTGTCTTTTATAGGAACTAGGTATTACTGCCCTGCATATTAAGCTTCGGGCCACTGGTGGTAACAAGACAAAAACTCCAGGTCCTGGTGCCCAATCTGCTCTTCGTGCACTTGCTCGTTCTGGCATGAAAATTGGTCGTATTGGTAAGTCCTTCAATTATCAAAATTTAAGCACATTTAATAAGCTATAGAACAGGTTATCTTTGCCAATCAGTACATATTATGTGGCAGCATTTAGTAGTTTGGACATCCATTTGCTTGCAATCTAGTATGGAAGTTTTATACCCAATTGTCATGCATTCAGTTTGTTCCTTGTGCCTGGAATTTCAAATGTCAGTTTCATTGCCTTTGAACGAGCTAGTCAATTTTTCTAATAACTGGAGCTATATGCTATTCCTTGTGTTAGTTCTTTAAGGCTGTTAGACAGGTGAGTTTTTCACTGCTTAATGTGCTATAGGGTTTCAAAAGTTTTTTGGATAAAAAAGTTAGGGGTACAGAACTAGATGGACAATAAGGAACTGATGTCTGGCTCTCAATGATGCATGTCTATTAGATGTTTGAAACATTTCTCCAATGCAATGAGGCTCCTTTGTCAATCAAAATTCATGACGTAATCTGTTTGATATGGCTTTCATTTCTTATTTTCTCAAAGGCTGCTCGTCTGACTTAATTTTTCTTGTGTAATCAAAATTTATGAATATGCCCTTGGAATCCTTCATTGAGTCTGTATCGACTTTTGTTCTGCAGAGGATGTGACCCCAATCCCCACAGACAGCACACGAAGAAAGGGTGGAAGAAGGGGAAGGAGACTGTAACTTCTATCATCCTCACCACCAAGAGGCTATTATGGAATTTTCTTTTGCTATGAACTTGTTTTAGAGCATGAGTTGGTATTTGAGTTGGAATTTTGCATTTTGTCTCAATATTTCTCCTGTATTAGTTGAATACCCTTTGGCTATGAACTTAATTTCCATCATGTGGTTTGCTTTTCAAGTTTCATAGACAATCCTTAGTTTTTGGGAAATTGTTTTTGTTTTTGTTTTTGCCATGAAAGTCGGATTGTTTTGCTGGAGTTTTGGTAATGCATTATGTGGAAGTAATAATGTTCAAGGTGAAGAAATGTTTAATAATCCTTCTAGTTCAAGGACATTAGAGTTGCTGTGTTTGCACGGACGATTTGCTTTTGCTCATATATACTTTCAAGGACTGCGCTTTGTTGTTATCCCAAAATGGAGGAGTGATGAGAGTGAAGTTTGTTGATTATCTTAGAGATTCTTTTACTTAATATCTCATCAAAAGATATAGGAGGTGACTCATGATGGTATATATTTATATATATATATATATATATATATATATATATATATATATTATGTCAGTGTATTTTTTTTTTTTTTTTTTTTTTTTTTTATAAAGACGACAAGTGTCAAAGCAAAGGACATGCATGTGAGGAGGAGTTATCACTTGAAAATCCCATAAATACCTTCACCTGCTCCAGTTGAGAATTGAATTTGGGGAGTCATAACTCAAGACAATTTAGGTCATTGGCTATTTTATGTCAAACTTAAAATAAAGCCTTGTCATTATTATTTATCTAAAGCGAATTTGGGACTATACTCAACTATTCATGTTACTTTTTAAATAAAAAATAAGGTACCCTATCCATTTTAAAATACAAAACCACAAATCGTTTAAAGATGCTACATAAAAAATTTAAGATAAAAATAAATCAAATAACGATTTTTTTTTCTTTTGGAATTATACTTATTTTTTGTAACTATAGATATAACTCTCTTATTTATATAATTTAAAATTTTTGAAAATGGATAAAATTGAAAAAATAAAAAACTTCAGAAGGATGTTTGCTTTTGCCCAACCATAGAAAACCATCTTCACATATGAGTGACTTTTTACTGGTTGTCTAGGGTTAATTTGATCTTTTTTTTTTTACCAAAGGAGCATAAATAAATAAAAACCAGGGACATATGAGTCATTTCATACTAAAAACCCTAATAACCATCGTAGTCCAAGATGGAGAGATAGAAAAAGAGGAAGGGGGAGAGAGCGAGCCGCCAAGTCGAAGCGAAGAAGATGCAGATCTTCGTGAAAACCCTAACCGGGAAGACCATCACCCTCGAGGTTGAATCCTCTGACACCATCGACAATGTCAAGACCAAGATCCAGGACAAAGAAGGTTTCTTCTTGTTCTCTTCACTCCCTTTCTTTTTTCTCTGTTTTTCCTTGCTTTTGTTTTTCAATTTGAACCGTATCTTGATTTCTTCTACTATTGTAGGGATTCCGCCGGACCAGCAGCGTTTGATCTTCGCCGGAAAGCAGCTCGAGGATGGCCGCACTCTCGCTGATTACAACATTCAGAAAGGTCTTTTCTTTCCCATCTTTTCTGCCTGTTTGGGCATAGATTGTTGGGAAGTCAATCCAATTTTATTCATTTCATTGAAAAGTTGAGTCCTTTTTGTTCAGAGTCTACGTTGCATCTGGTGCTGAGGCTGAGGGGTGGTATCATTGAGCCCTCGCTGATGGCTCTCGCCAGGAAGTACAATCAGGATAAGATGATCTGCCGCAAGTTAGTCCTTTTCTTATCATACTGTCTTTTAATTTAAAAAAAAACTCTTGTTTTAGTCAAATTGTGGTTGTTTTGGAACAGAAGCATTATTAATTGCATTACAATTCATTATTTTACGGGACTACAGATTGTATTGTCCTCGAGGCTAAATTTTTGCTGAAGAGGTTCTTGTGGTTCCTAAACATTAACCCTCCCTTTTAGACTTTGTCAGCTGCTTGTATTTAGAATTGCAGTTGATTTTCATGGGTGGAACATGCACTATGAATGATTTTTGAGCTCTGTTAATGTTTGTAAGCATTGATGTAAGTTTAGATCTTTTGTGAAGGTTACATAGTAACACGAACTTGTTACAAACTTGCATGAGGGTATTGGTTTGTTTGGTTTTCAGTATTACTGCTACTTCATGATTGTAATCAAGCCATACACATTTTATCTCTCCATTTTTATGTTACATGTGAGATTAGCATGTACTTCATTATTGTCCCTTAACATGTAAGCTTTTGTTAATGGTGAAAGTAACCTGTAGTGATCTTGCTGACATCCATCTCTTGTTTCCATGAACAATTCAATTAAAGGGACAATGCAAGGTATACATGTTAAGCTATGGGTATAGTTGTTTTGATTCTATTATTTTCAACATTACTTTGAGCTGAATTCTTGTAACTGGTCTTTGTTAGTATGAATACTATTGATTAATTTAGTATACTTGCCACTGTCATTTTGTGAAAATTTTCCTCTCTTTTCTAGGTGCTATGCACGTCTTCATCCTAGGGCTGTTAACTGCCGCAAGAAGAAATGTGGCCACAGCAATCAGGTTTGCTATGATGTTTATTTGTTGTTTACACACTTCAGCTGTTTGGTTTTTGTATGTATATACATTTATGTTGCTCTTATGATGCTTTTTGCAACTTGTGGTGTATTCTGACCTTCATTTCTTCATTGTACATTCTGATTGCTAATATGAAATTGAAAGCACTCTTTAACAATTTGTTTTGAATTTTGCAGCTGAGGCCGAAGAAGAAGATTAAGTAAACTCTACACCATTTTCTCAAGCATTGCAAGATCCATTGTGTTCAGACTGTTATTTTTTTTAATTGGCTTATCTTCTGGACGTGCCATACCTTTTTTTAAAACACTTTCATGAGACATCGTTATTCTTGGTTTATTTTCCCAGTTTTTGTCACAGCTGAACTCTACTTTGTAATTTTTCCAGTATCTAGTCGTTTCTTGACAATTTCATAATCTCATTTACTCTTTAATTAAAAATTTAAAAGCTTTCCAAAATGTTTGTATGGTTTACGATGGCTTGAGTCACTTAACATTCTGTTAAAGCAAGAAACATGAACCAAGGGTAATGTAATATCTGCTTGATAGGGTTCTTGAAATGATGCAGATGGTTTGTTGATGTCTGCTTCTACTCAAGTCACTGGACAGGTTTACTCTTTATTTTAGAGATCAGATTGGTGCCTTTTATTGTAAACTGGGATCAACCTCTCATTCCCCCGAGAGCAGGCGGCCGTTGCCCTCGCCGGCAGCGAGTTGGTGTGTAGCTCCAATCGCAATCGACGTCCCTTATTCATCACCGAGCACTATGATGATGCGCACCTATCCTATAGAACTCACACCATATTGAAACATATCCTAATAAAACTATGATACATAAAAATGGGCTAAGGTTAATTTCTGGCCTAAATTCCGTAATGCATAAAGCTGCTTAATCTCTACTAATCAGGCCCCATATTAATTTCCTTCTTTTTTTTTTTATTATGGGAAAAAACTCTCAATTCCATCTCATTCTCATGCTCTCAAATCCGGATCTTGTTTGCTAGAACCAGAGCTTCAATGGGGGAGAAGATTCAGAAACTCTAAAATATAAACATAGCATTATTTTACAAGATAATACTTTCTTTTATTCAAAATCCAAGATAAATTGAGTATGTTTTCCATTCTGATTAATTCATGCTCAGACCGATATAATGAAACTAACAATAATTTATTTCCAGTACATCTCATAATTAATAAGACAGTGATTGCATATCTCATATCATAACTCAGAAAAACCATACAACAAAGGTTTTCCAATGCTCTAATTAACAAGATAACACTCAACTCTGAACAATACCTAACATATATATATATATGTAGATAAACTTCAGTGATTCATCTCTAATTGATTAATTCATTGTTGGTCTGACCATCTCCCAAGCTTTAAGATGAGAAACCTTAATTTTCTGCTGGCCATTATTGAAGACATAAAGATGAGCATTGTTCCCAACAGCCAAGGTGGGGTAAACCCTAGAAGTTATACAAGTCCTTCCTCCAGCTCCAAAACTCTCAATCACTGATCCATCAATCAGAGTCCTCAAAGACAACATCCCTGTCTTTCTTATATCCACATCCACATAACCTGCAAAGTTTGGCTTGAACACTCCTCCTTTCAAAGTTGACCTATTTCATTAATAAATAAATAAATAAATAAATAAATATCAAAATTTATTATCAACATAATATAATGATTATATTTTGACATGGAAGGAAGGAAGGAAGGATCAAAGAGTGGAAGAGAAGACCACCAAAAAGCATATATACAAGTGGGATGGTAATGCAGTGTCAGACTACTACTAAGTAGTGTAGTAGTACTCAGCGGTGAGTGTATATATGTTCAAACATGGGAACAAACTAAATGTAGGGTGAGCAGGCAAGTTGGGAAATAGTTCATCAGATATATATATATATATATATATATATATATATATATATATATATGCTAAACAGAATCAAGAGTGAAAGAGAAAGGCACTAAAAAGAACAAGTGGGACGGTGATGCAAGTGTCAGACTAAGTAGTGCTCATGATATATATATTTTGTACATTAGAAACATATATATATAGTAATATTATATATATACATACTTGGTAGCATCATGGCAGAGTAGGACCACATCCTTATTTGGAGCTTTAAAAACCCTAAAAAGAACACCAGTTTGTTCCTGTAAACCACTAGAAGCCATAACCAGCAGCCCAAATGGACCAACTCCTCCTTTCACTGATGCTCCTTTTTCCCCACAAAGCACTTGAGGATCTTCCCAAGTTGGATCATATATTTCTGCTTTTTCTAGTCCTGTTACTTCAAAACTCACCTCCACATCTGCCTGTATAATAATAAATAATAAATACAACAAATTAAGTCAATATATAAATAATTTTTGTTTGTTTTTTAGCTTTTAACTTATGTACTAAGTACTAGCCTGTGAAGACATTATTCCTTGGACTTCAAACATTTCTCCATACTTGAGTTCCTTGTCCTTAATATGAACTAGTTTTCCTCTTAAATTCTCCAGTTCTTCCACTGGCCATTGCACTAACTGCTGACCTTTCTCATCCAGCCAAAGTGCTCTTGGTATTGCCTTTTTCATTAAAAACAAATAAACAATTTATATGAAGAAATAAATATAATTAAAGCAATTAACACAAGCTAGCTAACTAGTGAAAGATGATCTCACCTGAATCCCAGACCAACCTTTGGCTACATCATCTTTAACACTATCAGTCTCATTAGACCAACCCCACAAAATCCTCCTATTCTTCCCAGAATCATAGAATGTCTTGCTTGCATAGAAATTCCCATAATCATACCTCAACCCACTTTGATCATCAGCTGAAGTCATGTCTGGCACGTACCTATCTTTCTCCCTGTAGTATGTCCCCACTGTATAATACTCATACCTGCAATTTCATTCATTCAATATATATATACACATAAGTACCATGTAATTAAACATATTTAATTTATCAATAATAATAATAAAATTTATATCTTCATGATCATGCACCTTGTGACATCCAAGCTATTCTTAAGAACATGTTTGAAGCCATCACCATACTTTGAAGTTTCAACACCAGTGTTGCCATGCAAAGACACTGGATAAAAGTCAGGACACTCCCACATACCAGTATTGCTAGCAGAGTGAAGAGGATGCTTAGCTTTAATCCAATGCACAAAGTCTTTGCTTCTATACATAATGGCCATGCCTCTATGGTTGTGTCTGCTGCCAATGATGACACGCCAATGGTTGTCATGGCCAAACCAGCCAGTGGTTGGGTCACGGAACTTGCTTGGTTCAATGGATTCATCAGGGATGATGACTGGATTATAGTCTGGTTTGATCCATTCTCTAAGGTAAGGGTCAGAAAGGTTCTTAGGGAAAGCAAGGTTTTGGACTTGGGTGTTGTTGGAGTCAACGCCAGTGTAGAAGATGACTGGTTTGTTTCCAGGGAGGATGGTGGCTGAGCCTGACCAGCAGCCATTAATGTCAAATGGTTTTGTTGGTGTTAGTGCTGGTTCTAATGGTGTCCAGTTTATCAGGTCTGTGGACACTGAGTGTGCCCACACTATGTTTCCCCATACTGCTCCTTTGGGGTTGTACTGATAGAAAAGGTGGTAGATGCCATTGTAGTACATTGGTCCTGTTCATTCATTCATCACTAACCATAACCATGGAATATATATAAAAGAAGAAGAAGAAGAAGAAGAAGAAGAAGAAGAAGAAGAAGAAGAAGAAGAAGAAGAGGTGTATAGGTGAATACCATTTGGATCTGTATGTCAAGTTGATTCCCAAATGCCAGCAATGTACACAATGAAAAAGAAGAAGAAACATAGTTAGAAATTTGTGCTTCAAAGGATGAGACAATATAAACCAAGTGTTTGGCTTTATATTATTACAATGAAATGGAGTATATATATGTATATATAAGTTCAGAAGAGAGAGAAAGAAGAGAACATTCTGAAAGAAAGAAAGAAAGAATGCATGGGAGAAGAAGAAGCCAAGAAAATATATGTCTTCCTGGAAAAAGGAAGATGTTCATCAATTGTCTCACCATCAACCAATTAAGTCATCCTTAGCATTAAATGCACAAGAGAAGAAGAACATTTTGGGAAGCTCTTGAGTCTCTGCATTAATTGATATCAAAGCACAGTACTCTATTCCAACTTCGAAGTAAAACAATAAATACATAAACACACTAACTACATCAAATAAAGCTTGATGCTTATCCATGAATTAAATAGACTTAAATGAAAACAAAAAATTATAGAAAAAGAACTGAAGGTCATCATACCATTGAGCCAGTTCCTTTGAGGTTGAAAGTGAAAACCAGTTCTATGTTTACTACTAACTATGGATGGAGAAATAGATTGGAGTTCTTCATAAACTACATGAGAAGCTTCAACTACTCCATCTCTCACTAACAAACTAAACAAAAACCAAACTAGAAAACTAAACAAAAACAAAGCTAGCTTTCTATTCTCCATCATCCTCTTCTATAAAGAGAAGAAGGGAGAAGCTCTTGTGAACAAGGGATGGAGGAAGACAAGGCAAGGGGAGGTTTATATAGAGGAGAGAAAAGACTTGGTAGCTATAGTGTTCTCAAAACTCACAATATTATGATTAATAATTAAAACAGTACTTAATATATTTATTAATCATATTATAAATGGCTTAAACATGCAATCAATTAATGATTGATAATTTCCTTCTTTTTTCTTTTCCATTATATATATATATTTTTGGAGTATATATATACATATAAATGGTGTACTGGCTTGAAAGAAAAAGAGCAGCACTAGCTTTAGAAGTAGAACCACTCACTTTTGACCTCACGCGTGGGTAAGAAATAAATATCCAGGTTCACTGTTCACACAATATATTAAAGTCAAAAATAAACCTTAAAATAATAATGAATTTGGTACTGGAAATGATATATCTTCTCATCTTTGGGTAGGTGCTCTTTTTAATCAAGTTGTGAGAATATTATTTATGGAGGTTAGAGATTATTGATAGTTAAATAACTATGTTTAAAGTTAGGACATGGTAAATGTACACTATATAAAGAAAATAAAAATCAAACTTTGGGTGGAGCTTGATCTGACTTCAGATGAAGGTGGGAAGTGTACAGAAAGTCAAGGTTCATGTTTTCATGGAAAAAGGGTTTTGGTTGGTTGACAACAAGAACACTAGACTTTATTTAAAATGTTGTTAAATTTACTTTCTTCTTTATTTGATAAAACAAATCAATTCCAATTTAGAACTTGCTTGGATTACCTTTACCATTTCTTTCAAGAGATATATTTAAAGGCCAATGTTGTTTTTAATCTTTTATCAAAAGATATTTATTTTGTCTTTTACAAAAATTTCACCTGCGTACGTTTGTAGATATGGAAATTATATATATATATTTATTAATTGTACGTGTTATAGCGACGAATCCATTCATACATTGTTAATATCATGATTAGAATATATGTCAGATTTTTTTCACAAAACACTCTTCATTTATTATTATTATTATAAATTTGGATAAGTTATTGGATGAAACACTCAACTTTTAAATTGAAGGAAACTAAAATACTAACGCTCATGTTGCAATGAAGCAATTTCTTAAAAAAGAAAAAATAAAAATAAAGAATTTTGTATTTGTCACACCGAACACTAAAATTATACACTTCAGAACCGTGGGCTAATTCAATAATAACTATCCATGATTGTAATAAAGATGTCTCAAATTTGAGCTTCTCAGAATATAATTCTTTTTCTTTAGATCTCTTGTAAACGTTCTGTGTGAGAAATATCTTTCATTCTCCTCTCCGAAGTTACATAACTGGGAGGTTATTCCTAGGAGGTCAGTTAAGCCACCGTTACTGGTGCATCTTAGTACTGCTTATCATTTGTTTTGTCGCTTGTCGACTTTATAAAAAAACGTACAATTATTTTTATAAAAGAATTTAATTGGTCTATACATTAAACAACTATATATTCTTAACTCTAATAATAGTTTTAACTCTATATTTAATAACTTTTTTTTATGCAAATCTAATTTATCTCAATTTTTCCTTATAAAAAATTTATCTCAATTTTTGCTCATTTGTAAATAAGAATGTGAGATATAAATTTACATAGTTTATATCCACACTGAGTAAAAATAAACATTTAACACGTTAGAGGTAATGTTTAACAAAATCTTATCACTATGTAGTTGAGAATCTATGTGGTTCTCCAACTAAAACTCAATAATAAATTTGCACCGGTGGAAAAGATACCACCATGCAAGTAATCTTAAATTAAACTTTTCAAACTTTTTTTTTTGCTATCAGGAAGACACTTGTCTATCTATTCATCAATAAAAATGGAAACTTTAATCCAATAAGAATGTCATTTGTTTGATAATCATTAGATTAGCTAATCCATTAAGGATGCTAATGGAGTGTGATTAAGATTAACAATGTTCAAAATTAATTAACTCATCTTGGAGATGACTTTTTATATAAAATTCAATCCAAATTACTGATCCCCAACCAGCTTTAAACATCCAACAAAGTGCAATTGCAAGTGAATTATTGAGTTTATCTTTTGTTTCTGTTTCAATGATTACAGTAACATAAAAATAGTCTTGTTTTCTTATATATATATATATGTTCTTTTAATCACAAAGAGGACAACAAGAACACATGCAAACATAAGAAAACAAAAAAAGCTAATGAGCAACCAGCTTGTTCATGTCTGTTCCTTAATTTAAGCTACCAAATTGTCTCTCCGTGGGAAATGCCAGAATTAGATTTTGTTTTTTAGTTCAATTATTTCTGAAAAAATAAATTCAAAAGTGCAATAGACTTGCAACACAACCAAACCAATTGTTTGTATTTATCTTATCATCTTTTTCTTTTATTAGAAAATGAACTGATATCTCACAAACTGAAGTACTAAGAAAAAAAAAGGTGAAGATTAAAGAACAATTTTCACATGTTCTTGAACTCCCAACTTTGAGCCATTTGTTCAGAAAAATCTTTCTCAATGTACTCTTATCACTATAACTTTTTTTGGTACCAATCAATCTTTTGCCATTTCCAGTCCATTTCATCCAATTGTTTGTCATGGAGAAAAATAAACAATATCACATGTCCCCACTTCTAACTTCCAAATTTTATTGAATTCTAAAGTTGGGTTCATTGGAAAAAGTTTCTGTTGTTTGATAAGATCAGCAATATTATTAACAATATTTATCAATCTGTTAATGATAGTGGGAGGGTGATTAAGCTTAACCACAGAATTAATTAACTCATCCACAATGAACAATATTGGAATCCAAAACTGAACTCCCAACCACCTTTGAACATCCAGCAAAGTGCAATTGCAAGTGCACCATTGAACTATAATTTAAACATAGTCATATGTTTTATTATATATTAAAATAGAAGAACCTTAAACAAGAGAATTAGTGATCATATGCTTAAACATGACATCAGATTATGCTTTGGATGCAAAGACAGACTTGATCTTCTGAATGGTTTGAACATCAGTCTTGAAGGACTTGGCAAGAATTTCATCATCAATGGAAGTAGAAAACAATGTGGCAGGAAGTGAGACAGTGCCTGCACTTGCACTTCCAAATGAAGAGATTGCAGCAGCAGGACCTTTGCTAGAGAACTGAAAGTGCACAAGTCCTTTAGGAAATACAAACATGTCACCAGCTTGAAGTGTCTGAGTGTATAGCTTGTTAGAAGTGTCGATAAACCCAACTTCAAGAGTACCATAAGTTAAGAACAAGAGTTCGGCAGAGCGAGGATGAGTATGTGGAGGGTTGACAGTGCCGGCCGGGAATTGTAGGACAGCATAAGAGACACTCTGGCCATTAAGAGCAGGGAATTCAGCCATGGTTGCTTTGGTAACAGTGAAAACCTGCGGCGATGAAGTTAACAGTGGGCGAAATCCGGTGAAAGTGAAGAAGTTACCATCAACAGGCTTGCCATCTTTTGGACCGATGAAATCGGTTGTAATGTCAGGGTCACTCGATGTTGCCATGCTGAGTAGTAGGAAGAATATGGCATGCTTGAAAACATTCATGGCTGACATTGTTGATCTTAGCTTGAGTTTGTAGAGTTTGAAGGCTTTATTTATGTGTTTATGAGGAGAATTCTTGGGGGAGTGATGACAATGTTGGTGATGAAAACAATGGATAAATATAAGATGACAACATTGCCGGCTCTTTGTACATCTGTAGTACAACTGAATTGCTTTTATCGCTGTTGCAACTAATATCCTTTGTTTTCTTCCTTCAATAAATGTATCAATTTCCGGTTACAACGAAGCTGAGAAAGCTCCATAAAACAGGAGTATAAAATGCTTAATCTCTTCAATGGATATGCCAAGAACTAGTTAAGCTGAGCAAGTGGGGATCGAGGAATGAGTGAAGTTTTCGGTTGCTTAATAGTCTCATAAGGGTGGTTTTCTCTGAATTCCTCCAAGAGTTTGTCCATTGGAATTGCTCTCAGTGACTCTATTGTTGCCTTGCTTGGGATCACTGGCTCATCTGATCTTGTCGGAGTCTCACCAGTTGGTTCATAATCCTGCCAGAATAACATCCATTTTCTTCACTATAAATATGATCACAAACTATAAAAAGCAACTGAAATTTTAACCAATGTTTGATCAAATTACCTTATAAGTATGTTCGAAGGTATTCTCTGCGCTATGTATGATTTCGGTGGCCACGATATTATGATCGTTCTCTAGCTGCTGTAGAGTCTGTGAATGAGTTTTAATTGCTGCCATTGTCTCTGATGCTGCTTCAAGTTCATGTTTCGATATCACTGTAAAAGAAATTTTATCAGTTAGTAGTTTGCAATTTCAAGCTTATACCGATATATTTTTACGGTTCTACTCACAGTCAAAATGGTTAAAGACATCATCACATTTCTTGGTCACATCCTTCTCTGCAGCATTTCTTGCTGAAGTAACCTCTGCATCATTTTGCTCGTTATTCTCAGATATACTCCTGTGCATGAAAATCATTGGTAAATTGAATCATCAAACTTCAAAGTGAAAAGAAACTTGGGAAAATTTTCTACCTCACAAGGGCCTTCATTTCTGTAACATGTTTGACACTTGTTTCATTGATAGATCCACACATCTTCTTACAATGTTGAGAAGCAGCATCAACATTAAGAACACTGAAAGTGTTTAAGGATAGCAAAAATTAGGTAATACAAATGGGCAGAAAAATACAAAAGCTTAACGTGTAAAAATATTTGGTGATTGTAATGTACCATGCTTGTAACCTATCTTCCATTTGACAATGTTTAGCTGATGAGAAATCACAACCTTCTTTGGATGCATTTTGTGCTTCGGAGAAAAATGTCTCCCATTTTCTCTTGCCATTGACTACAACACCTTCTATTGAGGATGTGTGGCCATCCAAGAATGTTTTGTCCTCCAAAGCTGCACGTTTCAAGCCATTGAGCTTCTCATCAACCTGAAAAGTGCAGAAAAAAATTGCTAGTTTTGATACATGATACGTAGAGTAAATAGGGATGATTTACTGACAAGATCTTTCTGTCGGTGCATGTGGTTGGATAGTAAACTTGAAATGTCTCCTAAGAGCTTCTCTGCTTCCGACCTTGATTTCTCCTACAAATAATCATCAAAATTCAGATGATCCTTAAAATTAATTCTCATGATTTAGTCTGGTTTCTAATTATATACCTCATAAACCTTCTCAAAATCTTCTATGCTCTCTTCTTGAGCTTCATGCACCTTGCCTGAATGGATATGCAGTCTCCTTGATTCTTCTCCAAGTTTATCTAGAAATCCAATAATGAACTTTGACATTTCCCTTGTAAGCTTCAAGCTATCAATGTATCTCTGAGTTATTCCACAGAAAAGTAGATGTCTTTTAACAGATAAATTAACAAAGAATTTCACTTAAAACAAAATGATGAATGAGCTAACCTTGTGAAGCTCTTGTGTAAAATGTGAAATCTCTGCTCGGTGGCTTGAAAGCATACTTTGAAGATCACGAAAGATCTGATCTGCTTCCTTTTCATCCATAGCTAGTAACTAGTTCACAAACAAGGGCTCATGAATGAAAACAGCAAGATTTTGAACATGATAATTGCCTGTGAATTCATAACCATACTGCAAACCCACGTGTTCAAGAGAGCAAGAATTTGTTGAAGTCAGAGATGTTATCTCTTCGAGGGCAGCATTAGCGCTTGTTTTATGCAAACGCACCACATTTTGGACTGCCTCCATGTAAGAAATATACAAAGCCTTCGAACTAGAAAATTTCTTCCCAAGTTCTGACATGGCCTATATGCCGATTTCCATCATACAAGGGCAAAGCATCAGATTACAGAGATAGCCATTTAACCCGAAGTATGGTACTAAAAGTTTTGAAAAAAAATACCAAGTTCAACACAGTGTACCTTCTCATTAAAATCTAGAGAAGATTGGCAAAGTTTCTCAACACACTGAAGGTGTTTCCTCTGCTGTGCCATAGATGAACTAACAGTATGACAAAGTGTGCTAATCTTCTCTTCAAGCTCCTCTCGGAAGTTGTTGACAATTGACCTATTGGTAGCATTCAGTTGGTCTTCTCTGGCTATTTTATCATAGCAAAAACAAAGGAAATAAAGACACGGGAAATGATGTTGTTAGTCACAATAACAACAAAAAAAGCACCAGATCAAGAAAATATAAAAGACAAACCTATTTTAGAGAATAATGAAGCATTATCACAAATAGACTTCTCCAATTCAGCCCGTAGAACACAAGTTTGATGTGTCAATGCATTTTCTGTTTCACCCATTTGAAGAATCAAATTCTTAGAACCTTATGCAGTGACCAAAACCACAATATTACAAACCTGCCTTTCTCTGTTCCGATATAATGAAGTCTTTCTCCTTCAAAGCATACTGAGAATGCTTCAGATCGTCCTTTACACTGGCGAGTTCCTTACTAGTGTGTTCAAGATTTTTCTGTATGTTTAGTAGTTAGTACCGGACAACCAACATATCTAGCCAAACAAAAGAGGATGTCATGACTAACAGCCATATTAGAATACCTTGGCAGCTTCAAGCTCCTGACTTAAATCAGTGGACTGCTCGAGCTGTCTATCATATTTCTCTTGAAGAGCATCAAGTTGCTGTAATAAAAGGAAAAAGACATCAAAAAGCCAAAATTAAAAGAGTTGAAGGTTATTGTACAGAAGGAACAAAAACATCCAGAACTCAAGGTAACCTTTTGGTTGCTTTCCAGTAAGTTACCCATGTGTGTAATCTGAGCAGCCATCCCCTGCAGGAAACAATGTATTTAATTGTTCAATAACACTGATATGAACAAAGTAATCAACTCAATACTATTTGAAATTATTAATATGTTTCTGGTTTGCCATCAATTCTCAGAAGAAAGAAAAGGCATGACGAAAGTAACTCAACAAGTTCCGGAATTCTCATTTTGGATTGTTTTAATAGAGTTTTAATAAGATCAAAACGATTACTTTTCTCTCATTTTCCTCCTCGTAGTATCTTTCTTTTGGTATATAAACTCCAACTTTTTCTCGAGCAGCATATAATTCTGAGAATTGAAAAAAAAAAAAATCACCATGCAAAACAACCGGAATCCTGACAAATAGTAGAGAAAAAAACATTGAAAGTTAGGCGTAACAAAAAGTTACCTGCTTTAAGCCGATCAATTTCTCCATAGAGGTCTTTGATTAATGTAGATTTCATCATTTTCTGGTTTATCTACAAAACAATTTAAAGAAATAGTGATGATGCCATTGTAAGCAATAATAAGTAACAATTTTCCTTGCTTAACTTAGCCGACACATGAAAAGTTATGCTTTAGCAAACGGGCCCAAAACAGTTATTTATTCAGGGCACATCAATAAACATTCACAACCCTATATAGAAAAAAGGTTTAAAGAGTACTTTCAAAAATTGAGAATGATATCAATAAAATAACCATTAGTATCAATAAAATGCATAAAGATAGTTCTAATTCATAGCATGACTTTATTGCATGAAAATGTATTCATTGTAACATATAAGTGTACCAGCGTCAGTAGCAATCATTTGGACAAATAAAACACAATAGTCAAACAAATACATGGCGAGTTAAGAAATATAACACCTCAGGCCTGTTCTTTATATTCTTTGCTCTGTGAGCATAATCTAGCGTGCTTAGAGTTTCCTCGAGGCAGTGGACAGACGGAGAAACTGTTGCTATGATACACGTCTTAGTCCTTCCACCCAATGAATCACGAAGTAACCGGGTCAACTTACTGTCCCTGAAAGTGAAAGAACAAGTTATTAAAGGTACAAAATTGAGCAAGAGGTTGGAAAGAAATCGGAACATCAGGCGCAGAGTAAAGTAAAATAGATCCAATAATTACCTGTAGGGAATGTGTCCAAGGTGTTCCACAAGAGCAGTAATAACACGCCCCAATGTTAGTAAACTTTTGTTTATTTCTCCAGCTTCTCTAGCACGTCCCTGAATTAGAAGCGTTTGAGAAATATAAAACTGACCTTCAGAGACCACAGAATTAAATACTGAAATTTTCCATTAAAAAACTGACAATGCTACAAGTACCTCCCTAGCACCAGAACGAGTAATGTTTTCTGACCCAGCGAGGTCAACTAGGTTCAGTTTACCACATTTGATGAGCTCTTCACCTTCTGGAGTTGCTTCTTTGATGTGAATGGTTATAGAGAAAAGAGAATGCGACCGACTGAAACCAGGGAATGTATTAATATAAGCAGAAGCAGATGCTGATGTTCTAAATCTACAAAAAAAAATTTAATAATTGGTTGAACACTACCTAGATTGTTTGTTTAATAGTGTCTCTGCTGTACGGCGTTTTGCACATCCCCTTTCCAACAGTGTGAATATCTCATTCCCATTGGTTACTATCTCTTCCTCCAGGCCTCGGACAAGAACACCACCTTTACCATCCTCCATGAGAGTCAGTGGTTTTCTCTGCTTATCCTCCAAAGGAGCTTTTGCTAACTCCTCAGGGGCTAGCAAATCAGTGATTTCCTCATTATATAGCTCTAAAAATGTAACCTTAACACTGTATTCTGCACTTTGACTTTCCAATGTGTCAAAAATCTGCTTTACTGCTCTGGGAATCACACCCGCACCTGATGGCAACTGACCTTTAGATCCACACTGCAAATATGTTTAATTTCTCATAAAAATTGCTTCAAAACTGTGCAACAGTGCACTGAAATTAAACGAGCTCACCTTAGTTCTTTTGCAATCACCTTCCATCGTATAAGTTTTTCCAGTACCAGTCTGACCATAAGCAAATATAGTGCAGTTAAAACCTTCCAAAACCTCATTTACGATTGGAACTATCGCTTGTTCATATACATCACTCTGCCGGGCTGAAGGACCAAAAACCTGAAGGGCAGTAACCAAGAATTCATGTTCTCCTCCCATTTGAACTCATCCTAATTCAATAACTTAGAAGCAATTGTTGTCCCATTCAACTCAATTGTCATTGTTGAAATTCATTAACCATCCATTCTCAAAACATGCAATTGTGAAAATATATAATCCAAAATTCCTCCTTTTTTTTTATTTTTTTGGTAACAAATGCAGTTGCATCCAAAATTTAACATCAAAACTCAAAAGATAAACAGATTTATTACCATGCAATATGCAATTGTGCATAAAAAGGGATCAAATTGTGATGTAAATCTAGAAGGATATAGATTCAAACACAGAGAAGAGGACTACCTTGTCGAATGTGAAAACCCGATCGAATTGCTTGCCTGCGATAGTCTGAGAGACGGAAACCTCCCTCTGGGAATCATTGCAGGTCACTACCTTCGGCGCATTGTTCCGTTTCTCATCCGCACTGAAGGGCCTGACAAAATCGAAACAACAATTCCTAAATCATTCCAGAAAAAGAAAATGGCGGAAATTACGCAAGATCCGGTCTTGGAACTCGAATTCGGGCACCTGCAACGGAGGAGAACCTGGACGTTGACGGCCTTCTCCTTCTCCTGGCGAGAAGCCATGTTTGGGTACAGAGAGACCTCGAAGCTACTCTAATGGCGGAAAAAAAAAAGGAAAAAAAAAAAGAGAATATTCCGCCATTTTTTTCTTTTATTCTTTTTTTTTTTCAATGAATTTCTCGGTTAGTTCAAAAAAAGAGCGGGAAAAGGAAAGATTTGAATTTCGGAGTGGGCCCCCAATGTGCTTGGATCCAGTAAGTATTAGCCGTTCGATTTGGAGGTAAAGATTGGACGGTCAGATGGGTAGGTAGCATAGAGCTCTAACAGGCAAGGCCCATAATTTTAAGGTCTTGGTTCCGGGCTCTGAGCCCTGTCCAATAGTAAACACTATCAATTTAATTTCCATTAGTTTTTCATTTACAAATAATTTTAAAAAAAAACTTTGTTTTAATAAGCTCAATTGAGAACACTATATATATATATACAATTTTATTGATCTGAAAAAATAATAAGAAATCAATTAATTTATTTACTTAACTTAACATCATATCTAGCAAGTTAAATAAACTTGATTAATATATTTTCCGCATTGTATATACATTTTTTTTAATTTTGTTAATCTTGAAAAAAAAATAAGAAACCAATTAATTTATTTACTTAACTTGACATCATATCTAGCAAGTTAAATAAATTTGATTAAAATATTTTTTAAATATTAAAATTTCAATTATGTGAAGGTATTCTTCTCTTTGTCTAGGATGAGGTGGTATGCATGGGTGGTTAAAAGTAAGGAAAATTAGTCCCTCACTCCTACACCTCGTACAACCAAGTCCTTGGGAAACTTCTCATAAAGTCCTTATAACTGTAAGATATCTTGTAAATAACTAATTTGATGTCCAAATATATATATATATATATATATATATATAAACAAAAGCGATGCATTCATTAACTGTTATATTTGTGTGTTTTATCATGAAAAAATGATTAATTTTGTTAGCATTGGTTGTACAAATTGGATAAAATATTGAAAATGTCATTTAAATATTGTTTTAAAATAAGTGATTTAATTAAACTCAAAATAAAAATATTATATAATGCCAATGTATCAAAGGGAAAGCCAAGGAGCAAAAGAGAAGCAATGGTCTTCTCATAATTATGGTCTTCTAATGACAAAGATTTCTAGCCTTTTTTCTCATATAAAGTAGTGTGATATGCACTTGGTTCCTTTTTATTTGATAATGCATGAATATGATGAGAAGAAGAAAACAAGAACATTTAAATAAATAATAAAAAAAATCTTATTTATGTTTGATGGAATACAACCGTTTTTGGGATGCATAATTTCCCTACTTTAATTATGTACACCTAATTTAATAAAATAAATAAATAAATAAATAAAAATTGAACAACATCAATCCAATCATTAGTATTAACATATCCCTTGCATTCAGAATAAAAGAAATATGTAAAAATTGAGATTTAATCAACAAGAGTGGATCTAAACAATAACAACTTGTTGTTTAAATAAATAATTTTGAGTTAAAATTTCGATGAAAACTAATTAATTAAAAACTAAAATAAATAATATTATTAAAATGTGTTTATTCATCGATGATTACATATTATAAAGAGATGACTTCGAAAACATATTTGATTGGCTAGTAATCCGCTTCATATTTGCAATCGTGACCTCCTAACTTCCGAGTTTTTAAAAAATAAAATAAAATATAAATTTGAGTTATTATAATATAAGGCACAAAATCAAATTGAAAAAAATAAAATAATACAAAGGGAGATAAGATATATAGATTAATGAATAGTGCATTTGCTGTCTTTGACCCCAAAGAAATAGAGTTCCACCAAACATAAGCATTGAAGAAGAGTGCATGTCTAACATCTTAAGCTTCCTCTAATTGTATTGGCCCCACTAATCACATCATCTTATCATTTTCTTCCACTTTGGGTTAGACTTGGTGGACCACCTGTTGATCCAAATCCTCTCCCCTTCTAATCCAACCCACTTAACTAATCATGCCCACATGCCCTGCACGTGATTACCTCTTCCTTTTCTTTATTACTTTTCCATTAATTACCCTCTTAATCCCTGAATTTATGGTAAAAATTTCAATTTAAACAATCAAACCAAATCAAGGAAAAAAAAAACTTAACATGTAATTCAATAAAAATAATCTTAATTTCAAATAAAAGCTACTGAGAGGCCTGTGGTTGTTCTGAGGCAAAGATTTGTTTTATTTAAATAAGTGATTTTAAGTTTAATTTTTTTTCAAGATATTTATTTTTTTACAAAGTTTTTAATATTTTATTCTCGTTCAGTTTAATATTAAAAAAAAAAATGTTTGAGCAACATGGTAGTTATTAGTTTTTTTTTTAATTTTAAATAAGAGTGATTATTTATATATATGTTTTAAATGGTTAATATAAGTAATTTTTTTAACATTACTATATATGATTAATTCGTATACAATGTACTAAGAAAAGAATTAATTACACATCTTTAGTCACTTCTTAATGGAGGGGTATTTCGGGAATAAAATTGGAAGGGAAAGAGTGAAACTCACGCGGACAAGCTCCAAACGGCCTATTTTGGGTCATTATCTCTTTCCAAAACTATCCACCTCTCTCTTCCCAAAATACCCACCTTTTTTTTTTAATTCTTTAATTCTTTTGGTTTTCGATCTCCTCCTTCCCATCCAACTTCCCTTTCTACTTCTTTTCTACTTCTTTTTTCTCTTTTGTTTCTTCAAATCAAACCTTCAGGACCAGCCATGACATAGAGAGAGAAAGAAAGAGAGAGAGAGAGAGAGAGAGAGAGAGAGAGAGAGAGAAAAGAATAGAAGAACAAAAGTTAATGATTCTCACGTCCCACCATCCAAAACCATTGCTTCAATCCAACTCCAGGAATTAATCAAACATTTGTTTGTTCTTGGATCTCTGAGGGGAATCCGAGCTTCAAAATCGGATTTTTTTTTTTTAATTTTTTGGGTTGGCTATAGAATTGGCCCACTTGGGAAACTTCTTCCCATAATACCCCTCCAATGACAGCAGTGCTACAATCCCCGTCCCACATCCCTTCGTCTTCAAGCTCGCCCCTTTCTTGCAGCGTCAATGATGGAGGACGAGGGCTTTTAAGGAGGGAGACAGTGGAGGAGGAGGAGGAGGAGGGAGAGAGGAAGGGGGACGAGGACCAGCTTTCTTTGTTGGCTTTTGTGGTCACTGTGTTGAGGAAGTCGCTGGCGGGGTGCAGGACGGAGGGAGGGGAGGAGGACCTCCGCTCCATGGAGATCGGATGGCCGACCAACGTGCAGCACGTTGCGCACGTCACATTCGATCGCTTCCATGGCTTCCTCGGCCTCCCTGTTGAGTTTGAGCCTGAAGTTCTCCGGAGAGCTCCTAGTGCCAGGTCCTCTTCTTCCTGCTTTTCTGCTTTGATTTTTTGTTCTTTCTTTCTCTTGAATTCTATTCAGGTTTGGTCTTTTTGTGCTTTTCTATCAACTTTGTTTTCCAATGTGCGTTCTTTTCCTTTGAAAAAGATTGAAATTTTGGTTCTATTGATGTTGCTTTGAAATAGGAATAGAACGTTCAATCCTAATCAGGCCTTTTTTTAAAATGTTAGTTATTAGTTCTTCTCTAGTTCTGATGATGTATTGGATTGCGAGGTTTTTAATTTTGAAATTTTGATTGTTTGGATCCTAGTAAGTCCTTTTCTGCGTATAGTTTGATGTGATTATCAGGAATTATGGTCATTGGGTTTATAAGGTGTGGTTTTGAAGTTAAGGAGAGTGTGATTGTCATCTCTGATTGGTTTTTGAGAATGTTATTTGGATTTTGGAGTCTATTTTTAGGTTGGCAATCGACACCATCTTCTGTTACAGTTTCTGTATATGGATCAACTATTGGCTTGCTTATTGTGCAAGCTTTATCGAGTTTCCTCGCGTAAATCAATCTTGTAACGAAATCTCCATTGGCTTCATTTGTTGTTAGAAGTAAATGATCTTTTGAAAATAACAATATAAGATTGATTTTGGATGGAAGTCAATAAATTGTATTTATGAATACTAGATCTAGTATTTGGCCATCTATTATCATGCTTTTCAATGATATTAAATAAGATGGTTCTCTATTACTGTTTAATTCTATGCAAATCACTTTTCTCTTATAGTAGTTTCGTCATGCACAAATATTTATGCCTGACCTCTGTTGTACTGTATTCCTAGTACAGCACGAATGTGTTCGGTGTTTCAACCGCATCCATGCAGTGCTCCTATGACTCCAGAGGGAACAGTGTTCCAACTATACTATTGCTCATGCAACGACGTCTTTATGAACAAGGTGGCCTGCAGGTATGTGGCTTATTTTTATAGCTTGGTTCTTTGTGGATAGGTTCGTCTGAATCTTGATCACCATTCTATGTTAACAGGCAGAAGGCATATTTAGAATCAATCCAGGGAATAGCCAAGAGGAGTTGGTCAGAGATCAGCTCAGTAATGGAATTGTCCCTGATAATATAGATGTGCATTGCCTGGCTGGTTTGATCAAGGTATACCACTCTTGATAACATGCAACATTTTTATGCATGCTCATTATAGTATTATTGATATCTTTATTATTTCTCAAACACTTGTGCTAATTAAACCTTGGAAATTATGAAGTTGAGAACTGCCTTGTGTTGGTTAATTAACTTGGGTATTCGCAACTGTGATAAGACCCTCCAAACATGTGCTTTTTTTTTTTCTCTTCTTTCATTTCTACTTTACGTAGTTTGGTTACTAAATCATGGAATGCGGCCTGCTTAAATGATAAAACTTTAAATTATCATATTCTGGTTTTGTTCTGTATTAAATTTTCTTGGACGTGATGCATGGAGATGGACAATCTGGTGACAGATGGTTTTAATTGGTTCATGGCCGCCGCTGTCAACTAAAGTTGCATGTTTTATTTGTAGTTTATAAAGTGCCAAGTGTTTAACCAAATGGATTGCGGAGTGCTGAATTGTGAAAATGATGTTTCACCTTGCAATAAATTCGAACTTTTGAATGTAATCAAACTGATAGGGAAGTGCCAGATTGGCTAAAATTGATGTTGCACCTTGCAATTTCTTTTGAGGGAGATCATCTTTATTTTATTTTTTGCCGTCCTTCTGCTTCCATTTCTTGAATAGGGGTAACTAGCAAACCACCCATTGATCCACCATCCGTTATACATAGTATTTACATATAGTTCATGATAGATGTGTTTAACCATTTGTGTAAATTTGAAAAAGACAAGAACTGTTCAATTTATTCATCAGCGTCATGACATTAGAAGCATAAATGGCATCATCATGACATTAGTACATTTCAGCATCATAGATAAGATTTTATTATATCAAAAATCTATTTATAATATTCATGATGGTTCTTAAGTGATGCAGGTCTGCAGGGAATGAAAATTCACAAGAACAAGAGATAGTTTGCACTTGTTCTGCTTTTAAAAATGAAAAGCTTTTTGTGCATCTTCTTTCAAACCTTCTCTTTATCTTTCTGGCTTTTGCTTTTGAATGTGTTGCTCACCAAAATATAAGCACTTTTTTTTTTCACAATTAGCTGTACATTCAGTTGTATAGCTGTATAGTATTGTCCAGTATCACAAACCAAACCATTTAATCACAATTGTCTTTGCAATAGCAATGATGGTTCTTAATTAATGCAGTTTTGTCAGGATGAAAATTCTTGAGAAAAAGACAGTTTATGCTCTTTCTGCTTTTAAAATATGGAAAGATATGCGGGCGGATCTTCTTCCCAACGTTTTTGTCTTACGCAATTAACTGTATTTTATGTCTTTTCTCATAAGACCGTTGTAACTTATATTCTCGTGTATGATTTGATAGAGTTTCATTCTGTACTTCTGTAGGCTTGGTTTAGAGAACTCCCAACCGGGGTCCTGGACCCTCTCACTCCTGAGCAGGTAATGCAATGCCAATCAGAAGACGACTGTACTCAGCTTGTGAAACTTCTACCACCATCAGAGGCTGCGTTGCTAGACTGGGCTGTTAATTTAATGGCTGACATTGTCCAAGAGGAGCAACGAAACAAGATGAATGCACGCAATGTCGCGATGGTATTTGCGCCGAACATGACTCAGGTAGCATGAGGGCAATTCACTTCTTTCTAAGTTGGTCCTAGTTTTTTCTTCTTGTGCTATTTTGGTTTTTTGTGACATTGTGTTTGGACTCCACTCATGCACAATGAAGGTGTGAAGTTTAAGTTTCTGAAGTGATTTTTGCAGATGGCTGATCCTTTAACTGCACTTATGTACGCTGTGCAAGTGATGAATTTTCTCAAGATGCTAATCCATAAGGCACTCAAAGAAAGACAAGAACCTTTCCTCGAGGAGGCTTCAGTACCACCTCCAGGTCCATCTGACGGAGATAACCATCAGAGTCCTCAACTTCCACTGGATGCTTCAAACAAAGAACATGCAGAACAAGAATTTATTCCAGAAAAGCCATTTTTAAAGAAAACCACACAACCTCTTGAAGAAAGCTTCATTGCAGATGATGCTGTGGGTGCTTATCCAACATCACATGAGAACAGCATTTCTCAGGAGACTGATGAATGCTCTCACGAGGTTCCAACGTGTACTGACGGTGCTGCTGATGAACCTACGCATGCTGTTGTTGGCCCAAAAATGTCTCGGATGAACTCTCGAAAGAAGAAGGGCCAATCAAGCTATGTGAATCATAAGAAAGGATCTAAGAAAGGTAACGGACAGTCTGTACGGTCCGTGCCTGCTGAAAAGACCAGGGGGATCAGCATTGTGAGTCGTATAAATTCAAAGGTGGAGCGAGCTGAAGCATGGAGGTGAAATGGCACAATGCCATTTCATTGTACTTCAACATCCAAACCAACTCATAATAGTTCATCATTTTATTTAGACCCAGAGGAACCTTCAAAATTCATTTTTCTTTTTAGTTTCTGAATGGAGTGTTTCGTTTTTCATGTATCAGCTTCAAACTAACTCTCTTCTCATTGGAGCTGTTTAAACTGTGTTTGTTGTGACATTTTGTTATGTATTTTGTCATGTTTAATTTAACTGCTGTCATTTAAGAAAATAATTTAACTGTTGAGGGAGCATCCCTGCAAACCATACAAAAGATTCAATTACATGTACGTTTACTCATTTTGTGTGCTTTGTCCATGTGACATATTGCGGTGATAATTTGATTTGTTGAAAGCTGTCATGTTGCATTTGTAATATTTCCTGCAATGGCAATTACAAATGATACAAACAGCACACAGGCTTTGATTCTGTTAAACAATGGAAAGGCCGGTCTCTTAATTTGACAAATTTAAAAGCACAAAGTACATAGATGTTCATAACAAACTACAGAGAATTATCTTTCATTGCAGTATACACAAGGCATCATCCATTGCACAATAGAAATTCAAAGCAAATACAACAAAGTAACAAGATTCATTTCCAATGCCTATCAACACTTGAACCCTTTGCAGGCCATCAACCACATGATAAGTAAAACCAGAATGGCAGCCCCGGTCACCATCAGTTTAAATTGCAGGTTTTGCAGCCACATTTTCCGACGAAGTTGCCTCCCTTGCCTCTGGAAGCTGTCTGCCTGAACAAGCATGTTCAAGTATGAACATCAGGTTCAACATAGTGCCAGCTACTTTAAAAGTGGAAAATAGATCACCCAGGAAAATACCTGAAACTGCAGGTTTTCAGTCTTGTCAACCAGAAGTTCAATCTTCTCACCTCTATCAAGAGCCTAGCACAAATGCAAACCGCGGTCAAATTCAGGCCCAAGCCTTGCCAAACAGATGTGCAAGAAATTTTCTCCTTTCTTAACTCCCAACAATTTTATAAAAGAAAAGGAAAGATAATAAGAATTTATTATGATCATTCTGAGATACCCTGTTGGACTCAGCTCACATATCCAAGGTTGTAGTCTGAAAAGCCAGCCAGGGAGTGATCTATGTGCTCAAAATTTTTATCAGGAAACATCAGAAAGACTAATTCGACATTGTTCAAAAGAAACATAAGTGCTCAATGCCGCTGTACATCTCCCTTAAAGGATAAGGTCATACTATTTGTCGTTTCCCCTTTCCGGTAATTCCTAAAAGCTATAAATATTAAATTTACAAGGTGACAACTCAAACTAACTAGGATGTAGCTCTCAAATCTTTTTGTCAACAGGTAATTTTGTCGTTTTCCATAACTTAGACTACCATAATGGATAAAATCAATAACAAACTCATGCATAATAGAAATTTATTTCTCGTATTAGTCAGAATTGCAGTGCATACAAACTCTCATCAGTTCTAAAATGGCAAGTAAGGCACCACCATTTTATATTTCAAAAAACCATAAAACAGCTCATATCAATGCGGATAACTAATATGCAAAGAAATGTCACTCAGCAATAAAGAATTTGAGAAATTATAAAGAAGATGGATTTCTCATTTATAAAAGATGGAACTAGTTTACGAATCTTGTTAGCTGGATATCCTCAGATTGCTAATAACACTCACACAAAATAAACTAAAATCGAACAACAAATATGTGTACCTTCTCAATGTTGTCCATCATTATTCCCTTGACCTCTGTAATTTGAGCCTTCAACTTGGACAACTTACTCATTTCTTCAGGATGACTAACACAGTACTGCATGTGTTCTTTGAGCCTTGGCCTGTCTCCACCATCAAAAAGAGCAGACAACAAAAATTAATAAAAGAGCTAATAACCGCAAATTTACAATCTAAAAAAGCCACATACTCCAGCATAGAGCTCCAATTCATACCCAAATTCTCTATCAAGTTGGTAAGCAATGCCAAATCTATCATCGAACAAATCATCATCGTCATCATCATCAAGTGGGTGAGATCCTGCAGCATCAATGCTTGCTCCATACCGCTGCATGAAATCATCTTGCACTCGCTCTAGGAACACAAACGGCACACTCCTCCCACTTACCTCATCAGCCACAACAAGGAACACTGCACAGATGTGCCACTTACTACAAAAGAACTCAACTCAACTCAAAGAATTCAAACAACAAATCCAAACAAAGAGTCCATACCGAATCCCTTATCCACAAGATAATTGAAAGTGTGGCCATCACATGAAAAAGTAAACTTTTTACTATTTGCTGGTAGCTTCTGCAAGGTTTGGACTGCAATGGTACTGAAATTTCCAGAGTAGGGCGTGTGCTCAGCAAGCACCACACTGCCCTTTGCCACGAAGCTGTAAATCAATGGCTGCTTATCGCCCATTGTCATACTCCGAATCCTCCAGTGAGTGGATCAAGCCAAACACCTTAAAACCCTAGGAACCCGATTCAAACATACGGAAGCAAATCAAAATCACTCATTTTTCACAAAAGGAAAGATTATTCAAGAAAATTTTCAGCAAGAATGCAGAAAGTTATCAAAAAGAATCCCTAGATGAGAGAATTAAGCCAGGAAATACAGCAATTTGAATTGAGATCCAAACGCCGCAAGTGAACCTTCTATTCTGGATCAAATTCACAATACTAAGCATTTCAATTGCAAGATCAAGATACAAAAATGAGAGATGGAGGGATCAAACCTGCGAAGAAATCCAAACCCTAACTCCTCTCGCTTCCTCTCCAGGCTTTCCTCGCGCCTTCTCTCTCTCTCTCTCTCTCTTTCCTTTTGTTTACCCAAGTGTCATGTTTTCTTATAAAATAACGACTATACCCTTCAAATACGAACGGTTCAGATTAAATCTCGAGCATTCTAGTGAATCTCCACTGTTGATTCTGGCATAGAGCGTGATGCATCCAGACCCGAAGCTTCTTGCAGAGAAAGCCAGTGATGGCGATAAAAGCCCCAGCGACGAAGCGAGCTTGAGCTTTGAAGACGACGACGACGATGGAGTCTAGGTACTTGGGCGATGGCAAGGGCCGGGTGCTTAGGGAGGAGGGGCGCGCCGCGGAGAACGTCTACATCCAGGTGGGATTCTATTCTTGATCTCTTTTTTTTTTTTTTTAATCTCTGTGGTTTCTTTGGAAATGCTTGATGGTTGTTGATTGTATAGAAAATGGAGAGGGAGAGGATGGAGAAGATGAAGCAGAAAGCGGAGAAGGAGAGAACTGCGGGTGAGAAGGCTACAGCATCGGAGAAGGTGAGAGCTTTGGATATCTTGGGTTTTAGTTCGTGTTTTTCTTTTATTCTAATGAAAGTGTTGTTGAGCTGTTGCTCTTTATCAAATCATAATTTTGCAGATTATAAGTTCAAAATTTTTGGCATTTAAAAAAAAAAATTTTGCATGCAAAATTTTGTAGAAATGTTTTGCAAAGTCTAGATTTTGATTAGAATTTCCTTATGATCTCTGAATTCTATTTTATTCATGGATGAACTCATCCACAAATAGTTTACTGTCAATGTAGAAGAAGATTTTATTTTGATTCTTTGGTATTGTAAAATCAATGTAACACTGAATCAAAAAACTTGTTGTGGGATTAAAAAAAACCTACTTGGAGAAGCAGATAAACCTCAAAGTTCAGTAGTATTTATTGTTAATAGCTTGGAAAGGAAGTCAGCACTGCATGAGTTTTTGAATTTAGAAGTTCATAATGAATTGTATAAAATAGATTGAAACCTAGTCTAAAATTTCTTTTTCCTGTTTTGGAGTGGTGATAGGGGAAAAGCTCTCTTCAACAATTCAATTTACTTTTTTATTTATGAATTTATTTCAATGCTTCATGACAATCTTCTTTATTTGCAGAAACCTGAGGGATTGCAGCAAGGCTGATGGCAGCTGCTCTGCTTTGGCTATCCAGAGCAGTTTTCAGTTTTGTACATAGAAATACTGTTAAAAAAAATAAATAGTGAATAACTGTCATTATCTCTTGATGTAAATGTTTTAGCTACTGCTTGACAAAAGGTTTGTGAACGTATCACTCTGCTTGACTCTGTGCCATCGGGCCCTTATTTTCACTGCTTTCTTATATAGAGATTTGTCTTACATTATGATTTTCTGAGCACTTGATGTTGAATGCTTTATGTTTAATATAAGATTTTTTTTTTTATTTACAATTGTGCTTACCATTGTGTTGAGGTGTATAAATTTTTCCGGATCATGTTTCGGAGAGCAGAAGCGCAAGAAACTGACAGACTGCATAGTTAATGGTAATTCTCCTTCCTTTGAAGGATTGTATGCTAATTTAAAATCCTGTTCCTATGATATAAAGTTTGTAAATTTCCCTTCCTGGCAGAGTTGCAGTGGTTATCTCCAGGCATAATGCTGGGCTGGGTGAAGGCAATGGTTCAATGATTCTATCATTCTGCTCTGCCTATTGATCTCCAAGTATTTCTCTCTGCTGTCTTTGCTATTTTTTTTTCCCCATGAAAATTCAAGGTTTTTATTTTTCTTTTGGCTAAATTGGACATGAGTGTTTTGCGGCAGGCTATGGTTGGTTGGGGACTTTTCTATTTGTTGAACCGTTCCCTGTTTTTCTCCCTTCTATTTTTAACCGTATTATACTTTATTTGAGAGAGAGAAAAAAAGAAAAACTAATTCTTTACAGGCTTGGAATTGCACTGAAACAAAAAGAAGAAACAAGAATGGCATCAACAATTGGGGAAACTGATGAAGCATTTCCAGAAGTTAATGTAACCAGACAATTGAACCTTGGTGTGCCAGAAGAGTTCCCTGTGGATCCTGTTTCATCTAAAGTGGCCATCTCCAAAGCTCACAAGGTATTTATTATTAAAGTTTTGATCTTTGTAAAACAATGTTTGATTTTTCCAGTTTTAAATTTTGTTGGTGAATATCAATATAATTGATGAAGGAGCAAGCGGAAGCAGAGGCGGAGGCAGAGGCGGCGAAGGCGAAGGAGAACTGCAGTTGTGCGCTGACCTCAACTCTTGTTGTTTCCGGTGTGGTGGTGATTGCCATTGGAGTGGCTTTCATAGTCGCCAAGAAATATAGGGCATTATGAACACTACTTAACTAATATTGCTATGCTGTTGTGTTTCCAATATTGCTATTCTTTGATTCTGTGTTCATGGGAGATTGACTCTTTGTTTTTGTTTTGTTTTTTCTCAGAGGTTATTGTTTATATGTAATTTTCCTGCCAAATATTATTTTGATATATTGGTTTGTTTTATTTTGATATAATTTTCCTGTTTATTGTGAAAGTTGGGTTTAATTTAAAAAAAAAATGAATTCTTGCCGTATTACTGTGCTCCATGAATGATTAAATACTTGTCAGGAAAGAGTTGGCATCTGATTTGGTACATGCCTCTGTTTTGCACTGACCAGGTGTTCCATTAACAGCAAATCCATGGTCGGTTTGTTCATTTAATTTTTTAAAATGATTTTTTAAAAAAAAATGCACTTTCTTGATGGTGGGGATTTTAAAATAATATTTTAAATATAGAGTAATATTTATTTGGTTAAATTAAATAAATTTTATCATAATCAAGATTATACAACTAAAAATCTATTCTTTTACTAAACCAATCTTATCCTTTCATAATCTGAGACTTTTGTCTCCTATACATGAGATATTAATTCTATCATATTTTAGAAGGCATACAACTGCCCACAAATGCAGTTATAAGCCAGTAAACATCATCTGTGGTAATTAAAATTATTTGTCACTTGAAAAAAAATAATAATTTAAACATTCAACAGTAAACATATTTCAGTACATATTTATAATTAAATTATTACCAAAGCCTGGTCATTTAAACAAACACCTGTGCTGAGAAATCTGACTGGCTCCTAAGGAACGGGCGGCTCAAACACTATTTTCTTAAAACAAAAAAACAAAAAAACAAAAATTTTGAAAATATTTTCAAAACAGTGCCTTGCTGAACATGAGGTCTTTTTAAGACTCCATTGAAGTGCATGCCTAGAAGACCTTCACTTTCAACAAACAAATGGACTAAATATAATATTTCCCTCTGGAACTGAACAAATGTCATCAAGATAAACAGAATACTTAGAAGCAAACATGGAACACAATTGTTCTCACTTGGGATTCCTGAGAACAATGATAACTGAATCTCCTCGGAGGAACATTTTGCTGATGAATCTATCCTTGTTCACTGGGAGCGCTTTCTTCTTGCCCTTTCCTGTTTTAGGAACCTGCATTTTCATATAACTCAGCTTCTTAGAGCCAAACAAGTAAAAAATTGAATAGCATGAAGAGAAACCATCAAGACAGAATTACCTCAGTCCACATCTCCCTGACATTTTCCAGAACCATGTTACAATGACGATCGAAGGCTCTAACACGTCCCAAAAGCTTCTTGTTGTTTCGGCAGTTGATCAGCACCTGAAGGGAAAGAACACACCGATATAGATATATGTCTTGAGATTAATTGACACCAATTGGTTTTTCTTCTTTCCCTTTGTAACAACAGTGTACCATGTGACTGTGACTATGAGGAATATAAATTAAAATTCACCAAATTAGTGATGAACCTATGCAACATTCAGGTCAAATGGATGCAACACTCCATGATTTAAATGTGATACCTGAGTATTGTTTTTGACACTCATCATCAGAACAGAGAGTGGACCTGTGTTGAACTCTTCTTCCTCTTTCTTTCCATCCTGACACACAACGAGGATGTTAAAGTTAACATTAGTTTACAAGAATTCACACAAGTAATTTAACAAAAATGCACATTATTCCCTTGTAAACCACTTCTTATATCAATGATCATTTTATGCCAGTATAGACATGAATAGTTCCTCTTATTTATAATGCAGTTTTCATTAAACAAGAAGTGAATATTGGTAAAATGGTACATACTATTAACAAGAAAGAAGAAAAATTTGTACTAGATTAAATGATATCTGATTCATGAAGTAAAATTGATACAAAAGCATTTAAGCTACCAATAATTAATCTAAAGAGGATGCAGCATGCCCATCCCTAGTGTTGATGTCAAAGTTGAGAATAATCTGGTTCCATTCCAATGAATGAAATCTTTAGGTGAGTTTAAAGGAAAATAAAAGACCAGCTAAGTGTAACTTACATTAGCATCTTCTTCCATCGACATGCTGCGAAAAATAAATGAAAAAAAAAACACAACATCAGTACAATGACCAACAAACAATGCAGTAGAATCTCATATGCTTAATTGCAAGATTTATCATCAAGGCTTAAAATTATTAGCAATGCTGCAAAATAGCACTTGTAATAGAACAGTATGATGGAATTAGGGCACACTGCCCCATTCTTTTTTTTTCTTCTGAATTTTGGCACAAGATTACAACTTTTTTCACTGTAAAGTAGCACGCAACTTAATAACTCCAGTGTCTGATCAATAACAAGAAAAAAAAATAGAAACCAGAGAAGATTTATAAAAGCATCATGCTATGTTTTTTTTTTCCTCGAATTTTGGAACAAAAACTCTAACTTTTTCAGAATCAATAACTCTAAAAGTCTGATCAATAACTAGACAACAAAGTGATATACTAAAAAAGAATGAGAAAAAAAAAAAACACTTCTTCTGCAATGAAATAGAACACAAAATCAAGAAAATCCATGACTGACCAATACCTAGATTTTTTGGTAAAAGAAAAGATTAATAGAATCCGGGAAGCTAGACACACGAATTGAAGCAAAAAATGGAGATCCTTGGTGAAATAAATCAAAGCAAAAACATCAAAATTAAATAATTCAATCAATTTGGATTAATTACCTGAAAATCAAAAGCTAAATCGATAGCAATCGCAGCCCGCCAAGGATTCGAAGCTTGAGGGGAGTGAGAGGGTTTGCTAGGGTTTCTCCAATTGGAAGAAGGTGGGTATTTATTTATGCTGGAACCATTTTAAGTAAGTTGTGCTGCGGTACATTGATCCATTCAATTTAATAGAAATATATGCATTATATATACATTAATAAGTGAGACAAAAAGAGAAAAAAAAATGAAAATTTATGAAGAAAAAAAATATTTCAATAAATCATTTTTTATTTTTGTTTATTTCAGCTGTGAATTTCAAGATTCATTTTTTCTGTCAAATAAATTTAATTTATTGTTTTGCATCCCAGTCCTTAAGAAGAGACTGTAAATTTCAACTTTAGGGAAGAATATCAACAATGATTTTTTTCAACCAGAAAGTAACTATGCCCCTCCGAATATATATATTTTTTTAACTTTCATTTATATAAATCTTTGAAATTCCAAAACCAATAGAAAATTCATTTTTTATATGGAAATTTTACTATTTAGAATATTTTTTAATTATGAAAAATATATATAATATATATTTTTTTTAACCAACTTTGCTTCTCCTACATCTGTAATGGGTGATCCAAAAAGCATTAAAAAACATAAGAAACAAACATATATATATATATATATATATATATATATATATATATATATATATATAATTAAAATTTGATTTGGATTAATTTAGCATATACTTTCTTGGAATTCCGTAGCTGGAACCCGCACACACTTCTACCTAACGACTATATCCAGCACATCAAGCGCTCTCTCAAATTTTTAAGCACTAGATAGGATGACCTTCTAGCAGCACATTACAGACTCATGAGAGATTGTCACAGTTTTGACGGAGAAGACCTCCGTTGCCCCAGACGAATCTCGTCGTTTCAATCGTTGTTTCTTCCACTCGGTTTTGCTTGTTTAGCTTTAGGGGTGTCTCATCCTTGGTGATGTCCCCTTTCCATCTTTTTCTTTCACCTTTGTTTTTTATTCTCTATTGTTGTCTATTTTCTTGTTATTTCTGTCGCTGTTTATTGTTGTTTAATTTTTCTAATAAATTAGAGGTTTATCTACTTTAATAATAATAATAATAATAATAATAATAATAAATCTCTAAAAATTAAGGCCTGAATGAATGACATCAGGAGTCTCTGCATGGCCCTTATTTGTATCTTTATCCCTTTCCTAAGTTTCCTTGCCCTTCTGTGAGGTTCTCAATTTACTTCTTGTAACCGGTACTCACTATGTTTTTAATCACTGTTTGTGTTTTTTTTTTTTTTTAATAATAAATTTATGTAGTTTACCTACATTTACATACAAAAAAAATGAAAAATTAATAACTAATTTATCCTCCAATCAATTGCACCAATTAAATAAAAAAAATGATTGAACCAATTGACTAATGGGCATCAACTTCATGCACCAAACATGATCAAACTAAGTAGTTGGAGACAAACATTTGATTTGATTTATATAATTAATCATTTATTCCATGAAGAAGAAGACACACTTTCACAACTACTTAAAAAAAACAAAAGCATTCTACTGCCCATAATTGTGTACCAATCCAACCCATCTTGTGATTTGTAAAGTTGATAATTTCTTTCTTGAAAAAACACACTCTCATATCTACTTATAAAATAAAAATCCAAGAACATCATAATACTAATAATTGTGTAACCATCTAACCCATTTTGATTGATTGGGATGCAAGTGAATTAATTGGATCATCAACACATGTTGCAGTTGTTTGATGGATGCATCACACCAACTCAATGGCGTGTATTGGACTCATTATTTGTGGTCAAGATTAAAACATTGGTTGCCTTCTGGAAAAGAGAAAGATAAAGACTCTTAAACACTATGATTAAGCAATTAATCAACTATTATTGCACATGTTTAGGCGTTGATTAAACTTTATCGAATATTGATTCCATTGTGAAATTTTAAAGAAACTCACTCACGTTATTTCATGGAAACGTGTGTGTGTTTTATTTAAAACTTATTGAACTTTATTTTTTGTGGTCTTTTTATGTGGAGAGTAAGAAAAATATTTAATAGATCATTGATAAAATATATAGAATATTGAAAAGTAAGAGAAGATACTCTTAGGTGTAATTATTTTTTATTTATTTATTATTTTTTAGATAATATACAAGTCACTGTCTATAGCATATATGAGTTTATTTTGATTATACCACGTGCTTTCATTTTGTACACAAAAATACTCCACACCATGTGTATACAAGAGATCCTGTTTATCACAAATTAGGTGTATTTTAAATACGTGATTTTTCGTGCGTGAACAAAATAGTTTAACCGGTTGGTTAATTTAATGTTGATGATTTATTTTGGTAAGAGGATTTCTTATGTGTTTTTTGTTTGTTTTCTTTCAATAAAACTGTGATTTATTCATTTTTTTTTCAAAAATAAAAATATTAATAATTTAATCAAAATTTTCAACTTGTCATTTTGATTTCATAAGATATAAATCAGATTAATAAATTTATTTGGATTTGTAGAAACATAAATAATGTTTTCCATCTTGTTTGAATGAGGTCATTTAATTAATTAATTTATTTTTTAAGTAAATCTAACAATAGACAATATTAAAATTAAAATAAGTACAAAGAGAGTAAATTAACATGGAAAGACAAGCCGTAAAGTTAGCTACACTTTTTTTTATTAATTTATGATCCAAAAAGTCGAAGAAAAACAAGTAACACGATTAACTAATCCAACTACTTTATTAGAAAACAAGGCCTTGTGAAGGAAAGGAAGAAACTTTCTTTCTATAAGTTATAAATAAATTATTAAAATCTTAAAATAGATAATAAAGTACCTACACAAATATATATATATGATCAAAACAAAAACAAAGCCTTGATAAATAATCACAAGAGTTACAGGAACTATTTAAAATTAGAGATTATGAGATAAATTAATTATTGAATGAAATGCTCATATAATGTATAGAATATATGATGTAATATAACAAAACAATATTATATTAATATACACAACAAATTACTCTTTCTTTCTACATACAGTTAAAAAAATAATTCCAAACAGTAACTACCTACTCCTAGCTATTAATTTTCCATGGAATGAGTCAATTAGTTATCTTTTCTAGTCAAACAAATAAAACATGATTAACATTCAAAGGTTAAAAGCAAATACCACATAATAAACTAGAGAAGAAACACAACAAGGAGAAAGAAATCAAACACTCCACACTGCTTTGTAATATTCATGGTTTGACTTATCAAGCAAATCAAACTTGTCTTCTATTTTTCTCCATATATGTTCCACAAAGCTTAATTCTTACTTTATATGAATCAAAATGAGGACTTTAACACTTTTTATTTTTCTTTCTTAGACAATGAGTTGAAGGTGTATGTAATTGGTCAATAATGGCGTCTCAAATGAAACCATGGCTTTTTGCTTTGAGCCTCAAGATGAAGATGAAGATGAAGATGAAGATGAAGTCTTTTTAGTTGGAAGGTGGAGAGGGATTGGTATCCAAACTATTACACTTGATATGCATTAATGGCAAAGTTGTCAACCAAGTGTTCATTGTTGATAAGATTTTGACTAGCTCTTTGACATGGATATATGGTAAGATATTTGCCCAACCACTATAATTGATTTTGCTGTATATTATCACATAACCATGAATAATTATATATATACATGATATTTTCTATTAAGTGATTGTTTTCAACCTACTCACACACGTCAGTTGACTAGCAAATTCTCAAGCTTTCATCAACTACTTCATTGACTCTTGTTATACATGCCAACCTTCATTGTTTTCAGGTAATTTTCATATCAAACAAATGTTTTTTTTCCAAAGGTGATGAAATCTTTAGTTGATCAAAGAGCTAAGTTTCAATGGAACATGCTGCTGGTTAATAGTTTTATATGACATGTTTATTGTTATAGATGCAGTATATATATATAAATCTAAGACAACCAAGACATAGCAAGTGGTACTCATCTTGCATTGAATTTTTAAATTATATAACAGTAGATTTATTCTTAGGAGATCTCAAACCACTGTAATTAGTGCAATCACTACTGTAACTCCATATTTATTTGTCTTTTTACTAACAAAATCGAGAGTTTACTTATGTTCATTTTATAGTAACAACATATAGTAACTATATGATACTACCACGAAAAAAAGATAATCAAGTGACCATAAGTTTGATAATATTCAATTTTTTTTTTTTACTGGTAACAATAAATATATTATTTTCTCTGGTTCCTAGCTTAAATTTTAGAACCAAAAAAAAAAAAAAAACTGTAAAAGATGGCAAAAAGGTAAGAAAATAAATTATTCATCCGAACAAAAAACTCTCTTCACGTGGTAGCCACGTGCTATTTTCTCAACGGGCCCCACCCCCACAGTTAAAAAACTCACGGTCCCGATCGAAATGACTTTGCATCCAACGGTGGCCCCCGCTCCGCAGTAGACTTCCAAAACCCATGCTGACCAACAGACTCACTGACGTCACCCACCCTTTGTATATTTATCGTATTTATCAATTAACCCCTTCAATTATTTCATATCATGGAAGACGACGCAAAGCATATATTATATAATATTTCCTGGATTTATTATTATAAGACATAATAAGTGTAAAATAATTCACCTCAGATCAGACTTTGTCACCTCGATTACTAGTAATTTTTAATTAAAAAAGTACATTTAATAATAGGCTTAAATAATGATATTGGATTTTTAGATTATTAAGGAAATATTGGAATAAAAAGAAGGGTTTATTTGCAAAAATGGCAGTGAAAAACATTTTTCCCGAAATGCCCTCCACCACCGCCCTATAAAACTACCCCTTCGTCTCCCTCGCTCCGCGTTTTAACCATCCCTTTCTCTTTCTAGAGCTCGCGCTGGGTTCTCTCTCATCAAATGCCGCAAGTGGACCTCGAAACCCTAGTGTGCGGCGCTGATGGCCGTGTCGCCTGCGAGACGGTGGTCGCGGCTGAGCCGCCTGATCCGGTGCCGGACGATCCGGATCTCCCGGTGGAGTCCTTTGAGGTGCGGATCGGGGACGAGATCGATTGGGTCGATCTCAACGCCGTCTACGATCGTGATGACTCCACCAAGGGGAACACCAACCCTAAGTCCCAGCATTCTAGCTCGGCGCCGCCCACCTGTGATCGCCGGAGATCTAACTCGCAGCGCTTCTCCGGTAATCTTAAGCCCAAGGCCCCCATCATCGGTCTCCCCAACAAGCTCCAGTACTCCGGTTATCTCGGGCGCAGCACCCGCCGCGCTCCCAATAGCCGGATCTTCCCCAAAAAGGGCGGGAAAGGCTCTATGCCGGAGCACGAGCCGGGATCTCCGAAGGTCTCGTGCATCGGCAAGGTGTTGTCTGAGAGAGAGAAGGAACGGCGCCGGATCAGGCGGCGGGAGTCACGTGAAGAGCGCCGTGGTGGTGGGAAGGGGTTTTGGGCTTCGCTCCTCTGCTGCTTCTCGGCAGATCGGGGGACGGCCGTGGAGTGCATCGAGGAGGAATCTCCGGTGCCGTCAGGGAATATCCCGGAGCCTGCGAGAAGATCCTCGGCGGCGAATGCGGCGGATGCGCCGAGCTTAGGAGCGATGAAACGGTTCTCATCAGGGCGGAGAGCGGCGTCATGGGGTGGTGACGAAGAAGAACACGTGGTTCTATCTGGGCCGTTCAGTGGCCGGCGATCGGTGGGATCCCTGGAAGACGCTGGTGCATGATAACGGTACGTTGAATGCTTATGATGGTCCGACGGTGTATTGTATTGGTCTTAATTAGTCTTAGAGCTTGCTTGGGAGAGGGTAAGTGGAGGTTTTGTAAAGTAAGGTTCTTAATCTATCCTTGTTTGGATCCAAGGTTTTGCAAGAGGTAGGGTTTGAGGGGGTTAAATGGAGGGTTGAGAAACCTCCATTTACCCCCATTTCTCAACCCTCCAAATTGGGGGGTTGGGAAGGTTTGGTTTTTTTCTTTGACCAAAATGCCCTTGACCATTTCAAAAAATTACATCTATGTATTATTATTAATATTAGTATTAATATTAGTATATTTATACTCATAATATTATTATTAGTATATTATTATTATTATATTAGTATTCTTGTTAGTATATTAATATTAGAATTATTATTATTATTATTATTATTATTATTGTTAGTATATTAATATTAGAATTAGTATTGTTATTATTATTATTATTATTATTAGTAGTATTAATATCAGTATATTAGTATATTAATGTTAATATATTAGTACTGGCATTATTATTAGTATTAGTATATTATTATTATTAGTTTTATTATATTAGTATTCATGTTCATATTACTATTAGTATATTAGTATTAGTATTAGTATTAGTATTAGTATTAGTGGTGTTATTATAATAACTCAATGAAGGTCTATTAATGTCTTATTTTCTTATAAGGGTATTTTAGTAATATTACTATAAAACCTTACCCTCTATTACCTTCAATCCAAACATTACAAGGTTTGGTAACCATCATTTACCTTACCCTTCTCCCAAACAAGAGATAACTTAAAACCTCCATTTCCCTTACTTTACCCTACTCTACCTTCTATTATGAACCCCTCCTTCACCTTTCCCAAGCAAGCCCTTAGTCTTGCTCTTGCTCTCAGTGAGATATTTTTCTTTTTCTTATGGCTTTATTTGTCCTTTTCTTTGCGCTGATTTTTCTCTCTTGACGCTTAGTATTTGGGAAAGAGATTGTAGATAAGAGAAGATTGGATTTTGCTTCTCGCTTTGGTTTTGTTTTTCGTTTTTCGTTTTAGGTTTGGTTCGCTTGTTTGTTCTCGTGTTGCTGTGATTGAATGTTGTTTGTATATATAAGATTGCCATTTTTTTTCTTCTGGTTTTTGCAATGGTTTTTAGGTTTTCACCAACAAAGAAATTGATATTTTCTTTATATATATGTATATACTTTTTATGCAAATTATCTTGCTCATAAATTATAGTAAAAGAATCATGATTTGTTATATGGGGATATATAGATAATTTCAAGTGGTGAGACTGATAAATAAAATAAAATAAAATAATTTACATTTCTTAAATTATTTGATTCATGGTAGTCAATGTGTTAGCTGGTTGTCTTAGTAGGGTGTTTATTTAAAGAGAAACTGAGATCAAATTTTGTTTGATAGTAAGTAGTCAATGGACTAACTTCAGGTTATATTATAGATAAAACTTTAAAATTAAGCAAAATGTGAGTTTTTGTGTTTGTTGGGTTTATAATTTTATTTTATGCCATGTATGTTTTAATTTCCATTAAATAGAGTTGCTAGTTGTTTATTTGTAAAAAAAAAATTGATAATAATAATACTCAATTTGGAAATAAAAAATAAAAATAAAAAGACATACACTCCTAGGTCGAATTGTATATATATTATATTTGCTTTAATCTTTATTATGATTGGATACGTTTGTTAGCTCATTTAATAAATGAATTAGGTGTTCTCTTCCATTTCAAAACTCAAACATGATCTCAAGTCCTTCAAATGCTCATTACCTCATTTATTATACTTATGTAAAGTAAACAAACAAACAAAAATTAAGGATGGTATTAAAAGGTGGAAAAATAAAAATAAAAAACTACTTAAAATCCATTTATTTATGTACGTTTCTCTCTAGTGGTTGGTCTCCACTTTGATATATATATATATAGAGGAACATGGTATGGTTCATGGTTGGGAGGGAATAAAGCTTAATAATAGCTTGGGAGGATTGCATTAGGTGTGGTTGGTTTGGATGTTTCATTAGAGCCAAATTAAGTGCCAATACGGTATATACCAATCATTTAATTGATGAGTTATTTAACTAGCAAATAGTAGTACAAGTACCAATGGGCTATGGCTTTGAATTATGGAAGTCACTGTGGCCACCTTGTGTGCAGTGCATGTCTTCCTCACATGCCATATACAAACACAAATGTGCATTATTTTTTGTTAGAAAAATTATCACAACAATAAAACAAAAGGGTAGGGTACTACTTGATATGGAAAATGTAAAAGGATTATTAATCCACCATTAATTTTTGTACCGTAATTAATGTGTGGTTGAGCTAGCGTTGGGGTTGTTTGTACTTTATCCTTGAGAATTTTAGTGCAAAATTAATGACTATTTTTTTTCTTTCTTTCTTTTTCAAACAAATTTGTAAATGTGAAGAAGTACAGTCTATCAACTTCATGTAAGATCATTAAAAACAAAGGAAAAGACTTTGTGAATGAGAGAGAAGACTGAACAAATACAATTAAAAAAAAAAAAAATCATGTGGATGAGAAACTTCATATGTGGATTTTTGAACCCAATTTTTTTTTAACTGTCAAAAATATATTAAGTACAAATATAAGGATGCTGATCATATCTAAAATATATTAAGTACAAATACAATGATGGTGAGTAAGGAAAATAGAAACAAAACATAACTAGTAAAAATGGCATGTGACTCAATGAATTAGGTATTATCTCTATAACTAAGAAAGACAAATAAATTAATGAAATAAATACAATGATGGACTGCTTCTCAGAAAAAATATCAAACTACTCTGCAATCACATAAGAGCACTTTTCAAGGCCGAAAGAAGTAAATAAAAAGCTGTAGATGCATGATCATCACTAAGTGCCCTGACTAATCCATTCGGATTGTGAGTTGCATATAATCAAAGGATAAACATGTGAGTTGGATATGATCAAAGGATAAACATATTATGAATTTTAATTATAATAAAATTAATGAAAAAAAAATGCAATGACTGAAGATGGCTGGGATTATCCATATGTTGAAAAAACTAAACAATAATGAAAAAAAAAACCTAAAAGTAATCACACAATCACACGAGATGTAATGAAGATCAACAGAGTATGTCTACATCATCGGAAATGAAGCAGCTATCTATTCTCTTATTAGAATCAATTAGATTTACATATATATATATATATATATATATATATATCCTGTATAATTTATTAAAATATCCATGTACTGTACCGCGGGGACATTGTCCCTGCATCTCCAACCCATCTTGTCCGCTCTTATGTTGTGCTCCATCACTCTATTTCGCTCCGCTCCAGTATTTATCCGATCTAACATCTATCCGTTTATTTTGTCTATGAGCGGTATACAATAATTTACAAACAAAAATTCTAAAAAATAGCTCAAATAAGTGTGCTGCAAGGACAGGTGATCTGTGGTTTTCATAGTCACCTAGTAAAATACACACATGGCAGTCGAGAAACCGTTACATTCACATTTTACCATGTTGTCAAGTGTCATGATTTTATTATCCCATCAATCATATGTGCATTTTTAATACACTTTACAAGGGTTTTTATCCCTATCTTTGATGGACTTTCCAAGCTACTTTAAAATGGAACAGTAATTTTGAAACACAAACAGATACTCTCCCAAGCCTCCTTGACACAAGGTAACCACCATTATTGTGTTTTGTGGGCCTACATTTTACCACAGTAATTTTTAGTTATATATTTATTTAAGTTGATAAGTTTTATAGTGAATTTAACTCATTGTCTGATAATAATGAAAGGGAGCCGTTATGGTTTATAAGAGAATCGCGCAATTAATTGAGGATGAAAAAATATACATTATATTATAATTTTATCTCATCCAATATGATATTTTTTAAAAATAAAATATATATGGATAAATTATGCCAAAACACATGCGGTGAAATTGTTACAACAAACATATATTTTTAATCTGCTTGAGGTAAAATTCAACTATCTCTTTAGCAAAAACATAAATATTCTATACAAAGAACTCGGTACAAATAGACAAAAAATTATTGGTAATAAATTTTTTTATACTATAATTTTATCTTATCTAATATTTTTACCCATGCTTATACACAATTATTATTTTTTAAATATAAGACATTTTCTATTTTGAAAAACCAAGACATGATTAGTCAAAAAAAACTGAGGAAAAAAAAAGAAGTCTTACTATAAATACTAAATACCAACTCTTGCTACAAATATTATTTATTTATTTTTACAGTTGTTATGTGCTGACTTATTTTCAAATTTAATGAATATGGTTCACTTACATTTTTAGTTTTATCAGAAAGAAAAATTATATACCACCATTTCACAAAAAATACTTCTTTTATTTAATGCATTGATATATTTTTATAATTACATAAATATTATTTTAATTAAAACAACATCAAAAATTAGAATTCAAAAGGAAAATAAACGCTTCCATAATATATAGTTAACTTCATAAGCACCAGGGTTTCCAACCAATCAGGTGATTCTGACCAACAGCTTGCTTTGAAGTGGATTACTCCTTCTTCAGCCTATGCAGACTTTTGCTTCCAGATTGTGGTTTTCATTTTATAGGCTTCTATTTTTTTAATATTCTGTTTATTTGTTTGCCTTCTCTTGTAGTTCAGCTCCTCATTTTCGGTGAAAACCACTTGACTATTTTTATAGTTTATCCATTATTATATATAAAAATGGAATATATAGTTAAAATAAAATAATAAAAAGATATGTGTGGTGATTTATCTGTATTATTAAAAAAAAATCCAAAAACATGGATGAATGTTGTTTTACTATTTCAAGTCTTCATGCTGACTTACAAGCCACTTAATAAATAAATAAATATATAAATATCCAAAATTAGCTCACGCATGCTTAAATCCAAAACTTTTAATGTTTTTCTCCACAAATGAACCGCATGCCGGTAATGCCAACTTAAGTCAAACAAATTAATTAAAAAAATTAATAAATAATAAAAAAAAAATAACAACTCCATCTAGTGATCTACTAGTGGTCCAGTGTAGCACTTTCAGGCGGTGCCGCCCCACTTTTATCCAATAAAATCACACCACGTGGACAAAGTGGTGGCCCCACGAGCCCACTTCCTTCCATGGTGGACATCTCCACTTTAATTAATTTTCTTCAAGTGGTGAAAAATAAGGATAGAAAACCATAAAAGTAAATGGTAAAAAGATGCTATTGCGTTTACTACTTTATATTTGCTTTCACATTGAATTCATTGTATCTAACTTAAAAGTTAATAAAATCTCTTAATTGAAATTAACCTCAATTAATTGCAAATAAACATTAAAAATATTTAGTTTAATAGCTCAACCTCACTATTCATGAATGAAAAACATTCTTCTTTTAATCATTGTAGCTGTTTGCTTTTGCTATATAGAGCCAAATGTTTCAAAGAAATGGATAAAAAGAGAAAATAAGATAGATTTCTTATGTTCCTATTGAAAAAAGGTTCATATTTAGCATGCGTGTTGAATCTATTGACAATGTAATTCCACAAACCCACTCAACTTCTTCATATCATATGGACCACTAAATTAATGCATCTCATTCTTCTCTCATCTCTCTATTAATTTGGACCATATATTGTAATTAGAAGCAATCAGGATTATTGAATATTAACCTATTAATTAAACAAGTTTAATGACTCTAATCACTGGTTTAAAACAAAACTCTCTAATAAATAACACACTATTTAGTGGGGTCAACTGTCAACTGTCAACTGTCAATGGCAGTTTTGTAATTTTTCAATATAAGAAGGTTCTTTCCCAACAATGTTTCCTTATAAACGAACTCAATCTCAATGTACTTCCCCTCCACCATGCAAAGGCACACTTTTCTCTTTCTCTCTGAAAACAAAAGACCAAAAAAATGGGGAACTGCTTCATTAGTGAAGAGAAGAAGGAAGAGATAAAGACTAGTACAAAGCATCCATCAAGCTTGAAACTGCATGAAGTTGTATCCATCTGCAAAGCAATCCATGAAGCTGGTTGTGAAACTGGTGTCCTTAGGATTAAAATGGTTGTGAGCAAGCAAGAGTTGAAGGACATGTTAATGAAGAAGAGTGGTGTCATCTCAGTTTGTGGTGATGTACATCATGTACTTGATGATGAAAACAGATCATGCATGGATTGGAAGCCATCTCTTCAAAGTATCCCTGAAGCATATGATGATCATCACTTTTAAGCAACAACACTGTTCAAGGTTCTCTTCCTCTTTTCTTCTCATCCATCAGTGTAAAGAAAAGGAAAAGATAGCCTTTTATATATATATATATATAGTAGTGTAAACTTCGCGGTCTAAATTTTACAGTATACTTGAAATGATACAAAGATCAATAGTGAAGACAGAATTAACTTTATTTCTCAGTAAAATCATGTGTGAGTCAATTTACAACATCATGTTGATGATACACTTCGCTTGGTCATCACAATACCCGAATGATTTGATTCGGTAATATATACAGAGCTACACAACACAGGTACATGCTCAGTAGAAGCATTTATTTGATTTTCCTCTCAACTTCGAGTGCGATTTCATTCCGGCGAGCAAATGGAAGGGTAAAGGGTGGATTGAACTGCAAAATCAGAAGAGTTAATCAACAAAAGTAATTCCTTATGTTTGTGAGCACTAAGCATATCAAAGTTATACCTGTGCAATTTCTACTAGTGCACCTTCTTTAAGTTGATATTGCGTGTCGTTCTTGATAGCTTCACATAATTTGGCTTCTCTGATCTTTACATCATGATCTGTAACTAAACCTGACTCAGATGGAACAAGGAAAACAGTGGAGCAATAGTTTAAATGATGTTGACACTGAAAAATAATTGAATAAATCATAAGAAAGAGTCAAGAGTAAGTGTGGAGTAACCATAACATGAAACTAAAAAGTATTGATAGTTAGCTTATAAATATCGTAGAAAAACATCAAGCAAGCTCGAGGAAAGCAGAGTATATCTTCTCATGTACAGAAGCACACAGCCTCCTTTATAAGGCCTCTTGAAGTAGTTCTTAAGATATAACTATTTCAATGGTGTTAGAGAGTCAAAATTGAAAGACAGATAGCAGTTACAACTTAAGAGCCAGATGCTAAATTCTAGATTGGTACAAATACAAAAACAGATAAACACACATATGCCTTACATCAAATAGAGGGAAAATATAATTTAGAGGCCACACTGACCTAAAATGGTTGCTTAGAAGTACACTTGTAACGAGGAAAGCATTCGAACGATAGGTGGTGTATATTCTTTTTGTTTATTAACTTTGTTGGACAAGGCCCTATGTCCCCTATCCTCGTTCTTTCATATGGTTTATCCACTTTTATCGATAGAAAGTACACTAGAGGGATATACCTGAGAAGGCTGTTACTGCAACAATTTTTCGAGGCACTTCCTTGATTCTTACCGAGGAGTCTTTTGGTAATGGCAGATTAGCACCATATTTAGAAGGCATGACAAATGACATTTGCCAACTACCTTGATCATCAGACTGAACAGAAGAAGAAACAATCAGGATTACTAAAGGGCATTGACTACATGTTTTCTCATTTTTTTTCAAATGAAAACTCACTTGTTTTGTTATCACAGGTGTTGTCATTTCCATTTTCTCTCCATCAGACTGAACCTTTCGAGTAACCACAGGTGTTGTCATTTCCATTTTTTCACTACCAGTATTCTAACACAGTAAGATCATTTGATTCAGCTACACAAAGATTGAATTATTGTAAATCAGAGTAAGTATCAATAACATTGTTCCTAATATACCTTACCAAATAGGTAAGCAGCCAAGACATTGAATGACTGAGATGCACCATTGAAATCAAATCCACTCTTTCCAGGCATTGTTGTCTCAGCTACAAAGTAAGGCTAAACAACAAAACAAAAGAAAAAAAATTCAAATTTCATTGAAAACAAAAAGGTTTTTATCTGTTTAACAACAATATGAACAGCTATTGGAAAGTGGGAACTCCAAATGAACACTTATAAAACTCACACTTCAACTCATATATATAAAATACAGAACCAAAAACTGTTTTCAGATAACCATTAATCTAAATTCCACAGTGGAAATCTATGAAGTCTTGTGTTCTAAACTCCAAGTTCCTCATTGAAGCAATCAGTGTTAACAATGAGAGAAAATTATACCTCGGTTTCTCTGATCTCGTATTGCTCGGTTCGCTTCAAAACGCGAAATTTGATTGTTTCAAGATCGGGAACTGCAAGAAAAAAAAAGGATAAATTTTTCTAAAATAATCATCAAATTTGGGGATCTATGAAGCAAGAAATCACCAGCCATGAACGCCTCCTCCAGATTTCGAGCTTCAAATCTCTTTGGAAATGCATATTTCGCAGTCTCTGCTGCCAATTCACTCAACACTAAACCAAATTCGAAACGAATTCCATCAGAGATTATCAAGTAACTAAAAAAGATGAATTGAATCAGGGATTCAAATATTCAATTCGTTCTATACCCACATCGCTGAGAGAGCGAAGAGGTCTGAGAAACCAGTGCCATAACGAGGGCGATGCGAGTCTCCAATCCTGATTGGTTCCTCCGGGGAGCAACGCCACCTCTCTCCGCCGCTGATGCGAAGACCGCCGTTGGATTCCGGCGCCCTTTGGATTCAAAAACCGAAGGTTTCGCGAAGAAGGAACTCGAGTTCAAGAGCAGTGCCATTTTTTCCTTTTTTTTGCTATTAAATTTTATAATTTATTTGATTAGCTAAAAAGAACATTTTTGGAAGGCTTGGAACATTGAACACCATGAACATTAATTTTAAAATTAAAAAAACCATAAAAATGTTGATTTTTAAGTGTATGGCGGCGGGAGCTATAAGCTATTACGATTTTTTTAAAAACCATAAAATGGAAAAACTACTATTTCACATAATTTTTATCTTCAGTTTTCTGTTGTTATTATTATTATTATTATTAGACACTAATAAATATTTTCTAGTGATAAAATTACATTTTTAATAATTTTTTTTTTTAACCATCGAACCTCTGAAGTATTTTTTTTATAGATAAATGAACATGTATATGTATTTCTAAAATTCAAATATTTGTTTGTGATATTTTTCCCAATTTAATGTAAGATTAATAAATATAAGTATAAGATAAATGCAGAAAAATTATACATCGGTTGTTATTTCAAATATCAACACCATGACTTTTTTTTATTTGAGTTATAAATTAAATCTGATTTGTAAGTAACTTTTTTCAATATTTTCAAATATTGTTGATAATCTAAAACAATATTGATATCTTTATAAAAAAAAATCACTTAAATTATACATAATGATATTTCTATAATTTTATTATTAAAATAATCAGCTTATTTTTTACGAAAAGAGTATAAAAAAGGAAATTGTGTGGTTCCATGTATAAACATAAAATATTTTTTTTATAAAAACAAAAAATATTATATTATGGTGTTGGCACTGATTAAGAAAGAGATAGGAACGAGGGAATTACACAATTGCTTTGTTCGTTCGCCAGGAGATGTCTCTCCCTCCTGATTGCGACTTGGGTGTATTTTTTTGTTGTTTTCCACCTTTAGTGGAGGCTTTGTTATCTTTGTTGTTTTCCCTGTTCTTTTTTTTTGTACTTGCTCTTTTTTTTAATGCAATTGTGGTTTATCCACTTTTCTAAAAAAAAAAAATGAGGGAATTAAGTCGTAAACCTATATTAGCAATTAACGGTACGTTATTATTATTATATTCAACTAGTATTAAACGCGAGACTAGTCACCATTGTTTTCTGTAATAAAATCAAATACTATTATGCAATTTAGCAATATAATTATTTAAAAGAAGGATAATTCAGGTATTATTTTTATTTTTAAATAATGTATATAAATATATATAAAGAATCAGAGTCTGGAAACATTTCAGCCATTCAAAAGAACTGTGAATCGGATCGAGAGCATCATAGCATCGCATCTCCGACCGAAACCACTTCTCAATATCTCTCTTTCATGGCGACCAGCACTTGATAACCAAACCATCGCCGGCCAAGCATCGTCCATGGCGTCGATCTCCACATGCTTCGCCTCGACGACGAGGCTCTCCCATTTCCCATGCCTCGCGCCTCTACCAAAATCCTCTCTCCTCCTCCTACGATCATCTCCGAACCATCCCCACACGCTGTCTCGCCGCTTTCGCCTTGCAATCTTGGTCAATCCCTTGAGGCCTAGGGTTTCGATTCCGATTATCAGGGCTAGCGTTCAGGTTCCCTCCGGGATCAGGCCCGGTGGTGCTGTGGAGACTGACAAGCTCTCGTCCGATGTGAGGAAGCGGGCCATGGATGCGGTTGATTCTTATGGAGGGAGGGTTACGATTGGAGATGTGGCTAGTCGAGCTGGGCTTAAGCTTGATGAAGCTGAAAGGGCTCTCCAGGCCCTCGCTGCTGATACTGGAGGATTCTTGGAGGTATTTTCCCTAATTTTGGCTGCATTTCATTTCATTTGTGTGTGATTTCTTGTTGTTTTCTTGATGTTCTTGTGATTGCCTCATATTCTTGTTGACATTTCCTGTTTGCACATATGATCTTGGGTTAGGTTTTAATGGAGTCTTGATTTGTATATGGTTGCGAAATTGTTCGAGTTTTATCACTAGTTCTTGATATGACCCAGCTATCTTCATGTTCCATGAACCATAGAAGAATTCAGGCTTTGTTGGTATGCCTTGGGAAACCTTCAATCTTGAATTCTTGTCCAAGAAGTCCCATTTTGTTTAACTCTAACTTGGAAAAACAAGCAAAAAATGTTGTCCACTTTATTTATAATTAAGTGCACTCTACATTGGTTTTTTCTATGTAAACTTTTTTTTTCCTTTGGTTTGCCTGTTTATATTTATGATTTCTAGACTTTAGCTATTCTCTGAAGTGTTTGTTTGAGAGAAAAATATTTCAAGTTATTATTGATAGGTTTCAGATGAAGGTGATGTACTATATGTTTTCCCAAGGGATTATCGCACAAAGCTTGCTGCTAAATCTTTTAAAATGAAAGTGGAACCGTTGCTTGATAAATCCAAGGTACACTCTCTCTGTACTCTATATCATTTGTTGCATGATAAAGTTACACCTAGTATATTGTTTGCGGTTATGATGTCTAATTTATCCCATTTTATTGCAGGCTGCAGCTGCATATTTGATACGGGTTTCCTTTGGGACTGCACTTATTGCATCGATTGTTCTTGTATATACTACAATTATTGCACTTATTTCAAGCAGAAGGTACTTTTGGTGTTTGGTGCACTCTTGCTCACCAACCTTTCAATATTATACCTATCAAGTTGGTGTTCATTTTCTTTTCACAATTTTTTTTCTTCTTCTGCGTGCTTTACACAAAATGTGACTAAACATGACAAGGCTCTCTCCTTCTTGTTTGTAGTGATGAAGATAATCGTGGAAGGCGTGGAGGCAGATCATATTATGATTCTGGTGGCACCTTTTTCTTTCGTCCATCTGATTTGTTTTGGTGAGTTCCAGGTGATAGCCATGTCAAATTCAGTTTTATTATTTGGGGATGTATTTGTGTCAATTTCATTTGAAATTTACTTCATTGATTGCTAATCTAAACTATACATTGGATGAACTATTATTTGATTAATTAACACCATATATCACAAAACTTTATAGGGTAAGGTATATGAAGTGATCTGGTATGCTGATGTGCTATTTTTATGCTTATGGTAAATTTTCTGTCTTATTTCTTGTCTGAAAGCACTTCTGGACTCAAATTGTGCTTTAGGGGTGGGAAAAACCTGTCCAAGGCATAACAAAATTATGAAAATGAATGAACAGAGAATGGTGGCTATGTCCTCTGTCTGGAACTCCAACAATTCCATCATTAAAACCCTGATATTTCAGGCGAGATCTTTTAATATGAGGCATTACATTTATCTCAAGGCATTACCTAATTGTCAAACTTAATGCATATGTTTGTGCCTTTTCCTAGTCATTTCCCTTTTGTTTCGAATTCACTAACATGGAGTCAAAGTTAAGTGTGAAAAGTACAATCTCTTGACCCTCTCAAACATCCTTTGCAGGTATTGGGATCCATACTACTACAGGAGAAAACAAGAAAGAGATAACGGGATGAACTTTATTGAATCTGTAATAAAAACATGGTTGACTAATTTTTCTGTTATTTAACATTTCTCTTCACAGTTGAAATGCATTTAGGTGAATATATTTTCTTCTCTCTTAAGGTTTTCTCCTTTGTTTTTGGTGATGGGGATCCAAATCAAGGAATAGAAGAAGAGAGATGGAAGCTGGTACATTTTCAATACTTAATCTGACTAGCATTTTAGTTTCAATCTTTAATTAATTTGGTTGGTACTTAGGTCATAATTTGGTTATTCAACTGCCTTCTCGCTTCATGCTAAGGTTATTTTCCAGTCCATCATTTTCTCATAAGGATCAGTGATATTTAAGGCAGCTTTTTATTGATCTGGGCAGATTGGACAATATATAACCTCAAATGGTGGTGTTGTTGCTGCAGAGGAGCTTGCTCCGTATCTTGATGTGCCGTCTGGAAATGAGACAGTTGTAGTTACTTTTATGACTTTATTTCCTATGAAAGAAGAAAATTGCGTTAATGAATGTAAAATTTACTTTATGACTGCCCTTATGAGTCTCATGGTCTAACAGGATGATGAGTCATACATTTTACCAGTGCTTTTACGCTTTGATGGCCATCCAGAGGTTGATGATGAGGTATACTTTGTGTGTAGCTATGAACATGTTAAGTTTCTGGTAATCCATTGTTGCATCGTCACACATTGTCCTAGCACTCCAAAGTGCAAAAGTATATCCTTGATTTTCTTTATCACCAGTGTGCCATTGATAGATGGGCCCTTAAAGTTATCGTGAGACCTTACTGCTACCTTAATTCTAATCTGCTAAGAGTTATAACTTATAATGCCTTCTGTTGATTTTGTTTGGCCAATTCAGATTGAAGCTCTTGATTAGCTTTTCTGAGATTTTGTTGCTTTCATTCAGATTATTCTAGACCATTGGCATTTAGCTCTTCCAAATTGCCCAAAAGAAAACTTTGAACTACCAAGTTTGTGTGACACATTTTGTTATATGAATCATGAATTACACAAAAGAAGGTAAAAAAAAATTTTTTTTTTTTTTGAGGAAAGAATGGCTGCAATGCAGGGAAACATTCTCTATCGGTTTCCATCCTTACAACGAACTGCTTCATCTCAAAAGAGCCGTAGAAAAGAATACGTTGGGAAAAAGTGGGCTGAGGCGTTTGATGGGGCCAGGAAATTTTTTCAAGAGAAGAAATGGCTATTCAGGTTAGTGCCTTTAAACTTTTCCTTTGACAAGATGGTATAGAGTTTAGTTTGATCAACTCTTCTGCTTTTTTATTATTATTGTTTGTTTGTGATTGCTTCATGTCCTAAGTGAGGATCGTGATTGTATTTTAAGTCTTTTTAGTTGTTTTTACTAAATTGAGTTGTACAAGAGAGCTTTTGTAAGAATACTGAAAAATAAGTTTTTTCCAAGGCTGTGATACTAGATTTGGAAAGTAAATTATAATAAATGCTGGCATTTTGTGCACTGCAACAATTTCACCTGTTCTATTGATAAGGTATTCAAGTTTTAATTTATTCTAGTCTTGTAATCAACTTGCACAAACACAGAAGGAAATTCTAATGATCGCATTGTTTAAATTGGAGCTTGTTCACATCTGCTAAGTGATAACCTTTTCAATTAACAATGGTATGATGTGTTGGTTTGAGCTATCTTGGATTAATTTTATGTGTTTGCAGTAAAACAGGTTCATCTGAGAGAGCAATGGTTATAGGACTTGGAGCACTCAATTTTTTTGGAGTGGTTATTCTGGGCAGCATGTTAAAGTACTAGTCTGCACTGGCCCTTTCTACTTGATCTTTTCTACTGCACATGCTTTCCAGTTATCATGAGATACTTCTTTTTACAGGAGTGTTGCAGCTGCTCCTCAGGGCTTGGTTTCATTTGTTTCCGAGATTTTCCCTTTTCTCCAGGTTTGCTTCCATAACTTTGTTATTGGTCAAAGAGGCTGTTCTTGGTGAATATTTATAAATTTGAGGCTTATTTGATATATTTTAGAATAAAGAAATAGAATGTCTATGAAATATTTTTGGGAAACCCAACAACTTGGACAATATTCTTGTAGTTCTTTTCTTTTTGAGATAATTACTTTTCAGGACAAATCCGCATTTATCCACTTAACATAAAAGAGAAATTATTTTAATAACTTCTTCTACACTGGGATGCTCAGGCAGAGTGCTGTCAGAGCTATCCGTAAGGTGAGATCTCCCTTTCCTGTTGCCTTAATCGAGTGCCGTGCTGGTCACCATCATGGTCCTTTGCCCTTAGTGTTGTCAAGGCCAATGTGGAGGGTAAGGTTGCCTCAGGTGTTGTTGTGGCTGCACTAGGGTGCTCTTATGCCCCTTTGCTGCTGAGCTAGGGATGTGTTTTCAACCCCTATGTTGTTGTGGCTAGGGTGAGATTACACCCAACCATGTTGGAGCAATTGCGTTTCATCCCTTTTGGAGCCATCATGGCCGAGCGTGGGACATAATTGCACCTAATTTTTCCTCAGTTTTGTCATGCGGCTACTTTTATGGCAACCCCGTGCTTTATTTTGTTTATTTTTTTTGGGGGGGGGGGAGGGGGGATCGATATACCCTTTTTGGCTTAGGTGCAATTTGTGTTGGTTAAAGATCAATAACCTAACCTTAACAGGTTAGTAATTTTGTCTTCACTTGCTTGTGCCTTTGGGCTATGTTGCTTGGGTGAGGGTATTGCCACAGTCAAGTGCGAGGTGAGAATGCCCACTGTTGTTGTCACATCAGAGTCAGGGTTGAGGAATGATTTTTCCTTGCTTGGATAGGGACTGATCGCGACTCATTCTTGGTTGCAAAGGCACACAACAACACCTTAGCACTATCACCACTGCATGGGGTGTTATTGTACATTATTGCAGCAAAGTGAGGAGTGATTTTGCCTATGATACTGATGCAACTAACACACGGGGTGAGGTTGCTTCCTGGCATGCAGGTTGTTGAGGAATAATTGTATCCCCATGAGGTGACCACATCACATGAGGTGAGATAACACCTAGCGCTTGGCAATAACATGACATAATATCACTCCTGTAGTTGTGACAGCATTGATGAGGTGCCCTGTGCCCAGATGAGGTGCAATCCTTCCTTTAGTGTTATTTTGGCTAGCATGTAGGGTACAATCATCAGTTGTGTGCAGAAGAGCAACATCACCCTACCTGCTGGCTGCAATTGTCCATAGGTAACACAATCATGCCCTACTGCCGGCGTACCATGTGACACAATCATTGCTAGGAAGCAATGTCACTTGGTGCATTGATTGCAACAATGTCGAGAGTGAGATTGCCTTGTGCCTGCTTACAACGACGCATAATAACACCCCTTACAGCCAAGCAGGACACAATGCCACCTTGGACATTGTAATTAATGCACAAGGTTCAATTGTTCCTTGTGTGAACAATCATTTACCCTATCTCGTGCACTAGCCACAATAATGCAAAAGGTGAGATCACACCATGCACTTAATTGCAATTGGGCACAATAGCACCTTATGTGGTTGTGACAACGGCAAGGTGCTATTAAGCCCAGTTGTGTTGGGTGGCACTGTTGCAGTTAGCGCACGACTGAGGAGTAACCTCTTTGTTACGATTGCATGGGGTGCTATTGTGCCTAGTTGTAGCCGAGTGCAAGGATGCAATCTTGCTCTTGATTTTTTTACATCTAGTGTACAGGGGAAGGTTGCTCCTAGTCCATATGGTGAATAATTGTGTTATGTGTGTTAGCCTCTAAGATTAGGGCGTGATTTTCCCTTTGATGTTGTTGTCGTCCCCTCTGAGTGGGATGTGATCTTTGGCCTCAGCATGCGGCTGCAATAACGTAGGGAATGATTGTGTCTCGTGTGATCACGCCATGTGGGGAATGATTGTGTCTCTTGTGTTAGCTGCAAGGACAAGGGTGAGATTGTGCCCCACTTAGCCCACAAAAAGGTAGTATTGTGCGTTGTTGTGAACAGTCTCAGGGTGCCTACACTTTGGCCATAATAGCACGATAGCTAAGATCATACCTTGTGTTGTGATGACATAGCGAGATCTTATCCTAGCCATTGTTATAACCACCTTATGAGGAGCAATCGCTTCCCTCATCTTGTGTGTTAACTAATGCCTTAAGCGTCATCTTGCTTAGCTGCAATGGGGATAATAGCATGTCTTGTGACTGTAAGGAGGAGCTATTGTGCGTTATTTTTGCCTTATTACGACTAAGTGTGGACAGGATTGCTTCCTTAGCTTCGTTTAAGGTTGCTCCCTAACAGATGCGTTGGTCACATTAGCTCTAGTGGCTAGATCATAGCACGACCGGTTGTAATGGTGCACAATAGCCTCCCAATGTTGTTGCAATTAAAGTTGGTACTATTGTACTTTGTTTTGTCCTAGCACTAGCTGTGATTTTTCCCCTAGCATTGTTGCAACGAACTCATGGGGTATAATCACTCTCCGGCCCTAGTGCCATTGTAGCTGCAATATCTGGTATTATCCTTTATTGTGATTGTGCTCGATGAGTAATCTCGTGATGGTGGGCATGCAGTGTGCTCACTCAATAATATATCAAACGATTATGACTTGTACGATTGTTGCAAGAACACGCCTCAACTTCTAGGGGAGCATAGTGCCCGATGTTGCCATGGCTAGATAGGGCACTATTTGCCTTATTGCAACTTATTTTGTCCTTCATAGTATTGCAGCATAGAAAGATGCTTCCCGTCATAAGATTGATTGTGCCCTATCATCAAAGTGTCAAAATGGCCATGCTAGGCAGGCATGGCTGACCCACTTTGGGGGATCATCTGATTTTAAAATGTTATTTAAAAATCTAAAAAATCATTTAAAAAAATCCGAAAAATCTAAATAATAAATTAGTAAAAATTCAAAATTGTGTGTGTGATATTTTTCACATGTTTGGGTCATGCTAGGATGGCACACTGGCTGTGATCCCTTAGCCACGATGTGCTAGGCAATGCACCAGTTGACACCATAGCCTGTCACCCATGTAGAGATCATGGCCAGGCGTGGGACACAATCACTCGACTCTCTTAGCATTGTGCTTTTTCTTCCTTGGCAACCTCATTGCCAGACCGAGGGGAGATGGCGCTCTTATAGGTTTTCATCAGCATGTACCTTTTGGGCAACATGCACTTGATATTATTTAAAGATAAATACCCTAACTGTGATGATTAAAGGAAAACATTTTCATTAAAACAAGGACTATAAATAAAGAGAACAATCAAAGGAGAGTAAAGGGAAAGAATAAATTTTCCAAAAAATCTTTTAAGTAATTTACCACATATTTTAGTGTGTTTGACTTGTTCCATTTCGCTTCTGTCACTCACATTCAAAACCTTTGGATTGATGCAGATCTATGCCGCATCATTTTTTGCAATTCCAGTTTTTCGGTGGTTCCTGCTGCTCAGAACAAATGCAAGCATTGAGAGGCGAAATCTTGCAAGGCAGCAGCGTGCCAGAGCACTTGAATTGCCAAATCCTACACTTCGGAGTAAGGTAAAACTCAAATAAAAGCATTTCAATTTAGATTGAATTTCATGTGATGAGATCGTTTCTTTTTCCCCCTTTTCGGCAACATAAATCATCTATTAGTGATCTATGCTTCCCAGGCTTCATTAGTTCCTTTTGCTATCAATTAACCAGATTTCTGCCTTATTTATTATGGGTATGGCCTTGCACAACCATGTTGAATTTTGCTTCATCTGCTGTTGTGTTGGTCAGCTGTTGAATGCTCGAGACATGGCTCAAAGGATGGTGATTGGATCTGACAAGATAGTATATAGCACCCAAAAAGATCTCATTGATCAAGACTATGATGCAAGAGATTGGGAACGGAGGTTTAAGGAATTGGAGAAATCAGATTAAAAGGTATGCAGGTTATTTTTCCTGCCTTCGCATCCAGATGTGGTAAGAACTAAGAATACTGCATCCCATCCCATGCAACCCATATGCCACTTTGTTTTTAACCCGACTTGCGGGATGGTGGAGTCCTAGGTTCTTGCAATGCCTTGCATCGGCTATTATCCTGTGTATCTACTTTCCCTTGCAGATCTTATGACCATTTGATTTCAGAATGGACAAACCCTTTCTGATGCTTGCCTTGCATCAAAAGTGGTCATCAGGCAAGAACACAACAAATGTAGATGCTATATCGCCCAGTACATAAGAAAGATGAAAAGCAGCTTCACAGACGGATGGCCACATACCTTTATTGATGCATGGTATATATTTATGGATGTGAAAAATTTAAAATGTTTGCATGGTTGGGCATTTTCTTCTATGGTATCTGTGAGGTGTTTTTACAAAATTTAAAAACTCAAAAAAATAAATAAATAAATAAACACGAGCATGATTAGAGCAAAAGTAAAAGGAGTTGATTTATTTTATGGAAAACTTTATTTTCTTGTGTTTGGATAATGTGGTAATGTCTATCTAGATGTAAATTAGTAGAGACGGCAATTTGCATTCTATGTGATGGGTATACCCGTATCCGTTCCTATCAAAAAAGGTATTACCTTCTTTGGCCGGGTACGGATAAGGGCATTAACCATTATTAAGTAAATCTCTAAATTTTCAAACTCATTAGTTCATATATATATATATATATATATATATATATATATATATATATTATATATATAGATATAATTAGTATTTAAATTGAATTTGATAATTTGAATAATGTGTAAGTGAATGCCTGCGAGTACAGGTAAAGGTATAGTAAGGGTTTTGACATATCCTGCCTTTATTCTATCTATTGCCATCTGTAAAATTTAGAAAATTAGAAAAAAAATGATGAGAGTATTGATATTTTTACATGATAAGTTTTGAGAATAGCTTTTCCAAAAGACATGATCCCAAGTTGATATTTACATTAGCAACAATATCTTTCTTTCTTTGTCCAAATTTTTTTTTTTTTTTAAATGAACTTCTCTTAAATTTTAAACCATAAATAACAAACTAAAACCTCTTTCTAAACCCCAAATTGTTAAAAAAAACATGTTTAGAGTTTAGTGTTTATATTTAAATATAAGATTTTAAAGTTTTATAGTCTTTTATAGTTTTTGGAATTTAGAATACATATGGCTTGAATTTCAATGACGTTGATGGTGACATGATTTTCTAACTTAACATCCAAGTTGTCCAAAAAATTTAATTAGGAAAATAAATATAGCATTATTCACGGTGGATGCATTTTCCATAAATATGGTTCTTTTTGTTATGTATTAGTTTTTTTGGATGTTAACGGTGCAAATTTTTATAATTATAATTAAAATTTGAATTTTTTTATATGTTTTCTATTACATTTTTAATATTTTCAAATATTTAAAATTCAAAATATTTCAAAATATATTGTTAAAATTTTAAGAAATAAGATATATATAAGTTATCAAACTCTGCTAATAGTTTTATAAAAGAAAAGGATAACAAATACTGCCTTAAGAGGAAGGAAATGGCAATCTAAAGTCTACCTAATTATTAAGCTCAATAAAAATAATAAGTAAATACATAAATAAACATATAAGCTAACAATGAAGCGTGCAACTCATCTTATGTCTGTTTCCTATACCGTCTAACTATGACCGACTTTCAAACATTAAAAAACAAGATTATTGATCCATGTCGAGGTTTTTGAAGTAAAATATTGATAGCTATGACTTTCAAATATAATGAAAAAGAAAGGATGAAGGAACATAATAGAGTACTGATCATTTAACATGCTTTTTGATCACTGCTTTCAGATTCAAACAAGTTTAGAAACACAACCACACAGTTAAAGGTTTCACTTGTCCGATCTTGATCAAACAATAGCGTGTAGTAATAGATTTGGTGGGGATGAGAAAAGAAAACATGTATTGAAGGCTTGAAGCTGAAGAAATCCAAAAAGCTAAGCAAATGATCAATTTGCAAAGACCTACAAGAACGAATGGAATCAAAGAGTAGAGACCCAAAACCAGAGTACCTGAGATCAATAGCAATAGAATTCAAGAAGGATGAAAACGAGCATTGAAGTGGAAGACATCTAAAATAAGAGAAAGAAACAATTAATTTCGAGAGACATACAAGAGTAAAATTTTGGGTAAGAGATCGAAACGAATCAGAAGAACAACAGCAAGAAGGAGAGATCCAAATTAAGAGAAAGAAAACAAGCATGGAAGTGATATACATACAAAATAAGAGAAAGAAATGATTGATTTCCAAAGATCTATAGCGTAGAAATTGAAGAAATAAGGCAAGAAATCCAGATGCTCAAGAAAATCCAACAATGATCCATACAAACGAATCATAAGAAAGGAGAGATTCAGCACCTGAGAGCAATGTCCATAGAGATCCACAAACCCTACGAGCAAGATAAGAGTCTCTCCTCCATCTCTCTCTTTCTGTCTGAGATCAAGAACTCGCTCATCGATCTTTATATAGCCATGCTGATACAAAGGAGACGGCCACCTGCATTCTTGGGGTCAATCAGGTCATTTCACAAAATTGTTTTATTTGAATGTGGCGCACAAATTTAACGGCTCTCATTAAACCAGGATGACACGTGTACAGGAGTCCTTAGGTCACTGGTGTGGATATCTAATCAAGCTTGGAAACAAAAATATAAAGTTATATACCTTATCAAATCTGATTCAACATAATAAACCTAAAAAAATGAAAGCATTACCAATCTTTCTCATCATCCTGCACATATAGAAATACTGGAACAAAAAAAAAGGAAAGATTTATTTCTTGAAACACCAAGAATAACTACAAGAGTGTGACATCAAATTAAGGAATGTTATGATTTACTGTTCCATCTTGATTCAAGACAGTAGCATCATATTTCAAACTGAGAGCGGGATCAAAATGAGTATCGCTATTGGTGCTGAAAGTACTTATTCAGAGCAAATGTTAAAGAGATGTTACTGCTCATTGTGCTTCATTCAGATGGTCTTTGCCCCAAGACTGGAATGTCCTCGTACCTCTTCTGCATTATATGGTCAAAGCCTGAGTTAGTTGATTGTATTTCCATAATGAGAACTAGATGGCCAAGAATAGTAGTATCAGGCTTCAATGAATCAATAGTTTTCAGATTAACAATATAGCATCATTTCAAGGTAGGCCATTTATGATTAACTACAGACAAAAGAAAAATAACAACTTTCATTTCTCAAAGAAAAAAAAAACCCAAGTTGAAAGGAATTGTTTCTGATGAACAAGTTGATCCCTGAAATAAATTCTATACTGACAAGTAAATTCACATAAGTCAATAGATTTTTTTTATTTTTTTGACAAATGCGGTAAACGTAACAGTTAAGAACGTGCACACAACCGGGACTTGAGAAATAATAGAATCAAGCATCTTCTTCCATCAAAATTTACCCAAAAGATAAAGCCTCCCCTTCCACTAGTTACTCTACTGAGACAAATCACAAGATGAGCCAGAGTAGTTCTGATTATTGATCAAGAAAGCATGTTAAAATTGGTATAACTTCAAGCAACTTCATGTTAAATAACAAACACAGATACGAAAAGAAGGGAAAAAAAGTTAGTATACGTATGCCTTGAAAGAAATATGGAAAACCCAGAAGTGCTTTTTTATAAGTTAAGCATTTCTGGGTTCACAAAAAGTTGTTTGTATTGGCTTTTCTACTAAAGTAAAAAAAACTGAAAAATAGTTTTTTTCATAAACTAGTCATGACCAGTTTTTGAAAAAAAACTGTTTTTTAGCTTATTTTACACCTTCTGCTTCTACGGAAAAATTAATACAAACACAGATTACAAAAAAATGCTTAACTTACTCTGCAGAAGCACTTTTTTCAAAAGCACTTCTACTCAACTGAAAAAAAACACTTTTTTTATAAGCCAATCCAAACAAGGCCATATCCTAAAGTGCATTATGCACAAAAGTGGTGAAAGTATCTTAGTTTTTATTTTTCATTTTGGAATGGCACGTCAAGGAAAAGTAGCTTCCATTTTACCCTTATTCATATTCACAAATTCAATTGAATATAAAAACGCATGTATTTTGTGGCCAAAATGTAAGACATAGCCAAAAGCCCAAAAGGGGCTCTTAACATTAGAAAGACGGTGAGTTTTAGATATAATACCCCAACATTGTTGTGCTCCCATAGCTTGTGAACTCCATAATCCACAGCCTGTGGGAAAAAAAATCATTTTATATCAAACAAAACACACAAGTTCAATGTTGATAATTAAATAAAAAAAAAATCAAGGCATAATCAAATACAAAGCAGCAAAATTCAAATTTAAAGACAACGCAAATACAACTGCACATCTAAAACCTCAAATATCAACCAGTTCATAATTGTTTAAGAAAGCCACAAAATCTATCTAGTCCACAAATATTAGCATAATATATATATATATATCCAGATGAAGATCAAGTAAGCAGTTCAAAATCAGAGATGCACAATGTTCTCCAATCAGGCCTCGGATGTGAATAATTTATTGACATTTTCATGAATTTATCTGTAATTAACTAACTCTATTTTTTTTTTTACAAATAGGTCACAAGCATCTCATTTAAAAAAAATCCAGGACATGCACAGATGCGGAGCAAGTTCAACAAGCACCTATATCAAGTGAGGTTTGGTGTTCAATCTCAGGTCCTTCCTGAAATGAACACTTGCACGCTCTCATAATTTGGATATCAAAACTTTTATATGAAACAGAATGACTTGTTAAAATTTTCATAAATTTCCCATATACATACATATATCCTAAAAGAGAAATATGAAAAAAAAAACACACACACACAATTACCATAGATACTGTTTGGATCTCTAAACAATTATCAGCAAGATCTGAAGCTACTAATTCCGATAATACCAAAAGAAATCTACCAACATAGAAATCAATTTGAATGAAATCGATCAGATTCAGATCATTAAAACCTAAATATGGAGAAAATTTTCCTAAATCTTAACAACAATAGATCATAAGATAAAGCAGGCGAATCTATGATAGAGAGATCCAAATCAAGGATGGAAGAGGGCAAGAGGCATACGCGTTCGCCGAGGAAGGCACCAGCGACAACGAAGGTGACGTAGACGGAGTTGCGCCGCATGAGGACACGATAGAGCCCTTCCCAAACCCCTCGTCCGCTTCTGGCCACTGCCTCCATCGCTGCGCTTCTCCCTCCCTTCTCTTCTTGGCGGCTCTCTGTTCCTGGTTCTTTTATTAGAAAAATATTGGTTCTTATTTCAGAAAACCCCCTCACTTATTTCTATTTGCAGATACACTCATATTTCCATACTAAAGACAAGTGTTTTTTTTTTTTTGGAGAAAGTTTAATGTTAAATTTTCAAAACAAAGTCAGAAAAATAACCCATATAATCATCAAGTATTTATTAGGAAAGGTTGGATTGATATATTTTTTTTTAAAAAAATTATAATAGGAGAATTGGTATCATGTATCTCTCCTAACTCAAAAATTGAGAGTTCGGTAAGTGTTGATCAAAATATTAACTCAAAAACTTACAAAAAAAAAAAAAAAAAAAAAAAATTGTTTATATTTTCTTCTATGTACATAAAATAAATTTTATCCATATATCAGTAAATCAATTCAATTAAACGTATTATTTTTTAATTAAAATAGATAAAATTAAGCAAAGATGAAGATGATCTTCTTCTCAAAATCCAATACTCATTTGCATCAACTATTGTAGAGCAGTGTTAAAGAAAACGCTAGGCGCTAGTTGAGCAGTCAGCCACCTTCTAGCACCTAAAGAGCCTAGGCGGAGCTTAGACAGTTTTACTTTTAAAATATATATATATATATATATATATATATATATATATAATTTTAATTCTATATAATACCCAAATAGACATTAAACCTCATGCTTCAAGAAATAGGGAACCTACCTAAGTTTAAAGGAGTGATTGAAAAGGCGAAGGCAAAGGCAAAGACATAATACCCAAATATATATATATTTTTTCCTAAAGCCGCTTAGCCCGACCTAGCCTGTCTAGACGGTGCTTGGGCGTCCGTTTTTTCGATGGAAAGCCAACACTGATTTTTCACCGTTTTTTGCAAAAACGGGTTAACCTACCACCTTCCAGCGCCTGGCTCCACCTAGGCGGTTGCATAAGCCGATTTTTCGAACACTATTGTACAGTAATATATTGATATTTAATATTAATGCCTTTTGCATTTTTTTAGGATTAGTGTTATTTTTTATGGCTTATTTATTTATGTTGTACATTTAAATTAAGAAAGAGTAACCACTGTTGCAGTAAGACATTGGAACTCCATTCCCTCCATTCAAAAGGCCAAGGAAAATGTAAATTTATCATTGTAGTAATTAATTCTAGCAACTATATATGTTTCATCGCAATATTAATTAGGATTTAGTTGCAATGTTTAGCTGTTGTAACTCTTTTTATAACAATAACAACAACAACAACAACAATAATAAAATGCGAATTCCATTAATTCTCTGGTGATGTAGTTTGAAATGTTTTCTTTTTGAAAGATTGACATGAAACAGAAACTTCATGATCAATTTGTGCTCTCTAGTCTGAGCATGACATAGCACTGACAAATGGACAAATGAGAAGTGTTAGCTGGAAAGAGAGAAAGGAAAGATATGGTGCCAAGAAAAAGAAGATTTCTCAGTAGATTGCAACTGTACTGCAAATACAAGTTCAATTTAGTATGCTTTAATTTTATTGACAGTAAATTAATCAGAGGAAAACCAGTCCTTGTTTTCAATTAAGTATCAACAATATTTGATTATCAGTTTAATTTTTTGAGCTATATATATATGTTCTCTGTGTAAGATGAGGATCTTCATGGAAGAGCAAGCTTCTTGTCACTCATTCATTTGCATGAAATGATTTGAATTTGTTTGCATGTCTCATTTTGATTATCAAACAAAATTCATATGAGAAATTGCATTATAATGAACAAGATTGAAACATGAAATTATGGAAAACTAGATCCGAAAAGGAAAAAAAAGGACGGATCTTAAAATAAGTGCCAACAACAAGAAAGATAACTAAAAGACAGCAAGAAAAAGAGGAAGGAGATGATCAGACACCAGTACTACAATTATAACTCATTATGATTTAGTGTGTATATATATAATCTTATAAAAAAAATCTAGTAAATCAGAAAAACTAGCTTCCTGAAAAGCTAGCTAGCTCAAGGAATTCAACACAACTAAAAATGCAGTTAAAAAAAAATAATGAATCTAAATCTCTTTCCTTTCAGAAAAAAGAAAGAAAGAGTAGGAATTAGATAGTAATTCCTTAATTTTAGCATATATACTTTAAAAGATCAAGTTGCTTATTTAACTTCCTTTTGATTTAGAAAACATATTCAATAAGGTAGCAAACTTATATAATTCTACACACCATGCGCACTGAAAGTCTAAAACTGCAGTAAAGAAAATAATCAAAATATCCTTCTCTTCAGAAAAGAGAAAAAGAAAAAGAAAAGAAAAAAGGAATTGTTAACCATTCCTTTTGGCAGAAATATATAATTTAGACAACTTTATATCTCAGCAAACATTATAAAGTAATTAAACACATATAATTAAGTCTTTTATGATTTAGAAAGTCATATATAACAAGGCAACAGACTTAAATAAAAATCTCATAGAGAAGAAATTAAGAAAAAGTAAATATAGAAAACCTAGTTCACATGAAGAGCTAGCAAGCTAGAATTCCTTCAACACCGGTTCTCTATCTGCAACCCACCGGAGTTTGTCTGCCGGCACTCCTGAACAAGAGCCTCACGAGCCAAAACCAAACCTTTAGGAACAAGACAAGTATCAAAGGAAGCACAGTCAATCCAATCCTTCAAAAAATTCTCTTGTCCCCAGATCTCAGGTATCCAAACTCTACCAGCCATCTCAACCCTATGTCTCTTCAGCCTCTCTCTTCCACAGTCCTCTTCATCTTCTCCCTTTCTCTGACCACTCTCCTCAGTGACCATCACCAAACACTCTTTCTTTCCATCTTCTTTTACATCAGCAATAACACTACCACTAGTAGTAGTAGTAGTAGTAGTAGTAGTGCTAGTACTAGCACTACTCTCTGCATGAATGGCTTTCTGAAGACCATCAAAGAGAACAATATTAGATGGATTCATTGTGGAAATGCTAAGAAAGATCAGAGAAAGGATGAGAGGAAGGGAGAAGACTTTATGAACAAGTGGTGCAGTGTGTGGGGAGAGGAGGTGGTAAGGGATGAATGGGGAGCTACATGACACGTGAGAGTAATGGAAGCATATGGTGGAGAAGAAAGTAACGTGTCCTTAGTTGTTTTTAGAGTGGGTTGGATGTTTGTGTGGCCACTTTGCCACCATAATATGCAAATCAATGCTTTTCTTTGCTTTGTTCTCTCATGTGAGGTTGGTGCTTGTTTGGACTCTTTTGAGCCAATGGAATGCAAGGATTAGATTGGATTTTTTTTTATTTTTATTTTTCTTTTTCTATTATTATTATTTATGTATTTTTTTTGGGAGGGACAGTGGCACTGTTAACAATTCATGATAGAGGTAAAGGTTCAATCAGATTCCTTTTTGAATGGGATGTTTATCTGTGGGGGCACTTTTATTGAAAAGAAGGAGGGCCATGTTTGTGTAATATATATGTTTTTTTTTTTTTTTTCTTGTTTTGGATTCCACTTTCCCACTTTGTAATGGTGGATGATGATTTGACTCCACTTTGCTGCTTAGCCAGAAAGAGTAAGGGCTCATTTGGGAATGGTTTTGATAAATGATTATTTTTATTTTTTAACATCTTTAGAACTTGGAATAGTGAGCTATTTTGGTGTATGTGATCATGTATATATATAAGTCTGGTTATTTTGCCTGTTATTTGTTGTATTTTATGTCTTTATTTATTTCATTATAAAAAAAATTCTTTTGCTACTCTATTTTGTAATAAGTCTATGCATCAGCAAAATCGGTTGTTCAAATACTACCTCACAAGTAATGAATAATGAAAATAGTAGAGTTTGTATATTTTATAAAACCAAAAGAAAAAACCTTTATAATTACTTACTTCTTTTTGTGATTTTTGTTACCTTTTCACTATTTTGTCATTATTTAGAGAAATTTGGACTAGTTCTTTGATGGAAAATAACAACATAAGATCATATGATTAACCTCCAATATAAAAAAAATAAAATAAAAAATTGCAAGGCTCCAAAATAAAAAATAGACTAATTAAAAAAATCATTGAAAAGTTTAATATCCACAAGAAAACACTGTTGTTTTACAAAATAAAACTATCAAGAAAAAGCCACTGAGATTTGAGATTCATGGAATGCATGATTTGTTAATAAAGACATACTATCTTTTTAGACAATGGTTCTGATATATTGTTCCTACATCACTCTCCCAATCTTTATGACAATTCACCATCACTCACAAGTCACAAACCTCATAACTAGACATATATATATCTGAGCCACGAATAATAATATTAATTAATAAATAAATAAAATAAATACCTGGTGAATTGATATAGATGGGAAGATGGAATCCAGGATATTTTGATGGAAACCAACCTCCTCCTCTGTTTTCATTTCAATGAAAGAGTTTGTCCAAATAATGTCACAATGTCTTTGTTTCTCATTCAATGATGGTAACCACTTCGTCCTCATGCTATACATGGTCTTACAACTTTTAATTGTGGCCTTGGATTTTAGGATGCTCTCCAAATTACCCAACCAATCCCTATCAAGATAAAAGAGTGTTTTAATTTGACCATGAATCATCCACCACAAAATTAACATCTAGATATATAATGTATTTTTAATTAAAATAAATAAATTTGATATATAATGTATTTTTAATTAAAATAAATAAATTACAAATTTATTGAAATAAAAAAACAATAAGTATAACAAAAATAACATAAAAAAACTTACAACAACAAACCAGAAAACTTGATATATAATTAGTATACAAATCCATTCATTTTAAGATAATAAATATATAGTAGATTTAAATAAGTGAGATTTTTTTAATTTTGGGTCTTTCATCCATCAATTCCTATGGATGAGAAGCTGAGAATCTTATAATGATGTAGATATTTTCTAATTAATTAATTATTAATTTATAGAATTTCAACTTGAAACTAATCTTCAAATACTCTAGTTGGCAAGTCAAATCAATTTACCTACAAGTTACTGGAGAGAAAAAATTTAATCTAAAAATCTCAATTATTAATCATTTACATTTTAATCTCAAATATTAATGATATTATTATTATTTTTATTGTTTAATTTTTTTTTAAATAGCAATCCATGTAATCATTACAGTAAAGAATTGACACTCCATTCCACCTAATATGATTATCGATTGTTCATATATCACAATAGGTGACAAATATAACTAATAAAATCATAAATAAAATAAATAAATAAATAAAAACATGCCATAAGTTTAAAATGACAAACTCATTTATCGCAACAAGTGTACTCACAGCTCAAAATTTTGATTATCTAATCTGTATTTAGTGGAATTTGACCTCAAAATTCTTAAATTTTCATACTAACACCTTTTATAGTGGGGCTAAGATCACTAGATTATAAAACCTTTAGCATTATATAATAATGGGTTTTTTTTTTTTTTTTACATCTCAAATAATAAAAGACTAGCTAAATGAATAAAAGCTTTTCTTTTCTCCTCCTTTTCATACATTTCCATCAATCCCACCAAGAGGTAAATAAAATAAAATAAATAAAAGATCAATTTATATTTTCTTAAAATTTGTAAGATGTTTTTTTTTTTTTAGATAATTCATTCCACACATATCAAATAATATCAAATTTTTAACTATATTTTGAAAGAAGGTTGAACCCTCCACTTATGCATTTTATACGTATGAGTTAATATTAATACCACTCGTCCAGTACAATAATAATAAAGGTGGTAAGTTTCTATTAGCAAAACAAGGTATATAAGAGAATAAAAATAATTTATATAAATATATAAATAATTATGATATTTATAAAAATATACTTATTAGCAAAAGCCCACTCTTACAAGGTTATGCAAGTAATTTTCTCTTATAAAATATATAACTAGAATATCCAACTTAGTTCCTCTAATACATTCAATTTGTCATTTTGGTCTCTCTAATATTATGTATCCTACAGAAATCACTCTATTTTAATATTTGAGAAATGTAAGTCCTCATAAAATCTCTTAAAACAAATTTCTATGAGGACTTACATTTCTCAAATATTAAAACAGAGGGATCTTATAGGGACAAATCATATTAAAGTAATCAATAAGACAGATTGACTATATTAGAAGAATTAAATATGTATTCTACCAAACTTATATACATATATAGAAGAGTGATTAGGCATGAGCCCGGTAAGTCTCAATTCTCAAAGCTCCTCGTGCATGGAAATCGAGAAGGCTATCACTGCTGGGCTGCGACCGCTATTAGCATGCTGTCGGAGCCCACACTCTTGGCCCAGCTCATCCAATCCTACGCCCGAACTGCCAAGCTCCACAAAGCCAAGCAGCTCCACGCCCACCTCATCATCTCCGGCGCCGGTACCTCCTCGACCTTCATCTCCAACCACCTTCTCAACATGTACGCCAAGTGCGGCGATCTCCATCACGCCCTCTCCCTGTTCGACGTAATGCCTCAAAGAAACCTTGTCACTTGGACGGCCATGATCTCCGGTTTCTCCCAAAACCGGCACTTCCATCGTGCTCTTCAGACCTTCACTTCCATGTGTTGTTCCGGATTGAAACCCACGCAGTTCGCGTTCTCCAGTGCGATACAAGCATCGGTCTCGTTTGGATCACTTATGTTCGGGAAGCAGTTGCATTCCTTGAGTTTTAAGTCTGGTTACTCTCTCGAGCTCTTTGTGGGTAGCAATCTCGCTGATATGTACTCTAAACTCGGTTCACTGGCTGATGCTTGTAAGGTGTTTGATGAAATGCCTCTCAAGGACGAGGTGTCTTGGAACGCTATGATAGATGGGTACGCCAAAAATGGAGACTTTGAGCAGGCTTTAGCTGCATTTCGGAGCATGTTCCGTGAGAACATTGTCATCGATCAGCATGTCTTATGCAGTGCATTGAGCGCTTGCGGAGGTCTGAAGAGCTCCGAATTTGGCAGGTCTCTGCAGTCAGTGGTTGTGAAGTTTGGTTTCCAAAAGGAAATATTCATCTGTAATGCTCTCACTGATACGTACTCAAAATCTGGAGACATGAACAGTGCTTCAAGAGTGGCTGGATTGGATTCAGGGACATGGAATGTGGTGTCATGTAGTTCTTTGATTGATGGATATGTTGAATTGGAACAGATTGAGAAGGCACTGAGTGTTTATGTTGAATCACGACGGCTAGGTGTTGAACCGAATGAGTTCACATTCTCTAGTATGGTTAAGGCTTGTGCTGGTCAGGCAGCATTGGAACAGGGAACACAACTGCACTCCCAAGTTATCAAAACCAACTTCATTGAAGACTCATTTGTTGCTTCAGCGCTTGTTGATATGTATGGCAAGTGTGGTCTTCTCAATTCTTCAATCCTAATTTTCCAGGAGATTTCTAAGCCAACTGAGACTGCCTGGAATTCGATTCTTGGCGTGTTTGCGCAGCATGGTCGAGGAAAAGAAGCAATGGAGATATTTAACCAAATGGTTTCACGAGGGATTTCACCAAACCATGTAACGTTTGTTAGCCTTTTGATGGCATGCAGCCACTCTGGTCTTGTGGAAGAAGGATTAGAGTATTTCAATTCAATGCATGGTAAATATGGCATGGAGCCAAAAGAAGAACACTACTCATGTGTCATTGATTTGCTTGGCAGAGCAGGAAGGCTCAAAGAAGCCGAAGAATTTATCGGTAAAATGCCATTTGAGCCTAATGCTTATGGGTGGTGCTCATTGCTAGGAGCTTGCAGGACACACGGAGATAAGGCATTAGGCGAGCTTGCAGCGGAGAAACTGATTAAGCTAGAGCCCAGAAACAGTGGAATTCATGTCCTCCTATCAAACATTTATGGCAAACTTGGTCAGTGGGAAGATGTCAAAGCTGTGAGGAAACTAATGAGGGATAACAGAGTGAAGAAACTGCCTGGATTCAGTTGGGTAGATGTGAACAACAAGACCCATGTTTTTGGAGCTGAAGACTGGTCACACCCTCAGATGAAAGATATCAATGAGAAGCTTGAAGAGCTCTCAGTGTTAATCAAGGAAGCAGGCTATGTTCCTTTCACTGGCTCTCTGTCATGCAATGTAGAAGAGAGATTGAAAGAAAGGTTACTAAATTATCATAGTGAGAGAATTGCAGTTGCCTTTGCACTGATTAGCATGCCAAAAGCCAAACCCATCATAGTTAAGAAGAATCTAAGAGTGTGTGTAGATTGTCACACTGCTATCAAGCTCATCTCAAAAGTGGTGGACAGAGAGATCATTGTGAGAGATAATGCAAGATTTCACCACTTTTCAGATGGGTTGTGTTCTTGTGGAGATTTTTGGTAATATTCTTAATTTATTATGATGAAATCATACCTATGAAATTTTGATGAATTTCTTATGATTTATATACATATATATATACAATTTGGTACTTTTGTTGGATGATTTCATCTACATTATTGTGTCACATGGCATGCTTGTATGCCACTGTTATAGATATGAGTTTTCCTACTTTTATCATCGTAAGTTAAGGAGGAGACATGACAAGACATGACGTAAAACTTTGCAGTCACTTCTGAAAGTTAAACATATCAGAAATTAAACCATACCATGGTCTTTATGAATTATATAGACATATTTATTATGGTCTTTCGGTGAATAATTAACAGTTTAAGCATGCTTAGCTGAGTTTATGATGTGCTTTTTAGCCAAGTTTACGAGGTTAGCTTATAAAATTTTCCACTTAATAAACATTTACAACAATAATATACATGACAGCTCCTACTATGAAATATACATTTAAAACAATAATATAAACTTAATTAACCATACGGCGCCACTCATTAATTCAAGTCCTATACCAAACTTTTTTAAGGCCAATGATTGGTTCAACGGAAAATATTAGTGGAGCTTATCACCTGCAAATATATATATGATAAAAATAATATGCCTGAAACTTTGCCATGAAAATGACTCCACTCTCTCTCTGTCTCAAAGTTGGACTTAAAATACTTTTAATTTGCTAGCCATCAAATATTAAGTTGTCAATCCAAAACCCAAACCAATAGAGAGATGGGGGGTTTACCCTATAAAGCAGAGGGTAACCTACAGAGAAACAGAAGAATATATATATATGGACTAGTGTTTTAATGGCTCTTAACAAGGACTCTGTGGATTGTATTTTAAAGTGAAAACAAGCTTCTTTTTTGGAAAGGAATCTTGATGTGGCCTGGTTTTAGGTATATGGCTTGGTTTTGATGTTGACCCTTCAACAAAGTGATATTACCAAACAAATCCATTCTTAAGGGTGAATTCAAAAGAAGGTTGGCCATGCTTTGTGGGAGTTTATTAGTGCAATATCTTCATTAAACATAAAAAGGATGGGGATAACATTATCTATTCTTTTAAATGTTCTTCCTTTCCCTTGATTATGTATCACCGTTTTATGAAAAGCTGGTTATTCACTTTGGTTACAATCTTCATATGTGTATATATATACAATGTTGAAGTTAATAATATTATTGGATTATGCTTAATTTATTCATAAACTAATCTATTTGTGTTGTGTGTGTGTGTGTGAATATATAAATAATATGAATTGGCATATCCATGTTTATAGATTTTATATGATTTTATTTCAAATTAAAGCAGTGTATACTTTTCATTAAATTATTTATACTTATGCATTAAGAAATTGACAGAACTAGTTCAATTGACCAAAAAAGGGAGACTTGCAAATTTAAGTACAATGTTTTTTTTTTCTAATTCAAAAACTCAAACTAATAATTTCTCATTAAAATTTTCATATAATATTTATCGATTATTCATGGTAATTCCAGATAAAGATTACTTTAATAAATTAAATAGTCACTAACTCTTTTTTTTTCAAAAATTTTCTTTATATTCATTTATATTTTAATATTTAAAAATTTTTGTTTTCAAAAACTGTGGACGAGCCATAGATTCTAATTTTCACTCTATTATTAAACATTTAAAATTTTATAAATTCAAAAGACTAATTATAAATTTGAAAAATTTAACCAAAACCTTGACAATTACCGCCGTAGCCGTGAGGAAAGGAGGATGGTGCTATTAGAAAATTCTATAACAATGAAATACCAAAAGAATCAAATGATAAACATACACTTATTAACAAGTCAATTATTCTGGTTGAAATAATTAATAATCCAAAATTTATTAAATTTTGTTTGAAAATTCAGGAAAGAATATATATACACACACATTTTATTATTCCAATGAAAAACAAAAATATCTTAATTTATTATTAAAATAATAATAACTTCCCCTTTATCTCCCCCGTTTTTGAAGATAAACCAAAGGAAAAGAAAAGAAAAATAAGGCATTAATAATAATAAATTAATATTAAAAGAGAGACTTGTCTTGCTCTCATTGAATGAATGCTGGTTTTGTTGAGTACTTTAAAAAGCTCTGAAAAGCAAGGCCTAAGCAAAAGCCAATGAGAAAGCACAGTCGGTTACAAGCAGTGGAGTAGGAGTCAGTGATTCTAGTGCCTTCCTTCCTCCTGCCCCAAAAGGACCCCACTCTTTCCCTTATCTCTCTCACTCTCTCTCTCTGTGTGAAGTCCCACACTTTTGAGACAAAAGTCCACAAGGACAAGATCTTCTCTGCACCATAGTATCATTTCTAGAGCCTGATATTATTACTAGACACCAAACAAGCAAAATATATAGACTTTCATACATATTATTCATATACACCCATGAATGGTCAAGGTCCATATCACATGATTCACTAGTATAAGAACCTCCTCTCTCTCTCTCTCTCACACCTCAAACTTTGTTGTTTCTTATAATTGTTTATATATGTTTCTCTTCTCTTTTACTTGAACAGCAGAAGTTGAAGGATGTTGTGAAGAGATGAGGACTGATAATCATAGAGTTGGTGAAACTGGACTTTCAGATTCTGCAACTTCAAGTCAAGCTCTTGCTTATGGAATTCATGGCATCACTCCAGCTCCCACCAATTTCTTGTACTCTTTCTTTCTTTAATCTTCTTCTTGTTGTTGTTGTTATTGAAGATGTGTTTTTATGTGATTCTCATGTGTTTGTGTTTAGTGATCATGAAGGATCTAGTTATTTTGGGGAGTTGGAAGAGGCACTCATGCAAGGAGTTGTTGACAGAAAAGGCATGTATTTATTTATTTTTATTGAATTTTATTTACAGACACATGCAGGCAGGAAGTTTGAAATGGTCTCCACAAGGCACCACCAACCCATCCTTATTGCCTTCTTTTTTCCCCATCACAGTGATCACATGAATCAAGAGAACTTGGATGATGTGATTTCCCATACTCTCTGAACTTTTTCCCTGCAGGTTTTAAGTGTTGTTGCAGTGGCAGAATGGAAAGGAATAACTTGCTTTTCAATCACTGACAACAGACCTTCCTTTTTCTTCCTGATTCTTAGACAACTTTATCATTATGCTTTTAGCTTCATGATCTTCTCTTCTTTGCAGTATTTCTCACTACCAGACCTCCCACTCTTGAAATCTTCCCTTCATGGCCAATGAGATTTCAGCAAACTCCCAAGGTATGTACCTTCATGTGTATATAAAAAATATATGTATATGTATGTTAATCCTTGTTGCCTTTTTGCTAATGGTTTTTGATGCTATATATGAATTGAATACATATACAGAACTCACAGTCAGCAGAGAGCACAGATTCAGGATCAGCCCTTAATACAATTTCCCAGTTGGAATCAGACTCCCCAGTGAGCAGAAAGACTACTTCCCCAGACCAGTCTACTGAGCAACCACACATGATGATCATGTCCAGAACTGGAGAAGCAGAAAACCATCAACCCAAATCCCAAGAAAAGGTCTTGTTTCTTAATTAAATGGTTTTCCCTTTGTTCATTTGTTGATGGTTTAAAAGTTAAAAACTCATTACAGTCTCCACACAAATTCCAAGACCACAAAGCAAAGCACATTAATCCTCTAGAATAAAAGTTTTGTTTGGTATATCCACACAAAGTCACAAACACACACATCTCCTTTGATTAAAACTTTTGTCTTGTTACCTTGTTGAACCCCCACTTACAATTAAAAACATGTTATGTTATCATAAACTTTTTTTGTTTATTTAATTAAGCTTCTATCTAGAGTTGCTTTATTATCTCTCTCAAACCAATATCTTCAACTCAATGGTGCAGAGAAGGCTGATTAGTGAGAGAGATGGAAGGCCTCTTGATGCAAAGGTTACTTTAATTTTTTATTTTTATTATTTTTTGGTTTTTCTCTCTCTCAATCATGCAAACTTTTTACCATGCATTACTCCCTTAACAAGAGAAACTAAAATCATCATTCATGAACAGACCTTGAGACGTTTAGCACAAAATAGAGAAGCAGCTAAAAAAAGCAGGCTCAGAAAGAAGGCTTATGTGCAACAATTGGAGAACAGCAGGGTTAAACTGGCTCAACTAGAACTTGATCTCCATAGAGCTAGATCTCAGGTCTTAATCAAACTTTGGTCATTGAATTATAAGATAAAGAAGTAAACCATCTTTCTTTATTTATTTTGTTTATTTTTTAGGGTCTATTCTTAGGAGGAGTTGGTGCAAGTGCAAGTGCAAGTGCAACTATGAGTTCTGGTAACCACTCAACAACAATAAAAAAAAAACAACAACAACAATGTTGTGATGTTTGCATTTGATGCACAAGTGATAATACTCAACAGGTGCAGCTGTTTTCGATATCGAATACGCCCGGTGGCTCGATGAAAACTCAAAGCACATGATGGAGCTAAGAAATGCATTGCAGACTCATTTATGTGACAATGATCTAAGAATTATAGTCGACGAATGCCTCGTGCATTATGACGAGTTCTTTCGATTAAAAGACATTGCGACAAAAGCCGATGTATTCCATCTCATCACCGGAATGTGGGTAACTCCTGCAGAACGTTGCTTCCTTTGGTTGGGTGGTTTCAAGCCCTCTGAACTCCTCAAGGTCATATATATTGAATAACTATTGCATTGCACTCTAGCTCTAGCTACTTGCTGATAATTAAAATTTAATTAATTTTTTTATTATTATTGTTTTATAGATTATAACTTCTCAACTGGATCCAATGACTGAGCAGCAGTTGATAGGGATATGTAATCTTCAACAGTCATCAGAACAAGCTGAGGAGGCCTTAACTCAGGGACATGATCAGCTGCAACAGTCACTGGCAGAGACTGTGGCAAATGGTTGTCTTTGTGAAACCACCATTAACAATGTAGGGAATAATGTTTACATGGCTCACATTAACAACCAAATGGCCATTGCTCTTGAAAAGCTTGACAATCTTCAAAGCTTTGTCCAACAGGTAAACTATTCTTTTCTTCTTCTTCTTATTCTTCTTTTTTACCAAGTTTTGTTGTGATTTAATTTGTATAAAACTATTAGATATATATAGACTAGTTGATATGGAGATAATTAGATATCAATGCTCAAGATTCATTTATATATACTGTCAAATAAAAGTAGGTGTAACTAGTTTTGTTAATTTAATTAGATTTTCTTTAAAATAAGTTATTTGTTTTTTATTATCAATTGTCAAACACTTTCTTGTAGCTGTTTAGTTTAGATTTTTAAGCCTTGTACTTTATTATTATTTCAACTAAATGATAGCTTAATTTTTAATAAACTTAGCATAATTTTATCCCATTATATATTTACTATTTAAAAATTGCAATATGTTGTTTATTTATTTAGTTAGTTTTCCTTGAGTCTCCTTCAAAAATCAAATCAATAGAAGAGTTTCTTTCCTCTAAGTTTATTGATTTGGTCTTTTCTGAAAGTAATAATAGAAGACTTATATGTGGCTTGGAAGAAAGTGATGATGATTAATTAATTAATTAATTAATGAAATATTAATGTGAATCAAAACCTTTGATATAATTTTAATAAAACATAAATATATGACTCTCACTTAGTGAATGAAGCCAAAGCTTGAATATGTGAAAACTTAGCTTTCAATCAGACTCTGCATCTCTTATTCTTTTGTCCTACCCTTTGTTCCCACTTCAATTTCTTCATTTATTTTCAACCGACATATCAAAATCAAAAGGGACATTTGCTCTTCATGTCTTTTCTTGATTATTATTTAGATTATTTATCTACTTACTTTAATGAATTAGATTAGACATTTCCATTAATGAAGACAATCTATTCAATAAATATATATCCAAACAACAAGCAACAAGGACATGTGTGAAGCATGCCAAAGTCTTGATTTCACCTTCTTATAACTGTTTTGGTGTTGTATGTATTTTTGTATACTTTTATTCTCATCACTTTGAAGGAGAAATATTCAACTAAAAACATCATTTAATAAGGCATATCAATTTGCAATTTGATTTATATTATTTGTTATTTGTTTGACATGTTGCACTTGAAGGTTATAAAAATATGGCATAACAACAAGAAACTTAATATATATATATACTTCTCAAATTATAATTCAAAATGTCTAAATCCAATGAGTGAGACAACATTTGAAGTTTCAATTAATGCATAAACATTTCAAACTTCTTGACTTTGATTAAAACAAACATATCTGTACATGTAAGTATATATCAATGAATGGTTCCTGTTGTGAGGATTATATATTAATATTCTCTGAATTTTCAATGAATTCAGGCTGATAACTTGAGACAGCAAATGCTTCATCAAATGAGGAGAATTCTAACAATACGACAAGCCGGACGATGTTTACTTGCGATCGGAGAATACTACGGCCGTCTTCGAGCTCTTAGCTCCCTCTGGGCTACTCGTCCTCGAGAGTAAGAAATCAAAATAAACAACTATGAACCTGTTTGAATTCACTTATGAAAATAAATGCTTAACTTAATTTTGTTTTATTTAATTTCATCATCATCATGTATTCATGACATATATAGTATTAGTACTTATCTCTATAATAAATTGCAGAGTAGTATGAAAGGGGTGTGTATATATTTATATATATGTGTGTGTGTGTGTCTGAATGGTTGCACACGAGGTTTTAAAAAATAATTTTTCCGTAATGATTCAACTTTTGGGATTTATAAAAGGGTGGACTTACCACACTAATTAATGTAGATGATGAAGGCTTAATCACTTTCATTAAGTATAAATCCTTAATTAAAAGTTTTACTTACTCTGAGATTGATGGGGAGGTTGGTCTTATGTCTTTGTAGGAGTAAGCATGAACAACTACTTGTTTTTAATCTTTCTTTGTTCTTCTTTTTAGTCTTTTTATTTAGTGATAATAAGTGCAACCTTTTTGGCCTCCACTATGAATTATAAAGTAGAGTAATTAACTTATTAGTGGTCCCTTTTTATTAATCAAATCAGTTACATTTTAGTTAACTTTCTTTTATTATCAAACAGGAACTTATTTACAGAAGAAAGTGCCTGCCCAGCAACTACAGACCTGCAAATATTTCACCATCAAGTGCCTAATCATTTTTCAGCATTCTGACTAAATTAAACTACATTTTGCCTTCAAAATGTTATGTATATTGATGATCATGATATGTAAAATCTCATGCTGCTAAAATACAGTGAGTTGATAAAGAATGAAGGCAGACTATAACAAAGAAAAAATTAGTGTTTTTTTTTCTTTCTTTAACATAGTTGTTGTTAATCTGCTGCATTATTATAAAATGGAATTTAGCATTTAGTAGTCACAACTTGCATGGAAATAGGACAAGGTTTGAAGCCAATCACTTCAGAAGAAAATACAAAGCTGTTGCAAAGATTGGTTGCAACAAACTTTGCTTTTTCTTTTTTGGATTTTTTTTCTTATTTAATTTTTCCATTTGTTTTTCATGAGTATATATATATATATATATGAGACACACAGAGAGAGAGAGAGAGAGAGAGGAGGGACCCAATGTAAGAGGTTATAATGTTATCCAATCCATTAAAGAAGGGGCCATTTGACAGTGTCTTTTTATGCATTACTGTTTGTTCTGGTCTTGGATGCTGAGTTTCTCGTCTCTTGTGGATATGGTAATGGTGGTGGTGGTGGTGGTGGTGGTGGCCATTGATTGACCCACAAGCTTTTCTAGACGGATTGGACTTTTAAAAGTATAAAAAATCATCCCACTCATCATCAACCATAAAAGGAGCCTTCTCATTATACCATTCTCATGATGTGTATCTTTATTTGTCTTTTCGGATTTTTTTTTTTAAATGAATAAACCGTAGATTTATTAGAAACTGAGCAAGTATAAGGAGGTCAAAGATTTAAAACAAAGAACATTACATGGTAACTACAAATAACAACAAAGGAAACATAATAAAATTCACTTTAGGTGGATACAATATAAAGTAACAAAATAACAAAGAATGAAAGAAACCCTAGAAGTGGAGAAGGTCTCCTCGCATGATATAGTAGATAAGATCAAACTATGTGTTAGGCAGCGATAGCATTGAGATCAGTGTCCTAAATTGTGTTCATCTCATAAGGAAGGCTCTAAGAATTGAATACTCCTTTTTATTGTAGCGGACGAGTTCTCAGGTTTTTACTTTTTAACTTCAAGAGATATATATATCCAAAAGAGAAACATGTGATTGATGTTCAAAATTTAAAAAAATAATGAGAGCTTCGTAGAACTAAAAATACAATCTTTTCTCCCAAAACAAATTTGTCTCACAATTATTTTTGCAAGCAAAGAAAAAATCCAAATCCCCTGCATCATCAATTCCAAAGATTGATCAAAGACTCAAGAGTCCGGTATAACCCTAGAATTCGTGCAAAATGATTTTTAAATGGACATTGTGATAGGACAATAAAAAAAAAAAGGTAAACCGTTTTAATTGCAACGTGGCAAAGGATACAAGTGATCATTGATAACTTATTGTAACCCTTAGTAGAGAAATTATCTAAGGACAGAAACCCCATGTGAACTCTGGCAAAAGATCTTATTGCAACTCCTGGTAAAGAATTTTATTGTCTCATGCAAACCAATTGAAAACATTAATTTTCGAAGGACATAAGCCCTTTAGAATGTTTGGTGTCACCTTGCATTGTTGTTCCCATCAATTAGAAACATATGGAACGAGCAAAAGAAGAATATGTCATTTAGTGTGGATTTCCAAATTATGCTATCTATCCTTTCCAATGATGGGACCTTATCCAACTATATATCTAGGCAAACAAGGGGTCCAAACTTGTGTTAGCAGGCATGAATGGTATAATCAAGTCTTTTACTAATCCTATCAGGAATTTGAACACGAAAACTTTTCAAACCAAATAATTTAATGGACACAATTCCTTAAATCTGCCAACAGGCTTTAGATACTTTGCCAAGAAAAAGAATTCCTCTTCTGTTTTTTAAGGATCCGATTTCAAGTTGGGTTGTTGTGAAAAAGTATCATTTATGATTTTCCATCACCTTTTCCAATGAAACATTTTCCAAAGAGAGCATCATTGAATTTTTCTGATACCGTTTATGATTTTTCATCACCATTTTCCAATGACGCATTTTCCAAGTAGAGTATCATTGAATTTTTCTAGATTGAGAATTCAATTAGTTAAACAATTAGTTTAAAAGAAAATAATAATAATAATAATAATAATAATAATAATAATAAAGCAGAGTTCGTGGTGTAATACGAAGATATCAACCTGGTAGATATGTGCTTGTATGATGTATCCATTATAGCTTCTTTCTCTGCTCAAAGCCTCAAACATTTTAATTTGTTATGGAAATTAACAGCAATCAGGTCTTGAGATACATTAAAATCATGTGCTGTTTGGTCATTTAGAAGAAAGAACTGGCATTCTAAGTGATTGGATTTTCCAATCTAGGACTAGGGCCACCTTGATTCTCATTAAATTGTTGTGAGAAAACTGCTGTTGCTGTGTTTTATGTAGTTCATATTCAGACGGACAGATTCATATAGCATACCAAAAAGTGCAACCTGAATATATAAATTTTACATTGGTAAGTCTGCACACGCAAATTTTACAACCTCCATTTTATCACATAATAAATTGCAAATGGAACCAACAACAACAAGCTCAGGGAAAAAGGAGATAGTAACAGTGACAAAGCATTATTAAGATTTCAATAGTAATATTAAATAAGCATATCTGAATGGCTGGATAAGCAAGAATAGGAACCAGAATAAACTTTCCAAACAGATTAAGCAATAGCATCAAGTCCCCATTAAGAGCACTTAAGATAGACCTACCACCAAGTCATGAAAAGAGTAGGAAAATTAAGATTGTAGTACATGAGGTTCAAGATTTTTTATGAATTCTGCCTGCAAAACTATAATGCATAGTAGATCAATCAGGGCACAAGAAAAGTAGCCAAGTATTCAAAATATTAACGGAAAGAGTGACCCAAAAAATAAATAAATAAATAAATCTAGTTCAAGATGCACTTCAGCACAATGTATTTGGGGATCAATATGCAGCAAACTAACCTTGAAAGTGATGATGATTGTGTTTCATCAAGGAAAAGCCATGGTGCCGAGTCACAGAGAAGCCATCTTAATCGCATGCATGCCAAGACCTGCACTTCACACTGACTGAAGCTGATTTGTAATGATAATTAAAATGCTACCAATGCTCATTTAAAAATAAGATTGTAATTGGTACAAAGACTTCTCAAGTGACAGAACACAATTAGGACTGTCAACAACTTTGGAAAGGCCAAGGTATACAAAAGAATGAATTTCACCTAGTTACAAACCCTAATCTGCCTGAGGTAAACATTGTAATTAGTTAGCTGTATCCTAAGAGCTAGCAATTCTGATCTAGATTCTCGAATATGCACAGAGGTATTGTTTGGATCTCATCAAAAATTCAATTTAATTTCTGAAAGATCGTCCATGGGAATTTCAAGGCCAACCAGATCATGGCCTTGCAGCGAGTCTTCATCAACATTTAACCAAGCCCCAATATCCTGACCCTGCTCAACATCCAGGTCATCTATAGAGTCTATTCCATGTAATGGCAAGCTTGTGAAAATGTTGTCCTCTAATTCTTTAGATAAATCCTGACCTATACCACCAGAAGATGACAATTCAACACCAGGATTTACTCTACTGCTGCTATTTTTCACGGGTTCAGATACATCTCGCATTGACGGCAAGACAGTATTCATTGATTCCCCAACCCTTCCAAGAAGGCCATGCCCTGGAGTTGATAACTGAGATATCTTTTGCTTGGGCTTTGATTTTGTTTTACGTTCACCCCTGCCATTGGTAAACTGACGGCCAGTTTTGGCAGAAGAATTTCTTGTCATTGCATCTTTATTCGGATCCCTCTCTCTCTCAGTCCTCTTTCCTTTTACACCCCCAGGCAGTGTATGGCCAAGAGTGGATGTGGCTCTCGAAGCAGCACCAGTAACTACATCATCAAGCAGGACCTCTCTCCTCTTTCCTTTGCTAGAAACCAAATCAGGCTTAACAGAAGTATGCTCAGGTATATGAGTGGGACTTTGAAATGGATCCAATATTCCTCTGTCATGTTTGTTTCTCTCAATCAGATTTGACATAGAACCTGAAGACAAAGAACAAGCAGCAGCATTTACCACCTAATATATGCAGTAAAGGGTAATAACACAGATGGTAGAATGTGAAAAGGAAATTCTCTAATTCTGATACTAGCAGTAATGTAAATTAAATGTTTCATGTACACTGTGAATAAAAAAAAAACACAAATGATCCAACATGCTAACAAATCTCCAGAGAAGAGAAAGAGTGCAAGATAAAAACCAAGTAAAGAAATCTAACTGCCACACCTGTTACTCGAGAAGTTATTGGACCATTATGATGTTCCAAATGTTTTCCATCACTGCAATCAGGAGGTGCAGAGATCACCTCATGCAAGGAAGGCTCACTGAAGCAGCTTTGACCTGTTTCCTCAAATTTCTTGCATCTTGCAAGAGTTCGCATCGCAAAAGCCATTGCAAGTTGCTTTGAGGCCTTACTAGCACCACTCTTATGGCTTGAACCATATGCTCCTCGACCACCCTATTAAAATAAGCATTAGTTAGTGTCATGATGATATCCAAATCAGCCATCACAGCAAGCAAAAAATAAAATAAAATAAGATAAAATCCATAAGTACAGTTATAATATGCTGCATGATTATATATTCAAGTTATCAATCAATAAACACAATAACACACTAAAAATGCACACAATCATTTTAATCATGGCATGTAAAGCATATACCCTCAAATTCCACATAATGATACGTTTGAAAAAAATTAAAAAAAAAATGCATTTCAGCATCTTGCAATATACTAATTTCATTTACCATTAATTTTTTGTAAGCCATCTCAACAACTTTGTTCATTGCAATCTGTTCCACTTTCCTGCAGAAAGAAAGAAAAAGAAATCATTTAATCTTATAACATACAGTAAAGATATGATTACAACAATACCAGATAACAGAAATTCATACTTGTTTTCTGTTTCTTTGGCATCTTGAATAGCTTTCTCTAACACATGCAGCTGTCTTTTTGTTTTGTTCACCTATAGTATGAATAAAAAGTAAGTGCGTCGAGTTACCAAGTAAAACAACAAGAAAAAGATCATATCATAGTGTATTCAATCACCTCAGACAAAAATAAGCACTCACACACTAAGGAAAACAAGATTAACTTCGCACAGTGCCATCATCTGTTGTTCAATGTGCTTAAAATTACAAACAGTAACTTTGATGGCAATTACTAACATACCCAGAAACCATGGCCAAATGGCAATAATCTTCTTCGCTCAAATCATGCATAAGATGGCATATAAGCAGGAAATATTAGGAACACCAAGCCAACAGGCTCAGACAATAAAACAATGAGTGGAAGAGTATAAAAAGGCCCACAGCCCTTCTGTTTATTTAAACAATCATACAAATGAATTATAGAGGGAAAAATAAATTTGTTAGAATACAACCTGTTGATAAAGTCTTATCTTAAGTTCCATTATATCTTTACCAATCTCATCATCATCCCCTTCTGCAAGCTCAGGCTGAAGCAAAGTAAAACCAAAGGAAGAAAAATGTAAAATATCAAATGATAAAATATTATAGTTACGGGAGTTAGAAAAGGATGAATAAAAAATTCAGGCATTGAAATAAATAAATGGCTGCTTTCTTTGGTCATGTTTGGCAATTACTTATGCTACTTCAAAAGACAGTTGAAAATTTTATGCACTTTTATTAGACAATGAGAACCAGAAAGCAGAAAACTAGGCTTCGGTAATGTACTTACTACTATCTCAGGGTATAGATCTATACTGTGAAGCTCCATCAAGATCCTTTCATCCAAAGACATCTGTTCATAGTGACACCCATTTGGCATAGCAGAAAAACCACCACTTAAAGCTTGCAGCTGATCCAAATTAGTTTGAGGGGATTCAACCAAAGAAAGATTATCTGAATGAGAGTTGACACCATTTTCATGAACCACTTTGTCAATAGGCACATGATTCTGGACGTTCAGACATCCAACTTTACTACCCCTGGCATGCCCATTGCAAGGAAAAGCATCTCTATCAAAATCAATTTCCAATTTATGTTCAGCTTTCATAAAATCTGCCTCTTTGTTGCCATCTTCAGCAAAGTTATTTGTACAAAAGGAGAATAACTGCTCGAGTATTGATACAATGGGTCTCCTTGCTCAGTGCCAAAGTCACAATTTTCCATTCCATATTCTACAACAAAAGCAGACAGAAGCCTTTGCGAGAGAGGAATGATCTTTTCAAACCACCTTTGCGTTTCAAACTTTCCAGATACTGTCTGGACAGCACATGAATCATCTGAACCAACCACACCTGATGTCTTGTTACTTCTGGCCATATTTGGGTTACTTCCATGTTGTGAAGAAAAAGACACATGAGGCAGCTGCATTTCTGCAGAAGCAGGATCACCCTGAAAGAAATACTCGGTGATTACATATTTGGCAATATTGTCAAATAGGGCATATAAACTTTTCAAGAAATTGTCAATATAAATCAAAATTCCAATGCTATAAAGCAGGACAAAGCCATTCAGATTCCACAGACAAGTGGTGCATGGTGTTTTCATGGCAGACTCTTGTCTGCTGACCATAGTGAAGATAAAACTCTATACAATCCATAGGATGCTATATAATATCATGCCACAAGTGACGGCACGACCTTCTAAATATCTGATCATTTGCAAGAAAAGCAGTGAGAGAAGCCACAAATGTTACAACGATATTAGGAAAACCAGAGCAAAAGGACAAGTAGATTCCATAAAGTTCAACAGAAAGCCACATTGGATACCATTTCATTGTGACTATCATCAAGCATGGTGGACAGACTTTCATCAAGCTGCTCCACAAAATTTATCTGATACAGAGGTTAAAAAGCAAGGCATTAAGCATATATCCACACAACAATAACAACCAAGTTCAAGAGAAAGGGAAATTAAAATTTGAAGAAAACAGTGATGGTGACAGAAGTAATAAGACTTGCCTGCTGCTTTATATAGTCTATATCTTTTATGTTAATGAAAGAAAATAATGGTTCCACCTTCTTCCAGAAAGAACTAGAACATGCAGAATCTGCAGGGAAAAAGGGTCTGGATGAAACCACACCAAAAATAAAACAGAAGTGTTCTGTAGATAGGGTGCAATACACACAACTAGCATTCCGAGCAGCATTTGCAGCTATGAGCAATTCTTCATGATCATCATTCAATTCACCTGGAAAAGACAAAATATGAGATGACACAATCACAAAAAAGCAGTTGCATAGATAATGTGCATGAGCAAGCTACTTTTACTACCTGCCAAGTCTGCAGAAATACCACACATAATTTGCATTGGACGTCCATGAACTTTGCGGTCAGATGCCTTCTTCGAAGGAGGGCGACCAATCCTACTGCACCAAACAGAATACTTAGAGAAGATCAGTACTCGTATACAAAAAACCTCCCATATAAGTTCAATTTCAGGAAAACAAAAGGGGAGGCAGAAGCAAGGCAAACCTTTCACTCCTATCTGAACCAGGCCTTCCACTTCTTAGTGGCTTATTGGTCTCTCCAATTTCCAGTTTCTCTTTCATCAACGGTAAACCTGCTTTTGACTGCATAGAACTTCTTCCACTCCTGCCCTGTCTTCGAATTCCATCTCCACTTTCTTCTTTTAATGATAGCTTGTTCTTCTTTGTAGGCAAGATAAGTGTCGATACCCTATGACCTGAACTCATGCCGGCATCCTCAGTATCACCATTTTCAATTTCTTTATCCTTGGACTTGTTGTCCATTGCACCTGATTCTTCACTCTCAGAAAAGCCAGCTGGTGATGGGATATTCTCAAACTTTACTTTTATTTGTTGCCCATTACTAGCTACACCCCTAGCAAGCAAAAGCCCTGATGATTCAGTAGGTGTTAATCTAGTTCCAACATCAGCACCAGAAAAACTGTCAGTTGATGTCTGAGTTTCATCAAGATTCGAGACAGGGGAAACTACATTAGTCCTCCTAGTGCGGGACATCTTCTGAGGCCGTTGACCCACCCACTGAGCTACAGGAGAGGAAGTTGATCCTGTAGGCAAGGGACGCTTACGGTTAACAGGCCCAGACAAAGACTGGACTTTGCTTAAGGAAGGGGTTTGTTCCCATCCATCATTACCTCCCATTGTACGAGGGAAGTTAGAAGAGTTTATCAAAAGACCACTTCTCGGTGCCCTAGATGCCTTTCCTTTTGTCAAAGGATTTTGGCTTCCCACCTGAGAGTCCTCACGAATGTTTAACCTGCGTAGTAAGATAAGACAAGATCAGAACCGAAAGAAATCATGCTGAAGGGGTAAATACATGAGTAACACAAAGGAGGCAATTGGACCAGCCAGAGTACATATCATATACATAACAAGCCAAAAACAACTGCAACATATAATCAGGTTTAGATAACTAACGAATAGATAGATGCCTATTACACAAAATACAGAAAAAATGCGTCACTAATTTAGTATATGTTACACAAATATGCTTACTTATTGCTTCCCTTTGTAATTATCCGTTCCTTCTCCTGTCCAACAGTGCATTCTTTTCTCTCCCTCAGAAGGGAACCAATGTCCATGTCGTTTCTAGAGGTGACACGTGAATTTCCACCATTTAACTGGAGATTTCCATCCATCTTGGCACTTCCCATGTTGCCATTAGATGACCCACCTCTGTTAAATTTGGAAAGTTTCCCAAGAAAAAAAAAAGAAAAGAAAAGAATAACAATGCTGAATAAACATCATGGAGCCAGATGAAAAATTAACATTAGTCTAAAGACTCTAAACAAGTCAAACAAGAGCTAACCAAGAAGATTTCAATTACAATGGGTTATATAAATTCCTACTCAGTAAATACATTAGGCTCAAAACAAAATCCTTGAAATACAGATTTATAATTATGTAGGAAAATAAAGTAGCAATACCTGTTATATTTCTCAAACATTGGTTCAGCATGGTTGGCAAAAGAAGATATAATTTATATCAATAAACAAATAAGGAAAATTACCTGAAACTAGTTCCTTCAGAAGACCGTGGATGAGGTTCACTACCAGGCCTTTGTTGGATGATTGGTTTAAGCTCTCGATCAGCATCAATAGTTCTAGACACCATCATGCCAACTGATCGTTTTCTTTTCATTTTTTTATCCCAAGGGTCCCCTCCAGCTGAAAATCCAGAAATCTTATCATCAGAAGTAACTGAGCCGCCATTGCAAGTCCGAAGTATATTTTTATCCTTATCTAAGACCATATTTTTTTCCTTGTCCAAGAGTGTGCCTTGCCTTAGAGAAACATTACCACGCCCTTCTGACTGAAGCAAATAAGGGGAGGAAGCACAATTTCAAGGCATAACACAGCAAGAATATCTATACATACAAGATATTGTTTTAAACCAAAAAAAAGAATGAATAAAAAGCTAAATTTTGTTATGCTCATTATGAAAAGAAGCTTATGGGATTCTATGTCTAAAAGCACATCTACAAAAGAAACAGAGCATTTAATCAATTTTAATGATCGCATTAGTATGAAGTTTTGATGGACTCAATAAATAATGAGGAAAAATTGAGTGTGAAAGGAGATGTGAGCCACGTATGCAAAACAGAGTAACATGCCAGAAGAAGTTGCTCAAGATTATACATTAATGAAGAAACAAACCCGAAGATCTGCAATTGATGACCGGGCACGTTTATTTGGAATGATGTTTTTAGCCCTCTCCTCTGATCTTTGAACAACAAGGTCTGGAGGATTTTGATGAACTTGATTCCCCGTCTTCAACAAACTTGAACCGCCTGGTTTTTCCACTGATGGTGTCTCATTTCGTTGCCGTTTCCGAGGAAACAGACTACGATACTTTTCCAACTTCACAATGGAGTCATTCAAGAGTTTTGCTCTATCCCTGATCATAGAGTTGCTAACATCTTCAGCAAGCAATCACCATCAAACATCAGCTAGTCTTTTTGTTCCTTAACTGAAGCTTATTATTTATCATTTCTAGTTTGTCTCACAATCTCAGGAATTCATGAAACACATAAAAGAATGTACATAATGACCATGGCATCATATACAAAAATAAAAATAAAATAAAATAAAAAAACATGAAGAGTACCTTGCTCTCAAAGAACTTTCTAGCAAGCTCGCTTTAAAACGTTTAAGCTCCTCCAATGCTATGGGAGGAATAGGCTTTGATTGAACTGACCCAAAAGAATGCTCCTCAAGAGAAACACCAAGAACCCTTCTTAGTTCTCCTGTACGAGGATACTTCGGCTCACTCATGGAGATTGTATCAAGTAACAGATGCTGCGAGGGAGGCGGGACATCAACTGTAGGAGATGAAGTTCTTGTTGCGCCAGGCCCAGAGACCATAATGCGGTTCTCTAAGCTCTCACGGAAACTACCAGACCTATCCAAACTGGCACCAGAGTAAGACCCTCGCTGCCCTGTCGGATAAGTAGCAGAAAAGGTCGAGCCATCGAGACTGCTGGATGCCAGCTCCGCCCGCATGCTTCCAGCCATTTCACCGGAATTCTCTCATAACCAACAAATCCCAATGCAGAGAAAAAATAACTTCCAAACAGAATTCCCAAGAATTACACAAGAGCAGTATGCTAAATTGGATGACGAGTCCCAACAATAGATCAAACGATGACTTTTGAAACTAACACCACATTCTGAGGCATCCTGACAGGAGAAAAAGTAGCAGATGACACTGACTTCAATAGACCCAAAAAACAAAAAAAAAAGGATAAGGACATTCCAGACAACAAAAGTAGGCAGCAATCAATCGAGGCCCGAAAGAAGCAAAGAAACTAAATGCACTTCCTAAATACCTCAATTAAGCTCCAATTTTTTCAATTTAACTTGAGAACCGCGAGCTCCAAACCCCTCAAGAACAGCAAGAATTCAATCGATGAAAAATCAAGTTTTTCAGCAAAATTTCAACGAATTAGATCGAAGAGCTGACCAGAAGAAGACAGCGAACACATTGGAGCACCTCCGCATAAATCATTCCCGAAGCCAAATCAACGAAATTCAGGAGGCGTATTGAGGAACAAGCGGAACCTCCAACCGGGGCGAGGGCATCGACCGAATTGGGGCAACGGTGGCCAAACCCTAATTGGGACCAAACACAAGAAGCCAGCAATCGCCGGCCGGCGATCGGATCGGAACCTGGGGACAATTAGGGCAATATTGGAGGGGGGATTGCTAGGGTTCGGACACCGAAAGCCGTCGTCAAGACGGAGACTTCCGCTTTGCAAGGGTCGGTGAATCTTAAGAAAAAGAGAAGCGAGCGAAGCCGTGATCCAAATGCCTCGGGATATGTTCCGCTCCGATCTTGAGGCAAATGAACAGCTGTGGACGCTCCCTGATTGATCACTTAAAAACACTCTTTCTGAACAAAAGTGCGGGAGCTTATGAGTTGTGTACGCGCCCACCGAACTGACTCGTTAGTTTAGCCTCAAAATTTGGATTAAATTCAATTATTTAATTTAATTAATGTATTTGATGTTAATAATTTTTTTTAATAAAAGTGAATAATTTATTGAAGAAAAAAATAGCAATACAAAAATAAAAAAAACGGAAAGATAAGTACAATAAAAACTGAAGCAAATACCCCTTACCAAAAATGAAGGAAGCTAGTAAAAGAAAAGGAAATCAGACAAAAAAAAAAAGAACAACAGCTAGACCGGTGAAGACAACCATCTGAAGATATAAACCTGTTAAAACTATAAAAAAGAGATTATTTCTAGTCCATGTTTTATTCTGTGTCGGAGAGATCAGTGGCTCTTCCACTCATCAAATTGATAGTACACTTTACTTTCTGCAAGATATCAGATAAAGTTTGTTGATGTGCGTGAAAAGCTACATAAAACTAGAAAAGAATAGTGTTAGCATTGGATAAAGTTTGTTAATAACTCTTTTAAGTTAAATGATATTGGGTTGACTCGTGTATGCATGAAACCCACATTCATTTATCTCATTCATGCATGGTCAGTTGTCTGACAGTTTTAATGCCATGGGTGTCTGTTTTTAGTAAAAGTATGATGAAGTATGATTTATTCCTTGCCATGATAAATATTGTAAACAAAAAGCACAACAATGAGTGCGAACCATTCAGAAAACACCACCTGATCTCTCTCAATAATCATTTTCCTTTTCATATTTTTTTTTTTTTGTAGTTTTTTTAGGTTTCTTTGTACTGATTATTTATGTTGGACTGCTTGGTCTGATTGTTCTTCTTCTCTGAATTGGGCAAACTCACTCAGTCTCAGATTATTATCCCCAAATATCTATTTTTTCCTCATTTAATTTATTATTTGAGTCATGTGTTTTATGTTAAAATAGTAAATCATTGCTTCTCTAATTTAATAAGATTAATTAAATAAAAAAATCATAATTTGCTTAGTAAATTCAGGTTGTTGGATTGCATATGTTGGATTTCACATAATTCTCTTTTATCATCTGAACCTTTTTAATTGCTTTTTTTGGGTGATTATATGTATGTTTCCCATGTATAATATAGAAATCAAATGAAAAAAATAAAATATAAAAATAACTTGCCATGTATATCTTTCCAAAAAGAAAAAAGAAAAATTAACCATCATTAAGAGCTAACTTTTAGAAAATTTTTGGCTCAAACCAATTGTGAATGGGCAACAAAAATAAATAAACTAATATTTGGTTATTTGACTTAGGATTAATTGTCCGTGTTCTCTTACAAAGAACTCCGTAATTGTTAATTAGTTCATTATTATACCAGTGTTGTGTATTATAACTAAGCTTCAACCACGGCAAACTATATATAATAACCTCATCAATGAAACCAAAGCTTCAACTAATAAAATTAAGTCCCATGTTAATTTTCCTGCACTCCTTGATTACTAATCATTCTCCGAGAATATTTATTTATGAGGATACAACTAACCAGGATTCTAATTCCATTGCAAGATAAATGATGCATTTAATTCAGAAGATGTGCAACTTAGACTTGGCCATTGATTATGTGTATTTAATGCTGATTTTTGAATCATCGAATCATCTGGTGATAACTGTTGAAGTTTGTTATAGATAATCCTTGCTAAGCTTTTTGGTACCGTCATTCATCTTTAATCAGTCATTATTGAATAGTAATATACAATTTAAGTTGAATTTTGGCATGCTCATTCATTATCAAGCATTTAATAAGTTTAGTAAGGGAAATTGAAATTACCAACAAGTACTTTTCCGTGCACAATCCGGAGGATTATTCTTCCTGCTATATATTTCTATGCAGTTTACGTTGCTTTTGATGACATTTAATTGAGATTAAACTGCTAAGGTTTGGAAGGTTAGTTAGCCTTTGCACACATATCAATCCTAGGTATTTTAATTGTTAATGGGACTGAAGATTTCTCTATAAATTTCAGCACAAACTGATGTACATCAATCAAGAGAAGTGATTACTATAGCATTGAACAAATAGAGAGAGAGAGAGAGGCGGGGGAACACAACAATTAACATCATTATGAATTCATTTAAGTTTGAACAGCCCTTGGTAGAGCTTAATACAAAACAAAGGGTTATGGATATAAATACTAATTAACCAGAATTAACAAGCAAAGATTTCCACAGGAGACAAGGTAACTATGGACGGACGCTATGGACAGATGCATGAGAGCAACTATAAATAGTACCACTCGGTATGAATGAGTATACCAACCCAACACAACCCAACCAAACCAAATGGATATGAAAGCCTAAGTCTTCATATCAACGATCAGCAACATATATAAGCCTAATGCAAGTGCATCACCAACGGCAACTGTTGCACCGGCGAAGAGTCCGATCCTTCTTCTTAGCTGCATTGTTCTTTGCTTGATTCTTCATGATCTCAATAACCTGAAGAGTTAATTTACACAAGAAGAACAAGCATCAACTATGATTTTTTTCTAGTGAAATCCATGCTTTAAAACTATTAGTGCAGAATATATATATATATGTTAACACTAACCAGCTGCTTCCTCAGTTCCAGCGACCTCTTCTGCAAACAATAACACCAGCATTAGTTGCTAAAAAAGAAATTAAAGAACTCAAAATTGCATCATGTGGCCAGCAGTCACTATCAAATTATACTATCAATTGTACATGTGGGACCATAAGCATCTTCTCAAAGAAGGAAAGAAATAGTTTTTTTTTATTTTACTTAGGGGCTAATTAATTTATTACCTCTTCTTCTCTCAGCCTTGCATTCTCCCCTTTGAGTTGATTGAGCTCTTGCTCCAGTTCCACAGTGTAGGCCTACGTTACATTAATCCCATTCCCAACTCTCAAATCTCATGAACAAAAATAGTACATGCATGGCAAATATAACTAAAAAAAAATTAAGTAAAAAGCTAGCTAGCTAGCACACCTGCTTCCTAGCACGAGACCTGGCCGCTGACTCCCGGTTCTTGATCATGCGACGCTGCCTCCTCTCGGCCACCTTCTCGACTGCAAAGGCATCAGCAGCCCTCTTCCTGGCTCTCAAACCCCAAACCTCCTTATCAGCTTCTGAAGGCTCAACTGCCATCATATCTGGAGACACCGAGCTCACTGGCGAGCCTAAACCACCACTACACTCATTCTCATCACCAACCATCATCCCTCCACCATAAGCCCCATGAGCATCAGAACTCCCCGTTGAGAAACTCACCACGGCATAGTGCTGCATCGGAGCTCTGAGAGGATCGCAAACCACCCCGGCTTTGATCAAGAAGTCCTCGAGTGTCATCTCGCCGAGTGTTTGCTGGCGAGGGGGATTATTAGCAGAACTGGGCCGGTTGAGGTTGTCAGATGGTTGTTTGTTGCCGTGGATCTCGGACCAGACCTCGTCGACAGTCTTACGAGAGAGAGAAGCCGGGACTGTGAGAGTGTTCTGGCTCTGGATACCTGCGGCAGCGGGGCCGGAGGAGGTGGCTAAGAGCTGCTGATAATCGTCGGTGTTCCATATGCTGGCGATAAGCTCGTCCATGTTCATGGAGCCGAAGGGCTTGCCTGGTTCACAGACAGAGTTCTGAATCTCATCTATAGTGAGGGAGTATAAGGATGATGAGGAGCGTCTCATCGGAGGGACGGGGAGGTCATCAGTCATGTCTTGTTCTCTCTTTTGATGCTGCTGCTGCTGCTGCTGCTGCTGCTGGGCATGGTTATGGTTGTTCATCATCATCTTTGGCTTCGCTTGTTCTTCTTCTTCTTCTTGTGAGCCTGCTGGTGCTGCTGTTATCTTCAAGCTCTTGGCTGGCGATCGTAGGTTTGGGTCATTCAGAGCTGGGGAGTGGGATGCTTTTCCTTTGCCTTTCCTAGTTTTGGAAAACTTTGATTAAAGGCTGAGAAAAAAAGAGTAATTGCTGATGCATTTTGTCAGAGTCTAGAGAAAAAGAGCTAGCTTGCGTGGTGCTAAGGGAAACTCCGTTCTCATGTCTAATGTCTCTATTGAATTGAACAAAGTTCCAACTACGTCTGATCTTTTATGGCCGCCAACTAAGCGTTTGCGCTGCTAAAGGACACAAATTTTTTTTTATGCATTGCATTGTTCCTACATTAATAAATTTGCTGATTTTAACCACTTGAATAGTGAATGTATATCAAATTGCCATAAATCTATACCACTTAAAAAAACAATATATTCTTCAATCACTCCAAAGACCACGCATAATTTTAAACCTTTATATGAAAGTTTTTAATAACCTACGAGTCTAACAGATTAGAATGCCTAAAATTCTGGTGCCTTAGACAGAGATAGCCATTGACAGTGGTAGCTTCGTGGGTTGTTAATTATGAATGACTAAGACGGGTCTGAGCAAATGGCACGACATCCAAAAAGAGACAAAATTGGTGACACAAAGAAGGAGTTCAAGTTTAGTTTGAATTCATGCAATCCATTTTAGCCACCCGCCGCCTCTGCCAAAACACGGCGGAATATAAAAAGCAAGCTTGCCGTACGAACCTCCGTGGAAGAACACGGAAATATAGCCATGAAAGTAAGTCAAGTACTATTTTTGACCCATGATAACCGCATGCTCCTATATTGCTGTTTTTTTTTATTACTTTAAAAAATGGTTCTCCGAGTGAGACCAGGGTTTCATCGAAGAGAAATCATCACGAAAATGGAAACAAAAATTAGAATAAATTTAATTTGTCAATCAATTGTAATTACTAATTAATATTTAAAAAAAAAAATTAGATAAACCATTTTGATTAAATAAAAAAACACAAAAGAAAGTTTCCCAACAGAAAGAGAGAAAACAAAAGAGTAACATAATTTTACAATATTTTTTAGTAATATTTTAAAAAAATATTAAACCATAATAATATAAATTTTCTTACAATTATTTATTTCAATTTAATTAAATCAAGTTAAAAAAATTATCATTAAAAAATGTAATAAATTTGTGGTTTATTTTAAACAAATTTATTATAATAAATATGTATTATTAATCAGGAAATTATTGTTTTAAAGTAAAAAATAAAAGTCCAAACTTTCCTCCCAGCTTATTATCAAATACACTATAAATTTTTATTATATAAAAAAAATTCCACTCTGAATTTATATTTCGTCCTTGACCATTTTCTATAGTTTTTAAAGCTACTTTATATTTTTTTAAAGTGTTTTTTTTAATATTTAACGATAGCGTACTATATCTTACATCCAAACCCATGAAAACAAATTATTTTTAAAATAATTAATAAACACAAATTCGTTATAAAACACACATATTACAAAAAAAACAGGAGAGATTAAAAAAAACAAACAAACAAAAAAATTACAGGAGAGAACTACGAAAACAATTAAAAATCAAATTCTAAATAAAAAAATAACAAAAAAAAAACACATCGATAAAACAATCTTCAAAAAGACCGAGAAAGAACAATAATCGAATCTGAAAAAAAATAAAATCCGAAAATAAGCTCAAAGTCATCAGAACCGGATCATTAATTCACAGAAACAAAACCATCAAAACGAGAACAAAAATTGTGGAAAAAAACCAAGCAAAAAAAGAAGGAAAAATTACCAGATCGAAACCTCCATGCTTTGGATTTCACAAATCGTCAAGAAAGCAACACCCTCGCACACCGATCACTCCGATCATAACATCTACATCACCAAAAAACCTCTAAAAACAAAACCGTAATCATCCAAAACTGGATGAACTATATCAAATGAGAAAAACAATAGATGAATAATTTCCACGGATCTAAGAAGATCAAAGACGAGAGACATTGATTTTCAGGGCATTACCTGAAGAGAAGAAGAAGCTAGAACAACAACAACACCACCAGCAGTAGCAGAGAGTGGTGTCTCTCTCTCACTCGCTCTTTCACTACGCGGCTTGGGTTGATGCTCCCTGCCATTTATATAGAGTCTCTCATGTCGTCCCTGTCATTAAAAGCGCTTTTAATGCGGTGTTGATAACTCGAATGGCGTTACTTCATAGCGTCACCTCTCATATATAATATATATATATATATATTGGCAGTTTCGTGTAACCAATCAGAAGATGCCACGTAAGCAGATGCGGAGACTAATAAACCAGAGTGCGAGGCACTGGAATACTCATCTCGTTGTCAGTGTAACCACGGTTAGTGTGGGGTCCAGGAGTGGATGACTGTTATGTGTTCAGTCGTTGACACGTGTGAAATCGTGTGATGCGAGTCTGCATTGGGAAACGAGTTTCTTTTTTTTTGACCTTTCGGACACTTTTACCCTTTTTGGGGTAAATAAATATATTTAATAACTAATTCATTTTTTTAGATTAATAAAAATTTATTATTAATGAAAATTTCTGATTAAATTATTTTTTTTTAATATATAATTTTATTTTTCTAACTCTATTTGAAAAGAAATTTCTAACCTCATACTATGTTATATGTATGGCTTTGATTTAGTTTATTTACTTTGATTATATCAATGAATTTCACTTGAGCATTATATGAGTGTTTTTAAGTGAAATGCATTTATTTCGTTTAAAAATTTATAAAAATTGAATGTTTTCATTTTTTTTTAATTTATGAATTGACAAATAGCTTAATAAATAAATAAATAAAAGCAACACTAAATTATATATATATATATAGATGTGTGTCTAAATCAGTAAATGAGTAGACATTTTTTTTAACTTTTATTTTATGAACTTTATATTTAATATATGTACATACATAATATATAATGTTTTGTGTTTTGTGGGTTAGGATAAATTTTTTATAAAAAAAAATGGATAAACAATATTGATTGCGCTTGTCGCCTTTTAAAAAAAAACTACATTAATTAGAAAAATAACTTAGAAGAAATTTAGCTGAATGAAAGCTACTTCCAAATTAATTTAAATGTTTTTGGTGATTTGAATTATTAGATAAATATAGATATAAAATATTTACGATTAAATCTGAATAAAATGAATTAAAATAAAAGAAAATTTAGAGGATCCGGCAACATTCTAAGGGCATTAGTGGTATTTTACTCTTTGTATTTTTGTTCTCCGAAGAAATTTAACTGTGTTTTTGTCGTGTTCAGTAAATTTTAATAAAACAAAATAACTAATTTTTTGTCTTGTGTTTACTTAATGTAAAACATAGCAAACTTATTGATTTTGTCGTTACCAAACAGACTTATTGGTTTAACAAGTATTATTAAATAAAATCTAAATTCTTTATATATTTCTGTTTATTCAAACAGATACGGGATAATACCTTATATTTTGATTTAAATACGAGCTTAAAATCTATGGGTGTTTTTTGTTTTTTTTGTTTTTACTTTTTTGTTTAATTATTTATCGTTTTAATCTTTTATGTAACCCCTGTGCTTTTTTTAAAATGTACTATTAATTTTATATAAATTATCTATTTAAAAATAAAAATGTTCTTTATTTCGCTCATTTATAACTCACGGAAACATGGGACATTTTGTGTAGGGTTTTATTTTGAAATATTTGGCTAATAAAATAAGAGAACATTTCATGATTGTTTTAATATTTCTTTGGCTGTGATATTTAAGATTTATTATATATTTTTTAATTGGGTTTCTGTAATTCCTAAGTATAAAAGACAAAATTTGCAGGAGTCAGCATAGATAATCAAGAGAAGTTTGGAGTTCACAAATCCCAAGAGGGGAGGGATGAGCAGCCTCTGATGTTCATAGATAGTAAGGGCTAGCATCGCTTACTGCTTCCACTTCTAGAGGTTTATTTTTAGGAGAAGCATATTCAGTGTTTGTCTTTTGTTTCGTTCCACACTTAGTGGACCTTGTTATTTCTTGTAATTGATTTGTTTGGCTCTATGTGGTCACTATATATATATATATATATAAACATTTTCAAAGATTAGTGAGTTATAATTTTAATTTAATTTTAAGATGCGGAAGCAATTATAATTTGTGTACTATATTATTCATCTATTTACACATTTGTACCATGGTGAAAAACTCAATTTGAAATTACAGTTTAATAAATGTTTATTTAACTTGATAGACAATTATATTTCTGCAACAAAGATTGGTGATTTAAATTGAATTTATATCACACTGTTGAAAAAATCAAAATTTACATTAGCATGGAATGGTTCCTATTTTGAAATAAATGACGTGATTGTTGATGTAGATATGATTTTGAAAAAAAAATATATATATTATTTTAATTGCCGATGTAGATATCGAACCTTCTGCTTGTCTTGACGATGATAAATTATGATTATATATATATATATATATATTGTATTAAGTTTGATGAAATTAATGTACACTGATCATATAAGATATGCTATCACCTCCTGTGTTGAGGGACAGCAGATGAGGTGGAATAATTTCATAAATATTTAATTATTGAAATAAAATATGTTTAATTATTTTAATATTGATAAATATTTAGTATTATTTTGAGAGTATATAATTTTAACGTTAAGATATTTAATCTTTGTTAATATCAATTAATTAAATTTTTATCATTTTAATAAATCTCCAAAACCAAATATATTTAAAAAAATATCCTTCATTCAAGCTTGTGTTCTCAAATAATCATCTCTAATAAGTTTTATCACGACAGCATAAAAAATTAAAGAGTAAAATTAATAAATTGACATAACTGACAAAGCAAAATTTTATTTTTATTAAACCCAGAAAATATAGAAAAATTAAATACGATGAATAGTTTCAATGTAATATTTTATTAAACAATTTTAAGTATTAAATGAATTTCCATGTCGGGTTGGGCTGCTGGTGGGCTAGGGCCAGTGGCCCAATTTTCAGTTGGGTTCGTTGCCTCACTTGCGGATGATGCCGTTACATTCCGAACAATAAAAAACAAGTCATCACGTGCGCATTGCACGTGACGCCAAAACAAGAGTACACCAAATTTTTTTTAAAAAAAAGCTCACTAGTCAGTTGTCAATGCCATGCGTACTATAAAAAATTGATCATTCAGCTCATATACACTCATTCGATGAACATGAAGATTGAGTTGCAAGTATGCTTCCACAATATGGACATTTTCTTGATTCAGTATATTTCAAACTTAAGTAATAAAAGTTTCTATAAAACATATTTTGTAGTATAACTAGTACCATTAGACAAAAAGCTTTGTAGTGGAATACAAAATTTATCACTATAACTAACTAATATATTTTTTAAAAATTTAATTACAAAAATAAAACCTTATATTTGATGTGATTTTTTTTTTTATTTCTAGTTAAATTGGATAATTTTTTGTATGAATATACTCATTTCAGTCTTATTCACTTGTTTCATTTTGGAAGCTTTCTTTGGTCTTTTTATATGTCCATTTAAAAAATCTATGAAGTATTTAATAGTTTTTTCCCAACTTTATTTGTTTTTTTAATATACTACTCTATTTTAATATTTTTTTAAAAAAACTAAAATACCATGTTAAGAGAGAGAATAAAAAATACTGTTAAATTATAATGAGGAATTAATGAAATTTACTTGGTTTTTTAAAATCTTTCATTACTTCTCATTATAATCAGTTAAAATTGACGAGTAAAAAAAAAAAGGACCAAGTAAATTTTAAAATTTAAAATTTCCCCCAAAATAAAAGCTTTTTCCATGTTTTCCTCTAAATTTTGAGTGAGTAATGAATAAATAAATAAATTTTATACGTTGAAAATGGTGTGAAATATTTGTACAAAAAAATACATAAAAAATATTAGCCACTAATTAAGGAGTAAAAGTGATTAGTAAAGTGGTTTAGTTAAAAAACCACTGAATATGAGTACTTGTTAAGGATATAATAGTAATTTTATGAAGCCAAATGATCTTTTATTCTTAATTTTAATGAGCATTTTTGAATTTTCGAGCATATTTGGGTTTTCCAAACCGCGAAAATTTCGAATCTCTCCGGAACTCTCGCCGATCTAGCCTTCTCAGGCACCAAGAGAGCCGATCTCCGATCTCCGAGCTAGGGTTCCTGGAAATGGCGGCGGAGCAGGGGCAGTGGGTGCTGATGGCTACGGCCAGGTCCCCGACCAACATAGCAGTGATCAAGTATTGGGGCAAGCGTGACGAGGCGTTGATCCTTCCAATCAATGAAAGCATCAGCATCACTCTCGATCCTGAACACCTCTCCGCCACAACCACTGTCGCCGTTAGCCCTAGCTTCGATCGCGACCGGATGTGGCTCAATGGCAAGGTTTTTCTTTTTTTGTTTTTTTTGCTCCAAATTTTTTTTAGACGATTTTTTCTCCGTAGATCGCGTTCATTTTATGCAGCAAAGCAGCGGTTTTTTTTTTGTTTTTTTTTTGGGGTGGTGTTTCACGCCCCTCTCTCGACACTGTTGGGGACCCAAATCATACGCCCGGCATGCTTCGGGGTTTTCCTGATTTTCTTGTGTTTTTGCTGAGAGTCCTTGTTTTCTGTATATAACCCATATATATATGTATATATTTTAATTTTGAACGTATTATTTATTTAATTCATAGACTCAGAGAGCGCAAAAATCATATATTTTTTTTATTCGCAAAGTAAATTTAGAGTCATGTCTTCTATTTATTTGGTTTTGTACTGAATTTGAACCATATTGTTGCTTATTAGCTCACAGAATTGAGACAAATCCCAAAGTTCTTCTCTTTTACTTATTTTTTCATATAGAATTTCTTGTAGTTTGTTGTATTTTTTTATTTATATTCTGGTAAATGTAGGAAATTTCGCTTGATGGAGGGAGGTTCCAGAGTTGTCTCAGGGAAATTCGTAGACGTGCTGAGGATGTTGAAGACGAGAAGAAGGGAATTCATATAAGGAAGGAAGATTGGGAGAGATTGAATGTACACATTGCTTCGTATAACAACTTCCCTACTGCTGCAGGCTTGGCTTCTTCAGCAGCAGGCTTTGCTTGTCTCGGTAATGTGGAGATCTATGTATGCTAATTATTCATGATATTTATGATGGAGGCAGGAGTAATTTCATTTTACGTGAATTTGTTAATGATTAGTGCCTGTGTGTTATTCAGCATTTTTTGATGTGTCAATTTATAAATTTGTGCTTGTTCTTCTTTTACAGCCTTTTCCCTTGCAAAGCTTATGAATGTGAAGGAGGATTGTGGTGAGCTTTCTGCAATTGCAAGGTACCATGTTACATCTTGTTATTCTTCATGAGCCCTAGATTGAACTCTGTTGGCTTGCCCAGAATTATTTTGGAGGCCATTATCTTTGAAAAGTGAAAACTTTGTTCATTAACTTCACTTAATGGAACTAACTTGCAGGCGAGGATCAGGGAGTGCATGCCGTAGTTTGTTTGGTGGATTTGTTAAATGGACCATGGGAAATGTATGGTTATGAGTATAATATTTTAAGTCTACAAAGTTTGTGAAGTGCTGCCAATCTAACATAATATTTCAGGCAGCTGATGGAAGTGACAGCATTGCAGTTCAACTTGCCAGTGAAACACACTGGGATGACCTGGTTGTTATCATAGCAGTGGTATGAGGCTGTGTCATGTGGTATATGACCTAAATTTTTTTTTCGCAAATATGTGAAAGCAAGGGCATGGTGGTGCAAGCTGCTTGTTGTTCTTCTTCAACTAGCTTTTATAGCATTGGACTGACGCCTGCATGAATTTTACCTGTAAAAATGTGACACTTATGAATTTCTTTTGATTTAAAATGTTGAAATTCCAGGTGAGCTCAAGGCAGAAGGAAACAAGTAGCACCTCTGGCATGCGTGAGAGTGTTGAAACAAGCTCGCTTTTGCATTACAGGGCCAAGGTAATATATATCAGTCATCTGCCTGACTATGTGATTCAGTTTGAGCCTGCTTTTCAGTAATAATAGTATATTATTTAATTCCATGGCCAACTGGAAAAGTTGGTCTTACTTGTTAATGAAGTTCAATCTTGGCTTCTGTCAAACATTAAATAACAACTGGAAAGCAAGTTGGTTCATTTAGTTCATTGTTCTATCCTGCAATTGCAGGAGGTGGTCCCTAGTCGAATTTTGCAAATGGAGAATGCTATTAGTTGTCGTGATTTTGCAACTTTTGCCAAGTTGACCTGCGCAGACAGTAATCAGTTTCATGCAGTCTGCTTGGATACTTCTCCTCCTATATTCTATATGAATGATACTTCCCACAGGCATGATCTGTTTTTAAAGCTAGGAATGTGTTTCTGTTGTTATGGATTTCATGGAACCTAAGTTTTTGTTGTAACATGCTGATTACATTGCAGGATAATCAACCTTGTTGAGAAATGGAACCAATTTGAAGGAGCACCCCAGGTTTGGGCATGTGTTATCTCTAGATACCATTTATTTGAGCCTTAGATTGTCACTACAAATGCAAGCAGTGCAGAATACATTACACAGCTTTTAGTTCCCAATCGTTTCAGTAGATCAAGTAGGGTTTTTCAATTTATTTAGTATGCCTTTGTGAATTTCCACAGTCTGCCATTTTTCTTCTTGAGGTACTTATAACCTTTTTTCTATCAGTTTCCAAATTCTTGCTTTTTTTGTAAAGTTAGCAGAGGGACTCTTCTTAGGATCATCTTAACATTTACGAGAACATCTTGTTGAGACCTTTTCTTTTCTCTTTTTCAAAAACCTGATAATGTTAGCTGAAGAATCTGCACCATATGGAGGGCTATATGGAGGACTACAAAATTTGCATTAGGCTAGTCAAATTACTTAATAGTATAAAAACTATAAAGTTTATGTTAGTTCACTGGAACAAACTGGTATGTCAGTTGAAAACAATTATCCTTGAATCCCTTTTCACTTGAAGCAAGGAGTTTGAATGCTGAATCTCATGATCATTGTGCTTCATTTATTCTGGTAATGTCCATATCTGAGTCATCTTGTTTTCTGCCATTTCTGAACCGAGTTATAGATTTTCCACCATGACACTATATATAGATTTAGATAGCCACTTCAACTTTACCATTTAACAATAAAGCTAGGTTTGGTAATCATATTTATTACTTTCCACAACAGGTGGCCTACACATTTGATGCAGGACCTAATGCTGTGTTGATTGCTAAAAACCGAAAAACTGCAAGCCTTCTGCTTCAGAGGCTACTTTTTTACTTTCCCCCACCATCAGGCAGTGAATTAACAAGGTCTGAATATTTCAACTACTGATTGCCTATCTGCTGCATGTGCGTCGAAAATTCATCTGATTCCATACATGCTCTAATCTTTTTAGCTATTTATTGGGGGACAAATCGATACTGCAAGAATCTGGTGTGCAGTCCATGAAGGATGTCGAAGCTTTGCAGCCCCCTCTTGAAACCAAAGACAAGACAATGGTTCAAAGGTACGCCGGAGATGTCAGTTATTTCATCTGCACTAAGATTGGCAGAGGTCCAACGCTGCTTGCGGATGAAGGCCAAGCCCTGCTTAGTTCTGAAACCGGGCTTCCGAAGTGAGTTAATTCTGTAGAATAACTATCAACAATGGCATTCCCTTAATAAAGTCATCAAAGTGTATCTCTTATTAGTCAGCCTTTTGGGGTGTTATTCTCTGAGCTCTGTTGTAATTTGATGAACTGAATCTTGTTGGTACTGAGAATTGAATGTTCTATTTCGTGACGTTGTTATACAATTTGTTTTACTTCTCATTGTTTATCAACATTGGAAATAAAACAAATCAGAAAGAACTGAAGAAGATTAGAATGAGAAAATAATTGAGATTTATGTAAGAATAATGGGGAGAGAAAGGATAGGGATTGTTATCCTTGTCATTGCAATTGATAACACAAGCACCTTTCCTTTATTCTGTTTGACTAACCAATTAATCATTCTTGGAGTTGTTTATGCAATAGATTCTGTAACATCGCCAAGTTTAATTTAATATGTATAAAGACTGAATTGCTTTTGAATCAATTTTTTTTTTTTCATCAATTGGGCCACTAATTTCAAATTTTAGTACTTTAATATTTGAACTAAGATCAAGTGCCTTTTAACCTTCTGCATTTAGATCATTTTTATTGAATATTTTGGTATCTCCCACCCACCCTCAGGGGCCATTTGTTACCACATTTGATTCGAACGAAACAATTGATAATAAAAAATAAAATTCGTTTTTATTTTCAACGAATCAATATGATTTATTCACTTTTGTTAAAATAAAAAAATAAAATTCATAATTCATGCATCACATATCCAAACGTTCTTGTGAATTCTATCTAAACCATTTATTTTATTATTTTTAAAAAAAGTGTACGCACTTTAACATATACCTCCACTTTTCAATAATAATAAAGATGCTAGCTACACCAACTTTTCATATTTGCCATGCACTCAAATCTTGTATTATGATAGCATTAATTAGTCTAATTAGTGCAATGGTGGTGACCTCTTTATGCTTTCTCCATCCCTAATTCCCTGACAAAGAAACAATAACTTATATATATATACAACCATTAATTAATAGCAAGCATCCTATCTGTAATATAAATTTTCATTTGTAAGATTCCAACATCCAACAAGACAAAAACTGAGACATTCTCCTCTTTATCATAAGTAGAAAAAAAGAAGATGGAAATATTTGCCCTAAATGATTACCTTCTAGCAAACAACTTGTCAAAATATGTGAATGTCTATAAAAAAAAAAAGACAATGCAAGGTTCCATAAGGTCCCACAGAACTATTTAAAAGAAATAACAAAACCAGGGAAAGATGGACAACAAAATAGCACCCCCTCAGCTCCCGCCATAAAAATTTCATCTGCATTTTTATCTTTATTCCTTTTGATTGTAACGAAGAACCCAACAATGCAACAACTAACAAGTGAAACTTTGGAAATATTCATTTATGAAGTGCCACTATTTAAAGAGATAATAGAATGAGAGTGAGAGATAGAGAGTTAGAGAGATTCTTAAGGTCCCACATATATAGCAAGGTTTGCTTTTTTTTTTTTTTTTTAAATCTTGATAATAATAATAATAAAAAAGTTTCTCTTAGTTGGCCATTAATGAAAAAACAAGCTTGGTTTATTGTGGGTCTTGCTTGGAGGCTATAAAATGACCCCCTTTATGTTTCCATGACTATCATAGACATAGGTATAGCTATAGCTCCCTTCATCCTAGCTTAGGAGAGAAAGTTGGTGCTTATAGCCATGGCAAGAGTGCTAGAGCCTCTCATTGTTGGCAGGGTGATTGGAGAAGTCTTGGACTCCTTCAACCCTAGCACCAAGATGATTGTGACCTACAACACCAACAAGCTTGTTTGCAATGGTTTGGAGCTCTACCCTTCAGCTATCCTTAATAAACCCAGGGTTGAAGTTCAAGGGGGTGATCTTAGGTCCTCCTTCACTTTGGTACTTTTTTATTATATATGTAAACCTATTTAATATTCAAACACTACGCTGTTGCATTGTTTTCTATTATATATATATATATATATATATATATATATATATATTGATCGACAAACACAAGCATATATACACATATATTTGTTGCAGGTGATGACTGATCCTGATGTGCCAGGCCCTAGTGATCCATACTTAAGGGAACACTTACACTGGTTAGTTATATATATAATTAACATGTTTACTATATTAATCCACGTATGCATGCATGCAAGCAATTGATTAATTAATCTACGTGCATGGCCGCCGACCATATATCTTTGTAGGATTGTGACTGACATTCCAGGCACAACTGATGCTTCATTTGGTATGTACTTATATTTCTCTCAGTTAATTAATTAACATTGTATAAAGATTACATTTTTGTTTAATTTTTTATATTTTAAGTTTGTTTTTAAGTGTAAATTTAATAAGAACAGGGAGGGAAATGGTGAGCTATGAGAGTCCAAAGCCAACTATTGGGATCCATAGGTTTGTGTTTGTGCTTTTCAAGCAGAAGAAGAGGAGTTCTGTGGTTATTCCGGCGACCAGGGACCAGTTCAACACTCGCCGTTTCGCCGAGGACAATGACCTTGGCCTTCCGGTCGCCGCCGTGTACTTTAATGCTCAGAGGGAGACCGCTGCCAGGCGGCGCTGAATTATAAATTCTTCTGTCTACATGCAATCTACCTAATTAAATATATTGCATGTGTTAAATCATTGGAGAGATTTGAAGTGATTAATTTCAGAAATTTCATATCCAATGTTTTATTTTAATTAATGATTTCTCAACCGGACATTTTCATTTAGTAATAATTGTATTTCATGAAAATTCCCGTGTCAAGCATTATTATTTAATTTTAGAAAATTATATATATATATCTTGGATTGTATCAGTAGATTATTATTATTATTATTATTATTATTATTATTATTTTGAATAAAATGGATAAACCATAATTTATTGAAGGAAAAAGGTAAGTACAACAAACAAACAATAAGAAAACAAAGAAACAAAGCCAACCAGGTTATAGGGGCTCCCACCAGGAGTGATGCACCATCTATACCTAAACAACAAGAAACAAAATTGCGAAACAAAAGAACAAAGCTAATAGAACACAGCTAAGGAAATGAAGGTCACCAAAAGACAACAAAGGTTTTCTTAAGCTGCCAAGAAGACAAACAGGGGTGAATCACTCCCGGATCAAGGGGTCCGTTGGAATGCTTCCCTCAACAGACCTTGAGCCTAGGAAAAGGAGAGAGCGTTTGAGCTTTTGAACTGAGTTTGAAGGTATTTGTTGGTGATGTGGGTCCCTAGCTGCAGAAATCCAAGCAAGAAGCATGTGAATGATTTTGGCCAATAATAGTAGAAGCATCCTAAAAGAGATAATTAAAAATGCGGTTATTCCTTTCAAGCCAGATATTTCAACAAATTGCTTTAGAAATCAAGCCCCATAGAATGTGAAGTTGGGCATCAAAGGGCGAGATCCAAGATGTCCAAACCTCGGGTAAAGATGAGGCCCGAGAAAGAATATTAAAGGATTGCGCAAAGAACACCCAAATTCTTTCAGAGACTTCACAGTTGAGCAAAAGGTGATCAATTGTCTCCGAACCCTTATAACAGAGAACACAGGTATTTGTAGTGTTTTGCAAATTACATTCTCTTTTGGCTAAATTTGCAAGAGTAAGGATTCTATCTTCGCTTGCTAATCAGCAAAAGAGGGAAATTTTGCTAGGGCAGTCAGTTTTCCAAAACTGAGAATAAAGACCGCTTCACAGACCACCATCTATGTGGAATTTATAAAAGGAATGGACTGAGAAGGATCTGTTCGCCTCTAGATTTTAGATTTTTAAATCCTCCTGGTTACTAGCACAATCTGGGATGGAGGAAAAGAAGGGAAACCTTTCAGCAGGAGAATCGGAACGGAAGAAGGTTTCAGGCAAAGGAAGGCCTTGGGCGAATTGTATGATTGTAACCTATGGGAAGTTGCAATCATCATAGAGATTAGGCCAAATATTTTTGGGAGCCTGACCTTCTAACCAGTTATCGTGCCAAAGCAAGGTGGAACTACCATCTTTTACTCTCTTAGAGGAACACAGTCGAAAAGGATAATAATTGAAGAGATCCCAGCCCAAAAAAAGGATTTGTTCCTATGTGGAAGAAAAAACAAGGGTCCAGGTGAACCTCTAGGTGAATAGTCGGTATGTAAAATTTTAGACCAACAACCTTGTTTGCTGGAGAAGATTTTCCACCTCCACTTATCGAGGAATGCAATGTTGAATTCATATAGATTGAGGATTTCCCAACCTCCCATATTCCGTGGCCTGTAGATTCTATGCCAAGCAATAAGAATAAGTTTAATAATATGGAGATCATCCTGTTCTCCAGTTGTAAAGATGATAAGATTGTCCGTATATTGAAGATGACAAATGTTATCTGAAAGACTAATTAGAACACCAAGAAGGACTATGGACTTTATTATTATTATTATTTAATTTTTGATATTTTTAGTTCAAGTTGAGATTTTACATCTATTATTTTTATGAAATGTGGACAAAATACATGATAAAGGCCTACATATGCCTGGAGTTAATTTTTTAATATACTTGTATTTTAACCTCTGTAAAAATATAATTACTGTATCAAAAAAACTGGTGTTAATAGACCAAGAGGTTGTTGATTTTTGCATTTACCATTATATTTGATATGCATCAATACTAAATGTTGTTGTTATTATTATTATTATTATTGCTGCTACTTTTAACGCATGAGTTTGCGTTATTCTGAGATCATGAAGGTACAGTTGAGATTGAATATTTGATTTTATCAAGCAGAGGTCTGTTCCGAAGACTATAAATTTTCATAGCAGTGACAATTATAAATGGTATGTAATGTCGTTATTATGACGTGTCGGTCGAGAGGAGGATATAGGGTGTACAGCTCTCTGAATCCGCATCTGTTACCTACATATAAATATATCTATATATATCTATTCTTGTCCTTTTTTATTTCTTTTCTCATGCTTCGGATTCTGAGCTGCATGTGTTTGTGTTTTTTTAGGTACTTTTCTTGTTTTGCAAACTTCCGTCAAATTTCATCAAGTGGAAATGAATGACCTCTGCTGCTGCTGCTAAATCACAGCTGCTCTGTACATATGACTCACTGGTTTTTTTTTCTTGTACTGTTGCATTCATTCCTTGGGAAAAGAGAAAAAGAGTATTTTTTTCCTTTCTCATTTTCATTTTAAAAAATGGGAAGAAAAATGTATTCTTATTTATTTTGGTGTAATTAATTAACTGATTTAAAAGTGTTAACTCTAATGCAAGCTATGAAGTTTGAAGAAATGAACATGTTTCTCTGTTATGTATAAGTAGAGAAATATTTATAATCACAATTTAAATTTGAACGAATGAATTATTTGCAAGCGTTTTTTTTTTGTGTTATTTTTTTTATTGCTTCCTCTTTATAATGTGACTCCTATTTTTTTTTTAATAAATTAATGATTTATCTATTTTTTTTAAAAAAATTATCTGCAAACATTAATGAACATATTAGTGGTAAAAGAGATCTCAAATGTGATAGATATTATTTGAACATAATGAAGTCATTCTGCTCCATCTGTTATAAGAAAAATGTTAATTTATTAATGACATCAGATGTAATAATAATCATATAAATACACAAGAAATGTCACAATTAGAATGCGTCCATTATATTCCACTTGGTGGAAGGAAATGAAATCTATATGGTGTATTTCAATCCTAAAAGAGGCATAAAAAGTATCAGTAATCAAAGATCAGCTTATTTGCCTCTAAACTTCCTTGGTTTCATTTGAATGCTGGTCTTTCTGGGTCCACATGTTCACAAGAAAAGAGTCGATGATTATCTGCGAAAAAAAGTAATACATTTATGCAACTAAATAAGAGAGATTTTGATTGAGATATCAGTAGTCAAATTTTTAAGCAGGTTTAGAGTGAAAGAGGGTAGGGAAATTACCTGGATGATGTGAGAAGCAACACAAGGAAGGATCAGTAATCCGGATTCACCAAGTGCTCCCTTGAGCTGCTCGACGACGGCTACCATCACAGGCAAAGTTTTCTGAAGTATGAAACCGAAAAATCACATAATGACAGTAAATTTAGTTTAACAAAGGCAATAAAACACTAAACAAAGAGTAAATAGCACTGCAGATTTAAAATCATTTTGACAATGTTAACTTGTTAAGCAGTAAAGTACTGATTTTGCCTCACAATGTCTCCTCATGTGAAGATACTTCAGACAATAGAAACAATGCAAGTAATACCTGACTGGCAACAATGATGACAGCGCGTGCATTATCTTTCTTTGAAAAAACTGACTGGGAACCACCAGAAAGAGCTGAGAGGCTTGACATAGCGAGCGTGTTTAGTGCCAACAGAGCAAAATGTAAGAGTCTGCAAACAGTGAAGAAAAATTGCAGCAGACACATCAGCACCTACAGAGGATGCAGTGACTTTTCTCTTTTCATTTAAGATGTGCAGTCAAGGAATTCAAAAAAATAAAAAGGAGCAAAGCTGCCAAATAACATACGCCCCCAAACTAATAGCAATTGCGAAAGAAGCTGGATGTACAGTCAAGAGTAATGGTCTTGATCTGCTCACTTGTATCCATGGTACCTGTAATTACACAAACCAGTAAATCCAATGCAAAAAAAATGAAGCATGATCAATATGCAGAACATTTAGCCTTGATGGGTGCAAAGTCACAACTAAATGTGATCACCTCATGGGCAATGGCAAGCCATCAATAACATGCTCAAAGATTTAAATTTCATTCAATCTGTTGGAAACGGATCTCTTCCACTATGGCCACTGCCTGCAGTGAATCAAATTTCTGCTCCTGTGGCACTTCAATCTGGATGTATCAGCCAGCATTGTCCTTTTGCATAGACTTAAAAAACATGTTCAACACGACCCCCTTTCTCATGCAACATTTCTATACTCAACAATTTTTTGGTGAGTCTTTCCATTTCTCTTAACAACTTTATTTATTCTCTTATAAGTTCATTGATAAATTAACTACACTTGGGTATGGCACTTCTATTAAAGTAACCAATGGCCCCACACATAGGTTACTTTGGTGAATATGGATTGAATATATGAGCTCGGGTTCTTCATCCTATTAGCGTAAGCTTTATAGCACTTGGATAGTATGTTTGGTTTGCATCTAAAAAAATTAGAACTGTTTTTTTTTGTTAATAGTCATGCCAATGGGTTTTAGATTGAACATACAACATTCACTAAGCTTGAAGAAATTGATCTTGAGTCAAGCATAGGAAAAATATAAACCAATGTAAACCACCTCTTAAGAAAGAAGTGATATAGCTCATTGTCAAAATCCATTACTTTCAAGAAAATAAAAACTGATTCTACGACAAAGCAAATCTGCATCATTAAGATATAAAAGCCAAACCTGCAGCACAAACATCCACAGAGCATACAAAGGAATCCATTTAGATGTACACTCAATAAAATATCAAGTCTTGCACGAGTCATGGCGTCATATAAAGTGAGAGTGGAGGATAATTTGACAGGAATGAGAGTTCATATCATACCAAACTGAGAAGTAGAGCACTTGCCATCGACAAAGAGCGACGGTTTTGGTCAACAAACTTTGCCACACCTGCAGTGTGATCATTGGCCAAAATTGTAACCACAAGCCAGAGTATTCAAGATTTGTAGCAACATCAATCATATTCTTATATACTGTGGAGCTGTTCAGCGATAAATTCTTGACTTAGAAAATGCCTATTTTCATCAAAGAAGTTATAGCTGGTTGAAAATGTACACCTACTATGATTGATGTTCAAATAACCTACCTCCAGACAAGAAGAAAAATCATAAGGTAAGAAACACAGAAGTTACTATTTGCATAGGCAATAAATAGATTGAGCACTAAAGCACTTACCACTAAGAATGTCCCTCAACACCTGCAAGATGGAAAAAGCTTATGCTTTTGTAAGTATGGATATATAAGTATCATCATATGAGTAAATCAAAATAAAACACAGTTCAACAAGCAATAAAAGGACATGAATGGTTCACATCCAAAGGCAGTATTTCATACAGCACCTTAGAGATGTTCAGACAATTTTGTACCCATATAGGTATGCAATCAAAGTCGTCCTTGACATTATGGCACCTCTATCAAAGAGGAATAGCATAACCAAGGTAAAATGAAACCATCATGCAATATCTGGCAACCAAACAATTTGAAGGGGCCTAGAATTATAGACTCAAAGAAAGGGATGTATTATAGACTAAGTGATATCATGACATGACATTTTTGATCGAAATTATTTGATGCTATTCAAGATTATAAAATAATAATAATAATAATAATAATAATAATAATAATAATAATAATAATAAACAATTACCAGTATACTTACCTTCCCTAGAACCAAAGGAACCAAAAGAGTGTTGAACAGGCTTCTGAATAATTCCAAGGTGGGGACAGATACCCCTCGTCCAGTCATTACAAATATTGAAAGTGAAAATGGCACCTGTGACATTTGGAAATTATAATCTTAAGAAATGACAGAAAGCAAATGCAATGGCAAGATTTGACTTACAATCATGATGCCTAACATGTTAGATATCACTGTCATTGCAAGAGCAAGAGCAGAATTTCCCCCAGCAAGCTGCATTGCATGTCAATGCATAACAAATTCTGCTGATCAGATTCCAATTATTAGGAAAACTCCCAGCAGGGGGAAAAAAGCTAACTAACTTGTGTCAATGCAATTCCACTTGATAATGTTGTCGGCATGCAGCAAAATACAGCCACTCCTGTACACCAATCTTGAAAATCAGAAATCAGCCTGAATATTGTACAGTGAAGTCATCATTAGAGATGATTACTATTAAATGCAGGAACAGAAAAGGTTGAGATGAGCATAAGTGAGGCAGAAAACCACTTTTGCCAACCATGTACCGGTCACAAATTCTTGGGGCACCAACTTGAGTTGCAAAATAAGCCTTGAAAAAAGAGGAGTAAACAACAAGATAGAACTCTGCATAAGATAGAAAAAAGAATAAGGAAACTTAGATAACATGGTGAACAAGAAATCTTTAACAAGCTATAAATCAGGGGGCAAAAATACAAGGGAACATGAACTTAAAAAAAGAGTAACATAGAATATAAGGTCCCTGGCTTTCTGTCAGACGTCATATAAACATGTATATTACCTCCAGGGGAATTTAAGAAAATGGGCCATTGTTATTTCCAATGCATAGCAGTAAAAGAGTTAACTTGATCAATCTTCTTGTGAAGAGTTAAAAACCAAAGATGTAGCTTCCAAGACCTTTCAATCAAATACAAAATCCTCACATTTGTTAGATACAAACCAAAGACTGAATTCAAACCAAAAGCTTAAGCTAATAGGATAAAAGACTTAAGCTTATATATTCAGATCCATACTTAAGAACCTAATCAATGTGGGACTATTAGCAACCAATTAACTAAGCTTTATATGTTTAAACTCATATTTACTAATTTAACCGATATGGGACTATTAGTTTTTCTAACAATTTTACAAGATGACGTATGACTTTCATGTAACTGATAATATAACCGATTCAGTCAACAACCAAATGTACGGAAGACCATTATTAGTCAGTTTTATGAATGAAGAATTTAGCTTCAATATACTTTTTTTCATGAAAGTCAGAGAGATCAGCAATTTTCCCCATGATGTGGTGGATGTGAATGTGCTACATATGTAGACAAGGATACAAAGTGTTGGAAAATTTAAAAATTCAAATATAGAGCAAATGATTTTTTATCCAGATTAATAAAGTCACATATTGACATAGCAGATGTATGCATAACAATGAAATAGAATAAGGCAATACCACATGAGAAAATAATACTTATGTCAAACCACTTCAATTAATCCAAAGATCACTAAAGGATTTCAAGAAGCAAAAGGATCTTAATACTGGTAGGTTGTCTCTGGGCATAAAGAGGCTCTTCACCATGTACAAGAAACAAGTTTAGATTTGGAGTCATACTAGACCAAACAGTCCCGCAGGCCATGCTTCAAGAGCTGCATCAATTTCTCTACTCTGCAGTGTAAGCCCTGTTGAAATGAATGCATCCAAGGTATATATAACTTAAGAAGCAAAAGAAGAAAAAAAATACAAATATACATTGGAAAACTTACCTGATATAAAGAAAATTCCAAAGGTGCTGACTCTAGACAGAGAATACTTGTGGGCAAGACAACCAAGGGTAGGATCTGCAAGCCCAAAAGCTACTCCACAAACAAGAGCTACAGAAAGAAGGTAAAGATAAGATATGCACATTGTTGCTCTAAATCCTTTGCTATTACACCATCAAAACATAAAACTTAACCATGAATTAGTAGTGCCACAATGAAAGCATTCTTGCAATTAGAAGAAAAATCCTCATGGATAGCATGTATTTGATTCATTCACATGTAGGTTTTTAGAATATAAATGTTTTGTTAATGCAAAGTTACCTATATTATACCTTTATATATGGAATTCTCAGTCATTCAGATACTATGTTTCTCATAAAATTCAACTAAACATTAATTTCTACACATATACATCAGAAAAAATAACTACTTAATCATGTAAGTACTAAGGAAAAGATAATAAAATGGATGCTTGTAAAAATTATGACCAGCAAAAAAATAAGTTCTACAGAACATATTGTTGGTGGTGAAAGAACAGATACTACCTAAAGGGAGGAAATTTTTAGCTGCAAAGTCCAATAACGGCCGTGCCCAGGAGAATATATCTAAAGAATTAGATTGCCCAAGGTGTTGATCTCCTCTGCCATCTACCTGAAATAAAGCCATTTTGCATTTTTAATTTTCAGAAAAAATTCTAAACATATTTTCCCACAAAAAATAAAAAGTTCCAAACATACATGTTACCGCCCAATTCACAGTATATTAAATTTGTCAATGATAAAGAAAACTAAAACAACATATGTGCTCTAATAATTTGTCTAATAAAGCATACTAAGAATACTATCTGGATTGCTGGTGGTCATCTTCGCATGATTGTAAGAAAAAAAATCGGAAATTTACAAACACAAGCACTGATAGTGTTTTTCCATAAATGATTAAACTACTCGAGAAATGGCTGAAAAAAGGCACAAAATTCAAGTGAATAATGAGAAATAAACTCGAAACAGCTGAAAACCTGATTGGATCCTCCGAAGGCTCTTAGACGTCGGAATTCATGGCGGGATTCTCGAGAAAAAGATGGAAACAAAAGAGGAAAAGAAGAGACACCGGGGAAACGGATAGGGGTTGAAGCATGAGATGCGAGATGGCGATGGCTTCCACCATTACCGGAGGGCATTCGAGGCCCGAGGTACAATGGCTGGAGCGCTCTCACGGCCATGTTAGCTTGGATCGAGAGCGAAGCGAAGCCGAGGAACGCTTCGATGAACAGTGAGGGCGTTTTGGTCATAACGCGCCAAGTAGCTTGTTTTTAAGCTGTTTTTAATAATAATAATAATAATAATAATAATAATAATAATACAAATTTTGGAAGCCTCATAATTCATAAACCTTTTTTTTATATTATTATTACATCAAAATAGTAAAAAACTCAGTTGAAGAATACGTTATTTGAAATACTATAATTAATTTTTTATAATTAATTTAATTTGTAAATATTAACTCATGTGTATACCTTACAAAATTCAGATTTTCATTAAATAAATATGGATTCGTTATAAATAGATGATGAGTAAAAATGAAACTAACAAATGAAATTGTAAAAGTAAATAGTGATGCAAAAGGTTTGTTGAATGATCCACCAATGATTGAAATGTGCTCTCATAGAGTAACTTCAATGAGATGGAGGTGGATCACCCATCCTTCCTTTCAGAAGGTCACCAAAAATTTATTTTAATTATTCAGTTATTTAATTGGGAGGTGGACAAATTAGAGGTGGGCCCGTGCCCAGCACGGGCCGCCCGAAAAATCGGTCCGGCTCAGAACCGGTTCAATGACCCGTAACCGGCCGTACTGTAGACGGGCCGGTTACGGGTTGGGGAAGCCCAACCGTTGACCCGCCGGGTCAAACCGGGTTTGGAACCGGGCTTGGCCCGGCGGGCCATGTTTTTAATTTTTTTTTTTTTCTATTCTACTCAAATTTTTTTGAATTTTTTTTGAATTTCTTAGCAGGCCAACCGGCCCGGTCCGCCGGGTCAACAGGGAAGCCGGGCCGGTTCCAGGCCCCGACTCCTGTGACCAGGACCCGCCGGGTCAGACGGGTCAACCCGGCTCGGCGGGTTCTATATCCATGCCGGGCCGGGTCCGGGTTGGGGGGCTGGTGAACCGCAACCTGACGGGTTGGTTAACCGGCCCGTGCCCACCTCTAGGACAAATCATGGGTAAATTTTTTACTTGGTCACCAAACTTTAGCTCATTTTCACTTTGATCACCGAACTTCAATTTGTATCAATTTGATCACTCAACTTTAATTTGATTTCACCCCTCAATAAATCAAGGATTTTAACATCCAATTAATTACATGGCTGTCTGAAAATCCAAGTTAGTCCTCCCCATAGTATATTATAAAGTCTATTGGAGATGTTCATATCATTGAAAAAGAATCACATCATTCATTTGGGAGATGAAATCTCTTGATTTACTACCAGTGATATCAAATTAAAATTGAGTAATCAAATTGATATAAATTGAAGTTCAGTGATCAAAGTGAAAATAAGCTAAAGTTTAATAACCTACTAAAAAATTTACCCGACAAATCATTCATCTCATGTTGAGAAAGAATCAATCCCTTAACCATCCAGCAAAGAAAAAAATTACCAATTTTTTAATATAAAAATAATATCTAATTAAATTATTTTTTTAGTTACATAGCATAAAAATTTGAAGAAAAAATTATTTGTTTGTGTTTGAATTATTACCTGTGGAAATACTTGAGGTTGGGAGACATAGATTGATCTGAAATAATATATATAATCCCAATTATAATCGTATTATAGTTCATGATACTTAATTAAGCTGGTTGTCTGTGTAATTATAATTAAACATTAAACCATTTGCACAACATCTTTAGAGCCGACTTAGACAACATAAATAAAGCTTCAAAACATAGTTATGCTTTCTTGCTTCCTCTCTTAAATTGATCATACTACAGTGAGTTGTTATACTAGTCTGCATGGATCACACAATCCACAAAGCTCTCAGACTCTTGTGGTGGTCTTGGAGATGGTGTTGTTAATGTCAACCTTGAGAGATTTTGAAAAGTAGTGCTGCCTGGATTCTTCACCACTGTATGGGATAGCATCACTGATGTACTTGATAGGAACTAAACAGTTAGCAAGGAGAGCTTTGGCTGTAGTTGTAGATTGATAGTCATAGTAATTGCTTGATTGAATTTGGTTGAACTCATCAAGGTTGATCTCAAAGAGTTCTTCTTCAAAGTTGTCTTCAATTGTCTCCATTGACTTTGTAGTTTCGTTGCCTGGAACTCTGATGCTTTGTATGGAGCTTGCCATGGAACAAGGAGCTCAGTTTGAAGGTTATCTAGGAGCTAAAGGGTTTTATAGTTGAGATTTAAGGAGGAGATATAGGGGTTCAGTGCAACCTCTTTCAACAACACACTGTAGTGTTTGATATTTGTTTGGTGATTTGGTTCAGAGGGAAGTGATGGTGGGTGGTGGCTGTTGTAGAAAATCAGGCAAGAGTGGCTGAAAAAACATTTAAAAGTGTTTGATTAGTTTATTACTTCATTAGAATGTGTCTTTGATCTTCAAATGCAAGAGATGGTATGCTTTTAGAATTAAAAAAAAAAAAAAAAACTTAAAATTCAAAAGCCCTTTTCCCAAAATGGATTTTGATTTTAAGTCTTTTTGATCTCATTATTTTATTTTTTTTGTTATCTTCACTGTTCGGTGGACTGTGTTATGTTATTTTATTTAATTTTTTGTTATTTTTTGTACTCGTTGTATTTTGTACTTTAAATTTTTATTTTTTATTTTAATACATTATAGTTTATTCATTTTATATAAAAAATCTCGTATATAACTGTTAGAAGGATGAAATGAATAATTAAGTGCAGTAAAAGATGAACAATGGTTTAATACCAAAAAAAAAAAAAAAAAAACTAATCTAGTATGCAATCAAACCACTATACTACCAATGCTGTAAGAATGAATCTTTTTTAATGCAGGGACTAAAATAACATTTTGTCTTTGAAGGACCAAAACCAAAATTTGACAATTCAGGGACTAATCGTGGAGTTCAACCAGTGGAGCTCGTGCAAATGCCACGTGAGAAAAAGGCGGGGACTTGTTTACCAAAACCCCGGCGCCGGGAACGCTGTAAGAAGATGTTCTCAAATTTCCACGAATCAAAACCCTAATCGATCGCATCGAAGCTAGTGATCTCCCCGTCTTCACTCTGGCAGCGGCCGAGAATCCCCAACTCGCTGCGCCTTCGATGATGGCGGCGAGCTGGAGCTTCTCGGGAATCACAGCAGTGGCGGCGTGCGCTGCAATGGCGGTCTTCTACGTCGCGATCCTCTACTCGCCGACTCTCCTTCTTCGCCTCCCTCCTCCGACCTCCATCGAGAGCTTCATGCTCCGCCGCTTCGCCTGCGCTGTTGTCTCGTCCCTCATCTCCCTTGTTTTCTCCTCTTTCCTTCTTGGTGTAAGCTCCTCATCTCTCTTATCCGCTGTTGGACTTCTGATTTCAAAGTGTTTTGATTTCGTTTTGCTCAATATTTTCAGGTTGGGGATTTTATGGAATTGCCGGTTATCTTGAATGTTTATGGCATTAGAAGTGATCATGCTGTGAGCTCTTGCCCTGTAATTTTGTTTTCTATTTAGTTTTTCACTGCTAACTATTGCTGTACGATTGATTTGCTGGGCAGTGGCAAGCTGTGGTCTTTCCTCTTCTCTTGACTGGGCTCTTGTACACCGGGTCATTTGTATCAAGGTCTCTGTTGTTCATTCATGCATGGAAAGGAAGCAGAGACGGCTTGTCATTTGGAGCTTGCTTATGTGGTATAGTTGAAAGATGCATACAAGGGGCATGCTCTTCAGCCAGTGATGTGTTGGCTTGGCGCAATTATGTAGTGGTCAGCATTATTGCTTGCTTCATTTAACATTTCTCAATCTATTCCCTTGTCTTAAATGCACAAATGTTTTGTCTGCTGTTTGCCTATTGTCTGTGTTAGTAATTATTTTCTGTTACAATTGAGTATTTTGATGTGATTAGCTCCTTTTTTTTTTTTTGATAATGTTTGTTGTTTTCGCATGCTTCTTGGTTCTCAAACTTGAAATTTGGAACAACAACATTAGGAAGATGTGCAACTGATAGTTGTGGGTGTCTCCTGTGAAAACATTCCCATCTTTATTGCCTAAAATTCAATAATCTTTTGTATAGCCTATGAAGCAAGAGTTTTTTATTCTGCTAACAGATACCAGATCTGAGTAGGAAGTAATATGAGTGAGAAATATCATTTCCGTGCTATATTTGCCCGCAGTATGAAGGATGATTTGGGCCAATTATCAAGCTGATTGCTACATCGATCAAATTTCTATTTTCTCTTCAATGCAGTATCATATATTAGTTTGGGTAATAGTTGCAGGACTATAGCATTTCAGTGTTTACCAATCTTCACTTTACAGGCACCGATAACGGAAGAGTTGGTGTTTAGGGCATGCATGATACCCTTGCTTCTTTGTGGTGGACTCACAGCTTACAGCATCACATTTTTCAGCCCAATTTTCTTCAGCTTAGGTAACTAGGTACCCAGCAATGTCAAAACCTGAGATGCCTTTTTAAAAGGTATGCTTTTGATGATATGATGAGGCACATTGAAAGTTCTGATTGGGGAATTTTTTTCCCCTTATTTTGCAGCACACTTGAACCATTTTCTGGAGCTTTATTATCAACAGAGATATAACTTTTGGAAGGCATTCCTAATTGTAGGTACTGTTTTCTCAGCTATCTACTTTCATGCAGTGCTCCATAATTGGATTGCCTTCATCATCTCTCTTCAAGAATTTATGTATTTTTTATTAGGCTGCTTTAAAAGGTTAATTTCCTTTCTTGCCTTCTGTTCATTGCTGAAAGCATAACCCATGACAAATATTTTAAGGAGATGGCTAAGAAATAAGTCTCTGTTTAACTTGATTTCCAAGATGATGATTTATAATTGTAGTAGAATTCATTATTTATCAGGGTTCATAATTTATCAGAGGTTCTGTCTTTCATGCATTTAACACACACACACACACACACATAACCTAAGTTGCTTTTTCATATCAATGTTCATACTCTTGATTCTCATTTTTGCTGTCAAATCTTACTTGGATATAATATGTTTCCAGGTAACCAACTTGGTTATACGATAATATTTGGGTGGTATGCATCCTTTCTCTTCATTCGAACAGGTTTAACTACTCTATCCAGCAAATGATTCTCAGAATATCTTTATATTGTCATGGTAAATTTTTGGTGGTGTCATCTTTTCTCTTCATCTGCAAAGATTTATGATTAATAGATTTCAAGGACTATTCTTGTTATATAATTTATATTTATTGTTGCCATATAATACTTTCACGGGATATAATTTTTAGTCTTCTTGATTGGTATATAAATCTGTGCTTCCAAGATGAGTTCATTTTGGGCTACAAAGCTTATTATTTTTCGTCTTCATCAAGACCATCCTAATTTAAGTAGATTCCTTGTGTTTGATTTAATTGGTATACCTGACCTCACTTTTATCCGCTAATGAACATGCATGTGATTTGCTAGGAGACCACCTTGTTGCATTGGTGTTTTTATAGTCAAGAACCTAATGAGTACTTTTATTGATTTATGCAGGGAACGTAGTAGCTCCGATTGTTGCTCATATATTTTGTAATATGATGGGTTTGCCTGTATTTTCTTCACCCCGAGGAAAAGGTTAGTGAACATTAATTTGCAGGAAATTAAAAAAAAGTAGATTGCCTAATGAAAATATATGTTTTGGTCATACTTTCTGTATACTTCTGGTCCTGGTCTAGTTTAGGGGCTGAAGAAAATGAAATGGATATGTGCTTGTTGCTGATTCTCTGATGAATTAGAAATAGTTAACCTTACTAACCAGAGAAAGCAAATAAGAGATTTTCCTAATTATTGCTTTCATTGAATCAAAGAAACCATATGTTCATAGTAACTGCATGATGATTAAAATAGGGGGATGGTTCAAATTTCTGTTATTTTGTCTCCCATAAGGTTGATGATTTAAGAATATCAACCAAGTATTATGTCATAACTGAATGTCAGATAAACTCACTATATCAATAAGCACTTATATAGGTTACGCCGTTTGATCTCATTTGTACTCAAATTTTCATCGTTGTTCAAGTACTGAGCCGGAGTTATGTCCTGTTTCATTTGTATCTAAATTTGCAGGAATAGTGACAGTCTCATTTGCAGTTGGCGTGGCGGGTTTCTTCAAGCTTCTTTTCCCAGCCACCAGGCCAGACCTATTCAATGACAAAACCGATGATTGTAGCTGTTGGCATGGATACTGCAATTGGTAACCGAACTGGAGAAATGCTCCTTAAACTGTGACATAGTAACCATCAAATGAACAACCCATTGAACTTCCCTCTTCTTTCTCTTTCTGAATAGTGTACCCAGATCTTCAATTCTAATTGAAGACTCGATATTTGCAAACCAATTATCAATTCGATGATCATCAGTTTGCACGTCTTGCTCTGCTGACCAAACATCAATCTTATATTATGTACAAAGAGTTACTTCAATGCTTCATCCTAACAATCCCCAGATTCAATCAAACGAACTTACTATAATAAGGGTGTCCATGGATCTTTGAAAAAATGCCCAGATTTAATGTGAGCCGCTATTTAAGACATGATAAACGGCTCTGATCCACTGAAATCGTGATCCTTTTTCCACTCTCTTTTTGTTAACCGTGATGAACGGTGCAGATTGAAAACTTGAAAACTCTCAAAACGAAACGAACGGTCAAGATTTAACCTTGGGGTAAGGCGGCGCTTTCGTTTCCCTCCCTCTTTTGTCCGCGAAGAGGAATGAATAATAAATACTTCATCGATGAACTTCTCTTCACTCTCGTTTTCCCCAGCTTCTCTCCAATGTCTGCATCCAGGTTCGGATTCCTACACAATTCTCATTCTTCAATGTCTCCAATTAGATCTAAACTTTAGAAGTTTTGATGTTTCGTATGTGCTAGACTTTGAAGTATATAATGATTACTTTGGATTTATATTAGCATTGCCGATTTGCGGATTCATTTTTGGAAATTTATATGCATTCTTGGCTGGAATGGTGTTTGTTGAGTGAATCGATGCATGTTGTAGTTTTTCTGTGAATGGTGTTGGTTCTTTTGTTATAGTGTATAGCAGATGATGTTCTGTGTTCGTGTTCTTGTTTTGTATAGTTGAAGTGAAATCTGATGATTCGTTGGCTGTTGGATCGACCAAAAATGGGGGTCAGAGATGTCTTTGGTTTAAATATCTTTGGAATTGATACCATTTTTGCTTAATTAAGCCTGTGCATTTTGTTCAATCTGGACTAGTAGAGAGCAGTGAGCATTGACTAACCTAGGTTTTTGTGTTGGGCTCTTATTATTTTTCTAATTATTGAGATCTAGATTTATTGTAGACAATAGAAATGCTTTGTGTGGATGGGAGTCAAAATTATTGTAACTATATGAAACTATAATAATTTTTTTCATGCTCCTCTAATTTTTATTTTGTGATTTGGCCATTTAATCACTACTAGTGTTTAAGATTGGTCTAGGTATATGTACTTTCTCCTTCCTTTCCTTTTAATATATCTTGTGGTTTATCCATTTTATTCAAAAAAAAAAAAAACCCTATAATGATTGTCTTCTTGGCAAGAAGAATGTAACTAATGCCATTAGTGACTTTCTTATTATCAGTGGAAAATTTGTTAGAAAAACAAGGCATTTAATTAAAAGAAAATTGTTGACCAAGTGCATGATAAGTGTTAGAATATAGTAGTTATTACATCGAAATTGTAATACTGAATTCAGATCCATAGGATGCCATATACACAAGACCTTTGGCTTGTAGATGGACAATACTTTTCAGTTCAAGGCTTCAGGCCATTGTTTGAAGTACAAGCGTATGTATATTTGAGTCCTTTTAGGTTAATTAAATGCAAGTGAAGGAAGCCCTCCCGCATGTTGGATTACCTTGTACATTTTAAGATCTGCGTTAAGGCTGCTTGATGTGTATTGCAGGCTTTGAATTGGAAACTTTTTGAGCAAAGGAAAGATAAGATGTCTCAGTTTGCAATAGATCACAAAGTTATAGCAGCTGCCCTCAAATCCTTTTCGAATAATTTGATGCCATCTTATGAACTCTCCTATCATTTCCTTTGGGCTCATTTTGTGCGCTTCTTTGCCCAACCAATATTAAACTTGTAGATCACTTGTGCGTAGTCTCAACCACATGCACAGGGCATAAACCAGCTGCTTTATCCATCTTCTCTTCATATCTATTTTTTCATATAATTGAGTAAGCTTAGAAACATCAAGATGATAATGCCATGATATGGTTGAGTATGCTAGATTTTTATGTTCTTTGTAGACCAGTAATACTTGTTTTTCCTCACAACAGCAAATATTAGACGCCCCACCTACCCATCTTCCCAGTCTTTCCCTATGAGTTCCAGTATAAATAAGAATTCGAGTTCTTACTGTTCATATGTTATGGTATGAATATACCATACCCATTCGTTATGTATGGATGATGAGATTCCATTGATACAGAGCTAATTCCAAACTGAGGGAGTGCCATCCCCAATTCGCCCCTTTTTGTGTTGATGTGCAAAAAAATTCTGTAGGCAATAGAGGTGCTTAGGTGGGTTATGCAGTTTTATCTGAATTTAGTGCATGTTGATTATGATCACAACTGAATTATGAGTTTTAATAACATAAACATAATGGTGGCTTTTTCTTGTTTAATGGCCAATGTACCCTATTAGTAGATGGTTGGAAACAATTATTTTGTCATAACTGTTGGAAATGATGAAAATTATAAAGAGTCTTTTTGCTGGCCACCTAAAGTTAGACATCGAGTGCAATTCTGTAGCGAAGGCCCTACATAAACAATCAGCAGCAGTTTACCATAATTTGCATTAAATTCACATGCCAGACAACTTTTCATGAAACTGAGGCTCAGGGGACATCATCGGGTCTCTTTGCCTGTTAAAGTTTCTTATGTAAATAATGGGAATATATAGTTTTCTTGAGGATTACTAAAGGAATCTTAAGTGGTGATTTGATGGCCAATCAGAAGGGGTAAGATATTTACAGTCAAAATTGATGCCCTGTGAGGCACCAAAGATGAGAAATGGTTGAGCACAGTATTCTCCTTGCATGTAAAGAGACTACCTTACAGGGCTAAAAAGTTGGTGCTTATGATCAGTTATAGCTAATAACGTGGCCAAGTCTTGATTGTTCCCAATTGATAATTCAAACTTTTTTTTTTTTGAGGTGAGCCGTTGTAATCCTGATGTCCAATCCTCCTATATGTTGGCATTTTATTTTCTGTGGGGTCACTGGTGATTTGGGAACTCATCATGCTGATGATTTCGAGAAAAAAAAATTAATGATTGTTAATAAGTTGGACATTTGTTTAGTAAATATAGCCGGTGCAAATAAATATTACTCTTATAGTATCGATATCAAAACTCATTAACATATTTTTGGTTCAAAGTGATTACCCTTGGTTCAACATACAGAAGATGAACCAGGTCATTTATAAAAGCCCATTAACTGGCCATGGCATCTAGCGTGGTTGTATTTTATTTAGTTGCTTAGTTGTTGAATATAAAACGATGGGATAACATCATTAGTTAATTAGTTGAGTAAATTCTTATGACCAATATATCTTAGTAGGAATTCCCAACCTTATATATATGAGCTAATAACGTACATTCTGAGCTTTTTGGTCCAGAAATTATGACTCTTGTGCTTGAATCTTATCCGTTTTCTATGGGGATATAGTTTTTTCCTTAGTTGTCTGGTTCTCCACTCCTATTTGACTAGTTTTACTGGATTTCCAGTGACACTTAAATATAACTAGTATAAGGACACATTGGTCCTAGATTATATGATGAGATTATGACAAATGGGGCTGAAAAGAGACATTGATTGGACTTCTAACTCAAGAGCACATGACGTATGTTGTCTTCTGGTCAACCACTATGTACGACAGAGCAGATGTCTTGTCTGATTGATATTATAGATTTCTAGTTGGACCCTTTGTTTCCCTTCTTTACAATCCTTCCTCTCTGTACCCCACCTCAAGACTCAAGTCCTTCTTCCATTTATAAATCCCATTGACTTACACCAAGTGCCTGACATGTTTCTTTGACCCTACATCCCTCCCATCAAGTATGAGCCCTTTTAAACTCGGACATAATAATCTCATCAAAGCTGCCATATTCTTTTAGGATCAATATTAAAAGGCCATGATCATGACTTTGGAAGCTTTAGGAGCATATAAGTATTCTTTTTGTATTTCGCGATACTCTGCTTTCTGTGTCACACTGTTAGTCTATTACTCCTTTCCAAACGTTGTATATAGCTCAGGTCTAAATTAAGCTTGGGTTTCTCTCGTGACTTTGAATTGGTACCTTTTTGTGCAATTACATGCAGCTGGTCTATTTTATATATATTTTAAGACTTTTTCTCTCTTGTATTTTTCAATAAAAATAGTTAAATTACGTTTGTTAATTGGCTGGGTCACCTTTTTTTCATAAGCTTTTTCTGTCTTTTTCAACGCTTAATTAACATCTTGTGCAAGCTGGGGGTTTAGGCAGGGAGACACTTAATCGTTATGAGTTTCAAATTTATATAGTAGTTATGATATCAGGCAGAAGATGAAGGACACATTGCATGCCTGGGTTTCTTATGATACGCCTAATGTGTAAAAGTCTTAGATTTTCTAGCTTCACAGATTTCACAGATTTTAAGTTTTTCTCCTGCTATATTTATTCTGAAGACCAAGACCAGTAGAATTAATCTAGTCAGTAATAAGAAGAAAGAAATAGTCTCTTCTGAAAGATATCAGATATACTAAATTAACTGGCCTCCAGAGCCAGATACATAAGAGTCAAGACTGACATTGAGAGTCGAGACTCAAACGATTACATCTGAACATTCAAAACGAGTGCGATAAAGACATCATTCCTTGAGACATATATCAGTGCCTATTTGTTTGCATTCGGAGCCTTGTTTGCAGCTGGGCTGAGGTTGAGGTCTGGGATTGAATTTGGGTTGGGACTAGCACTAGACTTGGTCAGTTTCTGTTTGAGCTCGGACAGGAGAGCCTGGTTCTCCTGGTTTAGTAGTTGTGCCTTCTTCCTAAGCCTTTCATTCTCCTTCATTATGTAACAGTTCTGCAAGTACAGCTTGGAGTTGAGCCTTTCCATGACTTGCTGGCAGGAATAGTACCCTGGAAACAAATATGCTAAACATCAGACAAAGAGGGGGTATCTTGGGAATAATATGAAAATGTCAAAAGACCTGATGACTGGTGGATAGACAATGCATGAGTTAGACTGGAAGTGATGGTGTAGTGGTTACAACACAAAGTTCTATGTGAGGGCCGGATAGAAACCTTGGTTTTCCCAAAGTCCAGAAAAGATAATTAGAATGATCCGAAACCTCGAAAGTGTCTGTAACTAACTAAAACCAAGGGACTCTAAAATCAAAACGTCAAAAACACAAGCTTAATTAATAGACTACCCAAAACATGCATGACTTTATCATAGTTGTGGGCTCAAAGGCTGGGTCCACTACAAGTTGCAGCCTTAGTTATTTGAATCGGGTTCGTCCTTCTACCATATAAAAACCATGAAAACAGAAAACCATAAGGAAGAAGAGATAACTAGCTATAAGAATATACCTCCTTCCAGTATGCTATCTTCAAAGAAACTTCCAACTAGAAATGAGAATAACTAAAAGAGACTTAAGTAGGAAAAATAAATAAAGCAACTATTTATGAACCAAAGAGGAAGAACAACACTCTTATCCACCTTGGCACATTCAAACAATGTGGAAACCCAAACAAACACAAACATGATAGAGAAGAAAACAAGTACACGACATCCTCCCTTCATACTTAATTCTAAAGTAGCACTCAAAAGAGGAAGCTACAAGAGTTTGTTTCTCTTTGCAAAGTATATCACCTTTTAGTTGGTTGGCCCTCTTAGAAGAAAGCAAGGAAGATATGGAGAGAGAGAGAGAGAGAGAGAGAGAGAGAGAGAGAGAGAGAGAGAGAGAGAGAGTTAATTGAAGGAGATGAGATGGTTGTGGCCTGTGGGTAGGGGGGATGAGGGGAAGCATATATAGAGAGAAGAAAGGAAGTGAAGGTGGGGTTGTAGTTTGTACTAGGGTTTTGAAGAAGGGGGTGGGGGGGACATGCACCCTCATGGCGCTGCCACAGGAATCATGCATGTGTTGGGTGTAAGCAAGGCGGCCGGTAAGGGGCGGGTTTTTGGTGTGTGTGAGCACATGATGATGCGAGAGAGAGGGTTGGAAAGATGTGATGCCGTCACGTGATGATGGGGCTTCAAGGGTATTCTTGGTATTCCAATAATGCCCAGTTAACACCCCCCTACCCTTTCTTTGGGGCCCCTCAAATGATGATGAGTTTTGGCCGGCCCAAGATTCGCAATGATGGCCCTTCTATCCTCCATCATCACCCCACCCACATCGATGCTGTTTTGTTTTTTCTTATTATTACCATTATTCTTTTTACTCCCCTTCTCATTAAATGGTCTTAATTTTCATTCAAATCCCTCCGCTCTAATTTCTCCTTTCTATCATTATGTTTGTTCGTTCTTTTTAATAGTATACTATTCTTTTCTCTCCCACGCTGCGCATACAGTGTATTTCAATTATTTCTGTATTAAATGTTTGAAATGACTTATTTACCCCTCATTTTTTTCCTAAACTGAAGAAATAGATGGAGAAATATATATAGCAGTTAATTACGAAGAATTGGTGACAATTTCTATTTGTTAAGGGTTGGGCCTAGTGCCAGGGTGGCAACGGATGCTCGGCGTGACGGCCCAACAGGAAACTTAACAGTTTAGAACAAGTGGGTTAATGAGACCGTGGACAATGGTCTCATCCCATCTGGGCTCCAAACTCGTGGGGCTCGTTGCCTCACACAGGATAACTCGCTGGCTTTTGCCCTTAATTTGGTTTATGGCAAGGCACCAGGGACATGGCTTTCCTTATCCCATGGGTTTTGATACTTGTTGTGTGACACCTCATTTCAACTAGTTAGGTTCAAAGTGAAAAGCATACTCATCCGAATTCATGTGTGGTGTGTTTTTAGTGTAGAGTTTAATGATAGCAAGTGTAGTAAGTAGTGGGCACTGTAGTCACAGGATAGATGAATAGAAAGGATGATGAATTAGAGTGAGATAGAATCAATGGAGTGTAGACTTGAGGCAGCACTCTTCACTCATTCCGTCCGAACTATTATAACTACGCTGGTTTTGGTCTGCAATAACATGATGGCAAAAACCTAGCAAGTAATGATATTTGCTTCTCTCTCTCTCTTTCTCTTTCATATTCACTCTCACGAAGGAATCCTTACATTGCTCTGAGGGACATTATTTGCTGGGTAGGGTGCAGTAATGTCTGCTGAGCATATATGGCTGGATGGGTATGTGTTCATGACCATCTACCACAGCAAGGATGGTGTTAGCGTTTCAATGAATGTGGCCTTCTCCTTATTCCACCGAAGGATTTTTGCATGGATCCGGAACATAATGAATAGCATTCAATTCACCTCTTGATTTGACGAATTTGCCCCTTCTCTATTTAGCAACTAGTTTTTGTTTTTCCCTCTAATTTTTTTTTTCAGATATATCTTCTGGTGTATCTTATATATTTATTTATTGTAATGGTTATTATCCTCGGATATATGCCTATAAAAACTCTAACAACTGTGCTTGTTTTTTTATTGATGTTTTCTCCCAAGAGTAAGGTTTGTTGTACATATATACAGGGTTCAGGGTTTGCAGAGGCATATATGCACAATTTGTATTATTACCAAATGCCTTCGTTTTGATTTTTTTTACTTTATTCCACAGAAATCATATTATATTCTGATTTTGTATATGCGTTGGAAGATGTATGTTTTTTTGGTTAGCTGCTGCGTGACTAGGCAATACTTTCAGTGGTGGACCTTGTTCGAAAAGGCAAGTGAAGAGTTCATATGAAAGGTCTGATCTGATAATAAAAGAAAAGGAACTAGTGATGAGTAATTTAATTTCCCTTTATTCCATGTTTCCTTCCTTGTACCTCGTCATGCTCATGATAACAGGGTAAAATTTGATTGGTCTGGTTTCCAATGCAAGTACATGGATTTGGCAACACAGCAAGGAAAGTAAGGAAGCAATATGTTATTTTTTGGATGGGTTTGAGAGAAGGTGGCCATCCCTAGATTTGGCAGGGTTGAGAAAATAGAAAGTGCAGATAGATCTCCACCTCTGCAAACTTTGCTTGCAAAGGAACTACATCTCTATCTGAAACTCTCCTATGCTATGATGATACTTTTGTGCAAGAAACTTCATTAGTGGAAACTCTTTAAAAGACGGAATATAATCATCTTAACTCATAGAGGTAAGATTGCATGGTCAGGTGTCAATGGGTTCAGATCACTAAATGCTTCCACATGCCTTATCCATTATGAGCTTCAGACAGGTCCTCTTCCTAGCTGTGCTTGTTTCTGCTCACTGTCCTTGGTTTTTCATGATTTTGTGGGTAATGGCCCACTTGGTGAGTCCATTGGGCTGAAGGGAATATTCCAGCCCATTCCCTGTTTACGCAAACGAAATACTATTTAGCAGTGGAATTGTTTCTGGTTTTACACAAGGTCAGGAAGATGTTCTTTGATGCATGTCTGACTATACATGGATATGATGGAGCCATTCATAGGTTTAGTAACTTCTATGAGAAATAGAAATGCATTAAATACTACTTTAGATTACAAAAACCGGGAAAAAAAGGTATTTTGCTATATATGAAGGATGTTGGATCGATTTGTCTTGTATTGGGTTAAGGTCGGCTGATTGTTTTAGGAATGGGTTATGTGAAACAGACAACCAGTCATAAGTAAATATCTCTGTGAATGTAGGGTATCTACTTTCATTGAAAACAAATTATATAAGATGTTTTAGAAAATGATTGTCTTTTTTCTTGGCAGGGTTCAGGGGAAAGAATAAGAAAGGAGATTTTAATAGATTTGAGACAAGGAGAGGGATCCACCACAAGAATATTTTATTTTACTTGAGGTACTTTCTTGAATGTTTACTTGAACTGAATTGAAGCATCATATTTATTTAGAGTTGGATTGTTATTTGTTGAATAGATTTACCTTGTTTGCATTCGGTAGATATGTTACAGCTGAAAATGTTGTTGTCTCACCCACCGCTAGAATGAATCACTAGCTTGTTTGAACTGAGAAGAAAGTAATGGACCTTACAAACTGCTATTTAACTTATCACGCTACCTGTAGAATGATAAAAAAATGGTAGTCTTGAACTAACTAAAGTGGCTTGGGACATCACCACAAATCACAATTCCTGTATTCTGCTTCTCTCTGCTCTCACATCTTGCTGAAAAATTCTCTTAACTCTGAGCTCTCTAAACTCCATAAGACTTTGTAAGACGTTCGAATTTGTAAAATCATCATTGTCAGAGCTCTCTTCTACTTATAACATTATTCTAGCATTCATATGTTTCTAAATTGGACTAGTGATCCAGTGATCTGGTCATGATCGTTGAATTTCGCTTGACATGGTTCACTTCCTCTGACAGCCATAAGAACAACATTTATGAAAGATGACATTCTGGCTACTGTATTAATAATGCTAGACGTCCGCTGACTTCCCATACCAAACACATAGATCCCCACCGTGGAGTTAAGGTGGCTTACGAGGTCGTGGTAATCAATAATAAGCACGCCATGGTTGGAGTCCGGTAGAATGCCTGCTGCTAGGATATAGCTGAACTTGTGGTTTGACATTGGGCTTGATGACTTCGATCAGATTGAACATGATACTCGAGCGTCAGAGGTTGGCGTTGCCTGTGTAGATGAATGGTGGCAACGGTGACGGAATGAGTAGAGTGGTTTCTCTCGAAGAGGGATTTCCTAATACAAGGTTTTTGAATCAATTTCCAAATAAGACTAGTTGGCCTTTAACTATTGAAGTATTCCATTCGATAATGATTCCCTCATAGGATCCCTTGACCAAGATATGGAGGAAATTATCAAGCCAGGCTCCTCAAATAGACCTTCAAATAGACCGGGAGACATCCAAAAATATAGATTCCTTCATGCATCATATGGCCACTTGGAAGCTTGCCAAGAGATCCCTAGCCAAGAATCTCGTCTGACTACCGTACACCACTAAAATTCAGTGATAAGATCTTCATAAGAAACGGGGATCACAAAGTTATGCAGAGATCTCCTCTACTCCATATGGGCCAACTCTCTTGGATTTGATCCAACAAGAATGTTAGTAAAGCATGTTTGTAACATGTCAGATCGTATTTATTTTTTTTTTAAATAAATTGGACAAGTCATTCACTTTAACCAATGTAATGAAAGTGAGTTGATCTTTCCGTTTCTCATTTGGTGAGAAACATAGCTATCATCCTTCTTATTTGAAGATGGTAATTAAATTTAATTATTTAAAAAAAAATATTTATTTATTTAATGTCATCAAGAGAGCTGATCTTTCAATCTCTTGATGGACATAAGTCATTAATTTAATGTCATCACGGCAATAGCCTGATAATTAAGATATTTGACTTGAAAATTTGCCTCATGACTTTGTAGAAAGAATACAATTCCGTGGACCATCAAACCTCTGGCATTGAAAGGCAAGAGACAATGGAAAGGTTTTTGTGCAGCGGCATCACGCCAGAAACTCTCCCACAGCCAAACGAGGTTCAATGCACACTCTCCATTCATCCTCAGATCCGAGTCGTTCATTATCAAGATCTCACTCCCACGATGCTCCACGTCAGCAGAACAAATCGGTCCAAATCACTGCCACCGCGTGCTCACTGTCGGGCCCGCACGTTTTGTCCTCAGCCGCATAATGTCTTCCCGCTGCCAACTATTTTCAGGACTAAAACAAATGAACAAGAATGATATATTTTTTTTTAGTGATTTTGTGATCGATAGAGCAAAAGGGAGCTATGAAGGTCACCGATCTTGGAGTTCTAAGGCCACTGGTTCACTTGCTAGTGCCTCTTTCCTTGCACTGGATTGCCTATGACATGGCTTTGCCAGTGCTTGTTGATGTCATCACTGGAGCTCTCTGCCCTGGCCAGAATTCTTGCCCGGAAGCCATCTATCTCACCGGTATCCGCCAGACGGTATGTTCTGTGTGTTTACAGTTGTTGTTCTTTCTTTGATTGTTGAGAATTCAGTGGTCTTGTCTGCATGTGTACTTACTTGTTACTATCTTCTGGTTTTAGATTGTTGGGATTTTCAAAATTGTGGTGGATATTTTGTTGGGTCAGCTTGCTGATGAATATGGGCGCAAACCTTTGCTTCTTCTAACTCTATCTGCACACGTAGTGCCATTTGGTATCACTCTTCTCTGATTAATTTCAGTAACATTGCCATGCCTGAATATTAATCATGTTGCAAGTTGGGTACACAATCATCTGTCTACTGTCATCAATTCCTGTAATATGTTGAAAAAAAATTCATCATTTGGTCTCTATTTTGTTTTGGTATAAGTGGGCTTGCGACACAATGAGGATTTACATCATATTGTAAGGCTGAGGTTGATATCTATTAGTTCTGAAAATTTGCTCCTTGTGTGGTTTATATTTCAGCGGTGCTTGCATGGGATCAGTCCAGACCATTTATTTATGCTTATTTCATTCTTCACACAATTACAATGGTCATTAGCCAAGGAAGCATATTTTCCATAGCTGTTGCTTATGCTGTGAGTTTCATTTCTTTGTAATTTTTTAGTTTTGTTCCTGGTTGTGAAAATGGCATGCATCAATGTTGTATACTATGATTTCTTTCAGGCTGATGTTGTGGAAACCGGTAAAAGAGCAGCAGCATTTGGGTTAATGACAGGACTTTTTTCTGCTACTCATGTTATAGCAAATCTATTGGCGCGCTTTCTACCAGCAGAATGGATTTTTGGGGCATGTTTTCCATAGCTTTAGTTTGCAATTTTGGCAAGATTTTGCTTTTGCTCCTTGTATTGTTTTCTTATCTGCATTTCCAGGTTTCTATAACTTTGTTGATCTGCTGCGCAATTTATGCTAAAATATTACTGCCCGAGACGCTAAGTGGATCTCCAAGACCACAGCATTTTGGGCCTTCTTCGACTATGTTTTTTAAGATCCTTCAGGAGAGATGGTATTCAATGAAGGACACTCTAACTCTGATCAGGAGTAGGTATGTCATACTTTCTGAAATTACCCTTTTGGAGTACATTCTTGCCATTCTCTTGGTGCATTTTGAAAGTTTATCTCTTATCTAGTAGGTGAAGCTTATTTACCTACATATTTCTGCCAATATTATCAGTTATGTTGAACGCTCTTTTTCCTAGCTGAATTACCATTGTTTACTTTGCAGTGTAACGCTGAGAGGCATCACATACATTACATTCTTCTACAAATTGGGAATGACAGGTATCAGCAGTGTCTTGCTGGTACGCCACTCTCTTTTATCATCATATTGGATGGTTTCCATTCAGGGGTTATCTGGTCCCATGTTTGAATGGTTACACTCTACATTATAAAATATGCAGATTCACGTCATCTTACTAATTTTATTTGCAGTATTACCTAAACAACTAACTTGACACATGTATTTTTATTTGCAGTATTACCTAAAGGCAGTTTTTGGTTTCAACAAAAACCAATTCTCTGAAATTCAATTGGTGGTCGACGTAGGTTCCACATTCTCCCAGGTGGCTAATTCTAATTTAACGTGATAAATTCCGGTGGACTTTTCCTTGTTCTGATTTTTTTTTTTTTTTTTTTTTGTTTTGAAAAAGTGGATAAACCACACTTTTGATGTTGATTTTTCCTATTTGATGGAGCTGTTTGTTTATTTAAGATCATGCAATCTAGGTGGTATGCAAGGATATGATTTATTAAAGTGTTGTAATTTTGGTATTATATCAGGCTTTACTGTTCCCACTTATCAATCCTTTGGTTGGAGAAAAATTGATACTCTGCCTGGCTTTGCTGGCTTCCATTGCTTACGTAAGTGCATCCACTTAGAATTTTGTTCTTTCACACTGTACTTTTAGATCTGTAACTTTTATTCATGTGAAAATTTTCTTCTTCTCATTTCCCTTGCAGGCTTTGTTTTATGGATTAGCATGGGCGCCTTGGGTATGCATTTTTCACCCAAAGAGAAAGAATGAAAAAACATTTTTAAGTGAATGGCCTCTCTTTTGCAGGTTCCTTATCTTAGTGCCTCATTTGGAGTCATATACATCCTTGAGAAAGCATCTGTAAGTAGTTCCCAACTGCTGATTTAGTTGAGGAAATAATTTTCTAGCTTTTATTTAGTGGAATTTAAGCTGAAAACATGAATTGAATTTCTTAATTATTAATGTTGTTCCTTTTATAATGAACATTGAGCCAAAACTAATATCTCAACCTCCACAGACTTATGCAATTATTTCGAAGGCTTCAAGCTCGAATAGTCAGGTGCTCTTCTTAAGCTGAATAACTATTGTTCATCACATATTACATTACAATGTTAGGCTATAGAAACTTTCATATGAAAGAGAGCAAAAACATGATTATTTTTTCATTATCTACAACCATTTCATATTTCATCAAATAAAGGATTTTGCAGGGAAAAGTACAAGGCTTTTTTGCAGGTGTTGATGCGTTGGCTACCTTTTTATCACCACTTGTAATGAGCCCACTCACATGTTAGTGACTAAATCCACCTCTAGTTACACAATCACTCTTCATTATTATCTTATGAGTTTCATCTTGCAATTGACCCTTTTGTTTTAGCCGTCTTTATTTCAAGCAAGGCACCTTTCAACTGCAAAGGCTTCAGCATATTATTAGCTTCTGTTTCTATGGTATCCTTCTTTGTTTATTATATATATTTATACATGTTTAACATTCAATAATTATCTAAGCAATTATTACTATTTTAATTTTAGATGATCTCTTTGGGACATGCTTTGTTTCTGAATTCTGAAGATAATGAGAGAAACGGTGAAATTGGAGACACCACAGATGAATCCCTTGAGGCACCACTGGTCACCCCACAGTCCTGATCATCCCAGACTCCCAGTGGATCTTTAACACTAGTTAGTGCCGGTCTTCTTGGATGCTGTTCTTTGGATTTGCCTCGCTTTTGCAATATATAATGTGAAATCATGATTGAATAATTATCGGAAATCCTTCAATAAATTGTGGTTTATCTATTTTTTTTTTAAATATATATATTATCGGAAATGCCTCTCATTAATGATTGCCCTGTGAATGCGCCCCATTATTTTTCTACTTAATTGAGCAATTAAACTTCCGCAGTTTGAATTCCCATTGTTTCATACACTTGTCTCCATGACCAGGTTTGGAACCCTCAACTTTTTAGTATTAACTATCTTACTGTAGGGTTGGTAAAAATTAACAAGTCAATACTTGCATTCTTTTTCTATGCGCCATTTCATCTTGCAGAAAAAAACCTCTAAACTCTTGACGTTTCTATGCTCCATTAGACTTCAAAAGAAGTTAGAATTTGTAAAATAATCATTTTTTCCAAGCGCTCTTAAACTCAAGATCTTAGCTTAGCATTGATATATTTTTAAATTGAATAAGTGATCCATTGATCCGGTCTTGAGGTGATTCACTCCGGCAGGCATAAGATCAATGTTTTGGAAAGATGATATTTGGAACCAGAATATAAGTATTGTTTTTAATATACTTTTATCAAACCATTGAAAATATGACACATGACTACTTCAACAATTCAGTAAACAATCCAAACTCTAGTGCTAAAAAGCTAAATACAATATCAATAAATAAATGGTCTATTGGTATCGGGTCTCTATTAAAATTTTTCACAAATGATAAAAATTTGAATCATGAATGACGGCATGGTTTTAAGATTGTGAATGATAATTGAGTGCCGGTGGTTCCAATATTCATATGTACATGGGTTCTTTTCTAACTTTTTTTTTTTTTTTTTTTTTGAAAAGATGGATAAACCACGTTCATTGAAACAGAAAAAAAAAAACATACAAAAGCGACCAAACTCGACAAAACATCCACCATGAGTGGGAAAAGAGTCAAGGTCTACATCGAAGAAAAGAGAAAGATAAAACCTAAAGGATCGATAGATCCTTGAGGGAACAAAGCGATACAAGAAAAACTACTCCTCGCACGGGGAAGGAGGTCGCGATGCAGTATCTCTGGAGCCCAAAAAATCTAGACTTCGCTTGATCTTTGCCATTGGATCTTCAAGTTTAGCCTTTTCGCCTCAGGAGCTGCATCAAACGAAACAGTTTAAGGTTTGTGCACATTTTATCTTTTTAATGGCCTAACCATTCATCTCGAAGGAAAAACAAAATAAACAAAAAAGCGAGACACAATGGACGAAGGCTGCAAAGCGACATCACGCCAAAACCCTCCGACAAGAACAACCAAGCAGCCTTTAAATATAAATAAAAAAATAAATATATAAATATGTAAATATAATGCTCAGCCTCCATTCATCGGTGCCACATCATCGCAACACATCGGTTCGGATCACTGCCACGCGCGTGAGGAGCCTGCGTTCGCACGTGCTCCCTGTCGGGCCCGCGCGTTTTTGCCTTAGGGGCAAAAACAACTCCCCGCTATCAACTCCTCACTCAGGAGAAAACTAGACGACAAGAAGCAGAGACAGAGATCGATAGAGAAAAATGGCAGCTATGAAGGTCACCGATCTTGGAGTTCTAAGGCCACTGGTTCACTTGCTAGTCCCCCTTTCCATGCACTGGATTGCCTATGAGATGACTGTGCCAGTCCTCGTCGATGTCATCACCGGAGCTCTCTGCCCCGGCCAGAAGTCTTGCCCGGAAGCCATCTATCTCACCGGTATCCGTCAGACGGTATGTTCTCTGTGTTTACAGTTGTTGTTCTTTCTTTGAGTGTTGAGAATTCAGTGCTCTTGTCTGTCTGACTTTGTACTTACTTGTTGCCATCTTCTGCTTTTAGATTGTTGGGATTTTCAAAATTTTGGTGGATATTTTGTTGGGTCAGCTTGCTGATGAATATGGCCGCAAACCTTTGCTTCTTCTAACTCTATCTGCATCCATAGTACCATTTGGTATTGCTCTTCTATCTGATTTATTTCGGTGATTACCACTTCTGGCTTGTTATATCTGAAAAGTAATCATTTTGTTGCAAGTTGGTTAAACTATACCATTAATTACAGTAATATACTGGAGAAAGTTCATCATTTGGTCCCTATTTTGTTTTAGTATAAGTCAGAGTTCTTCTAGTTCTGAAATTTTCTTCTTTTGTGGTTTATTTTCAGCGGTACTGGCATGGGATCAGTCTAGACCATTTGTTTATGCTTATTTCATTCTTCACACGATTTCAATGATCATCAGCCAAGGAAGCATATTTTCCATTGCTGTTGCTTATGCTGTGAGTTTCATTTATTTGTAATTTTTTGGTTTTTTTTACTGGTTTGGGACAATGGCATGCATAAATGTTGTATACTATGCTTTCTATCAGGCTGATGTTGTGGAACGCAGTCAAAGAGCAGCTGCATTTGGATTAATAACAGGACTGTTTTCTGCTGCCCATGTTTTAGGAAATGCATTAGCGCGGTTTCTCCCAGTCGAATGGATTTTCGAGGCATGTTTTCAATGGTTTTAGTTTGCAATTTTGTCAAGATTTTTGCTTTTGTTCCTTGTATTATTTGCTGATCTCTGCATTTTCAGGTTTCTATAACTTTGTTGATATGCTGTGCAATTTATGTTAAAATATTGCTGCCAGAGACACTAAAAGGATCTCCAAGACCACAGCAGCTTGGGCCTTCTTCAACTATGCTTTTTCAAATTCTCCAGGAGAGATGGTACTCAATGAAGGATACTGTAACTCTGATCACCAGTAGGTATGTCATTGCTATCTGAAATTACCATTTCAGAGTACATTCTTGACTTGTCAATCTCTCTGGCATTTCAAAAGTTCTTCTGTTATCAAGTTGGTTAAGCTTATTGAACTGCATATATCTGCCAATATTATCAGTTATATTGAGCACTCTTTTTCCCAGCTGAATCACCATTATTACTTTGCAGTGGAACACTGAGAAGTATCACATACATTACATTCTTCTACAAATTGGGAATGACAGGTATCAGCAGTGTCTTGCTGGTATGCCACTCTCTTTTATCGTTATATTAGACGGTTTGCATTAGGGGTTTATCTGGTGCCATATTTGAATGGCTACAATCTACATAATGAAAGATGCAGATTCATTTAAATCTTATTAAGAACAAACTTGACACTTGTATTTTTATTTGCAGTATTACCTAAAGACAGTTTTTGGTTTCAACAAAAACCAGTTCTCTGAAATTCTATTGGTGGTCGGCATAGGGTCCACATTCTCCCAGGTTGCTAATTCTAATTGAACACGATAAATTCCTTTATAGACTTTTCCTTGTTTTAATGTTGATTTTCCCTGTTTGATGGATACATATGTTTAATTAAAATCATGCAATCAGGGTCATAGACAAGGATATGATTTATCAAAGGGTTGTAATTTTGGTATTATATCAGGCTTTACTTTTCCCACTTGTCAATCCTTTAGTTGGAGAAAGAGTGATACTATGCTTGGCTTTGCTAGCTTCCATTGCTTATGTAAGTTCATCAACTTAAAATCCTTTCTTTCACTCGATACTTTTCGATCTGTAACTTTTTTCATGGGAAAATTTTCTTGCAGGCTTTGTTTTATGGATTAGCATGGGCACCTTGGGTACGCATTTTTCACCAAAAGAGAAAAGAAAGAAAAAGACATTTTTGAGTGAATGTCTTCTCTTTTGCAGGTTCCTTACCTAAGTGCCTCATTTGGAGCCATATACATCCTTGAGAAAGCATCTGTAAGTAGTTCCCAACTGCTGATTTAGTTAGGGAAATCATTTTCTCGCTTTTATTTAGTGGAATTTAAGCTGAAAACATGAATTGAGTTTCTTAATTATTGATGTTTGTTGCTTTTATAATGAACATTGAGCCAAAACTAATATCTCAACCTCCACAGACTTATGCAATTATTTCAAAGGCGTCAAGCTTGCGTGATCAGGTGCTCCTCTTAAGCCAAATAACTGTTGTTCATCGCATGTTACTCTATAATGTTAAGCTATATAATTTCTGTGTGAAAGAGAACAAAAACATGATTATTTTTTCATTATCGTCAAAGCTTTCATATTTCATAAAATAAGGATTTTGCAGGGAAAGGTACAAGGCTTTTTTGCAGGTATTAGAGCAATTGCCAGCTTGTTATCACCACTTGTAATGAGCCCACTGACATGTTAGTGACTAAATTCACATCTGATTACACAATTACTCTTCATTATTATCTTATGAGTTTCATCTTTACTATTTTCGTTTCAGCCTTCTTTCTTTCAAGCAAGGCTCCTTTCAACTGCAAAGGCTTCAGCATATTATTAGCTTCTGTTTCTATGGTATCTCTCTTAGTTTATTATATATATTTATATATGTTTAACATTCAATAATTATCTAAGCGATTATTACTATTTTAATTTTAGATGATTGCTTTGGGACATGCTCTGTTGCTGAATTCCGAAGATAATGAAAGAAATTGTGAAAATGGAGACGCCACAGATGAATCCATTGAGGCACCCCTTATCATCTCACAGTCCTGACCGTTCCAGAACACTCAGTGGACTCATTTCATGTAAATTCTTTAACACTAGTTGTTGCTGGTCCTCTTGAATACCCATTCCTTGGAAATGCCTCACTTTTGCAATATATAATGTGAAATCATGATGAATGATTATGGGAAATGCCGCGCATTAATGATTGTCGCGTACATGCTTTATTCTACTTAATTGAGCAATCAAACATCCACAGCTTGAATTCCCATTGTTTCATACACTTATCCTGCTCATTCAAACTGTTGTATTCTCTTACTTCAAGTAATACAATTTTTTTTTTTAATAAAAGTAGATAAATCATAACTTTATTAAACCAGAAAAAACATAAAGTAATACATTTTTACGGGTATAATTTTAGAAATTAATAATTTAAAAAAAATAAGTAGAATTTGAATTCAAAAAAAAAATTAAATTAAATTCAAAAGGAGGAGAATTAACTTAGGAGCCAGCAGTGTGGCATTTTTTTTTTTTTTACCAAAATTAGGTAAAAAATAAATTGAGAAAGAAAAAAAAAAAACTTATTTTATAAATCATCATCTAAATTTGTTTCGAGCAACGACAGAAAAACTAGTTCAACCACAGGCTGCAGGTTGGGAAGCCAAACTGGTTAACCAGATCTGATCAGCAACAACCTGCTCATCATCATCATTCCGATGCCAACTCCACTGCGCATGAGTCGCATTCACCACCGAGAACTGACCGTGCCCAAAGCTCGCCTCTCTGAACAAAGATATAGCTGGCTGGGGATCCAAATACTCCGTCGCTAATCCCTCCCTATTGCCACCATCCCCAATAGTTATATACACAGGTCCACAACCATCCTTCTTATTGTTGTAAACCCGATCCTAAACAATAACAATAAGTCATAAATTAAGAACACACAAAAAGATTAATTATTAGATGAAAACAAATTTAAAAACATACTGATAATTAACTTACAAAGCGTTCATATGCATGAACATGACCAGCAAAGACGACATCAACCCGGGCCTTGTAAAGCAAGTCCTCCATAGACTTCCTCATGTCCTCTCCCTCACCTTGATGATCTTCATTCGAGTTATACCACGGCGCGTGCACAAGAGCCAGCAACCATGGCGTCTTCTTCCTGTTAACCTTCGCCAAATCCCCCACCAACCACTTGTACTGCGCCGAGCCAGAATCAAAGTCAGTGTAAGACCCAAGCATGAGTACATGCACGGCACCACCAGCAACATCAAACGAGTAATAAAGGTTGGAGTCGGATGAGCTCATGTCGTAAGGCATGCGCCAGCGCGCGTTGTAGGCTTTGAAAGAAGTGGGCTCGAGAATGGGTATCTTCTCGATCTCGTGATTCCCTTGAGTCACCATCCACGGCCGCGTGCTGGCTAATGGCTCGACCAAACGCCCGAACGAGTCCCAAAGTGGCTGGTAAAAGTCAGCGTAGGATAAGTCACCGGGAAGGAGTAGTGCGTCGTAGCCGGACTTGGTCAAATGTTGGAGTGTTGAGTTGGTCCAGCCGGTCTGACCCAAGTCACCGATCACGGCTAGTTTGATTGGGAGTTGGGCTGGTGGAGTCTTGAATGAGAACTCACGGGTGGGGTTGGAACTGCAACGGTAGTAGTAGATGGAGTTTGGATTTAAAGGACCGATGATGACGTCATGGATGCGGCCCGAATCGTAAAGCACGTAGGAGTAGGAGGATGTGGATCCTGAGGCTGAGTGTGAGTATGATCCGGATGATGTGCCGTAGTCTACTGTTGATGGAGTGTCTTCTTCTGTGATCCATGTCACTCTCATCTTGTCAGATCCAACCAGAGATATGTGTACCTGTTTATCGGAAGATTCTTTGAATATTCGAAACAATATACAAATTTTCTGGTTATATATTTTTTATATATTATTTAATGAATTGTTTAATAGATTATTTTTGTTATGAAAGAACCGAATAAATAAATTTGTGTATTTTAAATGCATTTATATTTGTATAGTTAAAAATAATTAAAAATCAAACTAATAGATTTTTTTAATTTAAAAACTTGAAAGAAAAGCCACTAATAGTAGAAAAAAAAACCCCACAACCCATTTATTTTTTAGAATAACTGTCTCTAAATTGAAATACTAAATTAAATATATATGCAATGATTTCAAATTCAAATATTAACTTTTGATCATATTAGATAAAGCAAAGTTTAGTTTTTTAGTGGACAAATTCACAAATAAATCGTTTTTATTGTCAATCTACAAAGCCATCCATAAAGATCTTCACATTAAGCATTACATAGCTGGTTTCGTCTTCCATTCCGTTCCCAATAATAATTAAACACCGATAATAAACGAATATTCTATGCACTACATATATGCGGATCAAATCACAATCTTATTACTTATAATAAGAAGATGAGATCTTTCTCAGACCAATTAATCACGGACATTCTGCCGTGTAAACAACAATTGGAGCAAACAACTAGCTAGCGTGCATTCTCATCCTTTTTGTTCCTTTTGTTTTCATCAACTGTTTTCTCATCTCTCATTCTCTCTTGTCAAAAAAAAAAAAAAAAAAAGTGGCGTGCATTCCGATGCAGGGTCACGACAGACATTTCCATGTTGTTTGAGTCAAATCTCTTTAAACCACTAGTTCAGAACTGCTCTTTGGTCACAGACTCAATAATATTAAGGATTAAAAAAATGACATGTTTCCCTATGTCGGCAAGAAAGCCAAGCGATTTTTTAAGGTTGCCTCTTTCCGGGACCGGGAGGAACTAAACCCACCATCAGGATACATACATACATACATACAATACAATACAAGTCTATTGTTTTATTTATTTAAATAACTAAAAAAGGCATGGTAGAGAGAAATTTTAAAAAAAAATCACAGCATTAATTAATTTCCACACTAGGCCTAACCAAATATAAAGGCAAGAAAGCCAAACTTTTGCGTCATAGAAAGAATTAAAACCAATAAGCAGAAATATTTTTTCCCACCGTTGGTTGAACTACCATATATTAATATCTCTTTCTCTAAATGACTAAATCTTAGCATTACTAGTATACTACTTTTGTTCATGCAATGCAACATGGATCCAAATCCAAACTAAATAAAAAACATGAATTAATGCATATCAAACGTCAATGAGAAAGTGAGAAGGGATGTACCTGTTGTGGGGTGAGGCCGTCAGCGTCATCGGAGAGAGGAACGGAGAGGATCTCTCTCGCCGGCGGCCGTTGATACGAGACCGACGAGCCAACCAAGGAAAAGATGAGGAGAAGAAGAAGAAGAAGCCCATGCGTCGCCATTTGGCCTTTTGATTTAGACTTTATAAGAACAGAGGAATGAGCCCTTTTTATAGATTTCACTCGTAGCTAAAACGGATGCGGACACGTGGATGGCAGGATCATATGCCACGTTTCCTTCAGCTCTCTGTATCCACGGTCCAGCGTTGGCTGGCGTTATATATATATATATATATATATATATATATATATTATATTAAATTTTCATTTCATACACTAATGAACCGAGATTTTGGGAGGCGGATATTCATTTGAAGCTCACGTCTTTCAGTTAATTTATAAAAGGTGTTCAAGTATGAATGAGGATGACGAGTTGGTTATTTATTAGGGTTTTCATGCTTATGGCCTTATGGGTTTTGTTTTGATGTTTGACTTTTTGTAGAGGCATGCATTGAGGTGGTTGAAATGAACTCTTCTACAGCGACATTAATTGTCAGTCTTCTGTCAATCTGGTTCTTGATAAGCAGCTGCTTGTCATATTTGACTTGAAACCTTCTTCTTTGTTGGGCTATTTATATAATTGTAATTGTTATTAATAATGTTATTTGTACAATAATTCAGAAAAGTACCAAAGGGTGTAATAAGCATATGACCAAGTATAACTCAGTGTAAGTGTATACCATCATTTATTAAAATATTATTGTATTGATTTAAATTCTATAAATTATGAGTTTATTTTAAACATTTCATCTAGAAATCATCAGTTCTCTTCTTGTTTCTGGGAATTGAAGATGTTCTATCAAGCTAAGGTTAATTTTTAATGTTTTATATTCGTTCAAAATAGTTGAGGCTGCGTGAATCGTTTGAATATTAAGAAAACAATTAAAATAAAAAATCTAAATAATTATTTAGACTTTTCAATCCTCAATATGATCTTAATCTGGTGTAAACTCAACATGGAGAATTTTGTTTTCATTATTGAAAAACAAAGCCCCTAGGTTTCGTGAGCATTTTATTCTCCTCTCTATTTTTTTTTTTATCTAAATATTAGAAAACCCAACAGAAAGCACGTGATTTTCACACTTAAATTTTGTGTAACGTGTGGAACAAATTTAATAAGTTTTTGTGTCTTCACTTTAAATGTGTTTTAATATTCTATCTATAGTTTTCTCATAAATATCCTACCCAAGAAACTAGATAACAATTTATGGGTTTAATTATTTTTTTATAAATAATTAAAATATTTTTGTTTATGAATTCACTGCACTGCTTTTTTTTAAAAAAATTTTATTTTATAGATTTTTATAGTGTGTGAAATACATGATTCATGAGTTTCTTGATTTATCTTTTTTTTTTTAAAAAATCAACATAAGCATGATTCTTAATCCAATTAAATTGTCAAACATCAATTTACCTCCATACTCAAGCAAAATCAAATTACTAATTAAATTCTAAAGGTCAGAATCGTATTTTTCTTTAAAAAAAAATACCCTTCAATAAAATATTTTCTTTATTTATCAAATAGATTTGTTTCAGTAAATTATATATATATATATATATATTAAAAAAAGTAAAAAAGTTTATTTTAATATAAAAAATTACAAACCCCACCAACAATGGAAGAAACAAAAGAAAAAACAACATAATAACAAAACTATCCTTAAAAAAACAAGTAAAATCTATCTGTCATCTTGCATTATCAACAACATACGGATTATGTCATGACGAAATCTCAAGGTTTCATCAAGGACGGGAGTTGCCCAAATATATCATGAAGTCTATCAGACAGTCGGGCATCCATGTCAATTAAGTTTTTTTCTTTTGTTTGTTTTGTGCTGGGCTCTGGTTCTATATTTTGTATTATTTGCAGGTTTTTGTATTGTTTTGTCTAAACTGTTTGTAAGACCTTATATTTTTATTTTAATAAAATAGCTATGTGAGCTCTTTCCCTTAAAAAAAAAAAAAAAAACCGCGGAATGATTAACCAAAACCTTGGGTCCATATCTTCTCTTGCTTTGGATCCCATGAAATTAAGACTAAGCTTTGTAATGTATGAATGGCTCTAGACAAAACAAAATTTACCCGAGCAAAAAAAAAAAAAAAAAAAAATTATACATGCAATCATTTTACTCTAGCCAGATAATCCAAAAGAATGTCTCAAAATCTTAAATTTCCACCAGCCCAAAGGTCATCAAAGGAGTTTCGGTACTAGTCAGCGAGCCAGAACAAATGGCCAAAGTGATTCCACGCACCCACGAAACCTCATAAACAAATCAAAAAACAGAAGGAGAGAAAAAAAGGTGTGGGGGCGACATCAATCAATCACACCCATCCATTATCCATCCTCATATCCCAGCCGTTCATTATCAAGATCAAACTCAACCCCCATAATGCTCCACATGGGCATACGTGACCGTGCACGCTATCAGCGAAGCTAGTGAGCTGGCGAGGAGTCTTTCCCGGAAGCCATCCATCTCACAGTTATTCAGCAGACTCTATGTTTGCATGTTTATGTTTGTTATTTGAATCTGAAGAATTAATTCTATCCGTGGTCTTGTCTGCCTGCATGTTTAATTGTCATCATCTTTTTACGTTTAGATTGCTAGCTGAAATTGGTATCACCCTTCTCTGATTAATTTCGGTAATTAGCACTGGTAACTTTGCCATATCTGAAAATTAATCTAGTTTGCAAGTTGGGTAAATTAGCAACCATCTTCCTACTGGCTGTTGAGCTTGATGGTAATAAATATGTGGAAAAAATTCTGTGAATTATTTTCAGCTGTAATTGCATGGGGTCAGTCGAAGCCATTTGTTTATGCTTATTTCATTCGTCACAGTTCACACAATTACATTGATCATAATTAACTTGGGAAGCATATTTTGCATATCTGTTGCTTATGCTGTGAGTTTGATTTATTTGTAATTTTTATTTTTTAATTTGGGACAATGGCATACATAAATGTTGTTTGGTATGATTGCTATCAGGCTGATGGTATGAAGGAAAGCAGTAAAAGAGCAATAGCATTTGTTCTTTACTGCTGGTCATGCTTTAGGGGATGTATTGGCTCCCAGTAAAATGGAATTTTGAGACATGTTTTCCATAATTTTAGTTTGCAATTATGTCAAGATTATGCTTTTGTTTCTTGTATTGTTTTCTTATCTACAATTCCAGATTCCTATAATATATATATATATATATATATATATATATATATATATATATATATATATATTATTTGAAAAAGTAGATAAGTCACTTCAATTAAACCGGAAAAAATACAAAAAAAACCTCCCCACAATTACAAACAAAAAGGATGAAAAAGAAAGAGCATCACGACAGTATATGTGGTACAAACAGCTCAAACAAAAAGCAGAAAATAAAACAAAAGCGAGAAACGCGGTTTTCTCAAGCCATCAACAAAAGGAAACTAGTCCGTAGACGAGAGCTATGCCTCTTCGGCCGATGAATCCTCCAAAACACCATCAGACTCTTCAATTTATGCCAAAATATTTCTGCTGGAGACGCTAAGTGAATCAATGCTTTCAAGATTCTCCGGTAGAGATAGTATTCAGTGAAAGATATTGTACCTCTGTGATCACCAGTAGGTATCTTATACTATCCGGAATTACCATTTCAGAGTACATTAATTCTTGTATTCTCTTGGACCACTTAAAAAGTTGCTCTGTTATCTGTTTGATTAAGCACTTAAGTTTATGCACATACACAAATTTCTACCAACATTATCAGTTATAATTCAACAGTGTCTTGCTGGTGTGCCACTTGCACTCTATATAATGAAAGATGTAGATTAATTTTATTTTATCAAGAACAAACTTGAGACAATCACTCTTCATTATTGTTTCCGTGGTATCTCTCTTTGTTTAATATATATATTTATATGTGTTTAAGATTCAATTAATTATCTAAGCGATTATTGCTATTTTAATTTAGATGAAAGCTTTGTGTCGTTGCTGAATTCTAAAGATAATGAAAGGAATTTTGAAAATGGAGAGGCAATAATAGATGCATCCATTGAGGCTTTCTTTATCATCTCACAGTTAGCAGTCCTGACAATCACAGTGGAGTCATTTCATGTAAATTCTTTTAACACTAGTTAGGAGATGCCCTGTCTTGGAAATGCCACACTTTTGCAATATACTAGTATTATAATGTCAAACCATGATGAGTGGTTATTGGAAATGCCTCACATTCATAATATTATTATATGTATTGAAGAATGATTGTTATGTACATGCTCCCCATTTACCATTATTCTACTTAATTCAGTAATCAAGCTTTCATGTATCCGTAAATTATTTTCTCTTTTTAATATATAAATGTGTTTACATAAAACCATCTTTTACTAACATTTATCCCTTCTAGAAATGAAAAAAAGAAATATTAATTTAATTTGAGAATGTTAAATAAATGAGAATACTTTAATTAAAAGAAACTTAATGATTTGGTCACGTAAGCCCATTAGTTAGGAATCAAAGATGCGTGTCCTTTACACCTTCACATTAAATCGCAAATAATAATATTATAATTGTCTTTTGATAACTAAGAATCCGCCGGCCAACCATTTAAATATTTAAAAAAATAAATACGAAATATTTGAAAAAAAAAAAAAAGCATGAGAGAGAAGTGATAATCCGTCAAATTTTCGCGTTTTAAAATAAAATTCAAGATAAACTAACAACATTTTTAAATTTTTTTCCTTTTTTTTTTTCATAAATAACTGAAAGCGACGACACAACTACCATCGATCCCGGCACGAGCTCACAATCTCCGGCGAGAGTTCCGGGCGATCCGAGCCGTTGATCAATGGCTAGAGAGCGAGGTGAAGAAACAATAGGAACGGTCCAGATGGAATCAACATCAGCGTCATGGTCGTCATCGCCGTTTAGATCTTGTCGAGCTTGGGAGCGAGGACGATGGGGTTGGCCTTGGCGATGGCCTCACGCCCCACCGCCTTGAAGTCGAAGGAGCACCCGTGCTTCTCCGGGTACCGATGGGTCCCACAGTAGGTGGCCCCACACCGGCAAGGGAACCCCGTGAGCCCTACCCTCTTTCGGCAAGACGCGCACCGGCTCGCCTGAGGCCGCTCCGGCAGCGCCGCAGGCGCAGGCACGTCGGACACGGTCGTGGCGGTTGCGGGGATAGACGGATCGGCATGAACAGTGGAGGAGATTGAGGAGGAGGAGGAGGAGGCGGTGGAGGACGGAAGGAGAGATTTTTCGACAGCGATCTTGGCCGATGAGGCTTGATCCTCTTTGAGGCGGTAGTCATGGTAGCACTTGGAGCAGAGGTTGAGCGTGGCGGGACTTCCGAAGAAGCCACAGTTGTTGGCACAGAGGCGATGGCCTTCCTGGCATCTCTGCTCTTCAGCCATGATCGATCTCTGCAATGAAAACCCCAAAGGATGGTGGTGGATATGAGATTGAATAGATCTATAAAGAAGACGTGTTTCCCAAGTCAATCCAAAGATCGGGAAAAACGGAAACCAATTCTAGAAGCATCGTACTAATTAAGCAATCCATTTCTAAAGCCTAGATCCAAAATAATTTATTAAAAGAAAAAGAGAGAAATGGATTGAATTACCGATTGAGAGAAGTTTGGGGATTTGGGATTTCTCTGCTGCTTCTCTTATTGGTGGTGTTGTTAATGGAATCAAATGATTGAAGATGAAGGAAAGCAAGAAGAGGAAAAGGGGGGGAATATAAGGAGGCAAAAGGAGAAAGGAAGTCGGTTGTTGAATTTGGTATGCTAGAAAACAGATCACCAGCCTGGAATTTGGAAAGAAATAGAGAGAGAGACAGAGAGGTTAAATACAAGCATTTGGGTGTTTTTTTTTTTTAACCACGGCCGGTACGTTTCTCCGCGACCTTAGAGCCTTAAGCTAGACCACGCTGACGTGGAGGCTAAGGAGTCGTTTACACGTCGAAACAGACAAACAAAGTGGTTTTTGAAGATTCAAGGTGCGTCGTCGGTATTATTTTTATCATCGATTAGCGAAAAGAACTTTGTTTTTGGGGTTTATTACAAGAAAACCAAAGGTCTTGTCGGGTTTGTTGTCAGGCACATACGGTCGGCAGGGTATTTGTCAGGAAGAGAATGCTTGCGTGCGAGATTATCCTCCGTAGAGACATCGATCGAGTCATGTGGCATTTTGGTAGTTTTGATGAAAGCCCAGGGTGATTTTTAATTAATGTCTTGGAAACGGGTCAACAAGGGTGGCCAAAAATAACCACGAATCCCCTATCACGTTAGAGCACACCATTAGTATGTTGCCACCTAAGCTTAATTCGGGCCCCACAACTTGAAAACATAATTAAACGTCATTTTCCTGCTATCATTTTCAGCCAAGTTTATTTAGGAGACGAGTGCTCGGACAAGTGGACAACATTGGTTTTTTTTTTTTAATTTAATTTTTAATAGAAGTTGAAATGGAACTTGATTGTTCCAAACTAGAGTTGAAAAAAATAAATATCCGTGAACGCGGTTTTTGATTGAGGTAACGGTCCACACGGACGTTGGCAAGTCATTTCCAAGAAGAGACATGGTAGTAAAAGGCCAGCTCGTAATGGGGCATGGGAACTCCATCCAACCCGGGAAAGGAATGGGTCGTTGGTGACGGTCACCGTTGCTTGCCCAGAAAGGCATGCATCTTCGGTGCAATTAATCTAAGACATTAAGAAATGGTGATCATCTGGTGCTTTCTAAGCTCGAACCATTCTAAAGTTCAATCACGTAGGAGGTCTTTGTATTCCTTGAATTAATACATATGCGTAATGAATGGAGTATTAATATAAACCACCCAAAATATAAAAAAAGGAGACCTATATGCGGAAGAAAAACAAGAACAAAACAACCAAAGAACGGCACACTTTTGTGATTCAAGCATGTTCAGTTTATAAATTGTTCATATAAAACCCATGCTTTTTGTTGATTTATTTATTTCCACTACTTAAATCACTCTTTACAGCTGCTTGTTTTGCCATAGAAACAACACAGCCTTACCACTACTTATTAGAATTTCCTTGGTTTTAAAAACAAAGAAGGAAAAAAAAAATCCGTGGATGCTTACAAGTTACAAGCCTCAAGGCAGTAAAAAATAAAAGACAAGGTCAACAGATAAAAGAGATTTACCTGGCAACACACGGCCCCTCTTTTAAGGCGTTTGGTGCTTGGAATCTGTGGGAAATTGCTTGTCTGAATTGGCTTTGCATCATCTCAAAGTGGTTGGTTACAACAAGCCTAACAATAATAAATATCATGGGGATCTAATAGTGGCATCATTTATCACCTGGTTGATCAGATGATTTATTTTCATCTGACTGATCTGGTGACCCGGATCGCTGCGCACCATTAGCATGTTTCACTGCAGCAACACTCTGCATTTCAGGCACACTCCGTAGTATCTGGCAACAGCCACCAGGCAGATTATCATCACAGCCATTGTCACATGCCCCACATCGTGTTGCACACAGCCAAAGTCTCCGTCCCTCCTCGGCGTTCTTGTCCTCAATGGGAATGTGCCATGACCCTGTTTCTGACTCCTGCAAACCATGCACATAATACAAATATATGATGCAGTGTAAGGTACAAACAAAAGAAACCGGGAAGAGAATCAGACTACGGTGAACAATAGCCAATTATCCATGACTGGTAAACATTCCATAGCATTAATGTTCTGTGGCTCAGAAATCTTCAAAAATGACAGTTGCCATTCAATTCTATCAAAACTGTTCATACAGGTTAAATGTGAGGAAAACTGCGAGATGAACTAGGATGCCACTAGAAAATCAACAGCTGCTTCTTTTTCTTAATAAAGAAGAGACTCAACTGCCCAGTGCCCGCAGCTGCAGCAGAAAAATCACTACAGATCCAGACTAATGGACAAGTGAAACCCAAAAATGCGATGCAAACACTGCCTTAAATGCTTTGCCCAAAATCAGTCCAACAGTTTTTTGTTAGGGTTGCCAAACAGCAGGTTGATGCTTCTGAATTAGTAAAAACTGAGGATTTAACCAAATGACAGAACCAGCAGCTGCAAGAATGCCTCTAACTCCAGCCACAGCTGCCACCTTCCAACATATATGATTTTCAGCTGAATAAAAGTGTCACAGATAGAGCGCTAGATTGGGTAGTGCCTACACTAAAGGGTTCTATATGCCGTATAATCTACTGCAGCAAATAATAAACCTTGTGATGAAAGAAACCAATGACAATGCACCAAACTACTTTAAAAGCTATACCTGAATGACCGAGGAATATGTGGGTGGCATATGTAGCACCAAAACCCCTTTTGCAAATGTATATTTAACCTGCAAATTCACAAAATAAAAAAAGGTCAATTATGTGCTATTTCACCCGATCAGATCCACAAAAATATATCAGTCAGCTCTCCTAATTAACTTAAATTACACATTGCAGGCTGGAAGCAACACTCTGTCATGAAGTGATGCCCTTGAGACTCATAAAGACATAGCACCATAGTCAGAAGGACCAACATAACAACCTTAACATTGGTAAAACTAGGAAACCATCTAGTAAAGTGGTATTCACCTTTCCGGGGAATAATAACTACAAAGACAAGGTGTACAATATGTCACAGGAGAAAGCATTCCCAAAATTTTCATCTACACAATAAACTCCCAATAATGAGGATGGGTTTGCAGTACACACCTGATGCCGCTCTTTCCATTTGGGAAAAAAGTTACTCCCAAGGAGCTCAAATATGTGATCTCTCATTTCATCATTAGTCACAAGCAAACACTTGAGCCTAACTGCTGCATAGAGCCAATACCTAAAACACAACCAGATAACAGGAAAGATGAACACTTCAAATAATTTGTAAAAGTAATTCAGCAACTGGCAGGAAAGACAAAATTTATGACACAATCACAGACAATACGTAAATTTCTAAGCTCCCCTGAAAATCTCCATATGGGGCTATTAAAACGAAGACGAGTGAAGAAATGTTTCAAAGGCCGTTATTAATATCTTTTACCACACTATGTTATTAGTGATTAACAAAGAATCATTTGATGACAATGATACAGTTACATGATGGTTCAGAAAAGCTGACCCTCCTTTGTCTTTTATAAATATGGATTTATGAAGAAATCATTCAATTCAGTGAAATCTTGTTAGACTAATAATATGAGCTCAGGTGTCCACAGATGCACCCACTAATCTCAATTCTCAAGCAGTGATGCATCCTTCATAGATTATCTTTTTTGATACATCACTCTCGCTTAATAAATTACATTTTGGATGCTAATAACTAAATAGCACGAAAGCTCAACAAATCATCAGAAACTAATATATCAAGACATCACAAATGCTTAAACAGAAAATCCTACCAATCATCATTTGATCCACTTGGCGTCGTATATAATATCCCCTTAGCTCTCCAAGTCTCAATCAACTCCTTCGCTGAGGGATTTTCCATGAACACACGCACCCGCTTATTATGTAATATAACAAGTGGCCATTTCCCCTGGCTTCTTTTATATAGCTCATTAACAACGGCATCAAGCTGCTCCATTCAAAAAAGCATCAATATCTGCACATAAATGTTCCATATAAAAATGACAGCAATCCACACCTAGCAAGCATCAAGAGCCAGCACAGCTCAAAACTCAGACCTGAGACAAACTGAATCCACCATCAGCAAAATTTTGTTGATAAAGCCCAACATTAGCCCCATCCACAATAGCTTCATAGGCAGCATGTTTTCCCAACCAATCCTAAACAAATAATGTCAGGGTAACAGATCTAATCCAAAAGTACCAACCAGAAAGCTTGGAAAATCTCTAACAGCCTGTAACATTTTAGTGCAGGAATGAAAATTTTCAACATGGTTTTCATTTTTATCAGGTTATATGTTGATTATTCACATTCAGCTAAAACAAACAGTGGTTACCAGAAGGTAAAACTACACATGGTATTCATGCCACGCGGGTCACATTTTCAACAATCCGAATCAGCTAAAACTAAGAAAGATGATTTTTTTAATTGAAAAAAAAAAAAATTCAAGCACCATTACCTGAAAATTTGTAAAATTCGACCATGTCTCCCTTGACATAGCAAGAGAGGCCACTGAGTCAGAAAACATCTCGGTCTCCTTCTGAGTGATATCCACACAAGCCAGTGTCTCTGAGCAACAAGAACACCTGCCGTCGAATCCCACACTTCCCCAAGAAACTCTCCACTTCCCCTTTCCCAGCCACCCCAGTCCATGCCAACCTCCTCCATTCACCGTGATCGCATCCCTTACAGCACTCGCGTCCCATTCCAACCTCCCGGCCTCCCTTGAGCTCTCACTCCCAAACCATCTCTCCAATACTTCCGCAGTTGATCGCGAGACACATGCCACGGAACCCCTCAACTTCAGCAGATATTCATAAACCTTCTCCTCTCTTCCCAACCTCGCGCTTACATCCAACAATGCAGCAATCTCCGGCTCCTCGGGAGAAATTCCATTCAGAACCATATGATTCTCCACATCATAAGCCTTATCCGCATCCAAATTTTTGCAAAACCAGAAGAGCGCCGGGCCGTAGGTTCTCAGTTTCGGAGAAGCACCATACTTTTCTTTCAGCGTTTTCACGAGGTCGAAAGCGAGATCCCCACCACCTTCGATTCGGTGGGCAGCGATCCGGGCCATGGAGGTGATGGTGGCCTCGGTAGGTAGTGTGCCATAAGCGATCATGCGGTTGAAGATCTCGAAACCGGAACTAATGGCGGAAGGCTTATCAGGGGAAGGTAGGGTTTCAAGGGAGGAAGAGCAGAGGTGGAGGATGTTGTTGAAATGGTACGAGATGAGATGTGTGCCATTGGAGATAGCAGCTCGATAGAGATCAAGAGCGCCACTGAGGTCGCCGTTGCGGGAGCATGTGTCGAGAGCTCGCCGGAATTGAGCTTCCGGAGCGTGACCTTTCTTCTTCTTTTTCGATGGCGGTTCCATCGCCATTACCGAAGTTTGCGAAACCCTTGAAAAGCCCTAAACCGGTGATCAAATTAATATCATCCGATCTGATCGGTTGATCGGATCGAACGGCTAAACTATCTCATCCTTTGATCAACGTCTAAAAGGCCCGCCACGTTATACCTCGCGATTGACAATTCTACTTATCTCAAGACAAACAATGGCGCGAATCTTTGCCACGTGTTTTTTTTTTGGGTGGCCTTGTTGGTTAAATCAAAAAAGCAAACCAAGCTTTCTCGAGTATTCGTCTTCTCGATGAATGCTCTCTTCTCTTTGGATCGGCAGCCATTGAAGCGCTATGTGGGCAATCTGGAGATAGAGATCGTTCGTAGCGTCGAAGAGAGGACTAATCGCCGCCAACGAAAATGATGATGATGATTGAATGGTGTAAGTGAGATTAATTTGTTTCAATTTGTTTTAGTTATGACGGATTGAATTCTAGTTTTTCTTGTTGTTGTTTTTGAATTGATTCCACGCAGTAATCGATCATTGATTTTCATAGTTGAATAAGGAGCAATGAGATAGATGAATAGCATAAATAGGAAGCTCTCCGCGCCATGAAGCAATAGTAAATGGGCTCGAACTTATATAGAATGAGACAGAGTAATCAAGGTAGTAGGTTGTTCACACGATGAACAGACTCTAATGGCATTGTTAGGATCTTTTGAAGTAATGCTTTGTGGTTTCAGGTTTTCCAATGCAGTAGTCCATTTATATCGGGAGCTTTTCATTAAAAGACTTAAGCTTATATCGTCATGTAATGCAAACTAATTGCATATCTTGGTTTCAAGAGATACTGATGATTTCCATGAGGCATTGAGATAAAGAGAATACCATCATTAAGTTATGTTATGTGAATTTTTGCTGACCTCTTTTTTATCTAACTTTAAATTGACTTTTACACAGAACATGTCTATGTTTTATCTCATAGTAATCTTTTGAGGGAGTTATCTGAATTTATATATATATATAGTAACCAAGAGAAGACTTGGTGCTTTCACTTTTTGGTTTTTTCCCTCCCCTCGTTATTGGTGTGGTTAAACCACCATTAATACCGATCAATGGGATCATTGGAAAAGTATATTCGACTAAATTGGCACCATTTTGGAATTGTCTACAATTTTCAATCCTTGCCAACAAACTACCAACCTTTTCATTAGCGCAGTTGGATAGCACCAACTAAGACTGCTAACTGTACTAATTTTGAAGTAATTGGCACTACCATGTTCATAGTAAAAGTTAAAATTTTAATATTAAACACATCTAGACCCTCTAGGTTTTTCGTTGTATAGGTTTTTCTTTTCAACTTATCTGGCAATACCCTTTTCCTCACTGCACAGAGAACTTTTTCAAACTTTATCCAAATTTTAGTGACAGATCACTGAGCAAAGACCATACAACAAAGATTACTTTTCTATCAAAATAGATAAGGCAATGTTGTATTTGCTCTATGATAATTTCATACTCTTAGGTTTGCTGATTGTGGACCTAAAATCATCACAATGAAGCTGGGCAGATTCACTGACATAAGCTCATCCAAGTGCTACCATGTCTTCCTCTCCAGTCCAGATTTATGGGTTAACCAATTGGGCCACAGTTTGCCTGGTGTGATATCTGTCTAGCGCTAGTCTACACACTGGCAATCATGGTCTTGGAACTTTGTCTAATTTAACAGAGAACATTCATCATTCATATATCATGTGGTGTTAATTATAACTTTTTGATAGTTCTGTTTACCTCATAATGCTGTTTCTGTGTGAAGAAGTATTTGAAGAGCTATAGTTTTTGTAACCTTGGTTGTCAATTTTTATTCAACATTTCATGAACCGGTGGGATTATTTGTGGTTTTTTTTTAAAAAGAAGACTATACTGATGGCTTTTTTGTTCTTATTTTTCGCTTTATTAAAAGGTTGAAGTGGGTTTCAATTCTGTCTTGGTTAGGTTCACTAATGTCTATTTACAGTTTCCCAATGCATTAGTACACATTCATGGCTAATCTGCTTGAACTAGAGAATGTGTAAAATTGCAGAATTTGGTCTATAGGATAAGGTTTTGCACACTCTAGCAAGTGTTGTGGCCATATCAAGTTTGTATTAATTTCATCTGTGTTGCAGTGACCTTTGCGTTTGGCTTGTCACAGTGGATGAATCATCTCATTCTGCTTTCATAGTTCCCAATCACTTGTGTCAGTATTCATAAATCTTAATCTTACAGGCCCATCTGACTAATGTAATGGTATCATTTGGCCTTTCCCAATGTTAATTCATGGAAACCCAGTGCCTATATGAAATCCAGACTGATGAATACATTGCCTTCATATAATTGTGATCTAGCTGTTTTAGTGTTCCCCGTTTATATATATTTACATATGCATGTGTGTGTGTGTGTGTTTTGTTGTTGCATTGGTAATTTCCTTAGCTTGCATGAAGGCTTTGCATTTCTATTTCAAGTCCCTTTTTGACATTACTTATCATATAGGGATCAGAATTAAAGATTACCTAATCCTTGGGCAAGATAATTGTCAGGCTTCTCCTGTATAAAATATGCTGATCTTATAACAGTTTTTTATATTTCTGCATAATTCATTGTAGATAGAGGACCTGGTGTAGCTTTAAAGATATAAAGATTTTCCTGGATATCTTGCACATAGTTTTATTTCTCTTAATAATAAGATTTTGCTGGTGAAGCTGCATTTAAAAATGGAGCTATATTGGTAGGGAGACAATGCTATCTAAATGTTTAATGGATATAACATCAGACCATGTAGCATGTGCTGCCTAATCATCTGATTAGTGCATTCAAATAATGCTATATAATTTTTTTGTTAGTTTAGAGCACGTGCTCTATATTAAGTCATGTCTCTTAAATTCACAAAGATCATGCACATTTGTGCTATTCTATTTGTTTTAGATCAAAGACTGATTGCTGGTTTGCTGTTGAGGGGCAACATCATTATTTCTTTCTTGTGAACCATTTTAGGCTGCATCTTATATTTTTAATACTTGAGTCTTTTATTCTTATAATTAAAGATGGAAAGTCCTTCACCTCTGACGTGGATGTTCTGGATCATTTATCCTCATCTACTTCATGTTATTTTGTTTTTATTTAAGTCTGGTGTTCATCTTTCTACGGAGGGCATATTTTAACTCATGGAATAGTCCAAGTCCTTTGTCTCCTTGCTTTTTTTTCTCTTGTCATATATGCTTTCCAGATTTTAAAAGAAATTGATTGACCACTTTACGTAATTTCTCAATTTTATTATCATTTAGGAATGATTTCATTCTATTCTCAGAATATGTTATGTATGTCATAAACAATTTTCCTGCTTTTCAGTTTTCTTTTCTGAATGATGACTTATATCATTTGGAGTTTCTTGATAATTTGTCAATAATTTCTGTCTTACAACCATGTTGTGAACATCAAAGTTGTGTGGGTTCTGTAATCTATTATTTCCATGTTTTGTCTAAGAATTACATGAGCTTATATTTCAAAGTTTTACTCTACAATTGCATTAGCATTATAAAGGATGCTGCCCATTGTTTCGCCTTTGGCTATTGATCCAGGCAGACTCCTATAATGACAATCAACTTTCAAGATTCATCTTAATCAAATTTTTTATTTTTTATTTTTTATTTTGTGTATGATTGCCATCCACCACTTAAAGCGGTTAGGTATGTGTAAGTATCATGGTGTTTCCTTTTTGCTATTTATTTATTTTTTCTTCAGTTTGTCTTAGTGCAATTTGATTGTTTGGCAAACAACATCTAAATTCAATGATTATGGTTTAATAAAATTGTTGTTTCTTGATAGTTAGCATATACTAGCCCTTCATGATCCAGAATCATTTTTTGTTTCTTTCTTGGAAAAGAGTTGATAAATCTTCAATGAATTAAAGATTACTTGAGGACTAATTAACATGACAATTTCCATGTATTCTGTCAGTTACTGATGTTCTAGTCACTGACAAAATGATCTCTGTTGTTTTCTGTCCTTTTTTTTTTTTTTTCTTATTGAGATTCCAATGCATTCAAGCATATGCAAGCACCACTATCCAGTCATGCTTATGTGGCAACAGATAGACTTTGTTTTGCTTGTTTGCGTTTTATGCAGTTATAAAGTTACAAAATCATTTATCAAGTCATTGAGGCCTTTCTCTCAATTCCTATTTTAGTGCAGTTGATGTTTGGTCAGTTGCAGTCACACTAAAATATATTTTATGCTCTTGTTTAATTTGTTGTTATGAGATTAACTCAAGTTTAAATTATGTACTTGTGGGACATTGATAATGGAATTTATTGGAGTTTATGGTGTATATTTGGATGTGATATGAGATACTAATCCATTTATAATTATCTCATAGATGATATATAGATGATTAGAGTGGCCCAGCGCACCTTAATAGCATCATGCTTAACATGTTCATAATGCTGGATTTCCATTGGACCAAAATTGTTCAAGACTCATATCCAACGTAAGAAAGCTTCCTAGCTTTAGATCTTATTGTCTGGAATCACTAGACTAGAGGTCTCTTTATCATTGTGTGGAATCACTAGACTACTAGAGGACTCTTTATCATCTGACCGCAAAGCAAAAGTTTGACAAGGTTGTTTGGTGTGTGTCCACTGTTATGGCTTGAGTCTAGCTTGTCTGTAAATGAAAAATGACCATTTAGTTCTCCATAGAAGAGTTTGGCTTGAAATGATGTGGCAATAACAAGAAAATGAAAACGTTGCAAAATTAAATTTCAAATGTGGGCTCAAGCATACCATCCTTTTGAAGCTTCTACACTACTTTCAACAATTGAAATGCGGAAAACTAGTCTCAAGTGACAAGGATCTTATCGTCTCCTTACCAATTCACTTGTGTTTTTGTTGTGTTATTCATCAGATGAACTGCTATATATCTTGTTATTTTTGCAGTGTTATAGATTATTTTTGTTTGAATGCAACAAAACAAGATGTTTCACTAATAAACATTTTGCTTAACTAGGAATAGGGATATTATTGACATTAATTACATCTTGATAAGCACAAGATAGATATCATGGTTTATTTGCTTTTTTTCTTTTATTATTGACAATGAGTTTATTTTCTTCCTATCAATACAAGATGCTTATGTCTATCAAATATTGAGAAATATTATCTTTGTATGTAAAAATTAAATGTATATAACCCAAGCGTATTACTTTATGTTAAAAAATCAGATGTATTTTTCTTTGGTATCATATGAAAGTATTATTCATGTGATATATTTATACATACACACAGTCACACACGCTAAATGGTGACTCACTAGCATTTAACCGTGTGCTTGTTTTAGTGTTTTTGGTAGGCGCCAGCCAGGCCGACTGAACGGAAAGGCAAAGGCAAAGGCAACGCTCTTAGTTACTTAGCTACCTTACAGCTATTGGATTGGTGGGTAATGATTGATTTGGGATTTCATACACGAGGCCATGCCGACAAGCGATAGTGACGGATACTAGAGTGCAAACATGAGCGGGCCCCTGCCAATTTGGCTAAATGGGCCTGCGCTTTGTTTGGTTTCTCGAACTCCCCATGTGACTTTGAGCCACGCTGTTTTCATTTTGTGTTCGACACGTGTCCGACCGCGTTTGTTGATTTGGTTGGATGGCTGCGCAGTTCTTGTCGGCCAAACCACACGTAGGCATCGGTGTGTACGAGCTCAACCTCCCCCCATGTTCGCTGTCTGGAAAAAGTGAAAATTAAAAGGATCCGATTTGCGCTGCGAGCCTAAGAAGTGGCGCCCCACTTACCAATTCTAAATAACCTCCCAGTTATTATTATTATTAATGTAAGTGGCTCCCCACTTGCCCCAACTCTCTCTCTCTCTCATTTATCCATTATCTATGACGTCATTTCAGCCGTCACTTTGCCATTTTCTTACCTTTTTTAATATTAAAAATAAAAAAAAATAATACTATAGAAGCTGTATTTTACTGAAACACTGATTGTGCCACTTCACCTTGGATAGACAATCTTTTTCTTTATAATTTCTAGTGTGTCATTAGATAATCATTTTTCACCAAATTATTTTCAACGTGTCACCTTTCAATGCTATATCTATTTTATTTTATTTTTTTATCACAGAAATACATCATATGATAAAGATATGCACATATGTGAAAGGTAAGTGTAAGCTTAACAACACCTGTACTCTAATTTTATGTGTGAATGAGTTTCAAATTCTTTTTTTTTTTTACAAGAATATACACACTCTATATCATTTTTGGTTTATTGATATGCATCATTAGCTCTATTGAATTTTGTAAAATATATTATTTTATATGTGTGGGTCATGCTAGTAGATATTATCTACTTGATTAACACATTGATAACGAAGTATTGTATTTATTCTATATTTAGGGCTGTTTGGATGATTAACTTTTGTTGATATTTATCTTGTGATCAAATTCATTCAATAAAAATGGTTTTTGTTATTTTTTAATCTAAAATTAAAATTATTTTATTTTATAAAACAGTATTTTGCGTGGATGCAAACCACGAAAGATGTATATTTCCACTCAAGTAAATTTGATCTGATATTTTATATAAGTGATTTTAATTTTTTAAGGTGGAAAAAAAATAGAAATAAAATGAGAAAAATAAGGTATAATGACTAAGACAACAATAAAATGACAATTGTGTCCACGTCAGTAGTGGACCTACAATCACATGTAAATTGGGCCCATTGATGTGGTTCAAGATAACCATTGCTATTGGTACACAACTTAATGCGGTGAGTCATGACCAAAAAAACATTTTTAGAAATAAAAATCTTGCTTTTTTCCATTTAAACTCGTCTTAAATCTATTAATTATTTTTCTCTAATATTGTTTCATAATTTAGATCATGCCTGATCACTGTTCCATGATTATGGAACACTTTTTTATCCTTGCCCAATAACTTGCAACTCATATTAAAAAAAAAAAAATTAAACAAGAACATTTTAATCGATTTGAAATGGTCATTTATGTTATCTGAAAGTTGATTAGTCAAGGTAACTATTTTAAAGATGCCATCTTTTTTTTTTTTATGAAATTCAATAGAATAACGTGTTTCCTGATTTGTGTGTCATGTGCTTTTATTTATTTATTTATTTTAATAAATTTATGGGTTATCATAATTATTTAAAAAAAATGTCGTGTGTTACATCATTGTCATATTATTGTTTTTTTGTTTTTTTAAAGCCTCTATTAATATGTTGTTCAGACAACAAGGTCATATATATATATATATATATATATATATATATATATATATATATATATATATATATATATATCTTGAATCATCAATATATGAGAATACTTGAAACCATGACTTCAGGTTCTTGATTAGGGATATATTTATATTATACAATGAACTAATTACAACATCTAATTCCTCCAAATTATTATTACAAAATTAATAACATTTAGTGAAATTCAACTCTAAAAATTTTTGTGCTTAACTATATTCTATTACTGTAATTTTTTTTCCCAATAACAATGGTTAAACTTTGGACTTATTAAATATCAATATAAAAATAAATTCAGATACATATTCAATTAAAAAAAAACTTTGATAAGATTTAAACTTAAAGTTTTTGTTTAATGTGATAAACTCTAAAAATTATTCAAAACAATAATTTTTTGTCCTATAGAATCCATAGATGAGAGTAATCAATAGTTTGTGTTTGTATTTATTTTTGGACATCAACTTAAGACAAGATTAGGTTTGGGGAAATTTCCACAACAAAACAACAAGACAAAGATGTGTAGAAAACCATTTAATGTCACATCCCATTTAACTTTTAGCAAAGGTAGCATAAACAACAGGGTGGTCAAAACACTAGGAAGGAAATGTGAGCCTTTGCCATTCTTTCTTCGGAGTGCTATGAACCATTGATATGTTTTGAGGTCAAATGGGCATCTTATTCACATGTTTATATATTTATTTTGAGTACTTGAGGGCATCTAGAAGATAATAATATGGCAAGTAATAAACATACACACACGCACGCACAAAGGTTAAAAGTTTAATTAACTTAATTATGATTGGATTGAGCAATGTTTGTGGTTTAATAATTGTATAAATATAAATACATATGTTTCATTTCAAGCATGTTCTCTAGTTGGTGCTTGATGCCCAACTTTGATGTTTATTGGTGCTTGAATGTGATTCCTTTAGTAATGTCTCTTCATGTATAGAGTTTTTGTTATTATCCTTCATTATTTCTCTCTTTTAAAGAATAAATAAATAAATTAAAAATGAGCTATTTTTTATTTAATTGATAAAATAAATAAAACATTAAATCCATCTTGTAAAAAAAAATTGATATAAATAAAAGCTATTTTCTTTTCGGTAAAACACATGCATGTATGGTTTTGTATTAGAAAACAAGAGGAATAAATTCAGTACCATTTTCATTGGTTAATTTTAAAACTCTCACACTTTATAAAATATCGTATTATAATTTTATGTTTGACGGGCTTCATTTAAAAATTAAAAAAAAACAACTATGTGCTATTTAAAAATAATAATAATTTAGAAATTGCATTACATGCAGGCCAAACACATCCCACAAGCACTACTAGTTAATGTCTCCCACCAAACTTTGAGTTTTTGTACTTTTTGAATTTTTTTCTTTCTAAATTGATATGATACGTATATATGTTCATTAAATCATGAAAATACTATTTTTTGAAAAAAAAAAATGATTTGAATGATATATAACCAGTCAACAAATATGTTTGATTTCTACAAACAAAAATTTAAACACATTATACATATGAATATATGTATTAAAAAAATATCACCATCAGCCACATAAGTGTGACCAATATTAGAGTCCTTTTGTGAAAATTTCCACTTTTCGTCCTTGTTTTAAAATCTAATAGTTTTGATTCATTGAATATATATATAATGGATGAATGAATTACATTAGATTAGGTGAAAATGTATGTTGAGCGTGCACATGCACATGCTTCTTACCTTATCCAATCTTTTTAACTTTTTTTTTTTTTTTGTTTTCATGTAATTATTTTAATGCTTGAGTTCACAGATTCCTTGTCGACAGCCAACAAGAGTGATAATAAAAAAAAGAAAACAAACAAATATGAAAGAAATAAATAAATTGACATCTCTTTGTTTTTTTTTTCTTTTGATAGTCTCTGCATCTTTAATGTGTTCTTTTCCATTTATATGTGGTACTTTTTCTAAAATAAATAAACAAACAATCCTTGTCTTCAGTTTTGTATTTCCAAAGCACTACTTTTATCATTGGAAATGTGTATAAATTAACTACTCACATGAAAGAGCAAATGTCTCTTGAACTCTCCAAGCTCCAAATAATAGACAAGTTTGTGCTAGTTGACAATTTAATTATTATTAAGATGAGATTATATATGTAACAAATTAAACTAGAACTAGTTGCATGCTTTGCGTTGATTATTCCATGCATTATAGTATATAACCACTGGTTTAATGGAGAGTAATAGGCCACATCTCACCGCCAAATAAATAAATAAATAAATAAGATGTTCAAACACATGCATGTTCTTCATATCTCGAGGCTTGGGACCATTAAAGTTTAATAACTAGTACGCTAATTAAGAATTAAAAATAAGGGAATAAAATTAGCAAAACAAGGTCACATGGATCATTATTGCACTGATTTGCACCATAATTCCTAATGGAATGCGCTTAATTAATTAATTCCAAAACAACGTCCTTCGCTGCTTTCTCTTTCTTTGCACATCATAATCACGGCAAATTAATTAATTAGTTATTTCAGTCCAAAGTCATAGAAATTTTTTTTTCTTTGAATAAATCAATGAAATTTTTGTACATAAGAAAGTACTTTTTAAATTGAGTTGTTTATACCTTTTTCAAAGGTCAGAATTTTACTCATCTTTCAAAGCATGGTTTATTTCAAATTCAATGTATCCACTCTGACTACTTCTTTTATATTATTATTATTATTACTATTTTAACTTCTATACATTTTGTTCGTTTCAAATATTGATACTAGGATTAATTTTTTATGAGGTAAAAAAAAATCTATTTTTCAATGGTCGAAAAAACGAAAAAGGAAAAATAAAAAAACTCAATTAATTAATCCATATAGCACATTTTAATTAAAATACAAATAAATCAATAACATGACATCCCATAACAAGAAACAAAACAACAAAGTGGACTATGAGTCTATGATCAAGTGGCAACTTAGGGCAAAGTATGCGATTTTTTTTTCATTTTATTGTAAAAAATAAAAAATAAATCACATGCCGTTAAATAAAAGATTTTTTGGGCTCCCACCATAGGATAGCATAGTGAATACATTAAAAAAAAACAACAGAAGGTAGAGAGGTAGGAAGTCAACCATTACCATAGAAAGTTGAATCCCACTAAACACATGAAATCAAGTGCGTGTGAGAAGGAAATTATATATTTTTAAAATAGTTGCTTATCTTTTTCGGTTTTTTTAGGCAAAGGTAACAAGATCCCCCGGAAAAAAAACAAACAAACAAGTACAAAATTATATTAGTTATAGTGGCTTAATAAGTTTTTTGGGATAAATTCCCCGTCATATAATTCCAGAGAAGAAAAAACATTGTTCCTCCCAAATAAGACACACCACGACCAACAAGCAAATTTGATGAACAGTACTTGCACCTGTTGTACATTCCGTGAACAGTATTTGATGAACATCACTGCAAGAGCAAAGTTTCGAACCCTCACCGCATGGTGAGTTACTATTGGACTACAGGTAACTTCTTGTTACTTATCTCGTTTTGTTGAGTAGAAATGGTTATTAGCCTCTTTTATCAAGTGAAAAGTGTCAATACTAACATAGTTAGTGGCAAAAGCACTTTGACACTGTATGGACAGGCACGGATTCAAAACCCCCTACGATACTACAGACGTATTGTTTTTTCACTGTTCACTAAAACTTAATACTGTAAAGTATTGTCTATTTTTTATACACTGGGTCTTTTGTGAGAGAAGTCGCACTTGTTGCTATTTGTCCAAAAAATAAAATAAAATATTTCTTTACAAAAACCTTCAACATAACTGTTTTGAAATTGTTTTTTTAACAATTGTGTGAAGACCTAAACCTTCTAGTTTTTTAAGAGAAGGATGAAATACCAACTATTATATTAGAAGATAGTTCTTTTGAAAATATTTGATCAATGAAAATGATTATAAATAAAAAATATTATTTTATTTTATTTTTTATAATATAGATAATTAAAAAAAACATATTTTTTTAATTTCAATCATAAATTGAGAGGCAATCAAACTCTCAAGCTCCAGAATGGGAGCCAAATATCTTATCAATAAAATTTTTTTAGTTTTTTTCAATTTTAATATTTAATATAATTATTGAATGTTATCACACATGCAATTATTACTTTTCTAATATCGCCGTAATTGGCAAGTGAATGTATCATTTACGTAATTATTATGTTTCTAACATTGGCTCAATTGGTGAGTGATTATATCATTAATCTTTATATAGAAAATTGAGGGTTCAAGTTTTTTTAAAAAATATAGTTGAAGATTAAAATTGTGTATGTGGCATGTTTCCGCGGCATTGTAAAAAAAACACTTTACTCACTGATACGTTTAAATTAAAAAAAGAAAAAAGAAAAATATGTAAGATAGATGAACAGGACATTTCTCAAAAAAAAAAAAGAACAGGACACATACCATGTTCACGCATCACTGTTTACTTTTGAAAGACTGCTACTTCTTTTCCCTGTTTACTATTTACTATTCGCTTTAATGCTTATTCTAGTTTGCTTGTCACGTTGAGAGTCTCTGTAACAGCAGCCGTATCTCACTTGATTTTTTTTTTTTTATTGAAAACGAGAAATCCTGATATGCATGTGTAACTCGATCAAAGCTTATTAAAAAAAAAAAAAAAAGCATGGAGAGATTCACACGAATTTAAGAGTAAAAAAGAAAGGAGAAAACCATAAGCGAGTAATATTAATCTTTCTCTTGTGGACGAAGCAAGCGTTGTTAACCGAAGAAGTAAAAGAACACGTGACGGTGAGTAGAAAGTAGAAACAGAGCAGTTACTATGCAGAGTGCAAAGAGATGGAGAGGAGATCTATAGTTGGTACTTGATTATGACGTTGGAGTTGAAATCGTCTGAGACACACACACAGAGATATATATATAATAAGAAAAGTCATTTAACGCACGAGTTATACGTGCTATTCTCCTCCTTTCCGCATCATGTGTGGCTGACAATGGTGGCAAACAAAGCATAGCTGGTGACACTCTATAAAACAACTAGCAAAACCTAGCAAGGTCCCAACCTCTCCCTCCCAGTCCTTATCCATCGTCTCCCTCCCTCTTATTACTTTGTGTTTGCATATATATATATATATATCAGGAAGAGGTGCTAGATTATATATAGTCCCAAGGGTGGGTGGTCTGTTTGTTTGTTATTCATGGATTCAATGGAAAGCATGATCTCAAGTCTTCAGACATACATGTCCTTGGCCTTCTTCTTATTCACTGGTGTTTTTCTCATATTTGCTCTAGCGTTGAAGATCTTGAGATCGAGCCCATGGTGCAGCTGCGACGTATGCCGAGCCTACGCGTCGTCGTCTTGGACGGCGGAGTTTGACAACCTCTGTGACTGGTACACGCACTTGCTGCGTCTCTCTCCGACACGCACCATTCACATCCATATCCTCGGAAACACCATCACGGCCAACCCGGACAACGTTGAGCACATGCTCAAGACTCGGTTTGATAACTTCCCCAAAGGCAAGCACTTCTCCACCATCCTCGGTGATCTCCTCGGCCATGGTATCTTTAATGTTGACGGTGACTCATGGCTGTTCCAGAGAAAGATGGCGAGTCTTGAGTTGGGTAGCAACTCCGTCCGGTCTTACGCTGCTCGTATTGTAGCCGACGAGGTGCACGACCGGCTTCTTCCTTTTCTTTCCTCCGTCGCCGGCACCGGAGGAGTCATTGACCTTCAAGACGTTTTCCGCCGGTTCGCCTTTGATAGCATAAGCAAGATCTCATTTGGACTCGACCGGGGATGTCTCGAGCTGCCGGTTCCGATGACGGAGTTCGCTGCGGCATTTGACCTTGCCTCGAAACTCTCCGCACAGAGGGCGACAGCCACGTGCGCGTCAACGTGGAAAGTCAAGCGGTTGTTTAACTGGGGATCTGAGAAGGAGCTCCAGCGTGCTATCCGGCTTGTTAACGTCTTGGCGGAAGAGGTGATAAGACAGAGGAGAAAGCTCGGGTTCACAGAGAACCATGATCTACTATCCAGATTCATGGGCTCGGTCAACGAGGGCAAATACCTCCGTGACATAGTCATCAGCTTCTTACTCGCCGGGCGCGACACGGTCGCATCAGGTTTGACCAGCTTCTTCTTGGAACTCTCAAAGAACACGCGCGTTCAGCGCGCGATACAGGACGAGATCAACCGTGTTGTGAGGAACTCGAGCTGCGAGTTCGACCAGGTGGTGAGCCACGAGCATATCAAGGAGATGCACTACGTGCACGCGGCGCTATACGAGACCTTGAGGCTTTACCCGCCCGTGCAGTTGGACTCCAAGTTCTGCTTGGAGGACGACGTGCTCCCGGATGGCACGTTCGTGAGCAAGGGCACGAGGGTCACATACCACCCGTACGCGATGGGCCGGATGGAAGACGCGTGGGGTCCCGATTGTGAGGTGTTCCGGCCTGAGCGTTGGCTTTGTAACGGTGTTTTCAAGCCTGAGAACCCGTTCAAGTTCCCTGTTTTCCAGGCCGGGCTTCGAGTGTGCTTAGGCAAAGAGATGGCTATCATGCAGATGAAGACAGTGATCGTGTCCATTGTTCGAGCATTTGACATCAATGTTATTAATGAAACCAGCAGCAGCCGCAGCCGACCTCCCAAGTTCGCACCGGGCCTTACAGCATCCTTTGCCTCCGGTCTTATGGCCCGCGTGAGCCGTAGAACCTCCAACGATGGCACATGCTCATGCTAGCTATTCCAATGTAAACGATGTTTGATAAAATTCATACCATCATATCATCATCATCATCATGTCATCCTAAGCGGATGGAACATTCTTGTGATTGGGATAGGATACATGGCTGATTGTACATATATTTTTATTTATATATATATATATTTATATTTCACTGTTGGAAGCTTGATCGAAAATCAAGAAATTATTAATTAGGCGTTGATTGGCTACATCTCTGGTGTGCTTGATCTGTTTTTGTTCTTCTTCCTCTCCACCAATCTTTTGTAGGAAAAGGTACACCAAGGAAGATATTTTGGATTGAAATTAAGACTGGCAGTTAAGCATCTGATTCTTTGAGCTTGTGGTTTTTAAGAACTCTAGTCATTACCACACATTTTTTCTCAATATATACATATTCATGGTACAGTGCCTCTCAGCGTTCAGCATCACTCTGTTAGGCTTAATAATGAAGCTACGAGCTAGTTAATTATTATATATATATACATAATAGTGTATTAATTTGTCCTTGTTATTACAACAGATATATATGCTTTGCTTTTTCAATGTCCATTATTGTTGTGTGTTCAGACTAAATTTTGAGAGTGATCTTTAGCTTGATTAATTGCCTTCAACCATAATAATAAAAGATTAATAATCTCTGTGACATGAGTGGTGGGTGTGTCACTCAGCAAAGTGGATAAGCTGAAGAGGTCATGGAGCAACACGGATGGGTGAGAAGCTTTATTTTATCTTTATCCATCCAATCTTGTTTCACGTTCTGTTCTGACATCATTTCAATTCAGAAAACAGCATGCCATTTTTCATGGCCTCTTCCTCACTGATGACGTCCCCTTGTCAGATATATCTGATCAGGATGTTATTTTTAACATATGTTTTATTAACACTAAACTAGTTTCATTTAATAGTTAATTATAAACATCTTTCTCTTCTGCAACTTAGTTATAAACTAGAATTGAACTTCATTGATCACCTTCCACACATTTAATCAAAAAATCATGTATGTTGATGATGCAGTACTGCACTGATTGCCATCAAACACTGATAGCAAGTACCCGTGAGACCTCCTCTTTAATATTTTGTCTAAAACTAGAAAGTAGAGATTCTTACTCAACCCCATGCAGGATCTCCATCAGGATACACTGCATGGTCTAGATTACTCATCAATATATCTATTCTTGCATACCTTTAACATTTTCCTACTTTTTCTTTTGTAGTTTTCTTCAATCTCAGATATCATTAGAATCATGTTAATTTCCATTACCAGACACATGAATCTCCATTTCATTGTGTTCAATTCTATCTATTTTTATTGAAAACAACCAATAATAATAATAATAATAGACATATCAGTTGGGGAAAGTTATGTCTTAATTTGTCCTCTCACAACATAATTAGCATGTTAATTATGATTCCTTAATGATAGGTAGAAGACAAGGTTGTTCACATCTACACGTCCTTTAATTCCAATTTTATTTATCTCGTTTGTTAGGAATTATGATATACTGCAGCCAAACCATCTTTGGTTTTGTGTTATTGATTGATTTAAGACTTTGTATTCTTTTGAGAAGTGTTAAATTTCTCATTTAAGATAAAACAAAAGCATGTCTGTTTGCCCTTAATTTCCTCCACGTGATTTTCTTATCAATTCTCAGAATAATCAAGTTTGAGACATAGCCATTAGATTCCTTGTAAAACCAGGCACGATGCAGTGCCTCAAATAATTAACAATTTTAATTCTTTAAAATATAAGGACGATTTCATATTAGCCCACTTGATAGCTAGAATGATTGCCTTGATGACAAATGGAAGCCATTATAGTAAGTTAGCAGTCAGATTAATGGCCTTAATCAAGTCAATATTCAAACAACTTATATGTATTTTCTAATTGACGGTGAATAAAATATTGATCACGGCCAATTTAATCAAACCAAGGAAAACATTAAAAAAACAAAAAACAAAAAACATGCTTCATATATTTATAGTGATAGTCCATCTATATAGATACAAACATTTCGGGGCTGTCTCGTGTTTTGCAATGAAAAACCTTCATTGCTAAGTTTTTTCCTAAAAAATTCTTTACTTTAATTATTTTTTAAAATAAAATTATAATGTTTGTTATTTCCAATTGAAAGTTATAATTAAAATATATATAAAGTTAATTTAACTATTTGGTAGGAATACATTTTCCCAGCAAGAACATTTTAATTCTTAGATTTGGTCTTAATTTACGTTTTTAAATTGCATATCCTCTACCTCGTTTCATTTTTTGTTGTTTAATTTCATTAGTTATTGATGCTCTATCGTGGCATTTTTTGTCATGTTACGATGATCTTGTGATATTTGCACGGCTTCTTCTTGCGTAAATAATGGAGTTTTTAATAATCTAAATAAAGCAATACAAACCTCATAAAAAACTAACTAAATATGTAAACTAGTTTCAAGTGTCCACAGTCTAAGAAAGCTTTAAAAAAAAAAAAAGTGTTATATCTTGAATAGTCTAATGTATGTGTAGAGAGTCATGTAGAATGCAAAAGCAAATCTGAAAAAAAAAAAATAATAGTAAAGAGAAATATATAATAAAAAAAATTAAGCATAAAGAATAAAAAATTAACACTAAATGCACAAGTCTGATAAAAAAAAAAAGAAGATAATATTAAAGTTTTACATTTGTAAAAGTTTCACAATCCACTTTACTATCCGTTGCAAATAATTTTCACTTGTGAATAATTTGTTGTAGTTAATGAAAAAGTGATTACAAAAAAACTACTCATTTTACATGTAATATATGATAAGCATGTGAAAGTATTTTATATATATATTTTTATTATATTTATAAAATAAACAAATTGATATGTACCAAAAAGCATCATTGATCTTGTATTTATCATGTCGTTTTTTTCAATTAATTCGTGATTTGTCGTTTTTTTAAATGAAAGAATAAAATCCAAATGGATCCAATGGAGAAGATAACAACCGCAGGATCAATGATTCAATTGCAATTGTTTGTGAACATAAGAATAAATATTTATCACAATTTATGATTTAATTCATAGAGACTAAACATGATATTATCATGTGCATACGTTCGGCTGTTTTGTATGATTAAATCTAACACAGCCCACAAATTTTGGAGGTTGTAATGAAAGGAAATGGGCACAGGACACCACATTCATGAGGTTGTACATTGTACTGGGACAAGTCTAATCACATGATATGATGTGGTTTCAGTGGTCTTACGTGGAAAATCAAGGGCGGAGCAAATTGTATCTCATCTTTTGGCTTCAATCCCAAAATGGCTTCTAGTTCAGACGACAAGTCAGCGATGACGGGAAGGGGCATTTATATTATTATGTGTTTATAAAAAAATGAAATGTTTTATTTTTCTACTATGTGAGCCCCACCCCTTATTTTTAATACCAACCTTTGATATTTTTTTATCTAACCGTTGATTTTGTTTTCAGTTTCAAAACCCTAACCACCTCTTCACCTCTTCCGTTTTAGATCGCAGTTAGGAAAAGAAAAAACGTAGCCTCATCTTCTTCTCGCTCTTTGCAAGGGGTGTCGGCAGTGAGGATGGGAGAAGGGTCTCATCATCCAGGGTTGATTCAGTATTATTGTTGAGGTAAGCATCCTGTTCCTCAGATTTTTGACCAAATTGTAGAATTGTTGTTTTCTAGATCTTGATCTGTTATTGCCGGATGTTAGTGATGGATGGGTTAGGTTAGCTTCTTGTTTGAGGAGTTTGGGATTAATTTGATAGATTTCAGATTTCGTTTTTGCTTATAATAGAAACCCTCTTCGATTTTAGGGATCTTAAAGGGATTAATTTGATAGATTTTAGGGATATTTTTGTGCAGAACTTGAAGAATTATGGTCATTTTTTATGATCATAGAAATTGAATTGGATGAGATGAAAAATAGAAACATTGTTTATTATTAATTTATATGTTCGTCAGTTAAATTTCATTTCTTTTGAAGTTGTATTTTGAGAGATATGCGTGTTTGAAAAGGACACGTCTAAATTACAAGTCTGCAGAAATAGTTGGAGATTCAATTGAATGGTATGCATTGAGTAGTGTTCTAAACCATGTAAATTTTGGATATGTCATAGCCTTGGTTGTCTATTATCCTTAGAATTTATGATTTTGTGATTTGAGAAAAGATAGACAAATTTATGGCTGATTTAGTAATCATGGGTCATGATAGAATTTTAATATGACAATTTAGAGTGGTAGCTTGACCTTTTGCATTTGTATCATTCTTTCAATTTTCTTATTTGTGTTAAATAGGTTTTGATATCCTTGAAAATTATTCTCAAATTTATGGTATTTTGAGGAAAACCTGTTCGATTTGAGATTTGGAGTTTTTGGGCATTAATCAGGTAAGTTTCCGCATATAAATGATACTATATGTATAAACTCTAAAAGTTTTGGTTTTTCTTTATATTTGAAAGTGCCAAATGAAAAGAAAAAGATATTATTGTCATTATTATATGTTATTACTGTTACTTGAAGCTTTGATGTTTAATATTATTCTGTTTATAATTTTTATTTTTGTTTATTAAATTATGTATTTATTGAAATTCATTGCGAGATATTTTGTCTTCTTAAATAAATGGACATATTTTTAGTGAAATTGGGATCATTTGAATCTTGGTATTTCGACTTTGCCGAATATTTGATAAGAATTATTTTGACACAGTACTCGTAGTCCCTAAATTAACTTTGCAATAACCCTGTCAATAGTGGTTAAACACTGACCGTGTCGATATGTACTCTGGTATAAAAACTGTAGTTTGACACCGTTCCGTCGGTGAAGAATAACGGCTTATGATATTCTCTCTCGGGTCACCGAGGGTAAAGAAATGAGCTCTGATATTCTAGCTCGGGTCACCGAGGTTAAATATATGAATTCTGTTATTTTGTTTTGGCAATAGTTGTTTGGGGGACCTATATGCTCAATTTTTGACATGTGTGTTATTTGAAATAAATTTGATTTTTGATTTTTGTTTTTGATAAGTTATTATTGTTTTGTAAATGTATAGTGGGTTTTTTACTTGGCTATTAAGCTCATAATCTTGTTGTTAAATTTTTTTTTTTCCAGATCTAGGGTGTTTAATACAACAGACATCTTAGTTAGCTAGCTAAAGATTGTGTTCTTGATCATTTCTAAATTTGATTTGTCATTCTGTTTGTGTGAGTATTTGATTTATGTATAGAACCCCAGCTTGTATTTGAAGTTGTTATTTTTGAACTTTGTAAATTTCTGTTGTTGACTTTTGAAGTTACAATTGTGTTAGATTGTTTGTTTTGTTTTGAATCAGGTTTAAGGCTTTGCGTGCCTACTTGGTTACAGCCTTGTAGATATGCGGCCGTTTGTCAACGTTTCGGGTTCGGAGCGTGAAAAATAAAACATCTGTTTATTTATTTTTATTAAAAAAATATGAGTTAATTTTTTGAAAATATATCATGATATCTATTTTTTTTAAAATTTTTTTTAAATTATTTAAATTGTTTTTTTACAAAGGTAACAAATAACAGCAGTCTCATAAAAAATTATTAAAAGATAAATAAATAAGGTAATATATTAATTATGAGAGTCTAACAATTATGTAAAGATGATTATGTTCAGTAGCTTACTTCGGAGTAAGTTACTCCACCTTCAGCTTATATAGATCTATGCTTCCAAACGACGGCTTTCGTTTTCTAGACTTCTTTTTTTTTCTTTTCATGTTTGTTTGTTGGACTTTCTTGTAGCTCAGCTCTTCATCATATCTGGCTATTCTTTTACCCTTTGTGATTTGTATTTTTTTTTTCTATTTTAATAAATTGGTGGTTTATCTATTTTTATAAAAAAATAATTATGTAAAGATATAATTATTTAAATTATGAAATAAGCATTGATGTTTATTATTATTATTTTTCTTTTTATTATGATTAGCTGATTATCAATTTAGAAATAAAAAGAGAGTGAAAAACTGATGTTTTGCTTTTTATGGATGTGGGTCCTTGTGCACCTCGTCTTAATGATTTAGTTTGACGGAACGTTTTGTTGTTATATATCATAATAGAATAGGAGCAATTCAATACCGAATTTTATGTATTTTTTAATTTATTTCATTAAATGTAGAAAGAATAATTATTTTATTTTATTTTTTAACTTTAATTATGACACAAAGGATTGATATTGACTAAAATAATAAGATGGGGTACCGCAATCAATGAGGTCAAGATGATGCTTTTCAGTGAAATGGCTTTGTGTGGCTGAAATTGTTTATTAATTGATATTAAAGTTTGAGTTTCATGAAATAAGCTCTTCAAGAAAATAAGTTTATTTATTTACCCATTTTTCCCCTACAAGATTTTATAAATAAAACATGTATACCAGTGCTTCATAATTAAAATACACACATTTTTATATGAAATACAAAAATAAGAAAATATAGTAAAACAAATAGAATAACAAAAATATAAATAAAGTATTGACATAAATGCTTCATTCTAGTTATAATTTGTTTAAAAATAAAATTTTTATGTAATAATAAAAAAAATTCAGTTTAATTATAGTCTCATTTAAATAGTATCATAAACAGTATCTGAGCCCTAATGATATTGATTAACAATATTATTACAACAACATTATAATAGTTTGGCGTAAGACTTTAACCCTAAATTTTATCTATTACTGTCTTGTAACAATACCTATCTGAACTATAACTATGAAAAGACAGCACCTTAATTATATCTTACTCTCTTGAAGACGAAAATGTGGATCCAAAGGCCATGGAGAAGTTGCAACAGCTATTGTTCACACATATGTATTTTGATGCAGATGTGAGAGCTCTCTTGTCAATTCATGCTTGTTTCCCTAGTTGTTCTGAAAGATCACCACTATAATATTTTGTAGTTTGGTTTTATAAAAAAACAAAATATGAAACAAATTTTTACATCTCTTTACTAAAGATATAATTAAATAGTTATGTTTATAATCATGATAAGGTATTCAAGGAGGGGTATTTTTTATTTCTTTAATTATTTTTATTTTACAAGTGGTTTTAAAACTTTCATATGATATTCTTAGAAATATGTTTTTTTTTTTTAATTTATGGTTTATCTAATTTAAAAAAATGTTTTTTGAGTTGACGAATTGTAAAAACTTGTTTTTGGATCCATTTAAATCAATTAAAGTAGTAAATAAGAGTGGACTTATTATTCTTGTATGGTGTTTCCATATCCATTGTCTTACTTATCTATAAAAATTTATATTAATTTAATGAGTATTATTTATTCATTTTAATTTATATAGAGATAAACTACAGGCGTCCGCATATTGTTCATGACATTCTTTAATGCAGAGGAAAGTTCCATCTTCCCAACTATTCACTTATGCATTTATATTGGGTTCCGCCAAGAGCTACTAAATATTTTTTTTTGATTTTTTTTATTAACACTAGATAATTCTTTTTAAGAAAGAAGGCTACAATTAAGGTGCATTTGGTTAAAAAATAGTCCATCAAAGTAGTGGAAGTTTTGAAGTACCATTTTAGTTAAAAATTTTAAATTCAATGTGCTTGGTTGACCAAGCAAACAGAAGTATCAAATCATTGACAAATTTTTTTAATTAGTAAAAGTAAAAAATTTAAAAATAATAAAAATGAGGTTTTACTTACCTCTTTATACTTGTTGAGCTTATAATTTCTTAACATGATAATTTTTTAAAAAAAAATTGTAAACAATAAAAGAGAAAAAATAATTAAATGATTAAAAAAATATAAAAAAAAGTAAACAATAAAATATAAAAATATAAAGACAATAAAAGATAAGAATTAAAAAATAAAACATAAATAAATAAAACATAAATAAATAAGAATTTTCTCAAAACAAAAGTGTCACATCGGCTACTATTTTCATCACTTCAATCTCTTTTTGGGCTAACCAAACACACCCTTGGTATATAGCCCCTTGAGTTGATGTTATTGTTGTCCTTGCAAATCATGTTTCAACAATGGCCATAATTTGAAGTCATACCTTAGTTCACTGTTGGGTTCCGGTTTTTGTTTTTGTTTTTTTGGCTTTTTAAATAACAGTCTTTTAAGAAGTGCTTTAAAGTTAGTGTTAGGCATAAAAAATTAATCAGTAAATAAACAAATAAAATAAAATGCTGCTGGACGTGACATGTCACACACAACTGTTTGGTTGATTCACCACCATTCAAAATACCAAGTTTTGTGGACATGCATGATTATCATACATGCTAAGCCTTGCCATCCGGGGTCCTCACTGGACCCTTTCTCCATGATTATTAATTGGTTGATGATGGTGAATAATTGTCCTCGCGTAGTTGCTGACCTTAATTTCGTCACTTAAAAATAAAAAAAAAAATTATTTTGAGGGCATCAAACCTTAATATATATATATATATATACTATGAATGCAATGCTTTGTCTTTCTTTGGACAAGCCCATGTGAATTTCTCTTTCACCCTTTTTTAAGTGGTTGCTTGTGGCCAAATTGAAGTAGGACGTATACATGTGATAATATTCCAAAGCATTTAATTCCGTCAGGAAATACAACGTTGTTATCATCATTCATTTGAATCTGCCTAGAAAGACACATAAAATAAATAAATTAATTATTTAACTAACAAACATAGGAAAAAATCTGGAGCATTTGTCCACTGCTTTCTTTTGTTAGTTTATATGAACACCAAACTTGTGCTCTGAAGACTGCCAAGGCCCAATTCTGGAAGCCTACAAGTTGTTTATATACACAATATTTATAGTCCACCAAAATAAATTCCCTTTTTATTCATTAGTTGTGAATATATAATAATGATAATGATAATGATAATATGGTGGCATCAATACTGATAATTAAAGTACATAATCAACAACATTGCAATTTGCAAACAAACAAAAGAGAAATTTTTATTTTGTTAAACCTGACAATGAGACAGGTTTTGCTGTTGGTCTCTAGGCTTACTTCTTGCAAACGATCCCATGACCATTAATTTCACTCCCACACTTGATCACACCAGCCAGTTCTGTAGCCATGGCAATAACGCCCTCACCGCCACCATTGAACCTTGCAACAGCGCAGTCAGTGGTGTAAAGCCCGGAGGATGAGAACTTATCCAAACCTCCCATTAATGGCATGCTGGAACTCATCTTGACTCTGCTAACATAGTTGTCTTTGTAGGTCTGACCCAGCACACCATCCACTTCTTGAGTGAGTGAGTAGAACTTGAATGCAAGCTCAAGGTGGGCGAAGCAATCATCAGCAGTAACCCCATAGTGGTGCACTCGTGACTCCTCCTCGGTGATAGGTACCACGTTGGCCTGGACTTTGAACATCCCATCCACCTCCACTGTAACTCCATTAGCATCACTTGAACGGGTTATGGTCACTGTTGGCTCTGTGGGTGCTTGCCATTTGGCACCTTCCTCTGTGGGTAATAAGACTTGCTCTCCATTCAAAGAGATGATGAGATGGTCCTCTGCACTGTTCCAGATTGAGGTCTTTTTAGCTCCGACGTAGAGCTTGTGGCTGTGGAACAGGATGGCGATGGATTGCACCCAAGTGAAGTCACGCTTCATCTCAGCGTTCCGGCGTCCGATGAAGTGGCCATTGATGTGGAGGTGGGAGTCTGAGAGCAAGCAGAAGTCCTTGTCCTTCTCTCCGTGGAAGTAGAAGGTGATACCATCCCCACCTACGAAACGTGGGTCTTGGCATACACCACCTGGTTTGTCACAATCTGCGTTGTTTGATTGACATAGACAATATTGTTATCAGTTAAATATTTTTGATCAATTAATATGCACGTACTACTCCAACTATGGGATGGAAATATTGTTAATTTGATCATCAAAATTCAGGTAGTACTTACAGCAGACAGGCTTGCAGGCCTTGCAATCTATGAAACAGGATCCTGGGCAAGAAGGTGGGCAAGGTTGTTGCCCGCTGCAGTAGGGGAACATCTTCCTGTCACACTTCACTGTTTTTGTTCCACCACCACCATTGTTGCCGCCCCCATTATTACCTCCACCATTGTTGCCACCTCCAGTGTTGCCTCCACCTTCATTGCCATTGCCTTTGCCGTTGCCATTTCCATTTCCGTTGCCATTTCCATTGCCATTGTTGCCATTTCCATTGCCATTGCCATTGCCATTGTTGCCATTGCCTTTGCCATTGCCATTTCCATTGTTGCCATTGCCTTTGCCATTCCCATTCCCATTGCTATTTCCATTATTGCCATTGTCATTGCTATTGCCATTCTTACCTCCCTTATTCCCTCCATTACCATCTGCAGCCATAGCTACGACCAAGAGAAGAATGAAGAAGATCAAGGAAACCCACAATTGTGAAGATCTTGATCGTGCCATTGGTCTTATGATAAGTTAAGACTGGTTTAATTTTCCTTGTTAAGAGACGATGGCCTCACTAACCTTCTTATAGACTGGTTTGCATGAGCGAGGATAGAGCGTAATAGGTGGTGATGACTCTCACGTGGGACGGTGGCTTGGAGGAAAATTGGGATCGTGTCTACTATATTTTCAATCCTCTACGTAACCATGCAACGAAGTAAGTATTCCTTTACGTATCTTTCAGCTTGAGTACATGAAGCAAAAGCATAGCCATCCCATCTAACAGGCTCTTATAATCTACTTATCATTGTCTTTCCGGAGAAGAATGGAAGAGTATCGTCCAAGTTTTCTTTTACTTAAGTTTATTAATGGTTGTCCAAACACAAGGAGGAATATTTTATATATTTTTTAATCCAAAGTCAGAGTAAGTAAACAACTAATTGTTGAGTCGGCAGTTAAATAAAATCCTGATTTTAGACAATTTGGCCAAGTGGGCTGTGATTGAAACGATCGCGCATAGACCGGAGGAATCTATCAATCATTTCCTCTTTAATTGTTATTTTGCTTCCTAGTACTCTTTTCCGTTGTTTTCGCATCTTTTATACAATAACTATTTTAAATTTTAAAATAAAAATAAATAAATAAATTATTTTTTTAATTAGATTTATGGATTTTTTTTCATTAAACTCTTGTTCCTTCAACCGGCCATTAATCAGTAATTTTTTTTTTTTTTTTTAAAAAGTGAATAAACCATCAATGATAGGAAAAAAAAAAAAAAGAGGAAATAAACTGGAAAACACTACAACCTAATCACCAAGGGTGACACCTGCTAAAAAAATATAAGAACAACTGAAAAAATAAAATAACGGCACAAAAGAGAAACATCAACAACAAAAGAAACATAAAAAGAATAGAAAACAGATAGAGACCTAGGGGAAGGCACGCCCTAGAGGGGTGTGCGAAGAAACTGGCAATCAGAGACGTATGCATTTAAAGATGCGTATCCTTGATGCCGCTATTAGAGTCACCATTAGCATAAGTGTTGGCGAGTTGGGACCTTGCAAATGAAAGACTGCGTTTGATGCGGGAGATGGACTACTCCAGTTGAGCCTGAATTGGGCCAGGGGCTGCAAAAAACCACGCGATAAGCATATGGTCAAGTTTACATATGATAGCAGAAAAATCAGAGACTGAGCAAGAAAAAATACAGCTATTACTTTCAGCCTAAATGGCTCAGCAAATAAGACGAATGAATAAATTTCCTAGGGCCATGTGCTTAAACACCCTGCCCAGGACTCAGGAGCTCCACAGGTCCCTCAGCTTGTTGGGAAGAGAAGGAACTTCAAAGGCAACACAGAATTGCGCCCAAATCCGGGACGCGAAAGGACAACTAATCATAAGATGATTAACAGTTTAACAAGCTGAATGGCAAAGAACACAAGTTGTAGTAGCGATCTTGTTGCACCTTCTACGAGCAAGGTTTTCCAAGGTGAAAATTTTGTCATTCAAAACTAGTTCACTTTCAAGGGGCAAACCTCACCATAGAGAGATTTATTAAAGGAGCATCTTGTCCCTCCATTAGTACATTTTTCTTGACATGTTTTACCATTGAGTTTTTCAATTTAAAATTTTGAAAGTCTATACTTTTTCAGTGTGTAAAATTTTTTCCCACTAAAATCTTTAATTTAAAATTATGAATATTAATTTTAAAAATTGTTGTGATTAATAGAGTTGTGATTAATCTATTTTTTAAATTGTTATATATATATAATATGTGCAATCCAGTGCTATTACTCTTTAAAAAAAAAAAAAAACATTATACCAAATTTTTATTATGAAAATAATAAATACCTATGGTCAGATTTAACAACTATACCTTTCAATTGCTATTATGTAACTATTTTATTTTTTATTTTTTATTTTTTATTTTTAACAAAGGTTAAGCGCCACCCCGTTAAGGGGTTATCAAGGACCTAGTTACTGGTTGTCCACATGTAGTTATTTTAAAACAGTTTTTTTGCAATATATATATATTGAAACAAATTCAACTCAGTGAGATAAATATTATTATGTGAAATAAATAAAGTCCGATTTATTTTTTGAAAGCAAGAAGATATAAGGGGAAGCTTCTTTGAATAAACCTATATTTTAGTGGCATAGTAAATACCGTTAATTTAAATTTAATTCAGATTTAATTTAATTTTAAGTTTAAAATTAACTCTAATTGTGTATAATTTGTTCAATTAAATTAATGTGATCAATATTAATTGATGCTTTAGATTCAAGTGTGAATTATACTTTTATATATTTAAAGACAATTTATTCCATAGGTTTTTTAATCTATTGTTCTAACACACATCATCATGCACAATGGCACAAAAAAATCCAAATAGATTAAAAGCCTTTTCATCAATTCAATTTTGTTTTTATTTTTATTCTTTTCTTTTCTTTTATTATTTTTATTTTGCTGTGAACAGTCCTGCTTGTATTATATATGGATATAAATATTTTATATTCATATTATATTTATGTGATTCAATAAAAATTGATAAATTCCACATTTACCGGCCACCTCAGCTCCACGAAGGGTGTATGTTTGTTTGGATTTATTCATAACTTCACAGTGATAAAGCTAAGAGGAAAAATATTGATAATCCAGCTTGTAAATAAACATTTAAACATGCCACACTTATTCCATGTACCCTTATTCAATCACACACACACACATATATATGCATGTACGTGTTTGTCTTTGGACATATTATTTTGATTGTTTTGCATGCAGAGCTTAATTTTCACTACTTCTTGCAAACAATCCCGCGGCCACTAACTCCGCTGCTGCAAGTTATATCAGCCAGCTCCGACCCCAGGGCTGTCCCGGCCGGTGGGCCTCGCACGAACCGTGCAACAGCACAATCAGTGGCATAGAGACCGGACGCCAAGAACTTATGCTCACCGCTCATGATGGGCATATCAGATGACATCTTCACTCTGCTAACATACCCTTCTCTGTACGTTTGGCCAAGAACACCATGCACATGGCTGGTGAGAGAATAGAACTTGAACCCAAGCTCAAGATGGGCAAAACAGTCATCAGCCGTGACGCCATAGTTGTGCACTCTCGACTCTTCTTCAGTTACAGGAACCACACTGGCAGTGATCTTGAACTTTCCTTCAGCTTCCACAGTGATGGCGTTGGTGCTGCTGGACCTAACAATGGACAGTGCTGATGTCTGCCACTTTGCATCTTCCTCCCTTGGGAGAACAACGGGCTCACCGTCAAAGGAAATGGCGAGGCGGTCCTCGGCATCATCCCAGGTTGAGGTCTTCTGAGCTCCGATGTAGAGCTGGTGGTCCTCAAAAAGGACCAAGATAGATTGAACCCAAGTGAAGTCTCTTTTCATCTCTGGGTTCCTTCGGCCAATGAAGTGAGCGTTGATGTGGAGGTTGGAGTCTGAGAGCAGGCAAAAGTCCTTGTCTCTCCGGCCATGGAAGTAGAAGGTTATGCCATCACCACCGATGAAACGTGGGTCTTGGCACACCGCACCACCCTTATCACTGTTGGAATTGATTGAAGAATTGCAGAGAATTCTGAAGAGGAAGTAAGTTCTGAAATTCAGAATTTGTCCTGGTGGTATAAGTTTGATATTAGAGGGCACTTTGGTCTTTTCAAGTGTTTGAATAGTTGTTAAAACAGTTGAAGTGTGAAAGGAGAATGATGAGCGGCTGTGATCTCATCCATCAATGAAGTTTGTTTAAGTTCTAGGCAGCCTCAGGATGTGTATTCAGATGAATGGCCAGGATTTAATCATCTAAGGTTTTGGTTTTAGTTCGAGGCAGGTAATGTTAAGCGGTTGGGTTAACCAGGGTGAGACACCTAGCTAGCTGACTCACCTGGTTCATATCTTTTTGGTCACTAAACTATCTGTAAATTAAATGGGTGTTTATGTATTAAGCTTTGATGAGTTTTTTCTGTTTTTCTCTTGACCTCTCACACTTGTATGAATTTTCCAGCAATATTGAGTGAGTTTTAAGCTCTGCTATGAATAGAAAAGTTGTTTCTCTTGGTCTTTAGAGTCTATGTAGTGATTATCAATCACAACCTGCGCGCATTAAAATTAATCATGCATCTCTCTCTCTCTCTCTCTCTCTCTCTCTCTCTCTCTCTATATATATATATATATATATATATATATATATATATAATCCAATTCAACTTACTGCAGACTGCGCGGCAGAGTTCACAATCAGCCACGCAGGACCTGGGACAAGCAGCTGGGCAGGTGAACTTGCTGCCACGGCACATTGGATAACCTTTCTTATCTTTGCACTTCACTTGCTTGGGCTTGTATGGTTGAGCCTCCACCATGACAAAGAGGAGGATGACCATTGCCATCATTCTCCACAATGAAAACCTTGCCATAATTGGAGCTTATTGACTTGAGTTTATGAGTGGGGTGAAGAGAATGTTAAGGCTCAAGCTCCTTTATATAGAGATCAAGGTTGAATATTATATGCTCTGGTTTGCAATTTTCATTTCCAAGTAAATATAAATATAGAATTTGGTTGACTTAATTGGCATGTGACATGTGATAAATTTTTAAAGGTCGTAGTTGCATGTGATTTTTCCAAAGGGTACGACGTAGACTTTGTTTGTATGAGTTGGATCTGTTGAGCTTTTTCATACCTTCACGATGCTCGGATCGAGTTGGCCGTGATTCAGAAGCATATGCATGCATGGGGGGACAGAGGTGGTGGAGATGGTTACGTAGAAGTGCAACAATGATCATGCATGTGATGGGCTTGCGCCTCGTTGAATCATGAGTACTTATCTTTTTTTTTTTTTTAATATTTTATTACCGTCAAGCAGAGTAAACGCTATTTTAAGAATATATATATATTCAAAAGCCCGATGTGTTTTGCAGTTTCTTTAAGTCAACTAGTTAAGAATTAGTTTGTATAACTGGCATGCATCTTGTCTAAATTTCTCTTTTAATGAAAGAAGCACTGTTAATTTATCTCCTTCCATATATATATATATACTTTTATGTTAATATTCCTTCTAGATGTGTTGGCCGCATGCCTCTTCAATTTTCTTTGATGTAGCCAAAGTAAGAGGACTTGTATATATATATATATATATATATATATATATATATATATATATATATATATATATATGCTGTGGAGGAGCTTAAATTCAGATTGTATGTAAAGTTTCAAATTGTGACATACATATATATATATGTTTGCGGCTCTGATTTAAAGTTTGGAATTTTTATCCTTGAGAGAATAAAGTGGATAAGTCTTATTCTTTGAAAAATTTTAAAATAGTAAACACTAGTTAAAGAATATGTCGGTGTCTGCAATATTCTAGCTAGGATCAAATCCTCATCTTGTTGTTTATTTTTGATAACAAGATTCTTGCCATGCATAACCTGATAAGAGAAATTGGAGAAGTAATGGGAGAATATTCTTTATATACCCCATTCACAGCGGCTCCATCAATCACCTTATGTTACTACTTTTGTATATATGAAAAGGTTTGCCATCATTTTTTTTAAAAAAACTTTTTTAAGCTCTTCTCATCATCTCACACATGATCCAAGGTCTAAGGTGTTCTTATATCTGGGTTTGCAAATCATAATTTATTAAAACAGAAAACTACAATTTAAAATAGTTTAGTTTACGCAAATTAATCATATATGATACTAACTCTCTTTTATTATGGTATCTTCCACAACATGATTATTTTCTCCAAAAATTATGAAAATGAAATAATTATGTAGTATTTAATTTTCTTAACTTTATTAATATCATCCCATTACTAAAATGAAAACAAGCATTATTCTTAGTGGGTTAATTTTGGTTATAAAGTACAGAGACATGAAAAATGGTCTTCACCAAAAATTCAAAAGGCTAAGCATGCAATCTTCACTTTGCACTTATCACAACTCCAAAGGACTACTCTTTCAGTCTTTTTGACTTTTTCATACTGAAAGAAAATATCATGCTAATTAAGTTCTATAGCTGTAGCTAGGATTGACTGAATAAGCCTCTATAGTCTATATATGCTTATATATATGCAAGAACTTTCTGCAAAGTTGATCTTCTATATATATATATATATATATATAAAGTTTATATTAAAGCCAACAAAATACAAATATCTTTTTAATTTCTCTACAAACATCTTTCAAGGCCTATCATATATTTTCTCCAGCAAAATCTCTTACAAATCTTTCTCTTTGTTCCTAGTGTGGAATATCTCACCCCAAGATCAATGTAAACCATACATATATGTGTGTGTATGTATAGTATAAATATATTAAACAGTGTCATTAATTAGCTAGCTAGACTGAAAGAATTTCCACACATTTTGCAAACACCACAAGTGATTAATTAAAATTATTTTGGCAAAAGGGATGAAATTAAAGTTTTGCTGTCGCTATTTGGAAAGATTTTATAAGATTTCAGTTGTCAGGAAGAAGACGAACACTGATCATAAAACACTAGTCATAGATGTCATTCTTGTTGTCCATCCACTTTAACAGCACTAGGAAAAAAACCAACATTTTGTCACAATGTGATGAGATGAGATGACATGACATGAGTGCTATATAGATGCTCCTATGCATCATCATTTCATTATTATATTTGACAAACAATATGCATTAAATATAACATTAATAGGTGCTATAGATTAACATATTCTCCATTTGAGCATGAAGCCAATAAAAGCAGATTATATAAAACATAATAAAAGTATTTAATTATGAAAAAACTAAATTCCGCTATAAAAAGGCAATGATCCAGATTCAATAATGTCATTTACCTTACACAAAAATTATAAATGTAAAAAAAAAAATCACAGATGTTAGATTTTGTTTTTAATATAAATAAATAAGCTACAAATTTATTGAAAAAAAAAACAAATACATAACCAAACAGATTCCAAAACAAACTATTAAAAAAAAAAAAAGCAGAAAATATGGTGATGTTCATCTAACCTCTGCTTATTCTTTGTTCGTTTCTGTATTCATATACTGTAGGTTTAATAACAAGCTGATGTTGTTAACGTGGCTTGTGGCAAAGCACTAGTTTGACTAAATTGACTAAAATCTTTTTAAAGGAATAAAACAGTGTAACCTGCATAAGTCCTACTATCTAGTCTAGCGCCGCAAAAACCAAAATTATCAACTTGGTCGGCTGATCGTGTCTCTCGGTGGGTTTGATTCCTTCCTCTCTGGGCCCCATTTCCATTATCTTTTAAATTAACTAGTCCTTGTGCCTTAACTCAAATTATATATATATATATTCTGAGCTGTTCTATATGACCTAGTCCAAGAGGGAAGATTCTGATTTATCCAACTTCAGGACTGAATGGATAACTGTATGTTTTTGTCTTTTCTTTTTATTTATTACAATTTTTTTTATAAATGAATTATATTTTTAATTGTAGTTGTTGTTTTCTTTGTTTTGTTTGTTTCTATTGCAATCTTCAGTGTTTATTGTTGTACTGTCGTTTGTGTACTTTTTTTTTTCATGTAATCTATACGGTTTATTCATTTTTTTAAATGTTAATATATATTTCTTACTTAATATTTATATTTGAATTGTAATTATTTATATATAATTATCATATTTGTATGTCTATCAGAAATGCTTGAAGTTATAAAATTTTTAAGGTATTTAAGTAATGAGGCAATTTTTTTCATAAAAAGGTAAATAAATAAATAGCCTTAACTACATTTAAAATTTTCAATTTCAACATTTCAAAAGTTTGTGGGCTCATAAGCAAACACTAAAGCCTCTCGGAGAATCAAATGATCTCTTAGCTTTATGAGTTCTAGACTTTCAGATCATTTCGATACTACCGAGTATACCATGGATCGGGAGTAGTCAACCACTTTTTTCAGCCTGAACCGCCCTGTGGCTCCAAATGATAGTTTTCACCTGTCTAGCTTATTCTTTCTTTCTGCTATTTCTGGTGAGGTTTTCAGTGTTTTTATTTTCTTATGTGTGGTCTGTCTTTTTTAGAGTTTGTATTTTTTTTTTTCTGTTTTTTTAATAAATTTGTGGTTTATCCACTTTATTAAAAAATAAATAAAAATTATTATTTGCGAAGCTGATATGCTAACAACCATTTATACTATTTCCACGCATGTCAGTCCATCCAATGGCTAGTATAGTCAGACTTCTGAATCCAACGGTCAAAGTCAAAAGACCAAGAGACGTACAAATAGAAATTCACAGGGTATGAACATCCTTCAGTTAAAAATAATAAAAAATAAATATTAAAAAAAAAAAGAGAGGGAGAAGAAGGATTGATTAAGTAGGAGTTACGAAAAAGGCACGAGATATTTAAAATCTCGGCATCAGAGCGAGGAATCACAGGCTTTCTTTTTTTTCTTTCTCAGAGTCCAAGATCGAATAATAAAGAGCAGAGAAAGAGAAAGGCTTCATCTTTTGGATTTCCAGCAATAAATATTACTCTTATCTTCTTCGTCATTGCTTCGTCTCCAAGCCACAAGAGAACTCTCTTCCTTTCCCTTTGGATCTCTCATGGCCGCCGTCGCACTGAAGGAACAACTTGCCTCGCTGATGGACTCCATGTACCAGGAGGTACTTTAGTCTCTTCTTTTGGCTTTTGATTTCGTGTTTTATATGGAGAATTTTGATTTTCGGTTTGATCGTGTTAGGGTTTTGTGAGATGTTCTGGAATTGGGGGATTGTTGTGATTTGAGTGGTGTTTTTTGTTCTTATGCAGGGGTTGCTGGATGAGCAGTTTCAGCAGTTGCAGAGTCTGCAGGATGAGACTAATCCTTGCTTTGTCATGGAAGTTGTCACTTTGTTCTGTGATGATGCTGAGAGGATTTTTGGCGAGTTGGATAAAATAATGTATGTTTTAATTTTTAATTTTTAATTTGTTTGTAAATTGATGTGGTACTTCTTCTTTTGAGTATGTGTGTTTATGGTGAAATTGAGATTTTTATTTTTATTTTTGGTATTTTCTTTATCAGGAATCAACCGGTGGTTGAATTCCAACAAGTGGATGCTTATATCCACCAGCTCAAAGGGAGTAGCTCGAGGTTTTGATCTAAGTCCCTCTTTTTTTTAGTGTGTTTGGATGAATCGTAGACTTCATAGGATGAATTGTGTTTTCTGGTTAATACTTGGTGGTACTGAGCATTGGAAATGGTATTTCTGCTCATCTGTTTTAAGTGATTAATTCTTCTTAGTATTTTTCTATGTTCACTATGTTTTGAAAGAAAAGTATGTGCTGTTGATGTTTTTAACTTGGCTGCTTTTTTTTTTTTTCATTTTCTCTGCATTGGCGATCAAATTGCAGTTCATCACTAATGACCCATGGGTCTATTGGTACTCAGGTCCTTGCGTAGGGCTTTCGTTTCGGTTTTCGAGCGTAGCTCTTGAGTTCGATCCCTTGCTCGCGCAAGTGAGTGTATTGTGAGGTTTTCAAGGGTTTGCCCCCTCACGTACCCGCCCTTTGATATTTGACGCTTGTCGTCTTTGTCAAAAAAAAAAAAAAAAAAAAAAATTGCAGTTCATCATGATCTTCTTATAGTACTTAACAAAGTTTGTGAAATTACGATCGAAGATATCCTCATTTGCAGTTTTATTAAAGTTGGAAAGGGGGATGTTTTTTTTTTTAAGAACCCCAAACAAAGCGGGATGTTCTTTTTGGTCATATTCATTTTAGTTGTTCTTCAACCTACGGACCGACTGAGTGCCGTGTCACTAGGACTGGATACAAAACAAGCTTTTCATTTCACACGGTTGACATTTATGATCACATGTGTTAATATAAATGCACTTACTGGCTTTTGACCTTCCCAAGTACTTCTTTGTTTTGCTCGTATGACCTGTGTCAGTTTTTTTTTTTGTACTTTTACTTGCCAGGTAACAGCACCTATCTCGCATAAATTGTAAGAGTTGGGGGGTTATATTTTGGGCTTCATGGTCAAATACAAATTGAATTGATTATAGCAACTATTTATTAGCCTATTTCCTTAACTTCTTTATCTTCATCCACCAAGTGCTAATTTTTCACTTGCCATTGTGTTTGTCAAATTCATTTACGCTCATATATGTGTCACTGGTGTATGATTTTGCAGCGTGGGTGCTCAGAATGTGAAATTGGCATGCATTCAGTTCCGTCATTCCCTTGAGGACAATGACAGAGAAGGGTATGAATTGATTCTCATGATCATATCATGGTTTTGTGAACAATTTTTAATTTAAACAACTTCCAGGACACTAATAGAATATTTTGTTATTTTACAATGGATTTTTAGGTTGTTAGGTTTATGGACTCTTTAAGATCTTTTGTTGGGTAGCTTATTGTTTCATTAGCCTACTACACTTTTGATATTATTTTTAGTTATTTGGTGGATTAATTTTACATATTATTTGAACGCCTTTAGTTTGATAATTAATTTTTTTTAGACGCCTTATACCATTTTGGATATTATCTTTGGAGAAAATGGAGTTTACAATAATCTTGTTTTTGGGGCAATAATCAAGAAAGTTTTTACCCTAAATTTTTTAGTTTGGTTGGCTGAATGGTAGTCTTGTGGAATTATAACATTTTGATGTTTTTCAAGTAAACCAAGAAGATGCCAATAGGGTCGTGAGATAATAAGATAGATTTTACATACTTAACTAATTTGATAAATTTGACCGTGAGATTCTCACAGATGTAAAGATCTTTGTTGTTATCCAAGTTTATTTCATGAGTTGTAACAACAAGCTCCATTCTGTTTAGGATATAATGCCAAGTGCCTCAGCGCCGTTGTTTGTTGGCAACGGAAATTAATTATCTGGTTGAAGGTTGTTGGGATAGTGATCTTCTAGGACTTGGGTTATTTATGAATCATCAATCATCTCCGATTTTTTTGGTAGATGCTGTTAATATTCTGCCCCCAACCTCCCCTGTTCAATTTATGTTATCCTTTTTTTCGAATGCTTACAAATGTCTAATAATAATTATTAGTTACTCAGTGGACGGCAAGATCAACGCCGTGCCCTTTAACCCTTTGATATTTCCTCTTTAGCACAAGCACTGATCTTTTAATATGGCCTTTTTCAAATAGGTGTCTCCGTGCTCTGAATGTTGTCAAGCGTGAATATCTGCATCTAAGAAGCAAGCTTGAAACTATGCTGCAGGTAATTGGAGCATTCTTCTTGAGTTTTCATTTTTCAGGTACAATCGTAATATAGATAATTAAGTCATACACCAGTCAAAAAATTAATACCTTCGTAACAGAGTTTAATATGTCAAAGGTGGTTTTCATCGCTGCCAATTTCCAATATTTTTGTTCTCTAATTACAACTTATGAAAAATAAATTCATCTGCATTGTGAGTCTGAAACTTCTCAACAGAAGGCCAAACTTGCCCTTGTTATTATGGATTGCATATGCATCCATTGTTACGTGTATGCTTAGAATTAATATGATTTAATTTGTGTATGCTATATATGTTTACTAATTTCTCATGGATCTGTGTTGATGCAGCTGGAGCAGCGGATTCAAGCCTATGACAAACAGAAAAATTGAGGAGAAACTTTGTGAGCATGCCTGCTTTGGTTCGAGTGTCCGCTAGTTATTATGTCACATAGGACAATCTCTCATTTTTAAGTATTGAATAAAATTTTGTGGTCTTAGATTTTATGAACTGAGTGTTAATGTATGAAGTTCTCTATAGTTAAGGATTCTATGCCAAAAGCAGGCCAATTTGTGATTGACAAGGCTGCTGTATATTTTGTATTTTGTTACAAATGAAGAATTATTGAGTAAGATCAGGGTTTTTTTTGTTTCAGTACCAAACTTATACAAAGGAGACAAGTGATGGACTAAAGAATAACTCCAAAATTTTGGTCAGAGCTACATCTAAATAATGAGCAGTAGGAAGCGATTTAGATTGTCTGTATTAACCCATATACATGGAGTATGGTGGCGCTGCATGCCACAATTTATGTTTTTATGAAAGATGTGTAAACATAGAACGTTGCAAACGCCTGGTTCTTACATTTACAAATCATGCACAAGGTGCAAGGACATGGGCTTATATTGCTATACAGACAATGCATTCAATCACCGTTTTGCAGCACAACAAATGGCTTTAAAAGCTGAAATAAGTCCCCCATCTTTAACCGTTTTGCAGCCTACTTACCTATCTGTACACAATGCATTCAATCACCGTTGAACCTTGAATTTGTTAATCTTCATTCAATAAGAAAATTTGTTGGAGATTGCAGGCGTCTGCCTTGTTTTTTGGGGTGGGGCGGCGCTGTTGATGGATGTGGTTTGATGATGTAAGCAACAAAAAAATAAAAAGTAATGAATTAAGCGAGGCGCGGGCCACCATGCCTGTCTAACTTGAGAGAATCCATGATGTGCAGTCTTGAAGCAATTGAAATTTCTGACGCCTGGCAATGTTTAAAAACACATGCATTTTGTTTTGGAATTCAGAGGAGTCTTCCTTGCCCCTGAATGTGCCACCACACACGCATTGCTCTGCCAAGTGAGCCGCTTTTATTTGCCTACAGCGCAAGCAAACCACATCCTGCAAATGAAAAAGCCTTTCCCGTTGACGAACTATTTGAAGCAGAGCATTCTCCATTTGCTCTCGGTTGTATGGCTGACCACACTGTGGTACAGCACACCGCCACTCATGCTCCATAAGAACCGAATCGCGACAAAGGTCCAGGTCTCGGCAGTCATTGCAATAGCTGCAGCACAGACAGTAGATAGTACTAAGATTTGTTTTGAATAAGAATCATTCCTATGGTCGTCATCTACTCTGCCTCAGCTATGTGTTCATATTTGTCTGCTCAAGTATCTACTACTTAATCCTTGAACCCCAAAGCCCATTGGTAATTTTATAATTTTTTCAGGAATTTTAAAATTCAGATATAATAAGACTTATCTGATAAGAATTTGATAGGCAGGTTTTCAACATACCTGCAAATGACATTTGGTAGTGTGAACGTTGGGGATGGATCATGAAACTGTGCCTCTGGAGAGAATTCTTTTACCCGGACCAATTTCAACAAATTCTTCCTCATCCTCTGCAAATGACATGTGACATATGCTCATTTGAGTGAATGCTAGCAAATCATTGTGGTTTCTTTTATGGATTCAATTTCGGTTTAGTGATTTAGCAGTGTAAAGGGGAAGCATACCAGGACATCATGCTGAACATTTAGGTCAAGGGCAAGAACAGCACAGACATGCTTAATAAACTCCAATGCTGCATCCCCTTTGTGCGGATGAGGAGCAGCTTGTTGTGATGCATGGCTTGTCTGGTCATCTGTTTCCATTTTATTTTTTCCCTTGAAGTGGTGAAGTGTATCACGCACTATCCTTAAAAGTTTCTCTGTAAAATAATTGCTGATCTGCAAGATGCAAGGAGGCAATAAGAAGATGTTTTGCCAATCAATTTAACCCAATTATCTAAAGATAACATTGCTCTTACCTGTTCTTTGAGATACTCTGTAATACATGCTTGAAGAGTCTCAGAAGCTGTTATTGTGATTGACGGAGTGCAAGTGTTCCCATCCCTTGCAGACATCCTACTTGCAACTTGTTCCCTCGAGTACTTCCATGGAATGTACAAGAACTCAGAAACAACCAAAACAAAATGGTCCTGTGAGGCATTCAACATAATCCAGTAAGAGTAAGATTGTCAGACATATAATTGAAGATGCACAACAAATGGATGATACTACTGGGTATAACAACGTGAATAGAAGATTGTGACTGACCTGAGTCATCTTTGGCAAGCATTCTGCTATATTCCAACTTGAAACGATGTCAACTTCAGATTCATCAATTACAGCTTCAGTCTGGCATCCAGGTAGAGTCTTAGCCTGAATCCCCCCATAGTTATACTGCCACAATAATAAGAGTTAGACTTCAAAATTTGAGCCCATGTGGTCTGAAAATAAACCGGCAAATGACACCCGGATTAGGTTATGAAAAAACATAGATAAAAGGAAATAATATTCAAATGATCAATTTCTAAGCAGATTGAAGGGCACTATATATTCCTGGTGGCAGCGAAAGAACCTGATCCATAAATAATAATGAATGCCAGTAGTGCATTGGTTCAAGCTCAATCCACTCAAAAAGGTCCCTGTAATGGCAAAATATTAGCATATTAGTAAGCAAGATAGATTAGTGTAATTATAATCTAAATTTCGTTAGTGGACAATGAATCACCTTGTCTGTAGAGTTTTCAGTAAGCAATCACAATATGCATGGGCAGATGGCAAATCCATCTTTCCGGTGTCTATAATGATCTTTGAGAAGTTTGCAAAGATTATTGTGGCGCCTAACTTCCTAAGCTCCGCCAGAAGTAGTGCAAAAACCTTTTTCATGACCTATATATATTACAAGAAAACTTTTAATGGGCAATAGCATAACTACTAAAATAGAGACCTAACAAACATTTCACTGCCTCATAAATAAAAACAAAAAACCCTTTTTACATATATGTGAAATGTGAAGCGTAGATAGCACAACAGTTTCACATATATCTTGCTTGCAAATACATTCATACATGGATTTGACTCAGTAAAGATCGTCTGTTAAAAGAGGATCACAACAAACCATCCTCTGTCAAACAAACTACAAAAATTCAGTTCAATAGCATAATGTGAAAATCTTTAAACATGTTTGCTTTAAAGATCTTATCAGCAAGTGAATTCAACAAGCAACTGACCTTGTGCAGTAAACGATGAAGAGCTGGATCATGAAGTTTGGAGAGCGGGCTGACATGCACAATTAGCAACTTGATCAAATGAGGCAAGAATATAGTTAATGATTTAGCCTAAGAAACCAACCTGCAAAGCCAACGATATAGATGCTGCAAAATTGCATCTGCAAACACATTTCCAGATGTGACAGCATCGGCAATGCACCTCTGTATTAGTTGCTTGAGTACTCTAAATGCATGGACGCATGAGCTAGCTTCATCATAGTTCACATCATTGGCAAGCGATCCAGAATGCATGTCATGGTCATAACCAAACAATGATCCTCCTTCCATTTCATCCACCTGGCTACTCTTTAAAAGAGCATTGACAGCTAGATGATGGATCTGCCAAAGCATTAATTCACAAGTTGTGATATGCATATAGTAAAATGCCACAAGTTGTGGTATGCACATGTAAAATTGATCTAACATCTCATTTGGAATGTATGATTTCCAAAACACTTGTGATTACCTTAAGTTCAACAACTAATTTTCTGTATGCCCCTGGATAAGTGAGAGATGGTTGACTGACCTGCTTTACAAAGGTTTGTCAATTACAAATTATTAAAAGAAATAAAATAGATTTCAAGCAAACAGGATTCCATTAGAAGCATCCCTCCTGTATACTAAATATGTAATTTCAAGTGCTTACTTCATCTGCAAAGCAAGAATCACCTTCAAAGCTACCTCCTAGGTCAGGAATCCCATCATCAGATATCCACAGTATCTGTGCATTCAAAGGATCTTAACAATCAGAGTTAAGAACTAAGCAACAATACACCAACCAGTGATCACATGAGAAGTATAAGAAGATATTTTTATGCCATTCAAGTTGAGAATTAACCTGCTGCTGATCCCGCAGTGCTCTGGAGAAGAAAACATCGGCAGTAAAAAGAAGCCAATCAAGCTCAAAGTTTCCCAAAGGGACCTGTCAAATAGTTTATAAAGAGAAAACTGTCACAAGTCACATCAGTTATTTAAAAACATGAACTTGCTAGTTATGCAAAGTACAATACATGCACATATCTCGAAAGGTTAATTCTTTCATTAAACCATTGTAATGAAGCAGCACATCTTTGCATGCCAATTTTACCAGCTGCAAGTTGCCATCCGAGTGCCTGTGAAACAGTCAAATAAATTTTAAGGGCAACCTTCGGTGAAGTTAGACAAGGCATAAAGGAAAACATATGACAACTTTAGTGAAATGAATAAGGAGTACCTGATAGTTATTATCCCTTGCATTGCAAGAAATCTTGATACAGGGAAAATCATCCAAAGTTCGTATTCCTAACTTCATAGCTTCAATGTTTGGGCATTCTACAATCCCAATAGCAGGACCAGGGTGATGATGCCTGTTAGAAAAACATTTAATTAAAATTCTAAATTAAAACACCTAAATTATTTACAAAACATAGGAAAGAACAAAATCATAACCATACATAATCAAATGATACATTTTCCTAGCTCCAGGAATTTAAGTTATATTTAATTAGCAAATTTAATCAAAGAACTCAAGAGGAAGAAGACAAAAGGATTCAAAGATGCTCAAATGTCTTAGTATTAAATGCCACAAATATCCAAGGTTAGTAATTCCCAAGGCTAGAAGGTTTAATCATGTTGAGAAACTAATATGTATAAATGCAGAAATATCAACTGCAAATTAAGATTAACAAAGCAATAAAATAGCATCAATATTATAAAAGGGCAGTGGAGATAATAATATATCAACACCTGTATTCTATCAAAGCTCTTTGCAAAAGTTTCTCACCAGCTTCAATTGACCGAACATAATCTACCTGAGCATAATTAATCATCAAGAATTAGTTTGGATGTATTAAATGCCTTTTGGCATAGGTCAAGCATACCATACCTTAAAGGTAGTATTGTTCTCCTGCAATGGAGATTTGTTGGACAAACCTTGGCAAGCTTCTCGGAATTGTCTTTCAAGAAGGGATGATGACAATTCCCTATTTTGAAAAGGATTAACAACCACGACCAGTACTGTACAAGATACTGGAAAATATATGGCATATAATGCCCTTCCATCGGACAAGCTGAGGAAAAAATAATCTTAGTATATGACTTCTGAAAATTCACCACAAGATTTAGCTTTATTTTTAGCTTAATAACTGTCCCGACCTCAGGCAACAACTTGAATGATCCATTGCAACTTCCAATATATTGAGTAAATCAAAAAAGATAAGTTTGCTATACTTCAATATAACAAGAAAGTGAGACAAAAGCAAATAAACAAAGCCGTAGGTAGCATGGCATCAAGAAACTCAAAAGGAAGACCTACATGTGTGTCTCTGGGAAAGACTAGATATAAATGAAGATTGGTTCAGGAATAATGAAGTTCTTGCAATTTACAGTTCGATTGAAGATGATATGATCTATAAGATCAATTAAAATATAAAACCAAAAAAGAAAGGAAACAAACATGCCTGTGAATGCATATCAAAGCAGCAAAACATAATATTATCATAAATCACTAGTACTAGAATTTAAACTATGATGTGGAATCAACCATTAAAGAAAAAAGCAAAATATAGCAACATTAGCAATTGTTACTTACCTATGATACAAATAGAAGAACGAAACATTGCGCTCTAAATAAGAGCATTCTGCAGTAGTTTTCATATGCAACTCATTCAGTGCCCAGCCTTCCTGGGTATTACGAAACTTGGCAGTTTTGTCCACTTTGCAAACACAACCAATATGAAGGATAGCATTAAACTCCAATGACAGCTTTGTCTCATATATCCCCTGGCAAGAGTTGAACTATAATTATTAGCATATATACCCAACATGAAATATAAAAAACATTTGATAACTGATTGCATTTAAAAAAAAAAAAGCTTCCAATATATGTCCCTGGGATTTAAAGATAATATTATATGTACAAGGATAGTCACAACATGTGACATGCAATAGTAACATATAGCGGGCTGAAGTAACATTTTCCAATCTATAATAACAGAAAATACTGAAACAGAACAAGCAATTCTGGGTTCCAGATTGTAGAAGTTAGCCCTTCTTGTAGGCAATATTAAAAGATGCTTGCAACTCCAGCCTCACAAGTTTGCACAATAACCAAAATGCACTGGAAGTAAGAGCCAGAGGTTGAATAATTCATTTTTCAACAATGGATTTGACAAGTTGACAAAGTTTTACCTCAACTTCTGGATCTGCTAGGTGAATTGCGAGCTTCTTGCTCTCAGCCCTAAACTGGTCTTCATCAATAGCAACCTACATACAAAAAACAGATACCACAGGTTTAATAACATAGTGCAATCAAAGCTCAATCATTTGTTATTCTAAACATATTACATTCTTGATGAAAATTGGGCACCTCAATGAGATTGAAGTTGGGTTTGCTATGAGGTAGAATTTTGTTCACAAGCCTTCCAGGAAATTCTTCGGTAATTGGTGCTTTAGAATTGAGATAGAAAACTCTTGGCACTTTGATGGGGACTTTAAACATGCTTCCATCTGCAACAACCCAAGCAAAATAGCACCCAGGTTGCGTGCTTGAAAGGATTTGAATTATCTGTCCCATAAAAAATTTGAGTTTAAGTGAACATTGTTGTGGATAGTAAGACATAGATTCACAAGGCAAAGTGTGCCTTTATAGTACTACCTGCCAGTGTGATCGAATAAGGGCCATCTCGCGCTTTCTGAAGAGTGTAACAAGCCCACTGCTATCCTGGCCATGTCTGGAACTTAGCTTAGAACTGGCCAATTTACTGCTGTCATTGGACTGATGTGGTTGCTTAATGCTACCTAATCTGAATACCAATAAACTGTCAGGAAACAATATAAAGGCAAATATCTAAGTCACAACTATGAAGAAGTTTAAACAAGCAAAATCACTTACTTTCGCCTCTTTCTTTCTTCACGGATTGTTTTCCATTTCCTCTTCTTAGCTTCAAGCCACCCTTGATAATCAACTTTCCTGTCAATGAATTCACTCGATGTGCCATTTTGACTCACTGATATAAGAGGCTTGTGCAACCTCTTCATAGCAGCATTGTGTTGTTGGTCTTCTGGAAGAACCCCATCCACTACACAAGATGGTTTGCCCATTAAGTTTTCTTTATCAAGCTCATAGCTGTGGGCTATGGGCTGCTTTCTGATTCTGGAAGTATGCCCTTCATTTATGGCATCCTCCAGATCTTGGACATGTGACTCCTCTAGCACGGCCTCATCTTTCCTGATTGGAGCGAAGAGATCAATTAGTTTGCGTTGCCGAAAACGTTCCTCTTTTTCCCGGACCTTTCTGTGAAGCCAATCAGGATGAACTACTCTTGGAACTGGATTAGAAACCTGATAGTTTACAGCTTTGGAATTAGAAGAAATGTATAGGTACATCTATACACACAAAACATTGCTCTGAATTTCATAGCTCAAACCTTCTGCATAGCAGCAGGAATGGTTATAATCTTTTGAATAGCAGAACTTAGACGTTGCCTGTAATAGGACCAGTCAATAATAGACCGGATTCCAACACTAGATGAGATCTTGCACCACTTGCGAAGATAAAATTTTGCAATTTCTGGATAAAGAGAAACAACAAAACGAGATTTTTATAAATCAGATCTTTCTGTTAAATACCCAATTCAACCCAAAGCATATGAATATATAATAATCAACAATGCAAAATTAATATCTTGATGATGAAATAAGATAGACCATACCTGAATCAGTTTCAAAAATGGCAACAGGGACAGCACGCTCACTTACAGGAGTGCCCTGTAAGCATCAGGGGCACATTAGGTCGAAGATTTGGGAAAGATGGAAGATTCATGAAATCTCAGTTAGAAAAAATCAAAAAATTGATACCAATATTGTATGTACAGCTCAGAAAGAAGAATAACTATACAAGCTCTTGTTGGATAGAATTTATGGTTGCATAAAAAACTACCCTTTCTAAGCACACCTATCCAGGAAAAGAACACTAGCAACAAAGCTTGCTTTCCTCATGTGCTTGAATGCAAACCACCCTACCCAAGCCCATGTCACCCAGCTGGATAAGATGTAGAAACCACCATTTAAACATTCTTATTTTTAGTTACACAATATCTGAAAAACAGAAGAAAATAATATGCAAAAAAAAAAAAAAAAGGGCTATTGAGATTAGCATACTTCAGAGGAAAAGCACTGGATGTAATTTACACGTGGATGAGATATTGAAATCAATAGTTTAAAAGTAACACACAATCTAGCACCACAAGCACCTCTGCAAATGCAGATCTCAAATAAAGAGTTAGCTAGTTACCCGTGGTTCACATGCAACTATGTATTGGCAGCGAAGTCCTTTGTCTTTGACCATAGTGTCTCCAAGAAAATCAGCAAGTCGCCTTGCTGTGGTCACAGAACATGACTTCTGCTCTCCATAATCAACTAAAGATTTACTCATTGTGCTTGATTCAGATATGTAATCAAGCAACTCACTGTCAGCTATATCAATTCCTTGGTTCTGGCAAAAGCATATAAACAAAAGATCACTAAGATGACGAAGGTAAAAGTTAACCAAGAGTGTCAAGCTGAACAAACTATGCTTCCACAACTTACATCTAAAAGATCTAGCCACCGGTTTGCAACAGCTGCAACAGCTGCATAGCACTCTTCCAAGGTTGACCCATAGAGAAACTTGTCAAAAACCTCCGCCTATTGAGCAGAAAACCAATCAATATCACTCCCACATGGCTCACCATGAAGTGAAGAGCAGCATAAATTCTAGCAAATGGTGGCCAATCATGTATTCAGAAAATGAAAAATATTAAGCACAACAGATGCCTAATTCATGGGAGTAAGATGATGGAGATTTCCAGGTTTCAATAGAAAATGTGGATTGCAACCTCATAGCAACAGACAAAACTAAACGCTTGACAGAGAACTTTCACAAGCATATGGAACATAAACCAAAGGATGTGATGATCACACACACACACACACACGCACAAAGGTATGAATAATACAAGAAGCAAAGCAACATACCTGGAAAACTTTTATTAGCTTCAGCTCACCTCTCCTCTTGATCTCAAAACCTTTAAGCTCAGCCAAGGTTCCATCATGATTAAAAACAGCATACCGCTTCTTGATCAAAATACCTTCTTCCTTTGAAGCTGGAAGGATCATTGCCTGTTATGACGAAATAAATACTCAATATGATATGCATTGCCATTGACTTTAAACCAAAAGGAGACATACAATTCACCATTTCACCTTATATGGTCCATCCACTTCAAATTCAATGGAGCATTCACTATGTGTAGTATATGTCTTGGTAATAGGATCTTTAAGAGTCTGTTTGAAGAGAGGAAAGAAAATTTTATAAACAAACATGCAATTTGTGAGATTTTCATGAATCTTGTCTGCCAGTTCCCCACCTGGTATTGATCATTAGTGTTGTTTTGGGCAACATCAACATTAAGCATAACACACGGATAAGAGATTGTCAGCTTTCTCTTTGCCTGTCTGCAAGCCAATTTAAAAATGATAAGCACCTTAAAATAAAGGAAAATCAAAAACAAACAATGACCACACAAGAAGTTAGTCTTCTATATTAATCACTTTACATAACTAAATCTTATAGTTAACTTCACTCAGAGAATATCTCACAACTGACAAGTGATGATATGAGAAAATATTGTGGAAGGTATCAGGGTCTTCCCAAGATTATCAGTCTTGAGCAGGTTGGCAACCCTCATTTAGCATATTCCTGATAGTACCAAGACTTCATTAACCTTCTGCATCAAAATGGATGCACATTGTGGACTTGGAGGCCTCTAGATTTACCTAATATAGCTTTTTTCAGACAGGAGAGGGGAAATTTTACTAAATAGAAGATTTAATATGACAAATAATTATCTAGTTTTTTAATGGGATATTATAGTTTAGATTTTATCTGCAAGATTTCCTATTGATTTATCTCATATAGCTTCTATACCTTTAAACTTCTTTTTTAAGGCCTAAAGACAATATTAACGTGATTGGAATAGATAAGTACAACAATATGGAAAATAGCAAGAGAAAAACCTTGGTTTATTATGGTAAGTATATGTAAGAATAGGACTCAAATTAAATCCAGATTACTGCATGATGCATATAGAAATACAATAACAATATAAGTGGCAATCTTGATGTAATTTTTGCCAATCAAACAAACTTACTTTGATTCAAAAGTAAAGTTCTCAGGAAAAGATCCTGGAAGTGCACACCAGATACCGTCGGTGTCCAATTCCAATGGCCTCCCAATTTTTTCAACAAGTAAACGAGCATTCTGGATGATCTTTGCACCTGTGTAAGTGACAACTCCAGCCATTTCCATTGAGTACCATCTTGCACCTCTTTAGGAACCAATCACGTGGAAGAAAAAGAAAGTCATGGAAAGTATAAAATAAACCATGAAGAAAATATAGTGAAAGCAAATGACTCTAAATCACCAAGCATAAAAGCATAGAATGTAACTCACTTGCGCATGACATATCCATAGAATGAATTAAGTATGCATTTATGAGCAAGTTGTAGTGAATCATAAAGCACAACCATATCCTGCAAACTCAAAAGAGGAGCCAGTGAAAACAAGCATTCTAAAGCTGATCATAGCCAACACTCAAGAAATACAGCCAACCTGTGCTTCTTGGATCATCATGGAATTCCCGCTCGCCTTTGCTTCGGCTAATTTTCCCTTCCAAAGCTTATTAAGACCTTTATATTCATACCTTCTATCTCGAAAACTGAAATTAGATCATGGCGGATATCAATTAGAATTAACATAGCCAGGAAGTCCACCGCAACTACTTATCAAAAAATATAAAACTAAAAACCTAAAACCTCTCACTATGAAAGAAAGTAGAGACAGCCATATCCAAATATGCAAGTAAAATAAATGATAGTAACAAACTGTCGCCAAATATCATGAACAATAGGAGTTGATGTCTGCTGACCTTCGCACAGTATCAACATAAAAAGGATTTTCACGCATGCAGATAGCAGCTTCTCGAAGCTCAGTAATGGGCTTGTCAAGAACCCTTTTATAAGCCTGTTGAATATTAGGAAAAGATTCATTACATGTTTTCCCAGAAGCAAACCTGCACTAAAGTACTTGTATTAACCTTTTGGCAATATTTCCTCAACCTATCTTTAAGCTTTGCCAGCTGTTCTGTTTTTGGAAGGTCAAGAAAGGGTCTTGAGGACTGCCCATCAACATTTTCAATGATTTCAGACTCTATCTGATTCCTCAGGTGAAAATAATCACTGAAAAAATAAGATGATTTATTCATATAAGTTTATTTGGACATACTAATTTAACAACACGTGCATAAGTATGAAAAGAGAAAACCTTTTCTTTGCCATGAAGGTCTCCCCTCGCCAGACCCATTCAAGCTTGCGGAGACAATTTTTTCCAGGGCGATTGAAATCACAGGCGGTGCAAACAACATCTGATACTATTGATGGTGGCTGAAACAATATATTTATCTACAATAATCATTACATTAGCGTAGATATGTCTAAGAACAAGATCAGAAATAATAAACATATTTAAGGTAAATGAAAATGGAATTAGAAATAAAAGTAACTCAAAAGCTACTCATATAAAAAAAGCACAACAGGTACTATAGTGCAAAACATGTAAAACAACCTAGTTGCTTAGAAATATTTTAGTCAGCATAAAAAATATAAACAAAAGCTAACCTTAGCTAAATAGGGCAAATAGGAGAACATGATCAAGATGTGTCTATAACCTAAGCATGAATCATGGTGATACTGTACAAATCAATCTGAAGAACCATTCAGAAATGGCAAAGAAAATAATGAGATCACAAAACTGGCTGGTACATGCAATCTATATCAGCATAAACCATTTTATTCTAAGATGCCCAAATCCATTTTCTTCTCTAGGTTAGGCCAGGTTTATTTCTCTCTTATTATGGGAGAAGTGTTCCTATGCGAAAGAGTTTTTGATTATCAGTTGCATGCTATATAGAATCATCATGAAGCAATTCACCATTCTCTCCAAATAAATTACTTGATCAGCTAATTGGTAAACATGAGTTTTTCAAAAGCATAAATGAAGAACTTTGTAAAGGAATGTTCTTTTCCAGGTAATTAGCACAATACCATCACAAGCAAGTACCTGAAGCCTGTTTGTGAGAATGATATTTGGATACATCGCTGCAACATCCAAATGATAAATAAGAGGGCACTCTTCACGTGTTGGATGATCTCTCAATAGTGTAAGCTGCAATAAGCCAAATGATTACTGAAACCTCGAGGTGAATAGATATTCTGGAAAAAAATAAAATAAAATAAAGCATGCATGCATATATGCGACAAACAAAGAAAGTCGCAAATCGATCAAGGTTTAATAAAGATTTAGGAACAAAGTGAAACAGGAATTACCCCTGAAAAATGATTTTTTTTTTTTTTAAATAAATTGTTGAGCAGACTTGTAATTTAAGAATAGGAACACCTGCGAAAATTATGAACAAGAAAATCTGCAGTACTAAATTTGATGGCACCTTATCCAATATCGCCTTCTTCACATCTTCATAGTTTGATATAGAGTCAACATCCATTTTCCCCTCTGTGCTTATGGCATATTGCAAATCACGATCAAGATTACTGATTAATTGCTGCAGATAAAAAAAAATCATAATAATTTAATGTTGGAAAAACTTTTACATGAAGGAATACTCATCGTTTCATGCATATATGAAAATATCAATGTACAAAACAAGAATTAAAAGGTTTATGTTTTATTTATAAATATCATTTTTCGTCCAATTTATATACATTATTTTTAACATAGCTCTGTGAAAATTAAAGAATTTTGATGATTACAGAAATGATTACCTCAAATGCCAATGGATCAAGTTGAAACTTTGTGGGAAGATCAGATCTAAATACCCCACTCTCTAGGCATTCAACATGCCCTCCTATGTAAGTTTCACTTTCTAGAAGGCGATTGTTGTAGAACTTCTCTGGATCTGCCTGATGTTTGTTGGGACAGATGACATTCGCTTTATGCGCCTGAATGTAAATTAAACCAATCAATTCAAGAGCCAAGTGGGGATCATCTAGCTAACATAAACAATATCATACAGGTACGTTTCTTGAAAACAAAAAAAAAAAAAAGGAAGTTCTCTGACAACCGCACCTGAACCATGAGAAGCATTTCACAAAGGGTACCACTTCCCTTGCGCAAGACTTCATCAGGTGGCATGGGAATTATAGTTGCAAGAGAGAAAATAAACGGATGCACATATGTCATGTAAAGATAGTAAGTTGCCACAGCATCTGATACAGAATAGGACGCCATAATCTGAAACAATGAAAAACCAAAACCATCCTCAGCAGTTCAAACAACGCACATAGCAATCATCTGCTTTGAGAAATCTAAAAAGGTCTGATAACCGACCCAGGAGCAAAAGATTCAACTGAAAATAAAAAAGTCAGAGCAGTTACATTTATTCTCCAGGCATAAGGCATATATGCGGTGTCATTTATATGACATACCATAAACCATCACATCATGTATGACTAATTATAACAGCACTTCATCAGTTAAATTTTGCAGTTTGAAAGGACATACCTGAGGTTGTTCCATTGCAAATCGAACCATGTCTTCAGGATTTACCTCTAATGGATCATAACCCAACTTGGCCTTTGTAACAGCCTATAGACAACAGGAGAAAATACAGTTACTAGCACATGAAAAAAAAATGATCAAACAATAACGAGAAAAGCAAATTATCTATAAATAAAAGAAAAAAATCCACATTTGCATAAGAAAGCGTCAACAATAGTCAACACCAAATAGATTGATAAGGCCAATTCATACTATATAAAATACTATATAGACACACAATCATACAAATAGCAAAACTGCAAATGAAATGAAACTATCTAAGCTTGGTCCACAGACTAGAGTAGAAAACCCATCCATAGCAATAACTGCCCACCCTAACCATCATAGAATATCCATCAATATTTAAAAGATGAATGCCCCTCAATGTCAAAGATTTTAGTGTTATCATTATTGACAGCATTAGATGATGAGAGGGCTCTGGATCATTCAAACAAAATGTTAGCTAAACCACTAAAAGAAACTTAATATTTTTTATGAAAAAATCATGGCCCAGGATATGTAATTACCCACAAAATATTTGTATTCATGTCAGCGATAAGTGATAAATTTGGAATCCTAGAAAGTTGCATTCAAAGCAAGAAATTTGAACCTGCATGATCTTTTGAGAATTTTGCATGAGAAATATATAGCGAAGGATGAAACAAATAGCTCAAATTTCCAGATTGACATAATTCAAGGATTGATAATCAACAAAACTTGGCATGCAATATGGTTCTACCTAATCTTCTAGGACAATGAAAAGACTACCAAGAACTACACATCAAGAGAGACAAAACAAGTCAATAAATTCAAATCAAAGAAATCAAAGAGACAATTTAACTGAAGTTCCCCTGTTTGTGTCAGAAAAACATAGTAAATCCCAGAAAATTTCGACCAATAAAACTTTTCAATTCCCGAAACATGGTTCACCTTGAGGCCTTGGCTTCCTTGGGGAAGATAGCTGTCACGTTTAACCCAAGCAAAACAGTCTAAATGGCAAGAAAATTTAGCACGGCATTCTCCTTGATTCTGGTCACATTGGAAGCCTATTTCCTGAAAGATCAAAGGTAGGTATCATAAGAACGCAGTGAACTTAAATGAAGATCACCAGCAATGAAAACTCTATTTTTATGGCATGAATTAAACCTCAGATGTCAGAAAAGCATGTAAGCAAATTACATTTGCTTCTCCTAACCAACTGCAGAAAAGACAAATTTGGCCTTCTCAATAAGTAACTAAACAAAACTGCAACAAACATATCTCTTCTCACTTCATAAATGTAAATTCTGTAGCAAAAGAAGTTAAGAGAATACCACGGATATAGATAATTTCACAGCTACTTTTACAATCAACAACTTTGCAGCAACAGTTACATAAGTTCTAACACCTTACATTATAATGCAGGGGATTCTTATAGGCAAAAGCATTTGGAAAGGCAGACCAGCATGACATGCATGGACAACATCATATCCCATACAGGACAGGAATCAGATGCTGGTAAAGTTTTTCTCAGAACCTTAACAAGGCTTAGTATCAGAAAAACTTCAAACTGCATATACTCTTTAAAACGTAAATAGGCATGAAAGCGCATCAGACACCATGCTGTATTTTATAGCCAATCGCAATACATCAAGGAACCCTCCAAGAGTCAAAAGCATAGCTTTGAAGAAACTGACAATTCAAAGAGCATGCACTTAATGAAGACCCAGCCTCAAGTGTTGCAAAGAAATATTCAATATGACAATTGGTCTTAGAACTGAATCAAGTTAAAACGATGAGCAGCAACAACAATATAATTCAGAGAAGAAATTAAATTTTGGCCACCTTCACAATGGCATCTGTGAAGTGTGAACTACTGTGCCATCAAATATAAATGCCGATACAAACCACAGAAACATTGTATGGAAGAAATTAAAAATTTGGTCCCCTCCATACCTCACTCATTTTAATCCCATGATGAGCAGCTCTTTTCTCTAAGAATGGCCAATCAAAAAAATCACCGTTATAAGTAACATAAATTCCAGGTTTCACCTTTTTCATGTGGTCAAACCATACCCTGAGAAGCTCTTTCTGCAATGAGCATGACAAGAAGAAAATCTGAGAATATAAAACACAAAGCAAATACACCACCAAAGAACAACTTAAATGTGTTAAGGACAGAATACCTCATCTTTGACATTTTGAACTTTGAACAAACCTTCAAATTCAGGTTTTGGGGTATATTCCAGATCCTCAATATCATTCCCCACACACTACATTATAAGAATGAAGCAAGTCAAAGGTATATGTAGCCAAGGAATCAGAAGAGCAATGATGCAATGAATGCATGAAGGGTAGCTCCAGGCATGGCATATAAAAGTACTCTAATCATTCTAACCACAAACAATTAGTTTTTTTAGAATTATTGGTAGACATAGCTTTGATTAAACAAATTGACATCTGAGGAGTATTTGAAACTAAATCTCACCTCTCGATTGATTATAAGGTGCCCTTGCCCATCTATCATGTATGATATCATCATAATGATGTCATATTCAGCATCAGGAAATTTCAAAGGTAGTTTCGTTGTCTCTATATCAAATGCACAAACATGAACTTCAGCACGTTGAAGAAGATCAGCTCTTTTCTTTAACTCAATACCCTCAACGGAAACACTAACATCATACCACTGTCCACACCTAACATCTGCACAATATTTCAATACTAAGAACGGTATGACGATGAATGGAGTCAAAAAGGATGAGGCAGAATGAGATGCATGACAAGTACCCCTTACCCATATCAATCGCAAAGCGAACATGATATGGAACATCATATTCACGTAAATCAATAATGCAGTCCAAATAATCTTGTGGTCTTTCCACTCTGCTGAAAATAAGAGCATAATAGCCATTACAAACAAAGAAAGAGTAAAGTTATACAACACAACCATGAAAAAGAAAGATATACAGACAAAGTGAAGTATGCTCAGGCAAATAGATGACTAGTGATAAAGAACAATGCACGGAATGGAAACTTCCACCTATTGATGCATCAGATGGGAAAAAAATTAAAAGGAAAAGTAAATCTACCAAGGTGATTATAGAGAAGATGTATTTAAATGCACATCTACCTCTTATCACTGTATATAGACTCAAATGCTTCAGAAGTATCCAGTTTTGATTGGTTCCTTTCAACAACATGCAGCAGATCATTCTTTACATGCATTAATTGCTGTACAGTATCAAAGCATATCTTCAAATATGACCTACATAAACCAGACAGATGATTTCTCTGCCATATCAAAAGAAACCATTTAGAAAAAGCCAAATATTACATCTTTCACAGAAGAATTCGCTGCTAAAGCTAATATACAATCAGTAACTTAAAGACCTATTAGCAGCTTACCAAAGATAAATCTTCTTTATCTATGATTTCTATGTTGGCAATGTATGATTCATAGCGTCTCTTGAGATACGCCTCAACCTCAGACTCCATTTTGTCCTACAGCATGACAAGTGATAACAAATGATCACCCAAGAATACAGGCATGAGACTACCGAAAAAGGATGCAACTTCGCCACTCTCTCCAAATCAGACCCATACTTACCTTGGCAGCAGCATAGAAATAAGGCCGAAACTTGTGTTTTGCTTTGAATGTGGATCCATCCTGTACCAAAGAATCATATGCAGATCCAGCTTCAGCTGAACATCGGATAATTCTATTTTACATCAAAAGAGGAAAAGAATTTCAAAATCCTCACCTGCGCAACAAAGTAAAGGTCAACACAGCTGTAGATCTTGCTTGTATCTTGATCCTCCCAAGATGACTGCAAATCAGAAGACATCCAAAAATTTAACAGAATTACAATCACAAAAAGCCAAATGAAACAATAATCAAAACCAGATTAAGGGAATGAATTTCTCACAGAAGCTACAGTGAGAAGCCAACCGAGCCGCTTCTCGCCTTCGGTGAAAGGACTGAAACCTAGCTTCGATTCAAGCTCCTCTTCTGCCGAGATCCGGAGCTTCTGCTTCGATAGACCTCGGGAGTCACCCCTACCTCTCCTCCGAGCATCGCCATTCATGGCCGATGATCTCCAGCCCCGGATCGATAGAGCAGATCAGAAACCCTAGATCGAAACCCTGAACCTTTCTCAAGGGTGGGATGAAGCCCTTTCATAAAGGATATTTTCCCGCGCTGCCGCCATTTTCATAAAGACGAAAATAACCCTGGCTTAGTTTCAATATTTCCGAACCATGGCCGTGACGTCATCAGATCAGAAACTGGACAACATCCACCGTTGAATCAATCAGACCAGAAGAAGTCATCAACCATTCGATCGTTAACAAACGGTCAAGATCCATTCAATGCGTGGTATTCGTCGGAGTATTTTATTTATTATAAAAAAGCGCTGGTTTGGTCCATCGAGGAAACCCTAGAAGAAACCTCTCTGCGGCCGAAGAAGCTCAAACGAGAACTTCATCACCAGCCGTTTCAGGTGAGCAATCATCTCTCTTGTTGATTTTTTTCTCTTGTTCATGCATGAATGTATCATCTTCATACTTGTTTGATTATGATGAGAGTGTTGATGTTCATATGTTTGATTATTAAGTGTTAGTGTTCAGTTGTATATGTGATTTTGTTCTGTTTGTAGAATGAAGGTCATTGCTGCCTATTTGCTTGCTTTGCTTGGTGGGAACTTGAGCCCTTCTGCTGATGATCTGAAGAATATCCTTGGATCAGGTGCTATACAATGTCCTGCCACTCCAAGGTTTCAAATTTTTGTCATGTTAAGATTGTATAATGCTGTGCTATTCTACTTGAATTTCTGCATGAATGTGATAGTTCCTTGTGGTGATCACTGATGGGAGTATTTGTTATCTGGAGATTGTCTTCTTTGCTTCCATTTGGCAGTTGATTGTTAAAGGGAATTTGGAATTTTTAATGTGGCAACTTTTTGTCTTGTTGAATTATATAATGTTGTGCTACTTTAGTTTGTAATTTGATTTTTTAAATAAAATAAGAAAATAGTTGTAGTTTGAAGTTGTTAATCAATAAATCCTTTTTAGAGATTCCAATCAGTATGATCAGTATTATGATTTCCTTGTTAGTAACTTTTCTTTTGTGTAGCATATGTCTTTTTAAGGTATATATTGCGTGATTTAAAAAAGCTTAGGCATGCCAATAGAAATGTTTATGGTCCTAAAAGCCTACTTAGGAAGTACTTTACCAATGCACTTGAGAAAATAAGAAGTGAAATAACATCGCCCCCTAAAGTGACAGCTTAACTATCATTTTATGAGAATCAACATTGCAAGAAAATTCCATCTGTGGAATTGCTACATCTTTTCACATCAGTTCATATAATCAAACACACCAGTCACTAACCAGTGGTATTTTAAACATTGTATCAATGCTACTTGTTGTTTTCCCGATGCTTGAGTTTTCTTTGCTAGTAAATATAACTTTTCTCTTATGTAACAGTTGGAGCTGAAACTGATGAAGACAAGTTTGAGTTCTTCTTATCTGAAGTCAAGGGCAAAGACATAACTGAGCTTATCGCTTTGGGTAAGGAGAAATTGGCATCAGTGCCTGCTGGTGGTGGTGGTGGTGGTGCCCTTGTGGTGGCAACTCCTGCAGGAGGGGCTGCCACTGCTGGCGCCGCTGCAGCTGAGCCAAAGAAGGAAGAGAAGGTTGAGGAGAAGGAAGAGTCAGATGATGTAAGATCTTTAATAATTGTGTATTATTTTGTTTCGATATTTCAAAGTTTGCCAGTTTGCCTTTTATATTTGTCAGATGCAGAGGAAGCTGACCTAGATTTTTTTTTTTTTTTTTTTTTGCTTGCTTAAATATTTGAATACTAGCACACTCTTCTTCTCTCTATGGGTCATGAAATTAAAGTTTTCGTTATTGTTCATGGTCTCTGCAGGATATGGGCTTCAGCTTGTTTGATTAATTGTTTCTTGGGAATCTCCTTTCGGTGGATTGTCAATTTATGCACTCTGGCAAGGATGTTAACTTCTGGTACTATAGGGCTTTATCTTTATTTCTAGAACATAGGCCATTTCAAGCCAACCTCTTTTTGTGTTCAATGAACAAACAAGTTTGGAACAGGTCCAGTGACAGTGAAGGTTTTCTTTTTCATTCTCTTTTGATGCAACATTTTATTTCGCCTGATTAACCTGTGCATCTTTTCATTGTTGATTTCTAATTAATTTCTATGTACTTGAGGTTTCTCTATTGTCAAAGCTGTGATTCAAGGTCAACGAGGAGCTAGAATGAAATGCATGCGATGTTTTTGGTTAAAATGCATTTAAAAAAGTCAGACATGCATGATTCGTGGAAGCATGTCACGCTTAGCCTGCACTGCAGGGATGCTGTTTGTCTGGCAAAACTATAGTTTATCATGATAGAAATTGGTGATATCCTTATGTTGGGCTTGATAATGTTGGAAACTATGCTTGAGAAAAATATCTAAAGCCTTGGGACATGAACACAATCCACTTGCATGAATTATATCAGGCAATGTTGGGGCCTTTTAGCTGTTTGGAAAACCCATATCCTCTTGTCTCTGCCAAAATTGTAGCCATACGTTCATGAGACCGGTTTGAAGTTTGAACATTAAAAAAGAAAATATCAGCCTGTGATCCTTTTCCGTGCTTCTATTTATCCGGACAAGGACTTCGAACAGACTGGCCCATACCATTCACACTCTTCAATCAATACTAGCAAAAGGCATCCATTGTAGAACACAAAAACACATACTTTTCTTTTATGCTTGATAAGGTCCATCTCATTTGACATTCAGAAAAACTAACGATTACGTAAACTAAATCCACCGAGTTACTGACATTGCTGTGTTGTGTTAGTCACCAGATGGAACAGGGGACCATGATGTCCGAGTCAAACTCAGTCCCTTCACAATCATAAGCAGACCGGCAAAGGAGCAGAGGAAAGAGGATGAGGATGTATGAGCCACTGGACAATCCTTAACACAAAGCTTTACATACTTATTACCTTTTTTTTTTTTTTTTTTATCCGAGGATGGAGTCATGGAGAGATCGAGAAGCAAGGGGTCACTTTCTAAGTTATTGTCTCGTCTCGCCTCTCATCAAACTCTGAAAGTCCCGGAGCATATCCAGACAATACTTACACCAGCACTTGCCCCCCAAAGATCCCACACCACAAACAGACACAATTATTGAGACACCCCCCAAAACTCATCATCATGAATAAAAGAAACCCACCAAGATGACCTATATGTATAGACTTTTCAGTGTGGCAAGAATCCAATTAGATAAATAAATGAGAAGCAGCAGAGAAGAAAGACCTCCATCCCCATGCATTGCATACATCCATCATGTGAGCGGCTATACCAATAGAAAAAACATGTAAACTAATGGCCCGGGCGGCCCCGCGACAGCGCACGCGGGCTGGGTCCACGGCCGGCGCGAACCAACAACGCCTCTCAGCTTATCGTGTCCCTCCCGGCCCCACACCTTACCTCCTCACCTCACGTGCCAGCCCCACGTTTTACATTTTTTCTTCCCTCAATAAAATTATTAATAATTATTATTAATTTTAATAATAATCCACAAGACTATCATCGGGCCCGCTATCGTCCGAGACGTCGTGGCTGTTACTACTGCTACTGAAACTTGGGGGGATGTAAGGCGGGGAGGTGCAGCGAAGCAAAGCCCAGTTGACAGAGTTGAAGAAGGGGTGGCGTTTGAGGGCGGTGGCGCCCATGGTGGAGCCCAGCCGCTTAGATGGGTCTTTGGATAATAGACCGGTGATGAGATCCTTGGTAGTAGCCGAGACCGGGGGATCTTTAGGGAAATCTAGAGCGCGGGCCACGATGTTGGCAAGGGTGAGCTCGTTGTCGCCACCCTTGAACGGCGTAAAGCCGTAAAGGAGCTCGTAGATGAGGATACCAAGTGTCCACCAATCGACGGTGGAACCATGGCCCTCGCCGGAGACAATCTCGGGGGCTAAGTACTCATGTGTACCGACGAAGGACATAGAGCGGAGATCGACAGGTTCGGCAACGAACTCGAGTTCGGGGCCACGGCGGCCGGGCCGCTTCTTGCGGCGGCGTTTGGGGTGGAGGCATGAGACGGCGGGGACCATGCAGGCGGGGAGGATGCAAGAGGCGGCGGCGAAGGGGGGAGGATCGGTGGTGGCGGAGTGGCTGGCGAGGATGAGCGGGTTCTTGTCTGTGATGATCTGGGCGGGGGTGTTGGTGGGACCCTCGCATTTGAGAGAGAGGTCGAAGTCTGTGAGCATGATGTGCCCGTCGGAACGGACCAGCACGTTTTCGGGCTTTAGATCCCGGTACACGATCCCCAGCATGTGGATGTATTCTAGGGCCACCACCACTTCCGAAGCGTAGAACCTGCAAAAACAACGCCAGCTTTTCTTAATTTAATAACCACGAGGCCCAGATTCACAGTTACTTTTTTTTATTATAATTATTATATTCATGTCCCCCCCGCAAGTCAAACGCTAAAGCTGAAACTATTCACGTTACACAAAGGTTGTGAAAACTCTAATCAAATATTAATGTTTTTTGTTTTTATTGAAACCAGTAACATGTTAGTTTTGGTCTTTCAATTTCATTGTTAATAAATGTAATAATCTATTATTCTACTTTCAAATTTGATTAAAAATTATTTAAAAAAAAAGTAAATATGTTTGTGTATAATTTGAAAATCAAATACAAACATAAATTTAAAAATCAAAATAAGAATATACCAAGAGCAAGACTATCACTTTTTGAAGGGAAGAAACCGTGTCTTAAGTATCAAACAGTGGATCAGTAGTCGGTGAGAGATGGGCAACGGTGGACCCATCTGGAGAGTTGGACAACTAGTCCCAGCTAACATAAAAACTCTATTGATTCAGATAGAAACATCAATTATGTGGCACATCTCAATCGGGGAGCTATTGCACATTTATTCAGATGCGATCGTGTGTGGTCTTATCGCACAGGAATGTTGGTTTCAGTCAGATTTGTTGAGATGGATGAGTTCCAACAATTGTGACTGGTATGGAGGCTGATTGTCCCACTCCGGGACCAACAGTAACCGAATGGCTGCTGCTATTAGGTCCTATGGGGTTGGTCCTTTTGTTTTGGATTCATTCCGGGTGCCCTTCGAGTGGCCCCGGCGGTCTGGTCAATTGGAATGTAGGCAATAAATGGACGTGTGTCAGTGTACATCTTACAGCCAACCAGTTGCTGCCAACACTGCCAGGGTCTAGAAAAAACAGCGCCTGTGCAGATGCTTTTGGACTCCCAAAATAAAATACTCAAAAATATATTAGTAGTAGTTTACTAATACTCCCTCCCCAACTCAGAATGGTTAAATTCGGTGTGGACCCCACCTTTTTTCTTTTTAATTTTTGGTTTACATTAAACTACAGTATAACCGTAATTGAACTAAACTGCTACAGTGAGGTTTGTTTTTCACGTGAGGCATCAATGAATCATCCGTCAGGTCAAGCCATTATAGGCAAAAACAAAAAAGATCAAGAAATTAGTAGTGGTTGGTTCTCCTGCACATCAGAGGAGCCCTCATCTAATCATAGTCAAGCCCAATAACTAGACGCAACCATCCAATCAGTGCCTTGCTTTAACACCTAATAATTAAGGATTAATAAAATTCATAAACAATTACGCCAAAAATAGAGCGAATGGTTCTAAAATGCCCGGTTTTTGTTTTAATAAAAATAACAAAAAAATAAATGGAGAAATAAAATTATTATTCCTATTAAAAAAAATAGAAAAAATGGCAGCACGAAGGAACGAACATGATGAGCACGCACCTGACAGCGGACTCGTCGAAGCGCTTGGCAGGTTGCCGCTGGCGAAGCACATGGAGATCGCCGCCGGGGCAGAACTCGGTCAGCAGACAGGACCACCGCTCATTTTCAGCGCATCCATAGAGCCTGGGGAGGAACGGATGGTCTAATAACTCCAGGATCTCCTTCTCCGTCCTCGCCCTGCCCTCCTTGTTCCGCCCTTCTAGCTCCTTCTTATCCATCACCTTCGCCGCCATTAAACACCTCTCCCTCCCACCCCCGCCCTTCAGCTCCGCCAGGTACACACTCCCTATGTCCCCGCTGCCCAATCTCTTCAAGAATCTCAGATCATTGAACGAGATCGAATCATTTCCAGTGTCAGCGGATCTCTGCCGCCGGATCGCCTCCAGGCTTGGATCATCCGCCTTATGGGGCTTTACGGTGCTGATGCTCGATCCCGACCCGGAGGAGGAGCCGGCCGACATCGTCCCGGAGCCGGACCGGTCCGAAGAGTCGAAGCTCATGCTCTTCAAGTCATCCGCGAGGTCGTCAGGCATGGCCGCAAGGCGCGGGCGGGAGAGATGGAATTTGGGGGCTGTGGATTCGGTGGAGAGAGAGAGAGCAGGGGGGTGGTGGGGGTTTTGAAGGGAGGGCGCGGGGACTTGGGCCGGCAACCAGTGGTTGGGCCATGTGGCGGGCCTGGAGATAACCTCAAGCGACGGGCATGGGCCCATCCCATCCCCAAATTCCTGCTTACCCCTGGACCACACCATCCTTATCATACTCCGCGGGTATATTTTATCCACCAAAATTCGGATTAGCAAGTAACATTGCTCACATTGGCACGATTCATTCAAACCATCGTTTTCTACTAATAACGCTCTTTGTTAGTTTGTTTAGAAGAATATCTATCACCACCTGCTGTCTGCTGGGGTATGTCACAGTCAAAATGAATCAAGTGATTTTTTTTTTTTTTTCACGCAAAGAACAGACAGCCTGAAAGTCCTGCTAACCAGTTAAAAGCGTGCACAACCCTAGGTGGAGCAAGTGAGGGCCCACATGGGTGCTGGGACCACTGGCATACGACCATCACTTACATCTCTCATAAGCATGCCCTCACTTAAAAATTGAACTATTACCACTCAATGAAGAACTCTATCGAGGACTCAGATACCTATAGACCATTTAATCGTTGGCGAATCAAATGAGTTTCTTTGAATTATATGATGATAACATGAATGTGTACACTGAATAAATCACTTATTTATTAAAATAAATAAAATGAATACAAATTTTTTTTACTAAAAAAATCAAATAAAAAAAGACTAGTACATTAAATCTACCAATAAAGACGAAACAGAAAATAAATAAAAAAAAGGAAAAACATAATTCATTCAATGAACAAAACTGTACCATTGTTCTTATATGAAGAGTTATCCACAGCTGAAATTTAAGAAAGTTTTCAAATTTTGGGTATCCTTGAAGAAGAACAGGTTATAGAAGTATTACTTTGAAGAACATTATCTGTATGTTCATTTAATAATTGTGTACAGTACTCCACATGCATGTGTAACGTTTACTCTTGCAGTTCTTTTAGTCATTCTAATTTTGTTTTTTGCCAAGAGTCATTCTGATTTGGTTACAGACATACGAAATAGTTGAGACACCTTTAAATCCTCAACATTCAATTAAGGTATAATACCTGAATTGGTCCCTCTACTTTTCTCTCTCTTCCCTTTTAGTCCCTCTACTCAGAAATGCTCCCGACTAGTCCCTCTACTTTTGAAAATATGCTCACTTGGGAGAAATGCTCCCAATTAGTCCCTCTACTTTTTAAAATGAGACTAAGTGGAGGGACTAATTAGGCCCATTTTCAAAAGTAGAGGGACTAGTTGGGAGCATTTCTCTCTAAATAGCTACATTTTCAAAAGTAAAGGGACTAGTCGGGAGCATTTCTGAGTAGAGGGACCAAAAGGGAAGAGAGAGAAAAGTAGAGGGACCAATTAGGTTTATATACCTTCAATTAATGTTGCATTATATTAAACAGTTCCAGAGAAAAAGGAATTAATGATATTTTTCGTATGCCTTCTGATTAGCAAATTATACAATTAACGTGTTCAGGTTCATGCAGTACAACAGAGATACTAATAAGTGAAAAAACAAAGGTCATAATGTCAAACCAAGATTATTATATTACATATATATATAGCTGTAGCCTGTAGGTTTGACTATGTACTAGAGATAAACCATTATTCACAAGGTCCCATTTTGATCCTCTGCATTTTTGCTTTATTTTCATCAATGCCTCTGCTATCTAGTGTTCGTAGAGCATTGAAAATGCTATGTGTCCTTGACTAAAATGCACAAAGAGTAAAAACCAGAGAGCTTCCCACAAATACAATAAAATCTTAGGCTTAATATACAAATGCTTGTTTGGTTTTGTCAGGAACTCTTTCAATGCTTGTTGGACAACATAATTATTAACGATTTTTACGGATAGTGGGGGAAATCCGTCACTATTTGGACTATATAAAAGTAAACCAAACCAAAGCCAACCAAGCCAATCATTTGATATGAAAAGCTTTAAACATGTTGATTAAATAACAATCAGGATATATATATTTAAAATTATTATTATTATTTTCCCATTTTGTTGTTTTTTTGAGCCAGATCCATGCGGTGGTTCCACGTGGAGCCTTTAATGGACCTCTAAACCACTAATTAGAAAAAGGATGCAGCTTTTTAATCCATTT